>OY821766.1:33827220-35027220 GCA_963682095.1 Potentilla sterilis | reverse complement strand
AGATAAGAACAAGCATGTTCAAGTGGAACGACAGGAATTGTCATGGTTTGTCCCCACTATGTCTCATCTCGATCCCCAAAATCACACAAAGTAAAGTGTGCAGATGTCTTATACATTAAAGTGACGAGATCATATAAACCTGCTGCAAATATACCTGCAAGGATTGTGTTTTATCAAAAAGACATGGTATCACCCAAGAGGAATTGGGTATTGCACTGCCACCATGGATGGTGGCATGGTGACGCCATAAGTGGCATAAATGGTGTCACAGGCCGTGGCTCTCCAAGGAAGAGGGGGAGGCCACCTTAGGTTCGATACATACTTGTGTAAAGGAAGAAAACAAGTTTGGCACAACCTGATCTATTGATCAGTGATACTCAAATCCGTCTCATGAGAATATTTATGGATTGTGGTTATCATTGGGGGACGCCTCAAATGTTAGAACCAATCCTTAAAGTATAGAGATCTCTACAAACATATTACACTAGTGTACATGAGGACGTGGAATAATGAGTCTACTATCGAACCATACTTCGTTGAAAAATGTCAACTTAGTAAACTGGCCTAATGGAAATAAGCGATCCAGTATAAACAAAGAGATAGGTCTTTTGGGCAGGTGACGCCGACACCGCAAATATAAACCCTATCAAATATATCTTTGTTAGAATGCGTAATGAGAATAAGAGTATTCAGACTCACCTTATGGCGCAAGGTATCTCAAAAACGCACTGGAATCGACTACGAGGAGATATTCTCTCGTAATGAACTACGATGAGACAATCTCTTGTAATGGATGTCATTGCACTCCACTACCTTGTCAGTTTGGTAGTTTCCGAAAAACTGAACATGCAGCTTACGAAAAGTGATCAAAACATATATCTCTATGGGGATCTAAATTAAGAGATATACATGAGGATCCTAAACGGACTTCATCCACCCAAATCAAGTGACTCTAGATCACATGAGTACGTTTGCAAAAGAAATTGAAACGTTCACTAAAGTGACTACTTGATTGGGAAGAGATTGGTGAATTATGTCATTGCGTGCTCATTATGGATATACACAGACTCTCAATGAATTATGAGATACTCTATGTATTGTAAATCCTAAGTTAAGAATGAAAAGATCTTGAGAATACACAGTCTTGAAATGAAACTCAAGGACTGTATTGATGGTGACCATACATCAATCGGCTTAGGCACTCTAAAGAATAAAGTGAGGCCTCCATATACTCTCATGATCAGTCGAAGTCTTTACTCTAACAATAGATCCGTTTTTCATCTAAAGGAAAATGATGAAGAAGTATTGGGAAATGAAATTCCTATACAAGTGCAATAATGCATGATTGTACTTAAACATAATATGTAAGACTCGACCTCTCATTCGATGTAAATTTGTAAAGCTATGTTTAGCTCTGCGCCTACGCAACGCAAATCATTCTTTCATTAAAGATATGAAAGATTTGGGCTCATTCAATCTCTACATAGAATGTGACATGATAAAGAAATTATCCACGTCATAGCCAACTATGCGTAAAGAAAAACGCATTAAAGATGAGATAAGAAAATCTGTTATTACAGATCAATTTCAAATCTCTTGATGGTTCACTCATACTCTAGACGAAGTTATGGCTATTTTGTTATATGAATGTCATACCACGAGTGAACCTGATGTTCAATATGAACCAATGTGTTCGGTTCATGAACAACCTTATCCTCAAGATCAAAGTAAATCAAGTTGGATCTGAGGAAGATATGGCAAGATTTAGTTACTAAATCATTGCTCAAAGTCATATTTGGAAAAACATGTGAAAACACATAACTGTGCTGATGTTACTAAAGCTCCCTTGATCAAATGAAAGAATCAGGGAGAATCCCATGATTAATGTAAAAATCAGGGGGAGTTGCAGACATCAGGGGGAGTCTAGCACATACATGTTGTTTTCAAATGTAATAGGTGCGTTGCGCTCTTTTTGTCCTTCGACCAAAGTTTTATTTTCTCCCATTGGGTTTTTGTTACTTGGCAAGGTTTTTAATGAGGCAACACCACATGCACCATTTTATCTGTGTTGAAGGAAAAACATAGGAATGCGAAAGCTTTCAAAGCTTCCTTGATTAATGTAAGGATCAGGGGGAGATGTAGACTTCAGGGGGAGTATAATACACACATGTAATCCTCAAAGGTTAAAGGTGTGTTGTGCTCTTTTTCCCTTCGTCCAAGTTTTATTTTGTCCCACTGGGTTTTGTTACTTGGCAAGGTTTTTAATGAGGCAACGATCTATGCACCATTCCGTCTTTGACTCGGCACAAGGGGGAGTGTTAAAGGAAAATACCTTTTGTGTGCCTTCGTCAAAGTAATGACGATAGTAAATTAGGAAATCAGTTATCAATAAGTTGTAACGTTTCAATCAGTGATTATGATCATCAATGTAATTGTTATTACCATTGTAATCGTCACCCTATATAAAGGGATTCTCTAATGAAATGAGTAGACCAATTCTGATTATTCTACAACAAAAACCAATTTATACGTATAAATTATACAATTACACCTAAATTATACAATTAAAATAAATTTGAAAAAAATTACCTAAATTAACATAAATACCTAAATTATACCTAAATTAACATAAATACCTAAATTATACCTAAATTAACATAAATACCTAAATTATACCTAAATTAACATAAATACCTAAATTATACCTAAATTAATTAACATAAATACCTAAATTATACCTAAATTGTTATACATACCTAAATTAACAATTATATCTAAATTAACATAAATTAGATATATCTAAATTAACATTAATTTAGATAAATGAAAAAAAAAAAAAAAAAAACTTACAACCAAAATGCAGAGGACGAGGAGGCCGGCCGGATTGGAGGAGGCTGGGCCGGAGGAGGGACACGCCGGATTGGAGGAGGAAGAGGGAGGAGCGGGCTGCCGGCCGGATTGGAGGAGGAAGAGGGAGGAGGGGGACGAGGCGAGCGCCGGAGGGAGGGTTGGAGGCGAGCGGAGGAGGTTTTGGAAAAATGCAGAAAATGGAGACTAGGGTTCGGCTAGTGCGGCCTTATACCCGATAGTATAGCCGATGAAATAAAAAGATTTCGTCGGCTATACTTAAGAATAGCCGACGAAATATATGAATTCGTCGCCTATACTTTGAATTTCGTCGGCTATAGTTTAGGCGCTCAGCAGCCGTCCGATCTCCCCCATCCAACGGCGGACAATGAAAAGGCGCGGATCACTAGAGTTTAGCCGACGAAATAGAATTTTCGTCGGCTAAACTTTTGGTCAAACTGCGAAGTCAAACCTCTAAACGCTTTAAAACGGAAATTGGCCCGTCTAAATGACGTTTTTTTGCCTGATCTTCAACAGAGAATAGTTTCAGATCGATGAGACGCAACTAATCGTATAAAAATTTTCCTCAAAATATTTACCGACCGTCATGCTACACATAGGAAAACGGAAGTAAAAACAAGCTAACCGCAACATTCGGCACACAGATTTTGTCGGAATCTTCTCATTTTTCAACCGTAGACGTATTTCAATATTTCGGTCATATCTTATTTCACGACACATTTTCATTTGAAGGGTCTACGTATAGTAACTATTTGAAACTATACATTCACTTAAACACTTAGTAAACAAGTTAAAGAACATTAGTGCATATGTTCCGCTTTTGAATCTAAAAGTTGGAAAACCTATTCCAACCGTCAGATATCACCGTTAAGATTAAATACATGTATGAAAAAAAATCCAACTACATCTGACAACGTTAACGGATCGATCGGGACGGTCAACCGGGTGAGTGAAACCTCTAAACGCTTTAAAACGGAAATTGGCCCGTCTAAATGACGTTTTTTGGCCTGATCTTCAACAGAGAATAGTTTCAGATCGATGAGACGCAAGTAATCGTATAAAAATTTTCCTCAAAATATTTATCGACGGTCAGGCTACCCATAGGAAAACGGCAGTAAAAAACAGTTAACCGCAATATTCGGCACACAGATTTTGTCGGAATCTTCTCATTTTTCAACCGTAAACGTTTTTCAATATTTCGGTCATATCTTATTTCACCACACATTTGCATTTGAAAGATGAAGCAATGGTTTGTCGATAGTGATAGAAAATGGAAGCTGCTCTTTTTTTGTTTTTTTTTTTAATCATAGCCGACGAAATCAAACCTAGTACTCGTCGGCTATGCTTTTGTCGTTTTCGGTCAAAAATAAAATATTTATTTTAAAAAAAACTTATGGCCGACGAAATAATGAATTTTTCGTTGGCCATTGTGAGAATAGCCGACGAAAAATTTAATTTTTCGTCGGCCATTATTGTAATGGCCGACGAAATAATGCATTTTTTGTCGGCTATTCTCTGAAAAAAAAAAAAAACCAAAAAAATCAGTGGTTTTACACCTCTCCTATTCCGATGTCCTGTTCACATATAACCAAAATTGAACATAAAAAACCAGAAACCCAACAGTCAACATATTTCAAATTTTTTTTTAAGGGGTTTGGAACCCAGCCTAGCTGGGAGGCTCATCTCCACGCCCGTTCATTAGAAATGAGTGGATTACAAATGAAAGGATTACATCATTTAAATTACTTAATCCGTCGGATTGTAATCGGAATCATCGGATGAGTCTTTTTCGGTTTCTGAATTGCTCGATATGGATAATCTATGTCTTTCCTCACCACTAGAGTCCTCGTTAGTTTCTTCATTTGGATCAACATCAACAAGCAGTGGCTCTTCACGTCGAATTCGCACCGGCGTGTCTAGGCGAATAAAAGAGGAGTCAGGAATACCGTTTGAGTTGGGCTCTTGATACACGGTGCCCCCTTCCTCGTTCTCTTCAGCCACTCCAAGTGTAGACGCCCGGTAAATGTTGCGATGGTGGATAGTGTTGACTACTTTTCACGGGTCACCCTTGGCGAGATCATCAAGATAAAACACTTGTTTCACCCATGTGGCTAAAACGAACGGGTCGTCCTCATACCATGATGTACTAGTGTTCACAGAAGTTATACCGTATTGATCGGTTTTCATGCTCTGCGGCCGTGTGTCAAACCATCTATACTTGAAAAGGTGCACTTTCATGCCTTCCCCGTAATGCAGTTCCACAACTGAATGGAGAACACCGTAATAGTCAACTCCACCATCCCCACCATGTGCCATAACCCCTGAATTTTGTGTTTTCAGTCTGAGGTCTCTCTCTTCACATCGAAATAACACACCATTCACCTTGCACGTTGCATAAACTTTTGAATAGACCGGCCTCATCGCTAAAAGTCTGAGTTCGTGCGACCAATTTGGGTGATTATCATTTTGAATAAGGTCCATCTGCAACCATCATAATCAACTATAAATATGAATAAATATACACAATAATATATAAACACGTATAGAATAGTGTTAAAGTTACGTACCCAGCGGCCGAAATACTCTGCGAATGTCCGGTTGTGGCAATCGACATCACCTCCTACTTGTTCACAGTGTAGATGTATGTTCTTCCAAAACTGAACTTCTGGACAGTTGATTAGTACCCACCAATGTGCAATGGCTACCTCATAATCTTTCAACTTGTAGGAAACTGGCATGTTTCCACCGAGTACAACATCGTCGGAGAGTATGGAAAGATTGAACTGTGAAGGTACATCTTCCGGTATGCTTTCCTGTAACGCTCCTAATTAAATACAGCTTCATGTAGGTGACGCACTCGTGCGCAATATATGCTTCAGCTATACATCCTTCAGGTGCGGATCTGTTTTGGACAAAACCACTGTATTGTCCAAGTTGCCTATAAATCAAGTTTTTAAAGTGTTATGATAATACATTAACACTATATCACATATATTGATGAGGAAATTAACATAAGGTGTAAAATACGTACCTTTCCATCGGATACATCCAAGTGAAGTGCACAGGACCGGTAAGCAACAACTGCCGAGAAAGATGGATCATGAGGTGAGGCATGATGTCGAAAAAATTTGGAGGAAATATCATCTCAAATTTACACATGATATGAACGATGTCTTGTTGCATTTCCCGGAGGTCAGATTTTCTCACTTCCCGTGTGCATACCTTCTGGAAAAATCTTGCCAACGCTACTAACGGCTCCACAACGTGACGGGGAAGGAACGGTCGAATGAAAACAGGGAAGAGACGTTGTAGCAGGATATGATTCTCATGACTTTTCAACCCGTACAGATTGTTGAATTGTCTGTTCACACACTTGGCTATATTTCCAGCAAAGCCTGAAGGATACTTGGCCCGACTTATCCAATGGAAAATTTCTGGTTTATGCTCAGGCTTGACGGTGTAAGGAGCTTGAGGCATTTTTCTCTTCCCTTGTTTCAACCATAGTTGTTTTCTGATATTCATGTTTTGCAGATCAGTGCGAGCCTTAGGACCGTCTTTCGTCTTCCCCTCCAAGTTCAGCGTTGTGCCCACCACACTTTCAGAAACATTTTTTTCTATGTGCATAACGTCTAGGAAGTGATGGATCAGCAACTCACACCAGTACGGGAGTTCCCACAATATGCTCTTATGTGTCCAGAATTTGTACTGCTCAGGTCTTTCAGGTATTTCCGCTACAATATCGGGATGATTGCTGAGGGGCCCAAAATCGTACTCATTAAGCCTTGCTAAAATTTCTCTTCCCGTCCATCTTCTGGGAGGACGGCCGTGTTCTTCGGTTCCATCAAATGCGGCGGACTCGTAACGCCAGTGGTGATCCGCCGGAAGGAACACACGATGACCCATTCGGCATATCTTGTTGCAATGAGGGGTGCTCCCATAATCGCTGAGGCACTCTGGACAAGCCTTGTATCCCCTAACAACGCTGCCCGACAACATCCCATAAGCAGGAAAATCACTAATGGTACCAATAACCATGACATGCATCTGGAACGTCTCATGCTTGTACTTGTCAAAAGTGGGATGACCAACGTCCCACAATACCTTAAGCTCTTCAATCAATGGTCTCATATACACATCGAGACATTTCCCTGGGTAACCAGGCCCCGGAATCAACAACGTCAACATATTATATTCCTTCTTCATGCACATCCACGGAGGAAGGTTGTAAGGTACCAAAATCACCGGCCATATACTGTATGAAAGACTCATGGTGCCGAAAGGGTTGAACCCGTCGGTTGAGAGCCCGAGCCTGACGTTTCTGACATCTGACGCAAAATGAGGAAACTCATTGTTTATATGCTTCCAAGCCGCTCCGTCAGAGATGTGTGTCATGATATCTGCGTCTCCCGCGTCCCGCTCACCGTGCCACCTCATAGCTTTTGCGGTGGTTTCTGACATGTACAACCGCTCAAGCCTATCTCTCAACAGAAAATACCGAAGCACTTTCACAGGTTTCCTATTGCCTGCTCCCGTCAACTTATATCGGTCAGACTGACATATCGGACATGCGTCAAGGCTAGCAAGGTCATTCCCTTCTGCATCTTTACCCCAGAAGAGAACGCAGTCAAATGCGCATGCATGGATCTTAATGTAGGAAAGCCCTAGATCTTTGAGGATACTTCGGACCTTACGGTGATTGGTAGGATTACGATGACCCTCCTCCAACAACGAAGAAGTGTACTGTAGATATTCATCCACTTGCCTGATGCTCCCTTTTGTCTCGACTTTAATCCTCATTACCTCCATCACACTTTGAAGAACTGTCTTCTCAGAACTTGAAGACACAGGGGTCTGTTGCAATGCAATCAGTTTGTTGTACTTGTCAAAGGCAGCAGTGTTGACAACTTGTGGGAACGGCTGCACCGGGTCCTGCATATATTGTTCCCCACATACACCGCTTTCAAAAGGAAACACGTCGTTGAGGAATGCCATTGTTGGATCGTTGGATGTACTACTACTGCCCGCCTCAAAATACTGCCTATGATCATGCGATCCATCTAATGATGGCTCACCGTGATATATCCAACGTGTGTACTTCGGCCAAAACTCATTACTCTTTAGGTGCTCCCATACTGTCCTAATCGGAAATCGACACATATCACTGCGACACTTACATTTCTTGCACGGGCAATAATAGTAATTCCCGTTTGCATTTTCCTCGACGAACTGCAAAAAATCCACAACTCCTGTAGTGTATCGTCGGTCATGCCTTGGAAGCGAAATCCAACTCTTATCTCGATCCATATATAGCCTGATAATAATATATATGTATAACTTTAATTAATAATAAATTAATTAACACATATATATATTACAATATATATTATTATCAACATCAACTCATATATATATATATATATATATATATATATATATACCATTAATTAACAACCATTATTTAAGTTCATTACACTATCAACAACCATTAATTAACATATTTATATATATTTTAACACTAATTAAAATAACATTATTAAATTAAAACACATAATTATACTCTAACTGAAAATCAACTCAACTACAACTCAAAATCAACATATATACATACATTCTAACACTAAAACAACAACAAAACAAAAAATCACTTACTTTATCAAAATCACTAAAACTCAAAATCAACATATATACACATATACGTACCTATATATAGCTCCACAATGTAAGAGAGGACGGATTTCAACAATACCCACAGATTTTTCACTCTTTCTTCCGTTTTTTTCCGTTTTTTTTTAAATGAGCAGCTTCTGTCCAGATCTGAAAATATAAAGACTTATAGCCGACGAAAATTCCAATTTCGTCGGCCAAACTTTCTAAAGTTTTCGTCGGCTATACTTTAAGAGAAAGGCCGACGAAAATTCAAATCGTCGGCCATTCTAGGGGTATAGCCGACGAAAAATATTTTTTAGTGGCGAAAGAAAAAATCGTCGGCCATTCTTGGGGAATAGTCGACGATTTTTTATTTTTACCGACGAAAGAAAAAATCGTCGGCCATTCTTGGGAATGGCCGACGAAAATAGTATGTCGTCGGCCGTTTTTTTTTTTTTGCGTCGGCTATACTGTTTTTTATGGTAGTGTTAGCTTTTAGTTTTGACTTTCACAGTGTACATTGTTCAAGGAGTTGTGTTGTAATGTAGTACGCTGAAATTTGCACTTTCACAAATACCATACTATGTAGTCACGAATTCTTTCTCATAATGTCATCTATGATTATACTTGTGTCACATTTCTTTACAACCAAAATAAAATAAAAAGGAAATTTCTTCATTTATGTCTCTGGTGCGATAGTCATAAATACTCGTCCAATTGCTTCCAGTTTCTTCTTTCACCGGCGTCTGAGAAAAGCTGAAACCCAATGACTTTCTCGGCAAGGCTCCGCCGCAAATGGTAATCAGAACCCCAACTTTCTCTCTCTAAACCCCCCTCTCTTTCTCTCTCATCCTCATATTAATGATCGCTATTCTTCTCAGATATGAGTTTCCTCAAAGGCCTCATCGACTCTTTCGGCTCCGTCTTCTCTGAACCCGCCGCCGCATCCTCCTCCTACCCAAACCCTAGCGCCCCCAATTCTTCCGCCATGGACGGCGTAGCTGGGCTCGGAGCTGGTTCCGTGACGAACGAGCGCGTGGCGTACAAGCTCAAGGGGTACTTCGATTTGGCGAAAGAGGAGATCGCCAAGGCTGTTAGGGCTGAAGAATGGGGCTTAGTTGAAGACGCCGTTGCACACTACAATAGCGCCCAGAGGATTCTAGTAGAAGCTAGCTCGACTCCAGTGCCTTCCTTTATCAGCAACAGGTTTGTCGATTTTACCCTCAGTTTTTCTGGATTCAATTGTGTACTGTTCAAGTTAATATGTTGATGTTGAAGCCAACTGTGGGTAGTAGTGAGATTTTGGAGTAGGTACAAGTGTAAAGGTTGATCATTTATGTTGTTACAAGATGCATATTAACTTGAAATTTTGTGTGTAATTGGGATTAATGCTGCTGTTAGGGAGCTTTGAATCACCAATGTATCTCAGTAGTTGATCGGATCTTAGTGGTAGTGGTTGGCTTTCGTTTACTCCCTGAGACAGTAGGAATAGGTGTTGTGATCATTCTTGAACTTGTTGGCCGTGTGGGCGGTTGCCTGAAATGCATTCATTAAATTGATGGGGGTGTTATCTGGTTTTTGAAAGAGGTGGAAATGGTGTCAATATGTTGTTGTATGGAGTTTTAATGTGTGATGGAGAATTTTGATATGATGTGGAAACTACATTTGCTTCATGTTCAGTTTGTGAAAATGGAGCTAAAACATGACTTCTATAAGTTTGCTAACTTTGGCTTCATCAAGGATGGTTGTCTACTCCGTAAAAAAAAACTACTGAAAACATTACTAATGAAGAGAGGAGCAACCCAAAACATTCTTACTGCCAGTCAATTGTGGTGATTGATGTGGAGATGCCCTTCCTTTTTGTTCTTAATAAATTTGTGTTCTTTTGTGGCAGTGAGCGAGAGAAGGTGAAATCGTATCGTCAGAAGATATCAAAATGGCAGGGTCAAGTTTCTGATAGGTTACCAGTTTTAAGTAGACGTCCAGGTCATATATCCTTCTCAGTCAACATAACTGTTGTCTTTACACTTCTAGGAATACAATGAAGTACTTTTCACGTATAATTCTTTTTGTTTTTGTTTCTGTCCTCATTTCAGGTGGTACGTCCATAAGCAAGGTATGTTTTTTCGAGCTGAAGAATTATTTATATCCTTCATTATGTTTATTCGAACCATTACTTTGGTTTCACTAATGCATATATAGTATCATCTGAAGCAGTTAATGTCTATTCACAAGTACACAGAAAAAATGGGGTATTCAGTAAGATTCTAGATTTACTGTATCGTTTGTATTTCTAATGAAATTTAATGTTTTCAGAGTACCGTAGCTGCTGCACGAACTGCTGCAGCTACACCAACAATGTCAAATACACGAAATCATGTGATACCTAAGACTCTTCAACCCAGTCCAAGCATGCCAGCAACAAGGAGTCAGACCAATAATGCTGCAAGATCAAAACCTGTGCAAGGTTCTGGTGCAGGTTATGATGAAAAATTGGTTGAAATGATAAATAGTGCTATTGTGGATAGAAGTCCTTCAGTAAAATGGGAAGATGTTGGTGAGAAGATTATAGCATACCCTGATTTCTTCTGTATTCTATTTTTTTTTATTGTTTGTTCGTTAAGATTATCAAATTGCTCATTTCAGTTTCTCTGCAGCCGGTCTTGAGAAGGTGAAGAAAACTTTGATGGAGATGGTAATTTTACCAACTAAAAGAAGAGATTTGTTCACTGGACTTCGAAGGCCAGCTCGAGGTAATGTTTTGTAAGATTGTCACATCCATACTAATAATAGAGAAACAACCTAAGAACTTGTATCATGAATAAATTTGCTTTCTTTTTTCAGGTCTGCTTCTGTTTGGTCCACCTGGTAATGGAAAAACCATGCTTGCTAAGGCAGTTGCTTCAGAATCAGAGGCAACCTTTTTTAATGTATCTGCATCGTCACTGACATCAAAATGGGTGTGTCTCTCTCTCCTATTTTTGCATAATTGTGTTGTGTATTCTTCTTCTCCTCTTTCTTCTATGGTTCCTGTAGCAATTCTAATAGGTTATGTTTCTTTGAAATAGGTGGGAGAGGCTGAAAAGCTTGTGCGGACACTTTTCATGGTTGCTATATCCAGACAGCCATCTGTAATATTCATGGATGAGGTGCGCTATATTACTAGAAAACCTAGTTTTGGATTCATTTTTGACTTGCACTAGCTTCCCCTGTTTCATCTTATTGGTTATGCTATCTAGTGCTTGCATGTGCTTCTGAATTTTATAGTTGTTCAGGAGAAATTAGATGTTGGAGTATTTGTTGGCAGTATGTTTTTTTTTATTATTATTTTTTTTTTTTATAAGTAATAATATGTCACCTGTACATATATCTATTTAAGCTCTGTAACGGAGTTTGATTAATTGTATGGATACGAACAGTAGTCTAGCTGATGCAAAGCTGTCATTAGGTATCAAGCTTAGTTCATTGTTTGTAACTAAAATATCTGTGAAGATAACAGTCATAGTCTACAGTCTCTTTGAAATTAGTAAACACGAAACTTCTGTCAGCCTACATTCAACCTGCATCTCTATTCCTGCTGTAACAAATGCTTCTGTGATCAGCACTATTTCGACCTTTCTCATCTTCTTCAGCTTCATCTTTTTCAGGATTTATGGTTTCCTTGGTGTTTTAATGCATTTGGTAACGCCAAAGTTTTAGAACCTTAACAATTGGCTGCCAGCTTTAGAAAAGTGGTATATTAATGATGCCAGTACTAAAGGAAAAATGGAAGGTGTATTGCATGTTCATACTTTTCAGCATAAGACCAGCAGTCTAATGGTCTCTGTTGTTTGTTTGTTGGCAGATTGATAGTATCATGTCAACAAGGCAGGCAAATGAAAATGATGCAAGCAGAAGGTTGAAGTCAGAGTTTCTAATTCAGTTTGATGGAGTAACATCCAATCCTGATGATCTAGTAATTGTGATTGGTAAGGTTTATATCTCACTTCAACCAAGGCCTGCATATATAAGTAAATAGTGATACCATGTCAGGGATTGGTGATCAGTGTTGGCTGGCTAGCTTCAATAATGCCAACTTGTTAGACATGCCCTTCTTATTTGTATTCATTGAAGTCAGTCTGCTAGGGTTTGATCAAGGAAAATAAGTTCACTTGGATTGTTGTAATAACCTTAGAAACAAACTCTGTTAATCTCCTGTAATTAGTCAAGAGATAAAGGGAAGCACGGAATAAAGTTCTGATCTATTCTCTTAGATGAGTTTCGAGGGATGTTACATTTTCCCAATTTTGTTTTTTATTTTATATATTCATTCTGATCATACATAAACCTGAGTATATTATAGTATGCCTCTCTTATACCGTTTTGTTATGTTCTTGCAGGTGCTACTAATAAGCCTCAAGAACTAGATGATGCAGTTCTTAGGAGATTGGTGAGTTTTATTTTCTTTTTCTTTCACTTTGCTGAAACTATGTTATGCCCCTTATATCTACTTTCTATTTTTTTTTTTATTCTTTATGTTTTAACTTACCGTAAAGTGAAACTCTGACAGGTAAAGAGAGTATACATACCTTTACCAGATCTAACTGCTAGGAGACTTCTCCTAAGTCACAAACTCAAAGGCCATGCATATTCTTTACCAAGTAAGATTTTGCCATTATCTTGTAACTAATGCTTTTATTTAATTATCAATGAACCAATACTTCCGGTTAGGCTTAAATGATATTTTAGCTTACTATGTTAATAAGTTTGTCGTCTTATAGAATTGTAAAATAAAGTTTTTCTCATGTATATGGAACTTTCTTCTATATAGATCATATTCCATGTAACCAAAGAATGACCAAAAGAAGTAATGCGATGTAATTAGTGTTCTTACCAGTCACATAATGTGCTTCTT
Source organism: Potentilla sterilis (assembly GCA_963682095.1). NCBI lineage: Eukaryota > Viridiplantae > Streptophyta > Magnoliopsida > Rosales > Rosaceae > Potentilla > Potentilla sterilis. Next base: position 35,013,812 of record OY821766.1, on the reverse strand, counting down.
ATTGCTTATGTTAGGTGGAGATCTTGAACGACTTGCAAGAGACACTGAAGGTAGGAAAGTTTTCCATGTTATCATTCTGAACATTTTTCCTGATTGCACTTTTGACCCAAATTGAACTCTCGGTGCTACTAATATTATTCCACTCACATGCTGATTGGTAATTACAGCTTGTGCCATCTTTGTGATGGAATAGCCGTAAATAACATACTGGAAAAAATTATACAGGATGCCTTTCTGATTCAATTAAGCTTTTGAATTATTGCTTCCGTATACAGGTTATTCAGGAAGTGATCTACAAGCTTTGTGTGAAGAAGCAGCAATGATGCCAATTAGGGAACTTGGTGAAAACATTCTCACCATCAAGGCAAATCAGGTATTATACCTAATTAATATGCAAGCAAAGTTGGTATCAATCACTTTTCTTTTCCCTGATGAAATGGCTCATTATATACTTTGATTCCATGGCCTGTAAACTATCAAAGAAACTCCATAAGTTGCTGCTAATATTTCTCATTGATGTCAAATCATAGGCTAATGTAGTATTTATCTGGTTTTTAGGATTAGGTTTAGATTTGATGTTGACGTTAACTGTGAAATGCTATCCAAAAAAAAAAATGATCTCATGTTTTCAATTGTGTATATATGTACTTACCAGGTAAGACCGCTAAGACTAGAAGATTTTCAGAAGGCAATGACTGTAATCAGGCCAAGTTTAAGCAAAAGCAAGTGGGAAGAGCTTGAACAATGGAACGAGGAATTTGGGTCTAACTGAATGCCTATGATGACATTCTCTATAATGTATATGATCATGCAATCCTGTGTTTATTTGGCCACAAGTAGAAACATGATGCAGCAAAACCCACGAGGCATATTGAGGAAGAAAAAGAACAAATGAAAAGCTCATCTTACTTGTGTAAATACCACACCTCAAACCGGCCTGCCTGTGGCATTCTTTGAGTTCTATTGTATGAGAACCAAGGTGTAATGGTAACAGTAAATGATGGATAGTGATTATTGTACAAGCTGTATATGGTTTTTCTAACATGGTCTGAATTAGAAGTGGAAAAGAGTTTGGATACAATCAAACACCCTAGTTTCTGGAGAATCACAAGTTCATATTCCCCGAGTAAATTTGTGACTACTTGGTGGTGTTTTGTTATGGTCTTTTTGTTGCTTTGATTTGGGGTTTCTATTTCTGATGGAGTGGTCATTTCACCAGAAGTTACTAGTTAAGCAAACGGCTGCAGTTCTCTGAGCTACAGTGACCAGTAGTACTAAAACATGATGTGGTAAAAGCACTATGTACATTTGGGGACAAGTTTTACTATTACCCAAGTCCGGAGCCTTTGAAAAAACTTGAAATGGGAAATGACCAGCCTGAAAGATTCTTCTGCAAAAGAAGAAATTGAAGAAAATGAGTCTGGGTCAGAAAGATTCTCTGAAGAATGGTAAAACCGATGAGGTAAAAATAAATAAAAATTCAACCAACAAGTAAATAATCTCCGGTAATTGTAGATGGGTATTTAATAAACACGAGACGCACCCACAGCGTTTTCCCTCCATTTCTGATCACTGATGGAAACCAATCGCGAAAACCCAGAAGAATCACCGGAAACCCGAAAGTGGTCTCTGAACGACTTCGAGATCGGAAAGCCTCTGGGCAGAGGCAAGTTCGGGCGGGTCTACGTGGCCCGAGAAGTCAAGGTAATCCAAACCCCAAATCCAATTTTGGGAAATTTCAAGATTGAAACAAAATTAGGGTTTTGAATATTTTTTGGCAGAGCAAATACGTAGTGGCATTGAAGGTGTTGTTCAAGAAGCAGATAGAGAAGTACAAGATCCACCACCAGCTGAGGAGAGAGATTGAGATTCAGACCAGTCTGAGGCACCCCAACATTCTTCGTCTCTATGGTTGGTTTCACGATGACGAGCGCATCTTCTTGATCCTTGAGTATGCTCATGGCGGTGAGCTTTACGGCCTTTTAAGGATAAATAGCTACCTCACTGAGAGACGATCCGCCACTGTAAAACCCTAAACCCTCATTTTTGTTCTATTTCTAATTTATGTGTTTAGATAACATTGTGTGTGTTTGTGGGTGGTAGTATATATTGAGCTTGGCGCAGGCTTTGGCGTATTGTCATGAGAAGGATGTGATTCATAGGGATATTAAGCCGGAGAACTTGTTGCTTGATCATGAGGTATGTATATGATTTTGCCAATTCAATTATATGCTGTCTGGAATCTCAATTATGGTTCACCTTGGATGTTATAACAGTTTGATCTTGATTAAGTGCTCAAGTCCATCCATTAATGTTGACATTTCCTAACTCTTAAGAATATATATAAGCAATAGTTGTAGTTTGATTGATTAGTCAAAACTACTGATAATGCTGATTTTAGTCTTTGGGTAAAACATGATTAGGATGTGTAAGTTTCCTTTGCAATCTAAGTTTGTTGTGCTACTGTTAGTGGTGTATTTACAGAACGTCCTACTTTGGTAATTTGTAGTTCCTATTTGTGTTCACGAAACAGTTTGAGTTGATCATTCCTTTGATCTTGTTCTGGAAAGTGCTTGATTTTAAATTGCTGTGATACTACAATGTTATCTCTTTACTTATTCACAGTAATTGAGATCAGAAATTTTCCAATCTTAAGTTTGATATATATTTGGTTTCTGGGCATGCACTTGCTTATGCATTTATTATTGAATTAGATTATAAAACTTTCATGGGACTATGTTTGGCTGATTGATTTCAAACTGATTTTTGCAGGGTCGATTGAAAATTGCCGACTTTGGCTGGTCAGTACAGTCGAAGAACAAGAGACACACCATGTGTGGAACTCTCGATTACTTGGCCCCAGAACTGGTGCAGAACAAAGCTCATGACAATGCAGTTGATAACTGGACTTTGGGAGTTCTTTGCTATGAGTTTCTCTTTGGTGTTCCTCCCTTTGAGGCCGAAAGTCAAAAAGACACATTTCAGAGGTTTGAGATAAGAACTTTGTCCACCTGTTTTCATTAGCATGATCTGAACCCTATGTGGGATGACGAGCTTGAATTTGATGCAGGATACTGAAGGTCGACCTGAGCTTCCCTGCAACCCCTCAAGTTTCAGCTGAAGCCAAAGATCTCATTACCAAGGTAAGTTTGTCCATGACTATGTTCTTGTTGAAGGGTCTGTGATTGATTTTTCAGTAGTTGTTGGAATTAGTTTCCATTAGCTTCACTTCTACTCCATGCAGCTTCTGGTGAAGGACACCTCAAAGAGGCTCTCTCTTCAGAAGATCATGGAACACCCATGGATAGTTAAGAATGTAGATCCTACCGGTATCTGCAATAACTAGCTTCTCTAACCATGATCCTTCTTGACCGTATCTCTGAAGAGTTAATAAGCTGTGAGTTTTCTTTTTTATACTCACCAACTATGAGGTTCATGTATCTTGTTCATACCAAGAAGGCAAGACGAGCTTGTATATATAGCTAGTAACACTACCTGTTGTGACTGTCTGCTCTGGGTTGTGTAGAACTTAGGGAACTCTAATTTGTAGAAGCATGGAAAACACTCTAAGAAGTTAGAGCTAGTGATTAGCCCCTTCCTAGTCTTTTTTGAAAGATATAACTTGCTTGGCTGTTGGTGTCAGTCATAAGAGGGGTCTTAAATCACCATCAATCCTTCTAAGAGAAAAAACTGTCAGATGGTAAAACTATATCCAGTCTCATCCCTACCTAGATGTCTTTTGTTATATTGGTTTTTTCTTTTCCTTTTTCAAAATTTTAGTTATCAGAAGAGTAAGCATTCAAACTCCAGTATAGTAAATTTTAAATACAAGGCTGTACAAAGGGTCGATAGTTCTATACAATTGATGGTAAATTACACCTTCTAATATTCTAAATAAATGTCCCTGAAAGGCTAAATGTAATGCAAATGAAGGTGGATAAAACAACTAGTTGTCAAACTTAGTGTCTCACTCCTTCAACTGCCATTCACACTATTGCATTAAAAATAGTTTCACAGAAAATGACCAACCCTGAAAATGTTATATGTACTAGCATGATAAACAATACATAAACAGCTTACATTCCAATTCCTTAATTAAGCATCGGAGGTATCAACCCAGAGAATCAGAATGAGAAACTTCAATATTCTCTTTTTCATTCTTTTCAGTTCGTACACATGCCTGTAGCAGTCATACTTATCTGTTGTTGAAATATCTGACTACGAAATGTTCCATCTGATAGAGAAAGCACTTCGGAAAGCTATAAGTTAACGATTTGTGGTTTCGTCCACTGAAACTTTGGGCAACAAAGCTAAAAAAAATTGATTACCAGAAGTTGATCAAATTTAATTCCTCCATACGAGGCTGACTTTATCCATCCACCGTCTTGTGTAGTCCCTCCAAGTCATTATAAGGTAATCTGAGGGTTAGAACCTTGGATAACTCAACTTGTTCACAGTCATGATAACAGACATGATCTAAGTATCTAACCCTCAGAATACCTTACAATGTGACAAGGCCTGGTAAGTGTGCTTAACCAGCTAGTTATTGAAACATCCTGTGTTGTCAAGTAGGCTGCATACAAGAATATGGGACACCCTACACCTAGAGAGAGTGAGGAGTCTCCCTGCGCCTGAAAAGTCTGCTAATTCCACTGATTGTCAATTTCAACCCTGTGAATCTGATGACACCTCTCCCGGCTCTCTTTCTAGTTTACTTTGTTTCAATGACATAGTGCACCCAGCCAATGAGAAGCAGACGCATATTGACCCTCCCGAGCACCCTTGCGCCTCCTCCACCCTCTCTTTCTCGTTTTTTGTTTTTTCTCTTTCAGTCTCTCCCACACCGACCTTCTTTGCTGGCATGCCATCCCTTCCCCTGAGTCTGACCACTCGACTCTGTCCTCCGTCTGTGTGTCTCTCTTTCTCTCACTTCCCATTGCGCCTACGTCCACAAAAAAGGAGCCATGCTTGTCATGAAATCTGGGCCCGGGCATGCTGCTTGGGTAACAAGCTTTAAGATGTTTAAAGAAAGGGAATCTGAAGGCTTGAATACCAGTTCCCTCAACTTCAAGGTTGCGCAAGGATTTTAAATTCACCAAGTTCTGGGGAATATTAGAAAGTTTTGAGCACCCAGTCAGAGACAGCTCTTCAAGGCATGCTAAATTACATATACTTTCAGGAAGACAGACGAGGCTTTTGCAGTTTCTCATACTTAATAACTGCAGGCTCTGAAGCCGTGCAATTGATGGGGGCAGTTCTCTAATTGCAGTCCCATCTAAATGAAGTTCGGATAGCTTCTCCATATCTTTCGCAATCTCTGGAAACTCATCAATATTTGAACAGTCAGAGAAATGTAGGAACGCAAGAGACTCCATATGAATGCTGCTTGGAAGACGCTTGAGTTCTATGCAACTTATGAGTCTCAAAGTATGCAGTCCTGTAAGATTATTAATTGATGAGGGCAGTTCTTTAATTGCAGTCCCATCCAAATACAGGTATGACAGCTCCTTCATATCTTCTGAAACCTCTGGAAACATCTCAAGATTCGAGCAGTTTGAAAGATCAAGTAACTCGAGATATTTCATATGAATGCTGCTTGGAAGCCTTTTGAGCTCTTTGCAACCCATGAGGCTCAAAGTACAAAGCCCTGAGAGATTATTAATTGATGATTGCAGTTGTTTAATTGCAGTCCCATCCAGATAAAGGCTATACAGCCGCTTCATAACTTTCGGAACCTCTGGAAACATCTCAAGATTCGAGCAGTTTGAAAGATCAAGTAACTCGAGAGATTTCATATGAATGCTGCTTGGAAGCCTTTTGAGCTCTTTGCAACCCCTGAGGCTCAAAGTACAAAGCTTTGAGAGATTATTAATGGAGGAGGGCAGTTCTTTAATTGCAGTCCCATCTAAAAAAACCCATGTTAGCTCCTTCATAACTTCTGAAGTTTCTGGAAAATTCTCAATATATGAGCTACTTGGAAACATCTTAAGCTCTTTGCACCCATTAAGATTCAAGTAAACAAGGTTTTGAAGAGCTGAAATGGATGGGTGAACCTCCGCTAAACTAATACAACCTTTAAGATGCAGTTCCTTGAGTTTTGTCGCCTCAGTGAAGTCAGGGGTCTTTCTACGGTATCGAGAATGACTTAAATTGACGAAAAGCAAGTTTCTCAGAGGCTGCCAAAACAAGCAAGAAGAGTGTGAAATATGAGAGTTTAAAATAGATGTGATATAGAGGTAAACATGCATAAAATGATGATTCTACCTTTGTTCCTTCCCAGAGTTGTTCGATTTGACTGTAAGGCATGTCTAGGTAGACAAGATTCTTCGGGTGAATAGAAAATGACAAAGACTTCAGTGGGTATTGATGCCAGACAAGAACTCTCAGCTCATGAGAACGAAACTTGAAGTTCCCACTCAGGTGTTGTTTACAGTCATCATCATGTGCTTGAGGGTCTACATCTTCCCATCGACAATTAGATCCAAAACCAAACTGATTTTTGTAGCGTTTACAGTAAATTTTGAGCAGTCGCAGTTTGGTCATGCTAATAAAAGCTTCAGTATCTAGGTTGAACTCTTTTATCTGGGCCAAGTCCAGGACTATACCTTCAACTGCTTCCGAATTCTGGATGACCAACAGAGGAAGTATATCAGCTGCAAATGTCTAGAATCTCATTTTTGATAATAATTAAGGTATGGTAATACATATGCAGTAATGCAGATCATATATCTCACATTCTCACCGTAGTTGGAGTAAATATACGATCAACATCTTCATAACGCCACAACCTACTGCATCTCCCTATGTGCCGACCCATTTCTTGTAGTAAATCATGCATCTCGAGTGTGTTATTGGGATAGGGAAATGGTGAGGTGGTTATGAGAGCCCTATCGGACAAGACTCTTAGTCCACCATGAGGAAATAAGCCGCAATTGTCCAGAAGTTCTGTTATACAGTCTCTGTCCATTCCTCTAAAGAAGCATGCAATATCCAGAAATATGTTCTTCTGTGAATCATCTAATCCATCGAAGCTTGTCCTAAGTACACCATGTATTCCTCTGTGTGGAATATCTTTTAATTTATCCAACTCATCTCCCCACTCACACACTTTTGTTATCAAGAAAAGCTCCTAAAACTTTTAGTGCTAGAGGCAGACCCTGAGCATATGTTATGGCACGCCTTGACAAATCATCATACTCTTGAGAGGATTTGTTTGTTCTGAAAGCATACTGCCTAAAGAGTTCGAGAGCTTTATCATGAGCAAGTGACTGAGGCTCGTAGATCATACTTCTACCTAGTAAGTGTCTATCTCTGGTTGTGATAATGACTCTACTTCCACCACCAAATGAAGGTTTCTTTCCTATTAAGGTTTCAATTTGGTCTAGATTGTCCACATCATCAAGAACAAGAAGAACTTTTTTCTTTCCAAGCCTTTCCATTATCATCTTGGAACCTCTATCCTTACCTATGCGATTTTTATCCTCTAAGATTCTAGACAGAAATTCTTCCTGCATATGCACTTCACCATTCTTTGCAAGGAAACCTTCTTTGACATTGTGAAGAAAGCAAACATGCTCAAATTGACTAGCGATTTTGTCATAAGCAGCTCTAGCGATGGTTGTTTTGCCTATGCCACCCATTCCCCATATTCCAATAATGTGGAAGTCATCCACTCCAGGACCTAATAGCCTCTCCACTGCATGAATGTAGTAATTCATTCCGACCAAGCCATGAGATTTACTAGGTGAGATGTTGATTAACTTTGTAAAAGTATCTTCCACAATGTCCTGAAGGAACTTGACATCATCCCTTCAAAATTTGAAAGCAATATATTATACAGCTAGCATGCAAGACCCTATTACAGGAATTAGGTATACTACGTCCAACAGAAACTAAATCAGAGATTCGAGTTAGAATCTTAGACATCAGCTGGTATAGCCTTGTTGTGTTTACACCACATATGGAAATCAACTAATAAACAGATGCAGCAGTAGTTGGTAACTTGGTTTATAGCCTCTTGTCAATTTCTTTTCAGGGTGAACATGGTTTTTAAGCAAATCAGTAATTCACGTACTAAACCATAATGTAACCCAAAAAAAAAAAATGTTGTTAACTTCCTTAATTTCACGACCAAAAAAAAAAAAAAAAAAACTTCCTTAACATGTTTTTTTTTTTTTTTTAAAACAATTTGGTTTTTATAAATAAAAAGTTCAAATTCAGGCAGCATAAGGAGAATAACTAAAAGGATTTAGAAATATTACTCATAAGTTCTGGAATCCCATCCAGATAACATGGTGGCTCTAACTAATGCAGATTTCCAGTGCTTCACCTCTTCTTTGTCGGCGGCTTTAGAATGATTTTCATGTTTGGCAAAAGCTTCTGCGAAACATCCCTTCAGGTTGCGAAGATCAGAAGGATCTACTTGGTAGAATATTGGCACCACTATCTGCTTTTGTGCATCCATACATTCCAGGATATGAGCCACTTCTTTCAAGCACCATGTCGAAGAAGCATAAGTTTCTGACAAAACTACGAGGGATACCCTTGAGCTTTCAATAGCTTTCAATAGCTCCGACAAGTGATTTCCTTTCCTAAGCTCTTGAGAATCCATGAACGCGTTGATTGCTTTTTGTTGGAGAGCTTTGTAAAGATGGCAGACGAAGCTCCTGCGTGTGTCTTCTCCCCTAAAGCTGAGGAAGACATCATAGTGCCAAAGACCTTCAGAAAATGAGCAACCAGTCATAGCAAGAAAAGATAGACTATCCTAATGTTAGATATTTTCTGATTGCAGCTTGAACTAGGAATAATATTGCACTTCATTTTAAGCCACTCGAGTCTTAATTATATTGAGATAGTGCGTTTTCTGTAAAGTAAAAGACTAAAGGTTAACATCTAAGATGAGTCAGACTCTAATGCTTTAGAGCATCTCCCCTCGTAGGCTATAGGCCAAATTCATATAACCTACTAAAACAAATATATACTCTTCAAAGATGCTTTTTTACCCTATCACCAAGAGTTTGATTTTCCACCATAGGCCATATTTTATAGGCCAAATTTTCAAATTTGACTAGTTTCACTAGCTGACTTTATATAAATAAATGTGTCTATACATATATATATATATATATATATATATATGCTAAAAACGGCTAAAATTATTTTTGAAAAAATATTAATATTTAAATAATATTATGATAATAATTGTGAATAACGGCTATATTCTAAAAAAAATCTATAAAAGCATGCAAACTATCCATTGTTTCCATCATCTCATTTTCACTCAATTCTATTTCATCTCTCTCACATTCAGTTCATTACAATGGATTCATCCCAAATATCATCCTCTTCTTTATCTTCAAATGGAACTTTTGAGTTCTATAATTCTGTATTAGCGACATTCACTACCAGATCCAAGGGCATAGCAGACGAAAAAATTGTCGTCGACTATGCCGAAATTTCGTCGGCTATACCTTCTGCCGACGAAATTTTCGTCGGCTATAATTCGTCGGAAAAACCCCGTCGGCTATACCAATAGCCGATGAAAAAAAGGAAATCGTCGGCTATATGCGAGTATGGCCGACGACTTTACCGACGAAACATCATTTCGTCGACCAAACCTTGGCAAAATATCCGACGAAATTCGTCGGGTATTTTCAAGTATGGCCGACGATATCGTAAACTATAGCCGACGAAATTCGTCAGCTATTTGTTCTGAACTATAGCCGACGATTTCATCTATTTCGTCGGTTATTCCGTCGAAATATATTAATATTTTAATAGGCATTAATTAGTTATAGCCGACGAAATAAGGTAATTTTCGTCGGCTATAAGACTTATAGCCGACGAATATTGGTAAAAATCGTCGGCTATAGTGCTTATAGCCGACGAAATAATGCCAAAATCGTCGGCTATTCTTACATTTGGTGAAAAAAAAATTAAATTATTTTCTAAATTACCATTCCAAGCAACCTGCAAATCACAAAGACAGTCCATGCATTTGCACCAACAAGAAACACGTCTAAATGACTTATTATTTAATTCGTTCCAATATACATAAAATATAACCATAATCATCACCTATACCACTAAAGTCCACCAGGTCATCCCCAGCATCCTGCTCTCCATCATGCTCGTCATCCTGCTGACCGAACTCGGGAGGTTGAGGCATTGGAGGTTCAACTAACGGCTGAAACGGGGGCGGGGGTTCAAGGCTTTGTTGTTGTGCGGTGAACATCTCATACCACCAGTTTTGTTGGCCGGCGTAGTTGTGTTGCCGAATTCTCTCGCATTCAGCAAGCCAACAGGACAGATCTAAATAATACTGCTGTGTTCTCCGGTGGTGCTCTTGTGTTCTGCGGTGTAGCTCCTGTGATCTGCGTTGTTCCTCCTGTGATCTGTGGAACTCGGCCGCCAACCTGGCATTTTCTTCTGCCAATCTCCGCACTTCCCCCCTCACCTGTTGGCTCTCCCCGCCTCCCTTCTTTTGACCTCCCTTAGTGGTCTTCAGGAGCCCTAGTCCAGAACTTCCCAAACCCCGGCAGTAGTAGTTGTTTGAGCGGTTTGGGAAGGCTGCATCGAACATCCTCGCTGCCGTTTGGACATCCGACCGGTCGACCTGGCGCAGGGCTTCTTCCAGATCTGCCTCTGAAATGTTCGGTTGTGTCTCCCGAACTACTTGCTGGAACACCTCTTTTTCGGCCCGGTTAACCCTCTCCTAATTGGATGGGAAAAAAAAATTAATATTCTAACAAATATATAATTAAGTAAAATTAATAATTAAAATTTTAAAATCGTAATGAACGACTTACGAGCTGTTCTGTCGCTTGTGGATAAGCGATCTTGAACGTCTCCACGTACGGGTTGCTATCAGGATGATCTCTAAGCGCCTCCTCCTGATATTGTGCAAACGGCCTAGAACCAGCATGATGGGGGGTTGTGTTCCGTCGGCGGTTCTCAGAGTTTATCCGAGAACGTTGCTTCAAACAAATAATAAAATGTTAGAAAAATGCATAAAAAAATATTAGTGTAATAATTATAAAATAATTAAACTAATAATTAAAATTTTAACAAAATAAACATTTGTAGTGAAGTTTAGTATTTACCTGCATAACTGGGTTGTTGAAGTCTACTGTCTTCAACTAACGCCACTTGTACTCCCTGAACATGAACTCCCTGGGAGTACCCATACGACCAAGGTTGTCGTATTCGTTATAGTGGGAACGGAGCTCGTTCTTCCACTCTTTAAACCTACGAAAAAAACAAAAGTGTATTAGAAATATTATTAATATCATAAAATATTAATAATTATATGATGAGGAATTCCCAACGTACCTCGAGTTCTACACGGTGTCCGCCCAATCCCGCTTGTGTTCGGCAATCTCGAAGAATGTCTGAAAAATAATTACAGCATTAGTTTTACAATTGTAATAATACCGAAAATTATTAAATATTACGATAAATAAATTAAATTTTTTAAATTACTCACCGACGCGGCGTTGTTCCCCTCTCTCTTTATCTCTTCGGGCACATCAGCCCACCGGGTCCACAACATAGGGACTCTGTCCCTAATCAGTGCCCCCACGCAACCCGAGTAGTCGCGTTTTTTCTTCCCATGAACCTCCTGATTAGGAGGTTCGTTGATCTGGATCCTCCCCCTCAGCTCAACAGTTCTCCTGAGCGTGTCAAAACATATGACACCTCTCGTGTTCCTTGTTGAACTGCTAGCGGCTGTCCCTATCACATAAACGACGATTGGTTAATAAAATTAAATATTAGTGCGTTAATTTTAATAAAACATTTAATTAATAAAATCGAATGTTACCTGAACTCGATGACCGGTCTGTCGATTTTCCTTCTCTCCTCGCCGAAATCAGGAGGGCAGGGTTCTCAAATGGCTGATGCTGGTATGCCTCCGCAGCACTCACGTACTGAGGCATATCAGGCCATATGGGCACACCACGATAGTCGACCTCCGGTATCGCAGGAATGTTGTACGGGAGGTACAGCTGGTTTGGGAGAGTAGGACCGTCAGTCGAGTCACCAGCAGACGTCGTCGGACTCGTCATCGGCTCCCGGTGAACCTCAGGCATACGAACCTGAGGAACGTCTGCAGCTATCTCGTCCTGAAATAGCTGCCGACTGAACCTCAGAGCATCTGGCCCGACAGGCGGAAGTGAACTGCTCGACGGCCGCCCCGCCTGGAGAAGGGTCTGGTGCCGAGAACTCATACTCCTCCGCGGCTGGGATGAATCCACAGCCCTCCGCGGCTGGGAGGAATCCACACTCCTCCGCGGCTGGCTGGTGGTCCTCTCAGGCTGGCTAAGGGTCCTGTCGGAATCTGCGGAACCGGCGGAACCGGCGGAACTTCCAGAACCTCTCGATCTGGAACGACGGCCTCCGAAGAACTGTCTAAATGCATCGGCCATCTGCAGCACTCGTGGCATTAATACATTAATTAATATTAAATTATATTACATTAAATAACAAATTCTAATTAATATAATAACCAATAATACTAACATATTTCAAAACATACTAACAAATTAATATTTAAATTTTAACTAATTTTAAATAATACTAACCATTAACCTAAATATAACTATTTATATACAAATATAACTATATTTCTTTATTAACATATATATATATATATATAATTAGACTACCAATTTATATATATAATTAATTTAACAATTTATATAACAATTTATATAATTAAAATTAAATATATAACAATTTATATACCTAAATTATAACAAATATATAACAATTAAATTTATTAACAAATATATAACAATTTATATAATTAAAATTAAATATATAACAATTTATTATATAAAAATTTATATAATTAAAATAAAATATATAATAAATATATAAAAATTTGTTAAAATTAAATTTATTAACAAATATATAACAAATATATAACAATTTATATTATTAAAATGAAATATATAACAATTTATTAAATTAAATTAAATTGAAAAAAAAATTAACCGGATCGGATCGGAGGAGGAGGAGGAGGAGAGGGGCGGTGCAGATCTGTCTGAGGCGCTGCGGATCGCAAAGTAGCAAAACGGAGGAGAAATGGGAAAAATGCAGAAAACGGAGGCTAGGGTTCGGCAGTTTCAAACTTATACCCGATAGAATAGCCGACGATTAAAAAATATTTCGTCGGCTATTCTTTACTATAGCCGACGAAATCTTTAATATCGTCGACTATTCTTTGAATGTCGTCGGCTATACTTTAGGCGCTCAGCAGCCGTCCGATCTCCCCCATCCAACGGCGGACAATGAAAAGGCGCGGATCGCAAGAGTTTAGCCGACGAATACAAATATTTCGTCGGCTATACTTTGGAAAATCACAGCCGTTGGATCTGAGCCATCCAACGGCGGACAATAAGCGGATCGCAAGAGTTTAGCCGACGGAATATTTGAATTCGTCGGCTAAACCTTTGGTCAAACTATGAAGTCAAACCTCTAAACGCTTTAAAACGGAAATTGGCCTGTGTAAATGACCTTTTTTTGCCTGACCTTCAACAGATAATAGTTTCAAATCAATGAGGCGCAACTAATCGTATAAAAATTTTCCTCAAAATATTTACCGACCGTGAGGCTACCCATAGGAAAACGGAAGTAAAAAACAGTTAACCGCAACATTCGGCACGCAGATTTTGTCGGAATCGTGTCATTTTTCAACCGTAGACGTATTTCATAATTTCGGTCATATCTTATTTCACGACACATTTGCATTTGAAGAGTGTACGTATAGTAACTATTTGAAACTATACATTCACTTAAACACTTAGTAAAACACTTAGTAAACTATACATTTCTTGCACGGGCAATAATGGTATTCCTTCCCGTTTGCATTTTCCTCGACGAACTGCAAAAAATCCACAACTCCTGTAGTGTATCGTCGGTCATGCCTTGGAAGCGAAATCCAACTCTTATCTCGATCCATATATAGCCTGATAATAATATATGTGTATAACTTTAATTAATAAGAAATTAATTAACACATATATATTACAATATATATTATTATCAACATCAACTCATATATATATATATACCATTAATTAACAACCATTATTTAAGTTCATTACACTATCAACAACCATTAATTAACATATTTATATATATTTTAACACTAATTAAAATAACATCAAATTAAAACACATAATTATACTCTAACTGAAAATCAACTCAACTACAACTCAAAATCAACATATATACATACATTCTAACACTAAAACAACAACAAAACAAAAAATCACTTACTATATCAAAATCACTAAAACTCAAAATCAACTCAACTAAAACTCAAAATCAACATATATACACATATACGTACCTATATATAGCTCCACAATGTAAGAGAGAACGGATTTCAACAATACCCACAGATTTTTCACTCTTTCTCCCGTTTTTTTTTGTTTTTTTTTTAATGAGCAGCTTCTGTCCAGATCTAAAAATATAAAGACTTATAGCCGACGAAAATTCCAATTTCGTCGGCCAAACTTTCTAAAGTTTTCGTCGGCTATACTTTAAGAGAAAGGCCGACGAAATTGGAATTTTCGTCGGCTATAAGTCTTTATATTTTTAGATCTGGACAGAAGCTGCTCATTAAAAAAAAAAACAAAAAAAAACGGGAGAAAGAGTGAAAAATATGTGGGTATTGTTGAAATCCGTCCTCTCTTACATTGTGGAGCTATATATAGGTACGTATATGTGTATATATGTTGATTTTGAGTTTTAGTTGAGTTGATTTTGAGTTTTAGTGATTTTGATATAGTAAGTGATTTTTTGTTTTGTTGTTGTTTTAGTGTTAGAATGTATGTATATATGTTGAAATCACTTACTATATCAAAATCACTAAAACTCAAAATCAACTCAACTAAAATTCAAAATCAACATATATACACATATACGTACCTATATATAGCTCCACAATGTAAGAGAGGACGGATTTCAACAATACCCACAGATTTTTCACTCTTTCTCCCGTTTTTTTTCGTTTTTTTTTTAATGAGCAGCTTCTGTCCAGATCTAAAAATATAAAGACTTATAGCCGACGAAAATTCCAATTTCGTCGGCCAAACTTTCTAAAGTTTTCGTCGGCTATACTTTAAGAGAAAGGCCGACGAAAATCCATATCGTCGGTCATTCTATGGGTATAGCCGACGAAAAATATTTTTTAGCGACGAAAGAAAAAATCGTCTGCCATTCTTGGGGAATAGCCGACGATTTTTTATTTTTAGCGATGAAATAAAAATTCGTCGGCCATTCTTGGGAATAGCCGACGAAAAAAGTATGTCGTCGGCCGTTTTTTTTTTTTCGTCGGTAATAGTCTTTTTTCTGGTAGTGATTTGATGAAGAGGAACATATGTTGCTTAGCATGTATGCTAACAACAATATTCTTTTGGCGGAACATCTCAATGACGAAGAGGATGATGCTCAATCCGCAAGGAGAGGTGCAGTTCCTGGTCACATAACTATTTATCGTGATCGAGAAGCTGCTGCACACACTTTGTTCACAGATTATTTTGCTGATGTCCCTGTATATCCAGAGGTAAAATTTCGCAGACGTTTTCGTATGCGTAAAAGTTTGTTTTATCGCATTACTGATGCAGTCAAGAATCATGATAACTATTTTATGCAACAACACGATGGAATTGGTAGGCTCGGACTGTCATCCCTTGTAAAATTCACTGCTTGTTTTCGAATGCTGGTATATGGTTTACCAGCTGATTCACTTGATGAATACTTGAAAATTGGTGAATCTACAGCAATTAGATGCATGCAAAAGTTTTATCGGGCTATTGTAGAGATCTTTGCAGAGAGATATCTCAGAAGGCCAACAACCAATGATGTTGCCAGACTCCTTTATATTGGTGAGGAACGTGGATTCCCCGGAATGTTATGAAGTTTAGATTGCATGCACTAGAAGTGGAAAAATTGTCCAGCAGCTTGGGCAGGTGCCTATGCCGGACGTAGTTGCATGCCGACAGTTATTCTTGAAGCAGTTGCTGATTATGATCTTTGGATATGACATGCATATTTTGGCTTACCAGGCTCCAACAATGAGATTAATGTTTTGATGAAAGCATCCAACTTATTTGCGGAGCTTGCTGCAGGTAAATCACCTCCGTGCACGTATTTTATTAAGGATAAACAATATGATGTCGGTTATTACTTAGCAGATGGCATATATCGTAAGTGGTCTACACTTGTCCAAACTATTCATGATCCTCAAGGGAAGAAAAAACAATATTTTGCCACAAAACAAGAGTCATGTAGAAAAAATGTTGAACGTGCTTTTGGCGTTCTTCAATCACGTTGGGCAATTGTTAAGAGTCCGGCGTTCTTCAATCAAGCTTTGCCTCCAAGATAGAGCAGTACACCTCAAACAAACTGAACATCTAACGTCAGCGTGATGAAGATAAAATCATGCTAACGAGCTTGGATTCTATAACAGATCCAATGGATCGTGAATTCTTGAAGATGAGAAAGACAGAAATCATGCAGAGAAGAGCTCGTGAGTCTCAATCACAAGAATTGTTCTCTACATTTGGTTACGGTAATTTTAATAATCTGAATCAATTCCAAAGTGGTTCTGAGGCTACCTTTCATTCAGGAAATTTTGGTAGTACATTTCCATTTGGATTCGGAGGAAGTAGTGGGTATGGTAGAGCTTCATATGCTGGAGGAAGTAGTCAATTTAGAAAAAATTAATAGAAGTGAACCTGTCCCTGAGGTCAATCAGAGTGGCCGATTTGAGAGAAATGATGGTTACGGCGGAACTGATGCATGCTAATATACCAGAATATTAGTTTATGTTTATGTTAATTTTATGAATTTATTTAATGTTGTTGAATATGTTCTTATGCTTTTCTTCGTAGTACTCTTTTTCCCAGCTTGGAATTTATTTTCAAATATGGTTTTGACGAGGCTATCAATAAAATAGTCAATTTACTTGACCAATAACACATATGAGTATACATCATACAAAAAAAAAACATTTAAGCACAAAATTATTAACATATCAAATATTAGGCTCATATGAAACGTCACAACGAGGTCATTACTATGTAATAATTTTTATATTTAAAAATATTATAAATAATACATTTATATAGCAAAATAATTATTTCTTAAATGCTAAATTGATAATACGAAATAAAAATAAAAACTTAATATGGTGGGGCCCGCAATATACCCTATGAAATTGGGTAGCCAAATTTGGCCTGCCTTTGGCTGAAGGCCATTTTTATTTTTTGGGAATTGTGTAATTAACCTATGGGGGGAGATGTTCTAAGGCATATATGCCTTTATACCCTAGGGGGAGATGCCCTTATTTAGCATGAGTCAGACTCCAATTACTGGGCAACTCCAACTCTGTGAGGTTGTTCAAAAAGAGAAGCTCTGGTATTTGACTAAGAAACTCGAGGGATGGAAGCAAAATGCCCGTTCATGGGCTGGCAAAGAAGTCATTTTGAAGTCGGTCGCAGCTGCAATCCCCACGCATCCCATGACATGTTTCAAATTTCCAAAACGGGTGTGAGAAAAAATCAACTCAGCCATGAGCAATTTTTGGTGGGGCTCAAATGAGAACGGAAATCGCATCCATTGGAAGAGTTGGGAACACTTGGAACAACCGAAAGAGAAAGGAGGATTGGGCTTTAGAGATTTGGAGCAGTTCAATATGGCCTTGCTGATCAAGCGATATTGGAGGTTATTGGAAAATCCGGATTCATTATGGGCAACAATGCTTAATATCAAATGCAAGACGTCCTACGCGTCGTCTATATAGAAATACAAAATAGACAAAATTACTCAAATAGTGTCTCAAGTTTACTTAACTATTAACCTATGTATTTTATTTTTTGAAAATATCAGAATCATGTCTCAAGTTTCACTGACCCAATTTTGGTATTGAGACCTCTAACACCGTTAACCCCATTAACTTTTCAGGGGTAAATTTGTCCCTTCACTTAAACCCTACTAAAAATCTCCAAAACCATCTAACTCAACCCAACCATTGAAAAAATAAAATTTATCAAACCATCGTTTCTCTTACACTCTTATCGGGTCTCACTCTTTCCTAACTCAATTTCAACCTAAGTTAGAGAGATTTGATTCTCTATGAGTGATAGTGTTGCCATCATAGCAACTCACGGGAGATATTTTCGTGTGGATTGAGAGCCACCAACATTCTCAGGTAAAACCCTAAAATCAAATGGTCCCTTTGTAAAAACTTTTACTTTTGTCGTCTTTATAATCAATTGGTATGAAAAAGAATCAAATTGGAGAAGAAAGAATGGTTTGTTTTAGGGTTTTGAGGTGTTTGGGTTTGTGTGTTTATGTTGAGATTGGTTAATGAAGATCAGAGTACTGTGTTCGATATATGGTTGTTGGTTTACTATTTTATTAAATTCCTGATTTGGGTGCTTGGCAATTTTTGGATAGGAGTATATTTTAGTGGGGGTATTTGCATAATGATCTGAAGTTTGGTTTGTCTATTTGGGGTGGTGGTATGGTAGTTGATCATAACTAAGGGAGGAATGGGATCATTAGAGAGGGAGGACGTCAATGACAAATCAACACCATGATTAGGCTTGTTCATATATTTATATAAACACATTGAGATGGGCAGATGGGATGAGCGACGTATCTTCGATCATTTTAGTCTCTGATAATTATATTATCAAATTAAGATGTTGCTGGTAGCAAGCTAGCTAAGCTTTAGAAAAATTGAACTTTTAGAAGGCAGGAGCAGAAAGGAAGATAATGAAGAGATTATTTGCAATAGGACTAACAATAGGCTTTTGTCTTATAAAGATCTAGGCTTGAGTTAGATTACTTGATTACGATTGAAACGAGGCTCATGGGGTTGATGAATTGGTGCTTAAATATGCATGTACTTAATATTAGTTTCATTTGTTGGGAAGTTGGTTTGTGTCATAGGTTTTTGAAATGTGGTCAGTTTAGATATGAATAGTTTTAGATGCCGATACTATAGTCTTCCAAGAATTTTGGTGGGTTCGATTGATATAGTTTTTGTTTCCATTTGTAATTCTTTATTACAAAGTAAGAATGCTATAAATTATCTTAGTGATAGGCTTTTGGGGTCTGCTATCATCGGAAACTTACAGCTTGCCAAACAAAGGCTAAGAGAAAAAAGGATGGTTTCCTTGGTTCCCAGCAACACGAGTTCGTTGCTGGGTTTTTTCTTTTAATTTCTTTTTTAGTCAAGAATTATTTATTAATGTGAGTTTGTTTAAGAGTTATTTATGATGTTTTGTTTTGCATGTGACATGTTCACTATGAAAATTCATCATGTTGGGAGGTTTTATAGTAAAAGTGGTTGTAATAGGAAGTATAAGGGTAGAGAGGTGGTGTATTATGATGGTTGCGATGTTGATAAGTTGTCCTTGACGGAGCTAATCTATTGGGCTAATGACTTAGGTTATCGTTCTAGACCAATAACGTACTGGTTTAGGATTCCTGGTAGTGAGGAAGGCACATGGTACTTGTCTGTTAGTATTGAAAAGGATGTAACAGACGTGTACTTTTGTACCTACAAGAACCAAGCAATTGGAATTTTACATAGTCTGTTTAGCTCCAAGGTATTTATTTTCTAAAGAGGAGTTAGAGGTATTTCAACAAGATCTTGATCACATTAGCTATCTAGGACATAAAATAAATGATATAGAAGAGGATGCATATGGGATGATTGAAAATGAAGGACATGGGCCAGAAGGGTATGAAGATATAGACTTCGTGAATTTCATGTATGAAGTTGGGACTGATGGTGATATTGAGATGGATGTTGGACAGTAAAGTGTTAATAATGTAGAAGTTAGGCATGTGCATGTTTCTGGTCCAGGAACTGGTCTAATCGGTGAAGGTGAAAATGTCCATACTCAACAAAACTCAAGGCAAAGGCTCAAGAAGAAGTATATTGACAAAGCAAAAAACAAAAAGTGGTCGAAGAAGCTGTTTTAGCACCTAAGAAGAGGAGTTCCAGATCTATCAAAGAAAGCTTTTAAGAGGTATTCAACTAGATCTGAAGAAGAGTGTTCTAAAACTGCTGGGAAAGAGAAACTTGTTGTTTGCGACTCTGAGAGTTCAACAGATTTCGATGACCCATATTTTGAGGGTGTAGTTGACTCAGACTATGAAGTTGTGCTTTCAGAGGATGATGATGTTGAGTTCAAAAAGAATGTGGATGGTGACATGAGTTTAGAGCAAGAGTTTGAAGAAATGGGGTTTGAAGGTGCTATTTCTGAGGATGAAGTATATAATTCAGATACGAAACCAAATATTCACAGTTCATCAGATGAAGGTGAAGATAAGGATATGTTTCCAGTTAAGTGTAGAAGAAGATTTTCTGATTGGAGGGAGTTCAACCAAAAAGTGGACATGGAAAACCCTATATTTGAGCTTGGTATGATTTTTGCCAACTCAAAGAGTTTAAACAGTCTGTTAGGAAGCACTCAGTTCTCACTAAGAAACAGCTTAGGTTTCCGACAAATTCAAACCATAAGATGGTTGCACAGTGTTTCTCATCCGAAGATGGCCACTGGAGAATTTATGCATCTGCCCCTAAACGAGACAACCCAACATTCATGATTGTAACTTTGAATAAAGAGCATACTTGTACTATTTTGGGAGAAGAAAAAGTCTATCACCTCTATGCTCCTTTTCTAGCTAAGGAGTTCATGGACTTCTTCCTCAATGATCTTCAATGGTCGACTGCAAGCATGCAAAACGCAGTGAAAAATAATAATTTGGAATGCAGGTAGGGTATCAGATTGCACATAGGGCCAAGGTTCTAGCGATGAAAAGGGTTCGTGGGAGTGTTGCAGACCAATACAACCTGTTGAACTCGTATGGACATGCGTTGATAAAAAGGAATTTAGGGACCTCGGTATGGATATATACAAACTGAGTTAGATAGAGAGGTGGTTAATTTTAAAAGAATCTATATATGTATTGAAGCTGTAACACTCTTATCCAAATTAATACGAATTAACCCAGAGTTAAAGTGTTCTTACTCTGGTACCATAACAGAGAAAAGAGAGAGAGAGATAGAGAGACAGTATTTCTCTCCTTGCTCGCCTAAGAGCTATCAAAAATAAAATTTCAAGGGAGAGAGAGAGAGAACGAGCCCTCGTGGTTCTGGTTCCCCCCTTCCGACTACAAGCGATTGGTGTGAGAGATAAGAATAAGGAGGTCGGTGGTGCTGGAGGCTTCCTGCCTCTTCCTCTATTTTTTTCTTCTCCCTCATCTTTAACCTTCCCCTAAATAAACCTTCTTCCCCGACCCCTCTTTATGTTCCTATTTATGTAATTGCTTTCTTTATTAACTTCTTTCTTTTAGGATTATGTGGGAATAGAACTCGGTTAATGTCCTATCAATACATATTGATAAAATCAATAGCAGTCAATTTCATTAATTATTATAAGAAGCTAACTAAATTAAATACCCGTTTATCCTGTCAAAATACCGCAGCCTCTTCTTCCCTCTCTCTCTCTCTCTCTCTCGACCTAGGGTTAGGGTTAGGGTTTTGAAAATAACTGTTTGGTGCGACTTATATGACGGCAGTGACGGCGTCGTTAGCCTCTATGACTGCACTTCTGGCGTCCAAGCTCTCTCTTGGTACCGAAGAGAAGCCGGTGGACCTAGGGGATCTTCAGAGCCCGGAAAACGGGTACGTTGTTTCTCGTTTCTTTCTGGTTGGTCGTCTCAACACCAACAAAGTTATGGCTTTTGACTCTTTCCGCGGTGCTGAGCAGATTGACCATGGAGGGCAGGCTTGCCCTAGCGAGGGCGCGCAGAAGGAAGCAGCGTCGCTTATTCAAAGGATTGTGCAACCGGGGATGATTTTTAGGGCTAACTCAGCCACAAGTATGACTATCTCCTCTCATTCACTTTCATCCCTTTCGTTGAGGAATGATGGGGTTATTGGCCTTGTCCGGAAATTCCGGATGAAACGGGGACGTCCTAAGGGAAGCAAGAACAAGAAGAGGGCAACACGTATGAACTTCGACTCGATGACGTCTCCATCTGAGACTGCAGGGATGCCGGATAGTCCTGAAGATGATTCTGCAGGTGGGAGTCTGATGGACTCGAGCTCAGACTCGGAGGTTGGCAATGGGATTGAAGCGGCGTGAGGTGATGCAGCCTTGTACCAGGATCCCATCATGAGCGGAGGGAGGGCAGCTCTACCTCTTCCTAAAAGGTACACCGTGTGGTCTTGGGCCTGATGGTTTTGGTGGAGTCCTCTCTTCTATCACGATGGTTATTTATTTTCTTAGTTTTTTGTCCGCTTGTTTTGGACGTTTTTTGCTTCATTCGAACTTTCGTTTCGGTTATTTCATTTCGTTGTTTTTTTTTCTTTAGAACTTTTTAATTTGTAATGGAGTTTCGACTCCTGCTTGACCAGGCACAATTTGGTCGTATGGCTTATGTCAATGAAGTTATTCATTCCCCTAAAAAAATACCTGTTTATTATTAGATATTTTAGATATTGGGTATTACAATCTCCCCTCGTTTAGAAATTTCGTCATCGAAATTTAAAATTCCGGTCACATAAAATCATGTAATAACTCTTGTGTGTTTTGGCATATTAATTACGAATTTCTGCCTCACTTTTGTACCCAAGAGTTCTCAAAATCAATATTAAACTGTTTCAGGAGTTCAGAAATACTTGCTCAACTATTTTGCCTTCTTGGTTCGTTTATGAACGTATGATGGGACTCTAATGGTGCTGAAACTGATTTAAATTTGTCTTCATATTTCTATATGTCAATAGAGTTTCTTTCAATTATGAAACTCTACTGCTTATTGTCACACAAAGCAATATTTCAATTATCAATATTTCATATTGATAAGGACAGAGCCAAAAGCTAACTCAGAGACATAAAATCTCTTAAAAGCAATCAAACCCATATATACATATATATCGAACAGAGCTCGACCATATTTGGTCTTGCAATACCATAGAGTAAATAAGTATAACCAGTATGCTGAAAATACCAGCTAAAACTGAATGAACAAAATAAGAAGCACACAAGACTAAAACACATCCACAATGAACATGTCAATGTTAAAAAGAATTTCATCCAGGAAATATGAGTCTCATTTAGCTTTGTTAGACATAAATATGCTTTCAAGTAAAAAGGAAGAGGGGATAGTTTGTTCACCTGGTTCAATCCTAAAGAAACCAACAGTAATTATAAATCACTCCACTGCACTCTTTTTAGGCTCAAGGCAAACTGCAGCGCGGGAGAGTGATACCATATTTCTTATAAGTTTCCCCTCTTCTTCTCTTTTTTTTTTTTCATCACTTCATCCAAGTTAGGCCGAATACTTCTCAAATTAAGGCCGTCAAGTACACTCCGTACAAGAGGATAACCTCGCATTAAGGCCAACGAGGACACCCCGTACAAGCAGATTTCCAATTGGGTTTTGGGTCTTTCACTGTAGGGAGACACAATCCCTTCTTAATTATTTAACATGTCTAACCATATTCATTCTCAATTAGAACTTTTTGCTCTTATTAAGGCCACTGAACACACCCAATACGAAGCGGAATCCCGATTGGGTTTTGGGTCTTTCACCTTAGGGAGACACAATCCCTTCTTAATTAGGGCCTAACCGGATTAGAACCACTACTTCTCAAGATTAAGCCATGCCTGAAATCGCATAAGTCACACACGATATATAGATAAGCTTCACGAATCTAAGCAAAGAGAAATGCAACTATATATAACATCGACAAAAGTACGCTAGTTAATTAAAACATTTAAAAGGCATAACTAACTTGAACACATACCTACATTATGGTGATTATTGCATCTTTCCCAGGATTATATTGACTCAGTGCATATACAATTGCATGGAAAGACAAAAGTTGACTAACTAAAAATGCGATAAGAACAACTAAAAACTAACTTTTAGAAGGCATAAATCAGATATAATTCTTCTTTTCTCTTCTGACCAGAATGAGTTCCTCTTATTCAACATCTCATTAAAAAGTTAGTTATCACCTCTAAGGATATTTAAACATAACTTACCGTAAGGAATACAAAATAGCATTACAAGTATTTTATCTTCAAATAACTAACTGTTCCAAATACAAGAACTAATATACATATAATGGGGATGTCAATACGATATATATAGGGAGCTTTCAATAGCAAATGTGGTAAAAATGATTGTTATCCAGAGAGTACGATGTCCATCTCACAAATTCTATATCGAAGCACTTATTTATACATTTATACTCAAAAAAAAATTGGAATCTTTAACTGTCTTTAGCATGCCCCAAAATAATAAAAGATCAACCAAATGTATAACTTACCAAAAAAAAAAAACAGTAAAACTTACACTACTAAACAATACTTTAGCTGGACTGTAAAATATGAAATTGTGCTCAACCTCTACAGAACAACCAAAAACTATCCCGTGCTTCAAAAACAAACCAAAAGAACTTATTTCAGGAATCTGCCACCTGAACTATTATATCAAGTTCAGACCAATACGCCCACTAAACCCATAAAAGAAACATTTAGTCATAGTTATAGGAAGGGGCTAGAATACGCCCGTGTGTTTTCACGCCTCTGTGGGTTGTGTACACGTGGGTCGTTTCCAGCCGCACAGATTGTTTTCGAAGGGTAGTGATGACATTGCACAGATGACAGAGGGTTTGAACGGCGCTTGATAAGAAGATGGGGGTGTTTGAAGAATTTCCAGCAGGGTGAAAGTAGGTGGGTAATAACTCGCTTGCACTGGCGGCAAGAGAAGCAGTCGTTGAAGCAGTAGGAGCAGAGCTTGGTGGATTCAACTCGGGCGAGGCATTTGTTGCAGAGGAGGACGATTCTCCACTCGTTGTAGAGAATGTGGAGCTTGTTGTTCTTCGATTTGCACTGGCGGCAGGAGAAGCAGTCGTCGTCGGACGACGAATCGTTGAAGCAGTAGGAGCAGAGCTCGGTGGATCCAACTCGGGCGAGGCATTTGTTACAGAGGAGGACTGCTTCAAATCCCAATTTAGCTGCAATGACCAAAATGCCCCTCCGTCACTTGAGCCGTTAGGCGTGGTTTCACACCAGCACAGTCCAGAAACATACATAGTTATAAGATAAAAAAAAAAAAACCCTCATATATATAGTCTGTAATCATAAGCCTTGGCAATTGGAAATTTTAAACGTTAAGTACACGTGTGCATGTTAAGCAACCAAACCATTAACATATGCACATCCATCAAAACTTCTTTTTTAACCTTATTTAAGTCTATGAACACAAAACGTACCTTAATAAATAAATATGAACCTAAACCTTAAGGGAAGAAAAAATTGTACTTGCTATAATTCCAATATTATAAAAAAAAATCAACTGAATACATGTATGTCGCCACTTCAACTCATGCACATATTGGACCGATAACTCTAATCTTTAGCTATGAATGAACAATTTACTCATCAATCACCCGATCCCATAGAGGAAAACATTGTTCTTAGAACCTCTAAAATCGAGTCAAAATATGAACAAACAAAAGAAAATCTTGAAAATTTACCATAAGAATATAATTGTGCAAATAGGAACACCCATCACCAAAACATGAAGGGAATATGCAAAAACCCAATCTAGCAAAGGAAAATCAGAGCAATAGTAGCTACACGATGTAACAAAATTGACAGAATCATCATCTCAAGCACCTCAGATAACACATCAAACACAATTAGACCAACTTAGAGCTTATACATTAACCAATTACAACCGCAACGATTTCACTTTTCCCCACAGTTTATACCCAAAAATCTTATCTCCGCTCTGATACCATTTTGTAACACCCTTATTTAGATTAATATGAATTAACTCGGAGTTAAGGTGTTCTTACTATGGTACCATAATAGAGAAAAGAGAGAGAGAGAGAGAGAGAGAGAGAGAGAGAGAGAGAGAGAGTATTTCTCTTCCTGGTCGCCTAAAAGCTATTAAAAAATATTTTAGAAGGAGAGAGAGAACGAGGCCCCGTAGTTCTGGTTCCCCCCCCCCCCCCCCCCCCCCCCTTTCCGACTACAAGCGATCGGTGAGAGAGATAAGAATAAGGAAGGTGGTGGTGCTGGAGGCTTCCTACCCCTTCCTGTTTTTTTTTTCTTCCTCATCTTTATCCTTCCCCTAAATAAACTTCTTTCTTTTAGGATTATGTGGGAATAGAACTCAGTTAATGTTCTATCAATACAAATTGATAAAATTAATAGCAGTCAATTTCATTAATTACTACAAGAATCTAACTAAATTAAATATCCGTTTATTATTAGGCATTTTAGATACCGGGTACTACAGAAGCATTGAAGAGAGCCTGGAAAGAGGGTTGTAGACCTATCATAGGACTTGATGGATGTCACCTTTAAATTGTAGTGAAAGGGCAGCTTTTATCAGTTGTGGGAATTGATGGCAATAATGTGATTTATCATATTGCTTGGGCTATAGTAGAAGGAGAGACAAGAGAATCATGGCAGTGGTTCTTGGAGAACCTGAAAGAAGATTTGGATATCCATGTCTCAAGTTATTACTCATTCATTAGTGATAAGCATAAATGACTTGAGCTGGTGATCAAAGCCCTATTTCCAGAATCCCAATACATGCATTGTGTCAGACATCTACATAATAACTTCAAGAATGATGGCCATGCAGGGTTAGAGTTGAAGCAGAAGTTATGGGTAGTGGCCAGAGCTTGTACCATGAAGAGTTATGCAGATGCAATAGAGGATTTGAAGAAGAGTTCAGTTAGAGCATTTAACTGGGCAGTAGATAGTCTTGCCATCCATTGGAGTAAATCACACTTTCATGAAAAGTTCAAGTGTGATGATCTCCTTAATAATCATTGTGAAATTCGGAACAAAAGCGTTCTTGAAGAAAGAAAGAAACCTATTCTTCCATGCTTAGAGGATATCATAACAGCCTCCATGACTAGATTGGCAAGTAGGAGAAATAGTGGACCAAAGTGGAGGTGCAGAGTTGGTCCAAGGGTGGAAAAACAATTGAAGAAAAATGATGGATTTGCTGCTGAATATGTACCAAGGGAGTCAAGTGAACATAGATTTGAGATTCAAGGATTGGGGGTAGGATGCACAAGTGCGGTGGTATCACAATATTCTGTGGCCTTGGATAAAAAGTCGTGTACATGTAGGAGATATGATATCTCTGGTCTTTCATGTGGCCATGCCATATGCGCTATCTACTCAAAGGAGAAGTCGCCTGATGAGTTTGTGGACGAGTACTTCACCAAGGAAAAGTACATGAAGGCATATGAGCCAATCATATATCCAATAGCTAGAGTGGAAGAATGGGAGAAGATAAACATACCTATTGCACCACCTCTAGTGAGAAAACTGCCTGGTAGGCCTAAGATGGCTAGAAACAAAGAAGTTGGTTAGTGCTATTCTCCATTAAGTTGATGATTAAGCTTAAGTATTTCTCTTTTAAGTTGTTCTAATTGCAATTGTTCTTCTGTTTTTTTTTTTCATGGGTGAAGTGCGACCACCTTCTAGAACAACAAAGCTTGCAAAAGTCTATTACACTCAAATTAGTTGTGGTGAGTGTGGACAACTAGGTCACAATAGGAGGACATGCCCCAAGTTGAGAAACCAGGTAAATTTTGTGCAATTTGTTTAATCTATTTTACTTAAATTACTAGCAGTTTAATTACATAATGTGTAAGTATATTGTGGTGAGTATAATGTATCCTAATTTTTTTCGGATGTGCGGTGGGCTTGTGGCTTTGTAAAAATTTTGAGTTTTATCTTTTTGGTTGCTTCTCCAAATTATATTTTATGAGTATGGGATTTCAGTTGAAATTTTTTTAGGCTCCCAATGCTATTGAGTAGCCCCAAGTTGAAGAGGAGGTTCTTGCCCCTAATGTGCAACCCATGTTGATGTTCCAGCCAATAATGTGCAGCCCCAGGCTCAAGTGGGGGTTCTAGCCCCTAGCTTTGTTTCTGCTATATATGCAGTCACAACAATCAACTAATGTTGTTCAGCAAACACATGTAATTAGTGTTATTAAAGTTCAATTTATATGATGTGTTAGTTATAGTTTTATATTTATTTGTGTTTCCTATGTCATGTAGTTTACTCAACAGACTTCATCATCCATGCATACTGGACAAAGGAAGAACAAAGTGATTTTACACAGGAAATCACTACCTCCAAAATGAGAACATTATGGAAATAGGCAGTTTGTTTAGTTTCCAGTTTTCTTGTTTTTGTTGGGATTAGAGCTGTTATATATGAACCCCAGTTTTTATCTGGCACCATGTTTTTGAACCGTATTATGAACTTATTTTGGGCCATTTGATGTCAAATTTTATGGCTATTGTAATATATCGCAAAACATGGAATCAATCATCCAACTGTTGAATACCAACTTGCTTTTAACTTTCAATAATATTGTGGTTAAATGTTCCCAGCAGCTTATACCAAATCTCTAAAATGCAAAAAAGATCCCAGTAGATATACTTCATATGATCAGTTTGGTTAATTGGCACTAAAACCCCCTACATTTGATTCATTTGATATTGATATTGGTGGGAAAAAGTGAAGATATTGATGGGAAAATAAATACACGAATTTGCCCCTGAAAAGTTAACGAGTTAACGGTGTTAGTGGTCTCTGATACCGAAATTGGGTCTGGAATGAAACTTGAGACATGGTTATGATATTTTAGAAAAATGAGATACATATGTTAATAATCAAGCAAACTTGAAACACTATTTGAGTAATTTTCTCTAGAAAGTATAGGCCTACTAGAATAAAAATTATTGGATATAGATAGCATAGTTGCCATACATGCCAAATCTTTAACGGTACGTGGTTACTATGATACTATCCATTACTTGTGTATATGCTCACCCAAGCATTACAAGAGTGTTCGTCATTGAGGGGATGTGTATTAGTTAATTTAAGGATGGATAACGAAATTTACTCGAAACTCGGCAATTCAGTCTTCTTCTTTTTTTTTTTGTACCTGGTTAAAATTCACATTATATATTATTAACACGGAAAACATGAAGTGCAGAGTGCATGAATTACTTGCTCCCAATTAATTTGGAATGAGAATGAAACATACAGTATATGAAATCCTACATTTTGTCTTATATCTATGAAAATCAAGCCTTAGTTATTGGTTGATGCCGCTTAAAACAATTCAACAGTCCAACCGATCTGAAACTCTTTCCGCTGCCATTCCTTGCTTGCTCCTCCCAGGCTGATCTACATAAAAATCCTTCAGATTTGGCCCCAGACTTCTCTTCGTGATCTATACTCTGGCTACTTCTTAGCTCCATGTCCGATACAAACTTCTTTAAGTGCTCTCTGAATTGCGAAAAGTCGCTAATGTGTTTCCCTCCTTCTATCCACAATGGTTCGTACTTGCACTTCGAGTGAGACCAAAGCTGCTCCCCATGCCACACATCCACCAGTTCATCATCAGTCCCATGAATCACCAGCACAGGACAACTAACCGAAGGTATTTTCTCAACGTTGTTATATATGTCCAACGAATGCAATCCTCGTTTCAACCCTAGACCTAACCGAAGAGCAGATGTGAATGCACTTTCAAGAACCACGCCCCTCAGCTTCAGCAGCCGGGTTGCTAGGTCTAACGTAGGTCCGGCACCAATGGAGCTCCCATATAAGATAACATCTTCCTCCTTTGCAGCGTACTTGTCCATAAGGCATCCATACGCAGCTTCTATATCTGCATAAGTGTTCTTCTCACTTGGCTTCCCAGTCGACTGGCCGTAACCGGAGTAATCATACGCCATTACATTGACTCCGAGGTCCTCGCTGAGCTTCTCCAAGTATTTGATCCTTATTAGAAGGCCCAAATCTAGTGCATTATTGTGGGAGTATAGAACAGTCAACAAGGCCGAGGGGTTCTTAACGTACACCGCCACGATATCGTTGCCTCTCTTGGTCCTGATCTTGACGGCCTCCATATGATCTGGAAATACCTTTTGGTAACAAGGGGGGTTTGATATGAACACAACCAACTTCAGCTTTAGCTTCTTGCTCCCTGTCTCCTCCTCCAGGGTGTACTTAGGGTTCTCCGGAGGGTGAAACGCAATTTTATTGAACAGAGCATGCAGAAAACCCATCGAAAATGAAATTATGAAAATATAAAGATGTCAGAATTTTGTTATGAAGAGACCTGTAAGCAATACTTGGTTATGAGAATAGGCATGGTGGGTGGCTGACTGGCTGTGAATATATAGCTAGGCTCGGAGTTCTGTTGTAACTGGGATTGGGATTAAAAGTAAATTAAGTCCGGAGTGAAAATGACTTCTTTTTGGGTAAATTCAATCCAAAAGTGAAAATGACTTCTTTTTCGATATGGACTTCCCACTTTCCTACTTCCAGTGGGATTATATTTTAGCTCATTCTTGACTGATCTCTACTATATCAGTCAAGGCGTAGGATTAAACAACATCAACTCCATTCCTCCTGGACTGATCTCTACTACTACAATGGAGCCTGGAGAGTGGAGACGATAATCAAAGAGCTTCCCCAAGATTTGGTTTTCCTGCTCATTCAAACAATATTTATCAACTTGACTACTTTCCCAGGTGTCAAAAGAACCAACAATCATGTGAACCCAAGAAAAAAAACTAAAAACACAAAAACAAAAACAAAAACAAAATTACAAGAATCATCATGCTACAAGAAACTCGTTAAATAATGAAATGCATGTCCTAGATACACTTTCATCTTTCAATCTGTTAAATTGATTTCCCCAACTTGGACAAAATGAGAAAGTTTTTAGTTTTTATTTAATTATTTTCACTCTTATGTCCCTCTTGTGATTTTGGTCTTCTTAATTTACCAAGAAACGCATTAACATGGTGTCAAGTGTGTAAAGCATGGGCTAATATTTGCCAACATTGCACAAGGCATTTTGGTTTTACCAATATAAATGCTACAATACATAATGCCCAGTTCCGTTTTTCCTTCCTTTTGATATTCCTTTTTTTATCGTAGAAAGTGGCTGCAGAGATACCTAAATCAGACCTTCATAAGCAGCAAGGCTGGTGTCTGTGATGGTTGCATCACTGTCACTGCTGGAATTGCTTTTCTCATCATTCTGCATCAGTGGTGATCTTGCTGGGATGGACATGGTGAGATTTGTGCTAGGGATTTCTCCAGCAATTCGTGTGATCTGAGAAGGCCGAGTAGAATTCATTGCAGTGGCCGAGGTAGAAGCAGTAGCAACAGGGCCGGATGTTCTGATTTGCTTTACTCCTCTGTGGATATGCCGGTCACAGTACTTCTGATCAGGAAGAATACTCCTTTTGCACCGCCACTTTTTTCCGTCTGTCCTCCTACACCTGCCTGGTTCAAGTTCTTCGCCACTTCCGTTGTCAGTGTATAAGCCACTGCAATTTACAAGAACTGAAAACAAAAGCAAATGAAATAAGTACATAAGTTTCAGATAACGATTAAAATGACAAGCTATATAAGAACTTCAGTACCCAAAACAAACTTTGGAGATACTATGGACCTCCTGTTAGGGTCCAAGTGAACAGAGAGCTTATAAGCACCACCAATTTCAACATTCTCAAGTGAGGAAAATCTCCCAGGATCAGTAGTTAACTAGTTATCCACATCAATTGATACACTTATGGGAAATATATATATACACACACACACACACACACGGTATAAAAATTCGATCTTACTCATATGTCCTTCCTGAAGAACACTTTTCGGGGAGAAGCCTGATCCGGGTGCTATATTACTGCCAATAATGATGTTGTTTCTGCTTCCTCTAATAATGCCATAATTACTAGCATAGTTGCAACCAAAGTCTTTTACACTGTTCCAAATGTTATTGTCAATGCAAGCACTGGTGGCTGCAGACCTTCGTCCAGCAGCGGTGGAAGGGGCTGCAGCAACAGGAGTAATAGCGGTTCTGCATGAAGGTGTGCTGGTAGTGTATGCCACTGTACTGATGTTCTTAGATAACTCACGACAGCCATTAGAGAAGGTGTTTCGACTGTGACTGGTACTACCGTTATTGGAGGATTGCGCCATAAGTTGAAGGCCTTTGGGGGTTTGACTCTGAAGGTTTTTCTTTGAATTCACCAATTCCCTGTCTGATTTTTTCAGAAGTTCTGTGCTTGGAGTAGATGTGACTTCAGAAGTTTCCACAGGCTTTCTTGAACGCTGGCGCCCTCTGTGCATGTGTTTCTCACAGTACTTAAAATCAGGAATAACATTCCTACTACACCTCCATTTCTTTCCATCAGTTCTTCTACACCTTCCTGGCTCAGGATCTAATTTACTCCTGTAGTCGAAACCCCGATATCCTAGGACTGCAAACAATCAATTGAAATGAATAAATAATAATTTTAAAATGACTAAACCAGAAGAGACCTGTTTCAATTGTCATGGAATATAAACAAAATAATCACAAATCCAGTCATACAATATACAGTCTCTTATATGACACCGACCTAACACATGCAAGTTCAATTCCATGAAACCACCTCCTCCAAAGGTAAAATAGTCATTTTGTTTAGTACTTTTAAAAAAAATGTGATTAGTACTAATACTGTACTGCTCGTTGAATTTGGTGCACAAAGTTGATTGAAATCAACTCTGAACCCGAATTAAACTTAAAGCCTAATGCAGAGAGATCCATCTGGGAAGCTACTGAAAGGCATTTTGCAGTTCGCTGAAAGAAACAGACAATTCTTCGACTTCTACACAACCCCAACAATCTTAAGGTAAATTAAGACGGTCTATATTTCACAGAACTAAGTACATATTCATCCAAAGTACCAAACCTTTTATCATTGGAACAAAATCAAACTCAATGATCCTCAAGAAAAACATGTCAAATTTAAAGTCTTTGAACCAACAAGTTTATAAATTCCCATAAAAGAAAACCAAGTTCAATTATCATATTTTCACAGTTTTTAAGCCAACCGAGATAAACAGAGAGCCTAATTTACTCACAGCTAGGATACTGCTGGTAGAAAGCAACATCTGAAAAACCGGCAGCCACACTCTTCCAAATGGGAAGCACAAGCTGAAACGGAGGAGGCAACCCAGCAGCTATGTACTTATAAATAACCCTCTGCTGCTCCAACTCATTCCACTGCACCACCGTAAACTCACTCCTCCTCTTCTCCACTCCTTCACCGCCGATCGCAAGACCGAGCTTGATCGACGACTCTTCTTCGTCGTCAGCGACCTCATGCTTCACTTTCAAGACTCGGTTGCCCTCCATCGCGTAAAAAATGCCGACTTTATCGCAGATTCAAACACCCATTTCTTCTTGAGTTTCAAAACTGAGAGGAGAAGTGAAATGAGTGTAGAGGAAACTGTGTAAGTGAAAGTAGAAGAAGAAGTAGAAGAAGTCATTGGCTTTGTTTAAAGTGGGGTTTTGTCAGAGAGAGACTGACTCTGACAATACCAGTGTCGCTACTCGAGGCTTTTCAGTGTCCTCTGGCCAAAGTTTTCAGAAACCACAACCCCCCACCCTGCTTCTAATTTCTTCTCGGGAAGTGTGCGAGGACGAAGCGCGTGAGGGCGACGCTCCAATTGGTGGAGGGGTGAGTGGACTGTAGTGGATGTGCTCCACGCGCTATGGTTCTGCCAGGTGGGGGTCTCTGCATGTCTGGCAGTAGCGGGGAGACTGCTGGGTGACACGTCGGTCGGAGTATGTCCGGCGGGTCCCACGGTTGCGTCTTTTCGTTTGTCGTCGTGCTTTTGAAGTTTGTTGGGTCGGGTCGGGTCAGGGTTTTTGGAGGTTTGAATTGGGTTGGTGCCGTAAAGGTCCCAAATATTTTATACAAAATTATCAATAACTATATTTTTTAGGACGGAACATGGGCCGGTCGGAATTCACCTGATCTCTGTCCCGACCCGTGATATTTTAAACGGGACGGAACGGGACGGGATTAGGTTTTTTGAAAAATGATCCCGCAGTTTCGGGATCCCATACGGGACCGGGACTAAAACGGGATCCATATTCATCAATTTAAGCAATAAATTCAATTGTTCATAAATAAAACTAAACTCTTGCAATTCAAAAGCAAATGTCCACAACATAACAAATCACCTATTGAATTACATAACAAATCTCATACTGAACAACATAGCAAAGTTAATGTCTGAGATAACTTAACAAGTTAATGTCCGGGTAACGTAACATAACATAACAATTGCATATACTATAGACAAGGTTGTTTCAACATATTTGTTATGTTACAAGGTAAATGATAAAACATGTAATATAAACTCTAGAGAAGAAAGCATCCTGAAGACCTAAACATTGTGCCACCCAGTGCCGTGCTGCCTCTGCTGTCCCTGCAACCAAGACCTCTATTTCATTTTTTGGGTATAAATAGGCATATCAACAAAGCACACCAAATAAACATATTTATTTCATTCTCCAACTAAATTTATACTTGCTCATAATCTAGTATAGCCTCCTAAGTTTGAGATAACATGGATAGTGCGAAATCGGGCAGCCAATGAACAAACTTGAAACAGAACTAAAGAACCAATGGCAAATCAGAATTAAAAATTGAATTTTGAGTTAAAGAAAATTACCTCTAGATAACACAAACTCTGGAAAGATCTAATCAACATGCATCACGGCCTTTGACCTCCTCTTGAATTTTGGGAATAGTTGAGGTATTGAGGCACTGCTCACTGTGCTCTCATGATCTAACCAACAAAGCAAACACAAGAAGTAAAAATAGGGGAAAGATGAACATTAATTCAACTTATACCAAATGACAAAATAAGAAAGAAAGATAAGCAAATTGATATTGTACCTAATTCAGCTTTTTCACAAAACTCTATGTTCTCAATCGAAGGCATCTCATCTTCAGCTTTAACTTTAGCAATGTCATCTCCCAACAACCAATTTTGCATGCAAACTAAAGTCTCCACTGATTTAGGAGTCAATGAACTCTTAAATAGAGAAATCACTATACCTCCAATGCTAAAACATGACTATGATGCAACTGTCGATGTTTGAATGGCAAGTACATCTCTTGTCATTGCTGCTATAACAGGATACTTATGACCATTTATCTTCTACCAACACAGTATGTTCAAGAGGAGCATTCAAATATTGATCCATTTCATGAGTAAGCGCTGCTTCATTAGTCTCTTGGACTTTACTTCTCCAATTGTTCAACATTCTACCAATCACACCTCTCTTAGGATTGGAGGTTAATGTGCTGCTTGAACTTGGAGGGCTTCCTGCTTTGTGGATATGTTTTCCATTATCGACATGTGGTGCATACTGAAAATTAAGAAAAATGGACACACGGATTCAGTATTATATATAATCAATACATGATAATTGAAACTAATCAATACATGATATATAATCTTAGCATATATAATCAATACATAGAAATCTAAGAGTTGTACCTCATTGTAGAGTGCCATCAATAGAGACTTGATTTCAATAGTTCTGTATTCCACAAGATCTTCATCTAGACCTTCCTCCCTCAAAGCATGTGTGTAATTCCTGAGCTTGAATCTTGCATCGAGTACAAGTCCGACAATAATCAAGTGATTAATGTCTGTAAAGGAGCCAAAGTATTTCAAGAACCTAGAACTCATATTTGCAGCCATTTCAGTCAATGTCTTCTCTGTTTCAGATCCAGTTGTCATTTCAGGTGCAATGAAGAGGTTGTTGATGTTATTCTCCATTAAAATAACATCATGGAATGTTGTATGGACGGTTGGAGTCAAGCTTGCACTAACTCGTAGAGTGGTATCATAAAACACACCTAGCAGCTCAACAAATACAACAGCATTTTCCCCATCTTCTTTTCCAGGAGGTCCAACTCTATCTTTTCGACTAAGTGCACCTTTTGGAATAATGACAAAGCCGTCCTCATCAATCTATTCCTCCGGTTCCTTGAAATAACTCAAATA
Source organism: Potentilla sterilis (assembly GCA_963682095.1). NCBI lineage: Eukaryota > Viridiplantae > Streptophyta > Magnoliopsida > Rosales > Rosaceae > Potentilla > Potentilla sterilis. The sequence goes on along the minus strand of OY821766.1, from coordinate 34,977,833 downwards.
AAGTTGATCCTCATCTTCTAACATCCTAACAAAGGCTTTCTTGAACTTGATGGCTGCCTCCAACATAAAATAAGTCGAACTCCATCTTGTTGGGACATCTTGTCAAGCCAAACCAGTACTCCCAAGCTTTTCAGCTACCACAGCTCTCCGAAAACTTGTAAGTCGATTAGGGGAAGACCTAACATACTTGACAGCATTCCTAATGGCTAAAACATTTTTTTGCGGCTTCTTCAAGCCATGTCCTGCAATCAGATTCCATATATGTGTTGTGCATCTCACATGCATGTACTTACATCCCAGAATAGACTTGTAAACATCAAAATCATTCATCTTTGCTTTCAACCACTCTATAGTTGACTTATTGGCAGCAGCATTGTCCATAGTAATTGTCAGAATTTTCTCAATCTCCCACTGTAATAAACACGCCTCTATAAGTTGGTCAATGATTGCCCCTTGATAATTTTGGATAACACAGAAGTTTAAAATCCTCTTGTGCATTTTCCAATCATCATCAATAAAGTGAGCAGTAAGTACCATATAATTGATATTGCACACTAGTCCAAGTGTCGGTGGTGAGACTGACCATATAACCCTTCAAAGTTTTCTTCAGCTGTTTTTTACCAACAACATACAACTGAAACGTGTAACTAGCTTCTTACAAGATGGTAAAAGATTATACATATGACACACTCTAGCACAAAACCTCTTAAATCATGTCTTCTCAACAAAGCTAAAAGGCAACTCATCTATGACAATCATTTCTATTGTAGCCACAACAAGTCATCATCATTATAACCTACTGCATTTGGGCTATTTAAAGTAGACTTATCACCAGTAAGAATTTTCTGATTCTTATTAAGTCTTGCTGGAAAATACCTACAAACTGGTTAATATGCCTAATCATCCCCAAAGTCCCACTAGTATTCTCCATATTAAAATCTCCAATTTTCCCTCTAGGACAATGGATACAGTGGGCTCGACGTTGCTCACTGTTTATTGGGTTCCCCTCCGCATCCTTACTCTTTAAAATTTTCTTATATTCTTTGAAGTGATCCCAAATAAAACTACTATGTTTAATCAAAGTATTGACTACATCAGAATCACCTGGAGCTGCCGAAGAAGTTTGCTGGCTCTAAGGAGTTTACTGGCTTTGTTGGGTTGAAGGAGCTTCTTGCACTGCATCCTCAATTTGAAGGGGATCAGAGAGAGGACACGGTGATGTCGCTGAGAAGGTGGTGTCGTTTGAATCTTCAAGGCCTGATACTTCTTCATTTCACCGAGCAACAAGCTTCTTCCCTCTAGCCATCAATTGTCGAGCAACAAGCTTCTTCTCCAATTAACTTTCGTTTTTTGCAATAAGTAATGCAATTCAGTTAGTATAATTGATATAAAAATATTACTTAATAAAACGGGATCCTCCACAGCAGAGCAGAGGACCCTTCAAAGTTTACACAGGCAAGTCTGTTGAAACCCAAACGGCCAAACCATTCACAAAACCATCAGAAGTGAAGCACTAAAATTAGTACCTATGACTGAACAATGTCCTGGACAGAGGTTGTGTTGCTAAATTGGACTTATGCCGAAACATGAAGCTAATCTTATTATTAAAAATGGATCCACCTATTGGGCCTAATATGATGCCCTGTGAAGGAGGGAACAATTGTCATCCTTCGACTAGCTGCTGATAGTAGATTACGACCACATGAAATACTCTAGCATAATTTGAGAAACATTTGCAGACAGAAAAATAAGGAAAAAAAAAGATACAACAACTCCAACCTATACCAAATTAGCAATGGCAGCATAAACCCATACAACCTTAAAGGTTTAACTAGTTGCTGCATCAAAGTGTTGAAACAAATGCTCAGCAGATAATACATTCAGAACACCTCTAAATCCACCCAAATTCGATTTGTGATCCAAAGACTCAAACTTTCTCACCAAATACTCAAACTTTGCCACCAAATCCAAACCAAAGCTTCAAACTTTGGTTCATAACCCAACTATATGGAACTGGGTGTGGTGCAAGACAGTAAGAGCTTGAAAAAAATTAAAACAGAGAGAGATAGAGAAAGAAGAAAACCTAATTGTGAATCTGGAAACTTTTTCTCACTAATCAAATTCTTACCTCTGCTTCAAATTCCAACTCTAAATCAGCTGTGGAGGATCTTTTCTTCCGTTTTGGAATGGGAGGAAGTCGAATGAGCTCGGAAGACGAGGACTTGAAGGGCTCGAAGACGAAGCCGAGGCCGAGGAGGACTTGACGGGCTCTAAGAGACGAAGTCGAAGCAGCCGGTGCTAGCGGCGGATGAACCGGGCGATCTGGCGGAGACGATTGGTGCGGCGGAAGTGGAGAGTTGGGAACTTAGGAGAGGCTGAGAGAAGAGAGTAGGAGTCTTGGAGTCTTTGAGAGGCTGAGAGACAAGAGTGACCTACTGACCTTTGCTAAAAATCAATGGCTGAGAGAGTTTAGCTTAATATCAACGGTTGAGATCTTAGCTTGATATATATATATATATATATATATATATATATAATTATTTTTATTTTCTTACGGGATGGGACGGAACGGGGTTTAGTTAGCTGATCCCGGTCCGGTCCAGTCGTTTTCAAACAGGATCGGGACGAGACGGGATTTGTATTTTTCAAACTTGAATCCCGTCCCGTCCCATTTAAGGACGGAATCGGGATGAGATCGGGATTTCAGGACCAAAGGGTCGGAGAACCCGCGGCGGTAACAGTGGGACCCTGGCCCGGAGCACTGAAAGTACCAACGGGGGGCTTAGGCACAGTAGAGGGTGCCTTACCGTAGCCTGAGTATGGGATCTCTAACAGCACAGGATCATCGTGCTGAGTCTTCTCCCCCGTCTCCAAAGCAATTGTTGTCTTCAAGACAACAGCTGTAATATCCCACATCGGTTAATGGAGAGAGAGTAATGTGACTTATATGTACATGCCTACCACCATCTAACATGACGCGTTTTGGGGGCTCAATGGCTTCGGAGGGGATGAGAACTCTGAAGTTAAGCTTGCTGAGTCCAGAGCAATCCCAGGATGGGTGACCTACTGGAAAGTTGCTCGTGAGCTCCCAGAAACAAAACCGTGAGGGCCAGAGAGAAGAGTGCCCAAAGCGGACAATATCGTATTACGGCGGAGGTGGTCCCGGGATGTGACAATTTGGTATCAGAGCCACTCTGCCGTGTGGTGCGAGTGTGCCGACGAGGACGTCGGACTCTAAGGGGGGTGGATTGTAATATCCCACATCGGCTAATGGAGAGAGAGTAATGTGCCTTATATGTACATGCCTATCACCATCTAACACGACGCGTTTTGGGGGCTCAATGGCTTCGGAGGGGATGAGAACTCCGAAGTTAAGTTTGTTGAGTCCAGAGAAATCCCAGGATGGGTGACCTACTGGGAAGTTTCTCGTGAGCTCCCAGAAACAAAACCGCGAGGGCCAGAGAGGAGAGTGCCGAAAGCGGACAATATCGTGTTACGGCGGAGCTGGTCCCGGGATGTGACAGCATCCCCTTGTTAAGTCAATTTTGAGAGAAGGGCGAGGTCACTCATCTCGATAGTGAGATTCTTTGATATAACAGCCCTGGGTTGAACAGCTGAAGAGGCAATAAAACAAATTATCAGAACCCCGGAGGTAGTGTTCAAAAAAAGAAAAAAGAAAAAAAAACTGGATCCCTCCCTATCTCACAATGCACTAGGACATTCCATCGGATGAAGTTGTAAGAACTTCGATCCAGGTCTCCCCAACAAGTAAAGATCCTTGCAACCCTTCGCTTTTCTAAATCAGTCAAGCTATATGACTGATTGTTGATGGCTTGGAAGACCCCCGAGACCTGATGGTCCATGGAACTTCGTTGTCATTTCCCTCCAACTATCACCACTTGCTTCCTCCAGTCCTTGGCTACCCAAGAAGGCAGGTTGGGAATCACCAGTTAATAATCCTAGGTGGTAAATAGGTCAGCTTGTAGAGGGCCCTAAACTCGTTAACCGTTGGTCAGCTTAAGTCAAAAAGAACGAACATGCAGCCAAGGCTAAGCAGCTGCCTCCATTGATTGCTGGGAAGCTGGGCGGGAGAAATGTTGATCATACTCAAAATGTACTGCATAAACGGAGGCAGCGGAAGAGAAAATCCATGCCGGAACTGATCTTTATGAACGGCAACACACCCATTCTCCAGGTTGCACGCTAATTCACAAGCATGTAACCCGCGAAGTTTTACCGACTTATTGATCCCCCACTTATTTTGGAAGGTAATTAGTCCGTCGGGAGTCATACAGTGCTCTGACTTGTCACAAACAATCAGTTTCCCGCAGTCAATCATGGTATGGTACCGAAATGGGTTCCCCATGGGAATGTCACTAGGATCATCCTGAGGCACAGCAACGGTAACCAATGGCTCCTTGGAAGAAATTTATCCGGGAGATTTAAAAGGGTACATCGTTGGGTGGATGAAGCGCTAAGCCAGTTATCCATCCTTTATGTAGCGTCATCTACCAAACAGTCGTAGGTAAAACCGGAAAGGTTCGTTGAGCTCCTAGAATCCATGTGACCTAAGGGAAAGTCAAAACCATACAGCTTGTTAGAAGGTTAAACCTAAAGAGCGGGCGAGCCGCCGCACACAAACGGATCTGCCTGCAAACAACAGACTTAGACTAATCTTTCGAAAGAAGCAGATCAAAACGGGCACATGGATGAACTCAAAGCAAAATTCACCAGCCCAGAAACCCCAAATCCAGAAACAACATAAAAAACTCAGGCAGTAAGACAGCTAAACAGCCATGCTAAGCATGAAAAACACAAGAAAGCCAAGATCAGAGAGAGGACAAGAAGCAAATCAGTAAATTAGAGCAATCGACAGGAATCTCGGATAGGATTGCAGCGAGCAATCAAGTTTTTGGATAGAGGATGGGGCGCAACGCAACAAAATAAGGCAAAAGGGCTATGTGCTCACAGTTTTCTCTCTATCTTTGGTTTTTTTGTTTTTGCTTAAAAAGAGGAGAGGATGGGGTTTTATAGGGGAAACTGTCCCCCCCCCCCCCCCCCCCAAGCATCCCAAAAGGTGATCGGATCCAGGCTGCTCATCTCCACCATCAAAACACGACACATGGCCCACTATCAGTAACTTCCCGAGAAAGTAGTAAATGATGGGACTGATGGCCTTCTACATTAAATGCGAGTAAGGAATAAGCCGACCACCTGTCTCACATGCAGGGGTTAGGTGAAAAGGCAATTCGGTAAAACTGAGGCAAACCTAATGGTAGAACACAACCCATCGCAAGCAACACGTATTCCACCGGGAAATCGGAAGGCCAATACAAACTAATAGTTAAGGTATTCCAATGGGAGATTGTAAGGCCAGTACGAACTGATGGCTAAGGTATTCCACCGGGAAGGTATCCTCTAACACATGAGAACGGTTTCTGTAGGCTTAACAATCATGTAGGTAGGCTTAAAACATAGCAACACGGGAAAAGCTCGGTACCTTGTCCCATTAATCTGAACCAAAGAATGGACCAACGGGATCATCCGAACGCCCGGCCAAGCCCAATCTCAAATACATACTTGAGAGACTATGCGACTGGTGGCCTAGAATGCCCACGAGTCTGTGTGCCCAAGATGCAAAACACATGTTAAGTCCCCATTCAAGATTGCACTTGATTGGGAACTTGGGGGACTTGTTGACAGTAGCAACAGTTAGGCTACTGGGTCCCAAGAACCCATGTTAGGGCATTGAGGGGAAGTTCATGCACCCGGGGCCCAAGGCCAAGACACCCAACGGCCGGTAGGGAGTCGGCAGCCGGTCAGAGAAGCCCAGGATGAGGGGGGCCAAGGATGGTCTCTATTATGCAGAAAGAACCACAATCCCACATTGGAGGATGAGCTCAGCTCATGCAGCCTAGAGCCCATATATAGGCCCAGTCATCCTCATTAAATGGTAATCAATCAATCTCAAACTTAAATACAATCTGTTATCACTTATAATCATTTCCAACCGTACTGACTTAAGCATAAGAGTGGAAACGACAGGCCCCAACCGGTTCTTCCTAGTTAGCAGGAGACTTGCAAGAAAAGATTGAACTAGAGTCCACCGGGTATTTGTGAGTCTATTGATTCAGACAGGAACATAGAGTCTGCCCTTATCGATTCACAATTAGACTCCCTTTTGGGCCATAAAAACCCAGATCATCCAAATAAAGAATCTAATTGAACCCAAAAGTTCAATGGAATCTGAAGCACACAAGGCTCATCTAGCGGCCCAACACTGTCGACTACAAAGCTGCCCACTAGTCATAGAAAATTGGTCGCCAAGACGATGAAGCCCAGAATCGAACCTAGAACTCGACTTGCCATCACTCTCACCATCGGTGCTATCGACCACCTCAACGCCGGCAAGAAGAACAAAGGACATGAACAACCACCACCACCAAAGAACCATCATAGATTTGCCGTAACCTGAGCCAAAAAGGTTAAATCCACGACGAATCATTGCAGACAGGAAAAGACAAATTAAAGACAGATGTAGAGATGGAATTTCGAAACCTCTATCAAAACTACCTTCAGAGAACTCAAAGAGAAGAAAAAGTAAAATAAACACTGCAACTCGTAGTAAAATTACGTTGAAGGAGAATGATTTTGTGGCCACAACCATAGGTTTTAGAGATTTAGTCGGCCGCTGCTAGAGAGAACTATAGCGGAGACGATAGGTATTTTTATGTACTGTTTCCATTTGAAGATAATTGGTGCCTATTTTGAGTAAACACATTATTTATATTAATAGACTTTGCTACATACTCAAAAAAGCATGAAAAAAAAAAACAGTTGGGCTAGTACCCGATACATATGTCTGGCGACCATCCTAGATATCTGTTCATCAGTTCATGGATTAACTTTCAGCGTATCAATGAACCTCCCCTTTCCACTATCATTTCTCGTCATGTATTTAAGAAAGTCTCCAAGGCTGAACTCTTTGTAGGCCTTTGGATGTTCACAGTCCACAAGCAAAGGTGCAGGCTCCATATTCGTATCCAAACTAAAGCCATGGATACTTGCAATTGAAAGTCTACTCTTCTCATCACTAACAGTCACCCTGTGAACTACACTTTTGTATTGGCCATTACTCATAACCTCCATTTGGTCTCCAATCTGAACTAGCAGAGCTCCTTCAATGTCCGGGACTGAGATCCAGTTCTTGTTTTGGTCCATGATCTGAAGCCCTGTACAACTTTGGAGTAGAATTGTTATGGAGCCATGATCTGAATGCGGAGGTGTGCCAAGTACCACCTCTGGCTCTGGACATTTGGGATAGTAATTCACCACCATCATTTGGGTGCCATTTTCAACTTTATCATGTAAGTAATTAGGGTTTAACCCTAGGCTTTCTATAACAAGCTCCATTATTTGCTGGTGTAACACTTGAGCAGCTCTGGCATAGTTTCCCATCTTCTTCCTATCAAAAATAGAAACGCATGTTTATGCATGAACTTAGCTGTTTCATGCCAACTAGCTACGAAATGTGCAAAAACTATCAACATACTGCTCAAAGAGAACATCATCTATAGGCTTGGTTATTTACTTGTATGGGTTAGATGGCCAAAGATGGATCCATTTTGAGATGGGATGGGAGTAGTGCTTGATGAAGTCTCTCCAATAAAAAACCTTATCAACCGCTTGATTAATGCTTGTCCCATATCTTACAGGTGCATGAACACTATCAGACCCTAGAAGCATCTTTTCCTCAACAGGTAAGTTAAAGAACTCATTTCCAGCACTTATGGCTTCTTTCATCATTGAAACAGGAATTCCATGGTTGATAACCTAAAACTTGAAACAATAATGGTTAGCGTACGAAAAAGTACAAAACTTAGTATACGGATGATTGTTTGAGCATATACATGCAATACAATCGTGCGTAAAGGGGTATAAAATTCATATACAAGATTTCAGAAGAAAAAGAAATCTACTATGTATACACATTAAATTACCTTCAGCCAAACTATGTAGCAATTGTTTTAGCTTAATTTGAAAATAGTGTATAAATCTGATATTTTGGTTTGATTTTTATATGCATTGCATTGTCTCAGATAGATATTAAAGAGCTAGCATACCTGAAAGAACCCTATTTCCTTGCAAGCAGTCTGAATATTGTTGATGACATGAGGTCTAATAGAAGAACTCTGCAAAGAGAAAAGGTCAATAATGGGAAGAGCAGTCGTAGAAAGGTTTGGATTACAAGCACTTGGCCGTTGGGAAGGAGGGAGAACATAGCGTTGAGGCACATGAGAAACCCCCGATTGGGTTAGAGTCTGTGCGCTAGTGAATGATGATGATGTTGAAGTTCTAGAACTGCCACTATTATTTGATGAGAAGGATGATGAGCTCTCGGCTCCCTCTTGATGATCACCAGCTTCCATATACAACTTCTGTCACGACCCGACCACAAATCAAATAAGAGATCAACGCCACAAAAGAAAGGTAGTAGAAAGTGAAAAGTTTACGAAGACCAATATATATCCAAAGAAATGTTTTCAGCTCAAAATAAAAAAATGAAGCTAAAGAATATACTAATTAGTAATTACAAGCTAAATAACAATAATATAAACACAAGTTCTCCCAAAGTTCCTGTCCAACACCTTTTACTACTATGAAAATCCGTAAACACAAAACATGAGCAAAAGTAAGCTCAGTGAGTGACAAAACATAAAGTGACCATGAGATCAAACAATACTATTGCAAAACTTGAAAACGAAGAGGACTGATTTGAACAACAAGAAACCTGTAACCATCATGTTCAATCCACTTATTTGAACTAAATAACTGATTTAAAATCAATGAGTTGCCACTTTCAGTAGCCACAAGAACTAAATTTATTAGATTGCAGTATCAAACAATCCAGATTAAGGCAATAACACCCAGAAGCTTTCAACCTTCTAAGAGGAAAATAATCACCCAATTGCATAATTTATCAAGAAGGCATCAGTAATTCTAAGAACTAATAATCTTCAAAGCAAGAGCTAGAACAGATTTCATAATCAAAATGCATATATATCAAAATCTTAAACTATAATAGATTACAGAGAATGAACTCAACAATAAGAGTAATTGATTTGCAGAAATCAAATAAAGCCACTCACAGTAAGGTAAAGTAATGGAGACAGTAAACAACCCAAAGCAAAGCCCTTTGCTTCTCTCCCTTCAAGTACTGAAATACCCAAGCCACAGCCTTGCACAAGAACCCAAACTCTCCAACTCTCTTTCTCTTTGCTTCTTCTTTCCTCTCCCCCTTCTCCCTTCTCTTCTTTCTTTTTTTATCCCCCCACCGTCTAACCTCATCATAATACATTAATAATACTTACACAGTACGGATGAATACCACCAAAAGTAAAAATAAAACAGTAAAAATAAACCACGTTTTAGTCAAACAGATCAATAGCGAAAACAAAAACAATAAAATCACAACTTCTTCTGCTTAGAATTGAAAACCCAGCAGCGTTTCGTGGAGAAGAATTGAAGGAAGTGAAGAAACAAGACTGATGTGTGTATTCACATACTTGAAGAAACCCATGCAAGATCAATCGAGCTGAGCAATTCAATAAGACTAATTTCTCAGAGTCATATTCTCTATAATAATTCTGGCCACCAGCCGCGATCGATGAAGTCATTTCTTCCAGCTAAACTAGTGACATACTCCAAAAAGGAATGCTACGAAGACCATGCTAGCTAATTAAGCTGATATATTAAGACGACCATAGTTCATGATTTTCGTTACAACCAGAAGTCATGATTATAACTCGTCATGTGAATGCAACATATATTGCAATCGTATTTCCATAATTCAACAAAATAATTAGAAATAAGAAACAAAGTAACAACCAGAAGGTTCTCTTGATTAATAAATCGAATGGTAAAGAGACAACTTTGGAAACTGCTAAACAAACTGGTTATAATTAAAGTTGTGGAAAAAGCTGTGGAAACTGCAGCACAAACTTCCCACACTGCTGGCCACCTTGCTGGCTCTGCTGTTCGCAATGGTAATAGAATGAATAATGAATTTGCGGAAGGGTACACAAAGGGCAAAGGTGAAGGAGACGAAGAACAGAAGAAAGATTCCCCGGAAGCCAAAGTTGCGTCTGCTGCAAAACACAAGATGGTAAGAAAGTTTTCGCAAAGTGCCCCGAGAGTCAAAGATGAAGCCAAATTTGCGTCTGCTGCAAAACACAAAGATGTTTGAGGAACTTCTGCAAGATCTTAAGGCAAAAACCAAAGCCGGTAACAGAGTTGCCGTAAAAGAGAAGGCTGAAAAACGACCTTGTTGAATGTTGTCCTGCTGTAACTTTTGATTTTGTTGTGAGAGGAAGCTTCAAGTTGCAAAATATGAATGAAGTCTAAATAAAATCATTTTGTTTTTTATCAAATAAATAATTAATATATTATTACTAGTTTGTCGTGACTTTTACAAATTCTCACTTGTAAACAGAGAGACTCATACCACTAGATCAAATGGTATTGAGTTAGTGAAATTATTATCGTAACACTAATGTCAAATTCCTAAAAGATTTCCAGTAAGTTACTGACTTGTGACCTGTGCTAGCCCAACAGGGACCATCCATAAGTTGCATTACTTGATGGGGTAGACACTATGGCTACATCACACTAGGGAAACATTTTACATGTGCTATGTTACAATGTGGCCGACAATAATCGTTCCATTCACTAAGCCAATTAGTTTGGAATTTTACGTAATAGTTTGCAGCACCAAATCCAAACTTCCAAGGGTAGGGTAGGTTGGGCTAGAGCCAATAGTGATTTTGTCTTCCTTAATTTACGTCAAATTATTTTGAAACGGAACATATCAAACAATGTAGCTACTTTTTTTTCCACCAATAATATCAATGAGATTTGGATCGAATTGATACATAGCAGTTAAAGCAAAGAAAGGAACATCTAATCTTTTGACATAATGATAAAGACAGTCTCGATCAAGAAATTGGGGATTTGACTCCCATCTAATCTTTTAATGTTACTCAAGAGAGACAAAACTAATACCAAACTAGAGTTGTATGTTGGGAAATTATCTCTAACAGTATTTATAACAAAAAAATAACATGAGATATAAAAAATCATCATAATTCTATATGTCAAAACAAACATTCTTACTCATTATAAGTTATACTATTATATAATCCTTAAAATTACTGAACACCTAAAAGTTTTTAAATTCATGATGTTTAAATACACGATACAATTTTAATTATTCACATATTGGAACTTTCGTACATTTATCACTAATTTTAAGTTTTTAACTATTAATATTGTGTTGTGTCTTTACATGCCATATGCCGAATATGTATATGCACTTAATATATGAATTAAATCACGAGGTCATAGACTTTTTCTACTACACTATACCAGCTTTTGTAGTAAAACACGAACGTACGCTGAGAATTAGCAACCAATACACCTGTAAGGGTGCTTGAGTACTTCGGTATGTTATCATATATAGGGGTATTTCTATGTGTATGCCTGGCTAGTATTAGAAGGATATGTCATCGATCAAATCACTATGTTTCACACTTTCACCACACATTTATGCCATACATTATTTCTTCCGAAATGCAAAGCACTAAAGTTTTGTGGCATGCCCTACACTATCAATTCTAGATCGGCATATTTATATGAAAGTGGTAAAAGCTGAGCTGGGTTTATCGTGGCAGACTCATATTTTTGGTTATCATAAGGATATGGGAAGCCACTTTTACCCAGAGATATCCCTAATAATTTAGGGCATCCTTTCCTTTTGAGGAGTATACTAGTAAGGAAGATATTACGGCAACAACCTAACAATTTAGGGCAAATGCTGGGTTGGCCTCAACAACTCAAATGGCATATGCTTACAGCAAAGCAGCACCAAGGTATCGAACGGGCACACCATTCAAATTTGCTGTCTTGAGATAGACTAGAAGAAGTGCATATATGCCTTTGAGTTTGAAGCTTTTGAAAAAGACAATGGCTTTTTTGTGTGTTTGGTGCTAATTGCCAAAAGATTATGCTACCAACCCATTATTAGGGACCAGATCAATAATTGTAAAGTGCAGCTTACCAGCAAGTAGTGACACCGTGAAGTGTTCAAAGTACTCTTTTAAGTTGACACTAAGCACAGTTTATAGTTCCACTCTTCAACAGTGATTTCTCAAAATGTGGTATTTCTCATTATGCCTAATAAAAAGTGCTTATTGACCTATTGGGATATAAGATGGTTTGTTGACATGTCAATTCATAAGGTTGATCGTTCTTAAAGAATTTACATGATTTAATGCAACTATCAAATCGAAACAAAAAACAATTAAACGTATAAAATACCGAAATCAACATATAATTGATGAGAGAGTGAGGAATTCAAATGTGCAACTCTAAAAGACGAGACAAGACAAGAAAATTTATTACGCGAAAAATATTTGATAAATTACTTGATTATTTTTAGAGAGTCGCATTATACCCCCCGTACTTAGTGTGCATATCCTGCATAAGCTATGAATTTGGAGGGGTAAAATGTGTAAATAAAACTATTAACCCGACACTACACACATCTCAGGTTGAAACTCACACAAACCGATCCACACTGACCTCTTCTTCAAGACTATAAAAATAAAAATAAAAATTCCTGAGCATAAAGACCTATGTTGCACGGACATGTGAAATCAGTGGCGTATTCCGTATCGGACACAGATACGGATACGATACGTTAGAATACGGTGAAATACGGTCGGACACGCGTGTCTGGTTTAGACACGATCTGAACACGCAAGTATTTGTATTGGACACGTGCGTGTCTGGGTGGACACGAAAATAAACAAGACACGAGGGGTAGATTAGGGAAATGGAGGAAGCCGAGGCGGCAGGGGTCGATGTCGGCGATATTAGAGGTGACGGAGACGGAGGAGAAGCGGATGGTTACGAAGCCAAGTGCCGGCGGAGATCGTTAAGGATTTGATCTCCACGGCGGCGAGGGAGGAGAGGGTAAGGAGGATCGAGAGGTAGTTTCGTCAGAAGGTGGAGGAGAAGCTTAGGCCGTATGGTTGCATGTGTGGGTCTTCACCGAACGACGGCAGGAGGTGGAGAAGAAGCTTGGAGTGGAGGTGGTTCGGTGCGACGGAGAGAAAGAGTGATAGAGTTCCATCTCTATTTGCGTCGAGGTGGAGAGAAAAGAGAGAGATTGGGCCAAGAGTAAACCCAAGAAAAAGAGAAAAAGATAGAGAGGAGGGAGCAAACGGGAAAGAAAAAGGAGGAGAGGGGACGGGGAAAAGAAAGGGAAGAGGGGGAGAGAAGAAGAAAGAAAGGGGAGAGAGGGAGGAAGAAGAAGGAAGAAAAGAGACGAGAAGGAGAAAAAAAAATAGAGGAGAGAGAGAGCACAGAAGAGAAAGGAGTGGAGGGAAAGAAAAATAAATAGTGTGGGTTTTGGACTTTGAAGTTTGAATTGATTTTGATTTTAGATTTAGATTTGGATTTACATTAATTAGGTTTTAATTTTATAAATTATTTTATTTATATTTCATATATTTTTGTTATATATATATATAATATTTAAAATAAAATTTAGTGAACGTGTCCACCACGTATTCATATTTTAAAAAAAAAATTAACATGTCTGTATAGCGTATTGTGTTAAATACAGACACACGTACTCAATATGATACACACGTACTCGTATTCGGACTTCTTAAATAAAGAAAAACCAAACCACATCACCCTTCAGCAGTAAGATAATCACATCCTCCTTTATCCGAACATAGAACCCAGAAAAGCACAGACCCATTCCCGTCATTTTACCCTAAAGATACATACAGAGTAAGAAGCACCAGCATATGCCACACAATCTACCCTTTTCATTTCCAGCTACACATGGCCCCTCCCCTCTCCCCCTCTTAAACCCAACCCTGGTTAACAAACTCAACCCTAGTTAACCCCCTGAAAACTCTTATAACCCTTCACTCTCTCTCTTCTACTCTCACTCTCTCCAACACCGACATTACTCATTACTTGTTCCAACGATGGCGTCGTTCCGCTGCAACCTCCTCCTCCTCACCCTCCTCTCCCTCGCCGCCGCCGTCTCCGCCCACAACATCACCGCCATTCTCGAAGCCAACCCCGACTACAGCCAGTTCAACTCGTTGTTGACCCAAACAAGACTCGCTGACGAGATCAACACCCGCACCACCGTCACCGTTCTCGCTCTCTCCAACGGCGTCATGTCGTCTTTGGCCGCCAAGCACCCTCTCTCCGTCATGAAGAACGTCCTCAGTCTCCATATCGTCCTCGACTACTTCGATCCCGCCAAGCTCCACAAAATCTCCGACGGCTCCGTCCTCGCCACCACTCTCTACCAGACCACCGGCCACGCCCCTGGGAACCTCGGCTTCGTCAACATCACCGATCTCTCTGGCGGTAAAGTAGGCTTCGGCTCCGCCGCCCCCGGATCCAAGCTCGACTCCACCTACACCAAATCCGTCAAGCAAATCCCTTACAACATCTCCGTCCTCGAGATCTCCGCCCCCGTCATCGCTCCCGGAATCCTCGCCGCTCCGGCGCCGGCCTCGGACATGAACATTACCGCGCTTCTCGAGAAAGCCGGATGCAAGACCTTCGCCGGTCTGATCGTATCGAGCGGGGTGATCAAGACTTTCCAGACCACTGCGGAGAAGGGGCTGACGCTTTTCGCCCCGAACGACGAGGCGTTTAAGGCTAAAGGAGTCCCGGATCTGAGCAAACTCACCAATGCAGAGGTTGTGTCGCTACTTCAGTACCACGCCATCCCTAAGTACACTCCCAAGGGGGCTCTTAAGACCGCCAAGGACCCACTCAGCACTCTCGCCACCAACGGCGCCGGGAAATACGACATCACCGTCACCACCGCCGGCGACCAGGTCACACTCCACACCGGAGTCGGCTCCTCCAGAGTCGCCGACACCGTCCTCGACGCTACTCCCTTCTCAATCTTCACTGTCGACAGCGTCCTCCTCCCAACTGAGCTCTTTGGCAAGTCACCGTCGCCGGCGCCGTCGATGGAGCCGGTGGCTGCTCCTTCACCAACACCTGTCCTCGCTCCCAGCCCAGCTTCCGTAGAAGCGCCGTCGCCGTTGGCCGCCTCACCTCCAGCTCCTCCTTCCGAGACACCGGAGGGTGCTCCGTCGGGCGCGCCGTCGTCAGATGCGGCGGATAGTACCTCGGGGAAGAACGCTGGTCACGTGAATTCACCTGCATTGCTGATGACACTGCTCACTGTCGTCTCTGTATCTGC
Source organism: Potentilla sterilis (assembly GCA_963682095.1). NCBI lineage: Eukaryota > Viridiplantae > Streptophyta > Magnoliopsida > Rosales > Rosaceae > Potentilla > Potentilla sterilis. The sequence continues at coordinate 34,962,523 of OY821766.1, read as the reverse complement.
CATTTCCTCCGTTCTCTTGTCCTGAACGGTAATTTGAGATGTGTCTGTTAATTTTTTTTTTCTAGCTTTTGTTAATTTATTGGTGTTTTGTAGTATTTCGACACTCCGTTTGTTTTACAGAGATTTTTAATTTAAATTTTCAAATTTTCAAATTTACGTTTGGATTTTGTAATCCTGTGGTCGGCGTTTGTTGTACTTTTGAAAATCGATGGCTGTTGTTTATCTGTGGGGGGGGGGGTTTAAGCCAAGACCGTGGAGTGGCGGGTCTGACAGGGAAGCCCACATGGTATAGTGGTGGGGCGTCCCGCAAAGTATACTAGCTGTTTAATCGTGTGGGGACCATTTTGTTTTTGCGGTTTATGTTCCTTGCTTCTGGATCGTTCCAGAACCTGGATCTGTTTTTGGGTGCGGCGAAACGGTCTGTAAGTTAACGGACACCCCGCGCCACGGCGCCAACGATGCGCGTAATTCTTTTATTACAGATTTGCTAAGTTCGTTTTGTATTTAAGTCGAAAATTGAAAAAGGTTTAATCTAATAATGTACTCCTCCAACAAGAATATAAATAATGTACTCCTCTAGGGTCATATGCATCTACTCTTTTGGGAAACTATATCACTTAAACACGAGTTACATGACTATACCGGATGATTGCTCACCGCTATTGTTCACCGCGTGGTTGTCTTTTGATCGAGGAGGTTTTTTCATTGTGTTTCCTTGAATTACATCATCCCCCTGTTGTTATACGTATAATGACTCTTGTATTTGTTGGGTGATTCTGCTATGGTACAAGAAGAAATCTTAACAGTCCAAGCATTATACAAAATAATACGTGACACCATCGGATATCGGTCACCTACCATATATCTATATAATTATATGAAGTGATTTAATTTTGATAATTCAAATTCTATGTCTAAATATATATCGTGTACTAAAATATTTTAAAAAAAAATTATAAATTCTTGTATACACATACTATATAACGTAATTTTAATTATTAAAATACTTTATACATAGAGTATATCGTGAATACATATAAAATTATATAATTTTAATCCTTTAAACTATTCAAACTGTGCACGGGAAATATTTTATTCTAATCAACACAAAAAAGGTTTAAAACTTAGAGCATCTCCAACAGCTTCCCCAAAATTTTTGCAAAATAGGGAAGCAAAAGTTAAAATCTCTAAAAAGTTTATGCTTCAACTCCAACAGCTTCCTTATTTTATAGATTTATGCATTTATTACAACAACAAAATATTAACTATTTAAAACAAATCATTTAAAAAAAAGTAGTTTTGAATTATAAAAATTATTTAAGCAAGATAGATATTAATGTTGCTGAAAATTGGTTGGTTGTGAGTTGTTGGAATACGTGAAAATTAATATTGTAGTTATCTCCAAATTGTTTTAGAGATTCTGTAAATTTGGAGAATGTATTGCTTTCTTTCATCTATTTCCCTATTTTAAGAAATGAGATGGAGAAGCTGTTGGAGTGAAAAAAGACCTAAAATTATTAAAAATTGAGAAAATCAAGAAAATGGAGAAGCTGTTGGAGATGCTCTTAAAAGTGAAGGAGTCAAAGGGTCGTCGTATCACAGCCCCATTCGTTTTGTACTTGCCACTGTAACAAGAAGCCTAAACCCAATCTACGATCCCTCCATGGCGTCCTCGCCTCCTCGCTCCACCACCTCCACGTCATCCGCCGCCGCCGCAAAAGAGAAACGGCACCGTTCTATCTTCGAACTCCCGCCCAACTTCTTCGACTCCTGCGCGTTCTTCACTTCCTCTGGCCTCTCAGTCGCTTCAACTTTCGAGACCTCTAACATCCACAGCAACAGCTCCGCCCTCGAAACCCTAGACGAGTCTGTGCTTGACAACGCCGATCAAGACCGCTCCCAAAGCGGCGCCGTTTCGACTCGGCTGACCTGCAACACTTGCAAGGCTGAGTTCGAGTCCCTCCAGGACCAGCGCTTTCACTTCAAATCCGATATTCACCGATTCAATGTAAATTCATTATTCAATTCTACTTTGATTCACTGTTATACATATTTTGAATCGTTGAGTACTCGTAATAGAAAATTGAAACCAGCATTCATTGGATTTGATAGAGTTTTGTGTTAGCAATGTTGATATGTTAGATATGCCTAGATTTCTTTTCCTTAATGTGACATATTCTAGCAAAATTACGATTCACTGTATGAGAAATGTTTGAATTTCCAAGCTTTGGTTTGTTTTTGATGAATTGGTGCTTTGAAAGCAACACTGTGCTGTTGTCCAACTTTCATTGTGCTAATCCGATTTAGGCCTGAAATAAGCGAAACAGTCGAATTATGTCTTCGCTTTTCAGTTTGAGAAATCTTTCCACCAGTCTTTCGTTACTAATAAAAGATTTAATGTCTTTAGTGATGTAGTTACTTGATTATATGTCATTATAGGTGAAGCTAAGCCTTGCCGGAAAGAATATTGTGAAGGAGGAGGACTTTGATGAGTTAACATCTGCTTCTTTTAAAGACTTTGATGTCTCGAGTATATCAGGATCAGATGATGATGAATCTGAAAAAGTCGGGCCTTTCAAGCTTGCAAAGGCATCTGCAAGGCAGAAATTATTTATCCACCTTCAGACGGGAGAAAGAATTTCGATTTGGAAGTGTTTGATTACTAACGAATCTGGACCTGAAAGTGATTTGTCATGTGATGAATTGTTGGGGAAATTGAACGCACTTGTTCATGAGCCTAGAGATAATACCTGTTTTAGAGTTGTGTTGCTTGCTAGCGGTGGGCACTTTGCTGGTTGTGTGTTTGATGGTAACAGGATTATAGCTCACAAGACCTTCCACAGGTTGGCTGAATATTTATGTACACTTTTTCATTTCTATTGTTTCGTGCTTATTTTATAATTTAGGTAACATTCAGAACTGTTCATTTTGCGATGTAGATATGTTGTAAGGGCCAAGTCTGGAAAAAAACAGTCATCAAATGATGCATCTAGGTTTGCTCATTCCGCCGGAGCTTCTCTTCGTCGCCATAATGAACTTGCATTGAAAAAGGTATTTATTCTTTTGGCTATACCCATAATACATTTTTGTGTCCTCGACTACAGACAGAAATTTAGGTACTTTCACTATTTGATTTAGTGACTCTCTATGTGAGAGTAGCTTCGCTCTCTTTTATAATTGATATTTGTGTAGTTGCGCTTTTGGTGAACATGACGTTTAACTCATAAGTCATGTTTAATTGCAAGTTTACATCTGACCGAATTTAAAGTTCCTTTCTAACTTTAATCACATCCTGTCCTAAAACTTAGACACGAGTACTAATACGTCTACTATTATAATCATATTTAAGCCAAAATGTTTGCAGTTTGCTAAATATGTAACTGATAGTTAATACGTCTGTTTGTTTGCTTAGTTTAGTTATGTCTAGTTTGTTTTTTTTGTAAGATAGCTTAACAATCACTCTTGCCTCTTTCATACAGCTATTTATTAAGACCTTATCTTATGTTTTGATTTATCTTCTGACTAAGTTGCTGATATATTATACATTCTAGGATATTCAAGAGCTACTTGCTGCATGGAAGCCTTATTTTGATGCCTCGTCTTGCGTTTTTGTTTATGCCCCTTCTAGCAATCATCAGCTGCTTTCCAACGGGGAGAAACCATATTTTAGTCAACAGAAAGTTCGAAATATTCCAATTACTATTCGGAGACCTACTATGAAGGAAGCCCGGCGGATATATGAACAGTTGACACAAGTTTCTAATGAACAAGAGGAGATTGAAGTTCCTTTATCTACCAAAGAGCAACTACCTTCTAGTTCAGGACTTGATAATGATACTATCTCAAGCATGGCAAAAGTCAACATTGTTGAGCCTAGTACAGAAGCTTGCTCAAGTACTAGAGTATCCAACGAACTTCCTATATCAAATGAGAGTAATGATGAGGATAAAGGTTCGTCAACACCTTTGCATGAAGCAGCACAGTCTGGGAATGCTCTCAAGGTTTTGGAACTGCTGGAACAGGGTCTGGATCCTTGTGCCAGAGATGAAAGGGGACAGACTCCATACATGGTAGCCAATGAAAAGGAGGTCAGGAATACATTTAGACGGTTTATGGCCGCAAATCTAGACAAGTGGGACTGGAATGCTGCTAAGGTACCTAGTGCATTGACAAAGGAGATGGAGGAATCCCAAGCCGCTAAACAGGTTGAGGCAACTTGCTTCTTGTATGTGGTTTGCATCTTCAGTGTTGTTATGCGGTATATTGATACTTGAAATATGACTTCACTTAATATTTGGTTGTTCAGGCTGAAAAAGAAGCCAAAAAGAAAGCAAGAGCAAAAGAATTGAAGAAACTACGCAAAGAAAAAGAAAAGAAAGCTCAGGTGCATAACTTATTGCTAATAAGTCTCTTTCTTTTGCTGATGGAGATTTTCTATCCTGGTCTTTAGATTCTAGCTTATTTTTTATTTTTTATTTTTTATTTTTATCTCTGAAAAATCTTTAGGATGCCAGTTCATGCACCTAATTGATGCACTTGTATGCTTCACTTGTCTTCATGCTGTTGTTTATTGTAATTATTTGTTTGTAGGTTGAGTGTTGTTTCTGTGTTGTCATCTGTTGGTCCTTTTAATGTATTTTAGAAGGGAGAGAAAATTCCAAAATCATTATGCTAGGGTTTTCTGCTAACTGGAAGAGGTTGTTGGTTCTAGATAAGTGTTGCTTCAAGACGTCCATCTAATGGTTATCTGTTGGGTTTCCATCCCAAGAGCCTTCCCAGAGATAATTGTTTTAGAGTATGAGAATTGTTTATCCAGTAGGGTTTGGATTCCATCTGATGACTGGAGTTTTAGTAAGGAATGATGTCCTTACTGATGTTGGATTACCTGTAATCCTACCACAATAGGCGTAGGTTTCCTAATCATTTGAAGAAAGCTGATATCCTTATGGCTATCTCTATAAGCAGGGGGTTCTGCCCTTGGTTTTGCTGCTTTCACATCACAGGACGGAGAGTAATATGTATTCCATTCTTGGAGTTATATAGTGAGAGAGTGCAAACAAGAGAGGAGATTCTTTGTTTTCTTATTTTTTCTGGTTGTTTTTCAAGTCTGGTATGATTGTGTACCCATTTATAAATTTAGTGGAAGATTTTTTTCTGCCTGGTGCACGTAGGCAAAAGTGTTGCTGAACCACCTTAATCACAGATTTGGGTGTTCTTATCTCTGTGGTTGTTTCTCTTGTTGTGCTGTGCTTATTTGGATTTTCGATACTACATATTGGCCGATTCACAACACTATCTGTGTGCTGCATTCTACTTTTTTTACCTTAATATTTCTTACTTTGATTCTACGCAGGCTCAGGCTGAGGCTGAGGCTGAGGCTGAGGCTGCTGCTTCCAAGAATACTTCAATGAATACTAAGTCTTCTTCATCATCTCAGCCTACTCGTGGGTCACAGATCTCTAAAGAGGTCAGTGTAGTTTTTTTTTTTCTGAGTTCTTTCAGCGAGCCTTAGCAAGATTTGATATAGGTTGTGGTATGAGTCCTAAACTGAACTTAATTTGTTTCCCCTTCTTTAATATCTAATCAGGAGCAACTGAAAAAGAGATTGGCAGCTGAGAGGGAAAAACGAGCAGCAGCAGCCGAGCGGAGAATGGCTGCAGCTGCAGCTGCAGGCCTTAGTGCTCAAGGTAATAGCACCACTCCACAACCCCAAAGTGGGGTAGCTGGTGAAATTAACTGTTCTTGTTGTAATGTGTCTCTGGTCGGTAAAGTTCCTTTTCATAGGTATAACTACAAATACTGCAGCACAACTTGCATGCATGTGCACAAAGAGTTTCTTGAGGAAGATGGATAACATAAACTGCTGGTTAATTTACTTCCGTGTAGTGTTCAGACTTGTACATTTTTTGAAGGAAATTCTGACTTTTACAAGTTTTAAAGGAATTGAAGCAAGTGGCAATAACGTGTGAAAGGTTATATACTAGTGTGGGTACATAAGCATGTCGTTTTAGGTCCTTTATCGGTTTTTTCATTACAGGTGTATTCGGGTTTCCTGGTTGATGAGTAGGGACATTCTTGTGTTCTCTACCATTTGCTAGATGATGTTATTAAACTTCTAATAACAATCCGAATACTATAGAATTTGTCATGTATGCAAAGGAACATTTGCGACGGTGAGAATGTAGAAATACAACTGTAGAATCATCAATTGGATTATGTACTATAGAATCGGCATCTTGGGCAAAACAAAATTATATAACAAAGTTAACTCTATTGTGTGCTCGATTTGGAAGAAAGGATTTCACAACGATGGAATTTAACCTAAGCAATTGGAATACAGGATCTGACCGCTCCGATGGTGGCAGTGGGTATGGTTCAAGCGATGCTAATGGAGGTGGTACCAAGGATGGCAGCGGTGGCGGTGTTAGTGGCAAGCTAGTGATAGTAATTCTGGTGGTCACAACGGTGGCTCTCGAGTTGTGGCATTGGCGACACAGACGATAATGATCATACTGGGGGAAATTGTAGCAGCAATAGGGGTTGGTACTTGGTAGTGATGGCTAGGGGGTTTTGGTTTTATTACATTATAAATAATATTTCGTTCCCAAGCTAAATTTCACTTGCGAACTTATCCAAGTAGTTTTTAGGTTTCACCATTTTCCAAACGATTCTGGTTGCCGGCCAAGTTTACACCAAATTTGATACAACACTATAAGTTTATATGAGAATTTAGAGACGTGTATAATACCGGGAAGGAAACATGTTTGACATAATCTTCCGATACATATTAGTCTAGACTACCTTGAAGCTAAAAATGTGATCTTGAATAAAAAGAGGTAATAAATAGTTACAGACTTCCCGGTACCTGCCTACTTACGAAATGTAAAAATTGCTAGAAGTGGCTTTACTACTTTTACTATTTTTCCACGGGAATAAATAGACACGGCAAATTCGCATATGGCAAAATAATCTGGTGTGCCCAAAGCGCGAAAGCTCTAGAAATCCCAAAGTCTGAAGACTCGTCCAAGGCAACGCAAAATGGTCAGTAGTTCTCTCCGGATTAAACTCACCTCCTCGATTTAACCCTTGTTCTTGTTTTCATCAATTGATTGTTGCAGTCTGTCACTCTTCACACAAATCTCGGCGACATCAAGTGCGAGGTCTTCTGCGACGAGGTCCCTAAAACCGCCGAGGTCAGTCTCTACTTCTCAACTCCCTTTATCTCATAGCCTGGTCTTTACTTTTTGCACCTTTATTGTTTACAGAAATGGTTTTTGATTGCAGCTCAAAATTGTTACCGCAATATGTTTGGTAACCCTAGTTTTCCTCTAGAATACTAGTCTTTCTTCAATGATGATGGTCTTATGTGCATAATTTTACTTTCTTTTTAGTTTTGAAAATAGTGTTCTGTATGGAAGATGTATAAGATGGTTTGTTGTGAGGTGCAGTGTTAAGAGTGTCAATTTCCGGTTTGTTTGATTCCGACATTGTTAATTGCAACTGCTAGTTTTGTAGTGAATTAGTGATAGTGTTTTGATATAGTGAAAATGTTGTGATTCATTCTCGTGTTTTATTTCGGCGCAGAATTTCTTGGCGCTGTGTGCAAGTGGGTATTATGATGGGACTATATTCCATAGGAATATCAAGGGTTTCATGATACAAGGTGGAGACCCGACTGGTACCGGGAAAGGAGGGACTAGCATTTGGGGCAAGAAGTTCAATGATGAGATAAGAGAGTCTCTCAAGGTAATTGATTATGATCCTGCTCTATGGAGAAATTTGGTCTTCTTACATTGTTTTTCGGCCAAACTTATCTTAACATTAGACGGTAAAGTTTTCTGTAATGAGGAACAATTTGTGTCTAACTGCTGAGGGGTTTCGCATCATACTGTTTCTTTTACAGCACAATGCAAGGGGAATAATGTCAATGGCAAATAGTGGTCCGAATACAAATGGAAGCCAGTTCTTCATTAGCTATGCGAAGCAGCCACATCTGAATGGCTTGTACACTGTGTTTGGCAAAGTGATTCATGGTTTTGAGGTTCTTGATATCATGGAAAAGGTATTAAAATGCCGTGCATTACTCATTGTAGCTGATGTAACTATTCAGCATGGGTCTGTTTAATCACTCTTCATGTATGTGCTACTGGTCGATTCATTTCATATGAGGTTTTCACCTATTCTGGCTGTAGATTGCTGAATGGTGTCATTCAAATATTAGTAGGCTCGTATCCCATCAAGAAAGGATTACTTTTGTGAATGAACTAAATTTTATTTTTCAGAGAGAATATTGTATTAGTTGTTGGCTGGGTTCAATATTTTCTTCAAGATGGTCCTTTTTGCTTTCTTTTTTTGTTTGAATTCAGTTTTCTTTACTGGTGTTTGCATATGTGCAGACTCAAATTGGACCTGGGGATCGTCCTCTTGCAGAGATCAGGCTTAATCGAGTGACTATACATGCTAATCCTCTTGCTGGTTAGCCTTGAGTTTGGGCTGGTTGAAGATGGCTGGGATGTAATCTGGCAAATAGTTGCAGCTATGTGTTTTAAACAATGAGAGGATTAGAGATAGTGAACGCTGTCATCACTAGTAGAGAATATGTATAGCCCATTTTGATTACTTGCAGAGAATTAGACCTAACGTGTAACTCTGGGATCTATCATTCTGGTTACATTGGTATGACTCATATGTTGCCTGAGGTTATGATGATGACTTGTTCCTGTAGGATTTAGTTTATGTTGACAAGCTTATGCCCATTTGGTTTTGTCTTATCTAAACCTTCCCTAATAGGGGAAGCCAGTTGTGGAGGATTCTTGCAGCTAGTCCCTCTTCCTGTGTCGGCGTTTCTTTTGCTTTGATTGTGTCATATCTAGTAGTGAGTTTGTTATGTACTTCTGTTCTTTGTTACATTTCTTGGTAGCATTTGTGAGGGAGGAAGAAGCAATAACTCATTTCTAATTTTTTTAAGCAAAAAATTACATGTATAGAGTTTTACTCGGTCAAGTTATCATCAATCTCAATTGTTAAATTTTTACTATTAATATCGATCAACGGTTATTATATTGCTAATATTTTTAAGTATCGGTATTCTGAAATATAAGACGATGCCGTTAAATAATTAACAATTTTGGGAAATGAAATGCTATTAGCTTGATCATTAACAATTTTATATTTTATAATAAAGACCTTTAAATAATCATTATTTCTTTTGGTTAATTAAAATAAAATACACCAAGCTTCCTCGGCACACTTTGGAAATAAATATTAAAAAAAAAAAAACATAGTGGGACTAGGCCACTACAATAGTTGGCACACTATCATTATCAAAGACGTCAACACCCTGACGCTGACGGTGCCACTCTTCTTCTTCTTCTTCTTCAAATTTGCCGCCAAATTAGGGTTTCCAGTTCTGGCTTCAATGTCCGACGTCGGCGAAAGCGAGCCGGCTCCGCCAAAGCCCAACGCTCCAGTCCGCTCGGAGGAGTCCATGTCATCCGTCCAGTTCACCACCTCCGCCGCCGCCAAAATCGCCTCCCAGCCTCTCCCCTCCTACGACCCCTCCGTCTGGGCCGTCCTCACCGCCATCTCCTCCAAGGCCCGCAAACGCGCTCAGGTAACTCCTTAAATTACTCTTTTACCCTCTCAATTTCGCTAGTTTCATAATTTCAATATGCATATCTTGAATTTGTACTAGATTATCGTAACTAGCACAGTAGCACTGTTCTTGTCGAGTTGTGACTGTTTGGTGGTTATGAATTCATCGAATTTCGTAATGTAGGGCATAAATATGCTGCTAATTTCCACGGAGCATCAAATTGGACGATTGGTGGACGACAAGCGGTTCCGGATTGATTCGAATGCGGTTAGTGCAAATCACTGCATGATTTATAGGAAGAAGGTTGATGAAGATGTGAAATCTGCTTCAGTGTTCCTCAAGGACACAAGGTTGTGGCACTACTTGTACATTTTTAGTTGCATTTTTTTGTTTGTTGGAATTATTGTTTTTGATTGTTTTGAGACTTTTTTGCAGTACGAATGGGACGTATCTCAATTGGGAGAAGCTGACGAAAGCTGGTCCTGAAGTTGAAGTGCGCCACGGCGACATTATATCACTTTCTGCGCCTCCTCAGCATAGTAATACTACTGTGCCTTGTACTTTAAGTTTCTTTGTTCATCACGCACTCTAAGTGGAATTGGATTTGTATAGAAGTATATTGACATGTGTGAGAACTTAGTATCAGTTTACAAGTTTATAGTTTTCTTTAGTTACAATTTGACAGTTGTTATCTACAGGTGCTGCCTTTGCATTTGTATTTAGAGAAGTCTCCAGTTCCAGTACAGCCGGTGCTTTAGCAAAAAGAAAAGCAGGTACATTCATGTTCATTATTCCGTCTATACATTGTGCTCCCAATGTGCTTGTTCAACCTCAGTGGTGTCTATTTTGGATTCTGAGTACATGTGGTCTTCATAAAATTGGTTTTAGTATCAGAATTGATTTAAGGCATAGTTATCTTTTCAAGCCACACGGCTTATAAGGCAGTCCCACTCTACATAACTATTTTACTTGGCCCATAATAAATATATTTGATAAAATGTCTGCTACTTGAACATAAATTGGTAATCCTCATTGCTATGCATATTACCGATTTGATTAATTCTGTGCCCTTTTTTCTTTGGCTTTTCTCGCTAAGTTTTAGAAGAAGCCTACTTCTGGAAAATCTAAAATTCTGAAAAGAAAAAAATGGCTCTTCGGAATGGTATTCACATAACCAGTTTTTTGGCTGCCATCTAAAAGGATCTAGTGGGGTTGAAAGAAATATTGACAACTTATATTTCATTGAAGTTCTAGGCAGTGTAAAATTTACATTCTTTTGCTTCTGTTATAGTTTTCATTATTATTATCAATCAATATCTTTCATTGTTTGTACAGATGAATTCGTAGGTGAGAACAAGAGACTGAAAGGTATTGGCATCGGGGCTCCTGAGGGTCCAATATCTCTCGATGATTTTCGAAGTCTTCAACGGTCAAACACGGTACATTTGGTTTGCTGATACTATAGCAATAAATGTGAAGTGATCCTTGAAGGGCGATATAATTTACTTTTAAACAATATCATATCTGCAGGAACTGAGGAAGCAATTAGAAAGTCAAGTCATTACAATTGATAAATTACGCAGTGATAATCGTTTGGCTGTTGAGCGCCATGAATATGTATGCTTCTTGTTACTGTGGCCACCCCCTCCCTTCCCATCCCTTCCTCCTTATAGAAAGTGCTTTTACGTGTCACATCAATTTAATCTTGTAGGAAAAAAGAGAACTGAAAGAATCAGTTGGAAAACCTTACCTTGATCAACTGAAAGAGTTGCATCGTATTATGGAGCTCAAACAGAAGGAGGTAGCAGAGATCAATAAGATATGTGCAGAACAAAAATATGCTGTTGAAGATCTTAATGAAAGGCTTACAGCTTCTGTGCAGTCTTGCACTGAAGCAAACGAAATAATAAATACGTAAGGCAGATTAGTTCATAATGAGTTTGCTGATATGATTTTTTTATTAAGTTTTGTAGTACATTTACTTGTAATTAAGTCTCTGGTATTCCTCACAAGTCATAACATAGTTTTGTTCGAGTAGCTGTCCCCTTTCTTATGGCTAAGAGTTGAATTTGCTTCTTGTACCTGATTTCATGCCATCCACAAATCTAGAGTTCCAACTTTCTTAGTCAAGGCATGGAAGAACAATGGACATCATTTTTTTTGCGTGGCCAGAAATTTTGATCTGGAGTTTATGGTTATTGCTAGAAGCATCATAGAGACCTGGCATTAACTCCACATTCAATTAAAGTACATGCTATTTTGTTAGAGTTTGCACTTTTAAATCATGGAACCCAGTGTTAAAAATTGTTATTTTTATGTGCATATTAAAATTTAATTTTTGCATCATTGTTATTTCAGCATGCGAACTCTAGCCTAACTTGCTATTTAAGGAAAATGAAGCATTCCCTTCCCACCATACTATACAAAACATTACGAACTAAAAATTACTGTTTTCTTGTCTCTAGTCAGAAAGCTTCTCTGGCTGAGCTCAAGACACAGTTGGATGAAGAGCGAGATCAGAGAAGAGAAGAGCGAGAAAAGGCTGCATTAGATCTAAAAGCAGCAGTACATAAAGCTCAATCAGATGCTCAAGAAGAATTAAGACAATACTCTGATGCTGCCACGAGACGAGAAAGAGAGCAACAAGACGTAGTTTACAAGCTTCAGGTATGAATGCTTTTACAACCCATATCTTATATAGTTATATATGTATGCTATAACTTCTGTTTTCTTATAAATTTTTATGTGGAGGATTATATTATTGGCATTTGTGGTTTCAGGAAGCAGAGAGAGAGACATGTTTATTAGTAGAAAACTTGAGAACAAAATTGGTAATGCTGACAGTACTTCTATTGAATGCTTCAATTAAACCATCAAAGGTCCTTCTGCTGATTCTCTTCTGTGCTGCAGGAAGACACTAGGCAAAAGTTGGTATTCTCTGAAAATAAAAATCGCCAGCTAGACACCCAAGTTTGTGAAGAGCAGTCAACCTCTGAAAGTCGAAAAAAGGTGACCATGCCTATTAATCCTTACCTGGAATTTACTCCCATTTGTAATTATCTTCACCGCTAACAGTTGTTGAGGCTAAGTTCATCTACTGTTTTGGACGTTGGGGCAGAGAGTGGAAGAACTTGAGCATGAGGTCAAAGGGCTGAAGAAAGAGCTTGAGAGTGAAAAGGTAGAAGTGAAAAATTTACTTTTACCTTTTACAATGCTTTGTTGACTCTGCTAACAGGGTTGTGCATATGGTGTCGTCTACAGTGCTGTTAGTCTCTTCATCTGAAATGCATTTCCTCTATATTATGTTGATCACTAATATGAAAGCTATAAGCATTTTATGCAAAACATGGATGAATGGTCTTTCACCTAATGTATCATGTGTGATGAAAGCATTTTAATTTTGGTGTGAAAGGAATTTTTCATAAATGTTATTGCATAAACTGAAACTTTTATTTATAGCTGAGATAGTTCTTGCTGTTGGTAGCAGGCAGCTCGAGAAGAAGCATGGGCTAAAGTTTCTGCACTTGAACTAGAGATGAATTCTACGATGCAAGATCTTGATTTTGAGAGACGAAAATTGAAGGCTGCTAGAGAAAGAATAATGCTTCGGTAAGTTTCCTGACAGATTAAAATCGTTTTATTTATTTATAATTAACTCAGGAGTCGAAGGAAGTGCTTTAGTGAAATACTTTTGTCTTGCATCTTATCTATTGATAATAAGCTCCATCCCCCCCATTTGTTTCAAAGATTTGATATAGTAGAAAGTGACTAGAAACATTTTTGCTCCACCAATCAGTCAACTCTTATATAAACACCTATAAAGGTCCATTACATGTAATTTGGGCAACTTATTTTACTTTTTGCTTGAGTAGACGAGTACTGAAGTCAAGAGCATTGCATTTTTCAACTTCTCAATATATACAAATTTGGTAACGTTGGAGGACTCATTTCCTTGACTGGAATATATGGTTTCATGCAGGGAAACACAGCTACGGGCATTTTATTCCACAACCGAGGAGATTTCCGTACTGTTCGCTAAACAGCAGGAACAGTTGAAATCAATGCAGAGGACACTGGAAGACGAGGAAAATTATGATAACACATCAGTTGACTTTGACCTCAATCCTATTGGGGATACAGCTGGTACTGAGGGCAGAGATGATAAAGCAATCAGGTACCATAGAAACAACGCTGCTAGGGCAGGGTCAGCAACAACACCGCAGAGGTCAAATGGAAATCAAATTGGAACTTCTAGTGAAGAAGTCAGTGCTACTGAGAAGCACGATTGTGATATCAGAAGCCAAGAAGGTCAACATACTGAAGAGGCAGAATTCACTAGTACAAACCATGGTGTCAAGGGTGGCTTTGGTTCTGAGTCTTCTGACATTGATGGTATCTGTACAGGACCTGTTACGGAGGGAGATGGCATTGGCACTGAGCATTTCCCTGAAACTGAAGGCATGGACACTGAGCATGTTCCTGAAACAGAAAGCCCTGGTATGAATGGTGATGAAAATATTGATTTGAACAAGATTGCCACTGTAGAAGGGGATACAATGCAAATTGATGAGGAAGGCCCTGTACAAGGAAATGATGAGCAATCTCCAATGATTCATCAGCAGCGTCACTCTCAATCAAACACAATCAGGACAGCAGACCTTATAGCTTCTGAAGTTATTGGTAGCTGGGCTTGCAGCACAGCCCCCTCTGTCCATGGAGAGAATGGATCTCCGAGCAGAAACAACAACGAGGAAGGTGCTGCTGCACCGCACGATCCGAGTGACAGGGTGGCAGAGAGCCAAAGTACTCCATCTTCTGAAACTCCTGCCACAAGACGGAATCGTGAGCGTCAAGCACTGAGTGAAATGATTGGGATAGTTGCTCCCGACTTAAAAGAGCAGTTCGGGAATGTGGATGACAGTTATGATAGTGAGAGAAGAAAACGGACTCCAACATCTGACTCAGATACTGAGAGTTGTACGAACAGTGAAGATAATAACAAAGGTAATGCTGCCGATGGTGGGTCAATTTCAGACTCAGAGACCGAAGGTAGTGATCGGGATGATAAGGCAATGGACGAAGATGATGTAGATACAGAAGAAGATTCTGTTGGGTAATCCGTTCGTAAGAAATCCAACAAGTAGACGTAGTTTTCTGTTTAGTTTTTCTTCTTTTTTTAGGCCATTTGTTTCAAGAACTCTTTAAAACTATGTATATAGTATATATGTGCAACTTTTTTCCCTACACCCTTCTGGCCAATGTTTTGGTTTCTAGATTGCATATTGTGAATTGATGATCTAGAGGATGATAGAAAGTCCAAGTATGGGTGTAATTTTTGGGCGGTAAATATTTCAGATTGAATTGTCCGAAGCAGTGGTTCGAAGTGGTTAAATATCAATTCTTGAAAGTTTGTCAAGAGAAGCAATGGATATGTTCATACAAACAGATCCAAAAGGAGTTATATTTCCATACAATCGAGGCCACAAATTTTGCCAATACAACTTTTCTCCCAAAGATAAATTACTAGCAAGGAAAATCCAGAATCAAGATCTCTTGCCAACACGTAACTGATCAAAACGAAAGAATGAATTATCAATAGACAATTATGCCATTCTTAAGGGCAATCGATTACAATATGCGATGGATTGTTCATTGTTATACGGAAATATTATACTGTTGATGATATAGGAAATTATATTGTTATATGCATTTGTCTTTAAATATGAACGTACGCAAACACACAGAATTGTCATTATTTTTTGCAAATAAGCAACAACTTAGATAGACAATTAGATGTAGCATAAGCACAGTAGAAAGTCATTGTTAAAGACCCATTTTGCACAATGCCAACCAGCAAGGGTATGGCATCATTATGCACACGTTTGTGCAGGCACACATTGAACTCCTGTAATTGACAACTACACTCGTACTTGGTTTTGCTGTATTCCCGCATCTTTTTACCAAGCTTGCTGTATCTCCGAACCACCTCCAACCCCTTGTCCATCTCCGCTGTGAAACTCCTCACCTCCTCCATAGGCTGGTTGTACATGAGCCACAACATGCATGACATTTTGAATTTGATATCAAGAAGCAGGGCTACTACCTTCAAGGGCACGCCCTTCGTCTTCGGCTGCGCCTCTATCACCGCCTGAAACATCACCAGGAACACAAACAGGTGAGCATCCACTTCCTCTCTTTCCTGCTCCTTCTTCAACTTCAGCCAATGACGGATACGTATCAAGTACGTGCCCATATCATCAAGGTCGGACCAAAACTAGTCAAACTTCATTTCCTTCGCCTCGATATATTCCCTCTATCACCTTCTGAAACTTATGCAGAAACCTAAAAACAGGTGCCTGAGCGTCCAATTTCTCTCTTCCCTGCTCCTTCTTATAAGTCTTCAGAGTATGATAGAGATTTCTCAAGTACGATTCAAACTCAAGAGTCTCTCGGTGTACTCGTCCAGGCGCCAGAAATAGTGCCATGATTGGAGCTTGGAGACTTTCGCGATTAGGTTCGCTCCGATCCCTTGTGCAACTCCTCGATCATTTTGTTTTCATCTTGGGAAACAAAGACGCCTTGGATGATATCATCTCTCACGGAATTGAGCGTGGCCTCCAAACCACCCAGGACGGGTTAGAGCTTTGTGTTCTTCTTCATTGCGTTGGTGACTTCATCGCACACGTTTTGGAACGCAGCTTCGATTGTCACCGGAGTTTTGGAGCATTTTGTACTTCATCGCTTTGTGGTTGACTAATTTATCGTAAAATTCTTGGAATGCCGGTCCGATTGTCGCCACTGCCATGCCTAGTCTTCTGTTTGTATCTCTCATAATTCTTGTTTGTTTTGGAAATCCAACTCTTCCCCGATATATATTTAATTATAGGCTGATATTCATATTCCGATCCTAAGAGAATAAGGTACTATATTAATATTCATAAGCGGGTTGGAGGAAGAATATAGGAAAGTTAGGAAATCCGAATCCTTATATGAAAGGGACAAATTGGAAATTAAGCTTTAATGTCAAGTAGTAAGTTCTAGCTGACAATTACTAGATGTGCGTGGGTGTGAAGCTACTAATACCCAATGAGAATAGGAAATTAGAAACTTATTAAATCAAAACTGTGATGTTTAAGGACTAATAAAATGAAAGTACAAACTTCCCAACTGTGATAACGAGTAAGATAAAGTGATGGGGATGGAAAAATATAACGAAAGCAAAATGATTTCTATGTCTGTTTAAATTTGATGGAAAGGGTTCAATTTCTTGTAATATGACAACAACTGTCTCTTAATCTCTTCTCTTGTGCGCGCAACTGGAAATGTGTCGATTATCATCTTAGAGTTTCAATTCATGTTCTTTTTTAGTTTTTTTGCTTGTGTGATTTTGGATATTAGTTGGATGATCGATTTGACTTGGTTACTAAGGTTTGCATTTCATCAATTTATATGGATGTGGATACCTTATATATCAATTATACATGCATATTGAATAAGTTTGAAGAAAAAGGCAGGGAAGTAGCAGCAAATTTGTCGGGATCCTGATCCCGTCCCGGTCTCGTCCCTGTCCCGTTCGAGATCGGGACGTACGGGACAGGTTTCTGAAAACGCCTTCTCGTCTATTTCCTGGATGGGACGGGATTCACTCAATCCCGGCCCATCCCGTCCCATGTCCGGCCCTAACTGTTTCTTTTCTAATCGAAAATAAAATAAAATCGTGGTACAAAATGCTTTAGCTTCTTCTATTTTCAGAAAGTGCTTTTTTTTTTCTTTTTTTTTTAGTTGTCAAATTGCGTATTAGCAACCAGCTTATCTACTTTATCAAAAATTTTCGGATCTTGGCAATGATCTTCATCAATTTAGTAGAATTCCGTATATATTTGACACTCGTCATACATAATTAACAAAAAACTTTTGGGCTACGCTATTTGGCCATTAAATTGAACAGAAGTTGATGGGGTTATCGGCATTTGACAAGTTATAGAAGAGTTGAGAATATTTTCTCATTAAGTCATTTCTCTGTTTGAGTGTTCTCAACAACTTTGCAAGAGAAACACTTTGCAATGAAACCAGTATATCGCGTAATAATTAAAATAAATAAATAAAATTACATAATCATGGACTAAGGGTTTAAAAACCCCGAAGTTGTAGATGATAGATTGATAGAGATTTCTATATCTTTTAACAAAGGCAGCAAAGAAAAATCATCACCTACAAATGGATCTTACAATGAACTGTTTTGAGTGTGGAATATATATAAAATGATGCTTATGAGAATCTTTAAAGCGATACTACTTCCTAATAGATGTTCATTTCATTCTTCAATCATATACTAATTGGGATTGGTGAATCGGAAAAGTCCACAATTGTAAGTCAAGTTTATAATCACAAATAGGTGAGAGACTATTTCAATTGTTGGCTTAGGTCTGCCTATCTCAAAAGTGTCGAGTCAAAGATGTTTTAGAGCTTGTCTTTGTAAAGATTAATTCTATTAAAGCAGAGAAATGGACTTGCAATGTGGAAGGATGATGAATTAACGGGGAGGCTGTCTGGTCTACAAAATAAAAGACAATGTCTGATTATCCTCGACAACTTTTGGAAAATGGAGAACACAGACGTATAAATTTTTATTTATTTTTTGGGTAAGTGAGTGAACGACTAACTCATCGCCATTTCTAAAAAATTTATTAATAAGTAAAAAGATACAAGAGGAAATAGATGGGGGGAACACTGCATTTGAATGCAATGAAGACTCAACAAGCAAAATTCTACTAACCACACGTAGAGAAAAAGTGGTTTTTGCATGCCGATGACAACGATTTCCACTACCGTCCTCCAAAACTATATGAGACTGAATGTTGGCAGTTATTTGAGAAGCTTGCAATGCGCGAAAGAATGCCATGTCGGAAGGTAGTTTCTCGTTTCTCTAGATTCATAAAACATGACTAAAATATAAACACGTACCCTCCCTCATCCTCTCATACAGCCTATTCAAATTTTCAATGTGCTCAGCGAGGAGGTTAGCATCTCTCACTATCATGTTGATGACCACATCCGCCTCTCCGTTGCTCTGCGGCAGCCGTAAGGTGTTCCGCAATGCCCCCTTCAGATTTTGAACGACAAGCACCACCTACTCCCACTGATTGTTGTGCACTGCAACTGCAAGCGCCGACTGACCCACTGCTTGCGTCGCTGCATGCGCTGCCACCTGCTCCGCCTCACTGGCTTGAACTGCCGCTGCCTGTGCCCCAGCTGCCTTCAGACCCGCTATCTCCAATGTGGTCAACTTTTGTAAGGCCTCTTACCCCCCCCCCCCCCCCCCCCCCCCCGCCACTTTTCCCTGCTGTGAGGTAACGATCTCTTCTATAGCGACCACTTTGGCACAAGAAATTTTTCTCCGACCTTGGAAGATTTAGCTAAACAAAAGATGAAGAAAAATATTGCAACCACGCAAAAAAAAAAAAACACTCAAATGCAAATGAACCCCATGCCATGGTGTGGGTTCCTCGGGGGATGGAGGAAAAGGGACCATGTATGAAGTCTGGTATGTTTTGTTATCTATTTATTTTTATTTTTTTGCACTTGATTCATTATATTATTATCAGTTTCTATTAGTCTTTTATTCCAATTCTTTGTGATCGATTTAGCATTGAGGTGATGAAATTTTCAAAACTCACAAACTTTTTTGTTAGCTTAAAAAAAAAAAAATAATAACGCAGTCGGGAATTTTCTTCAGTACTCTCATGTATATAATAGTATGATACTTTCATTTACAAATTTGACGACAAATTTTGTTGTCATTATGATAAATAGAGTTATTGTTTGAATACTTGTAGTTCTATTAGTTGTAACTACTTCACTTACGACATATTTACAAGTTTATAAAAAAATAATTGTTAATGTGGTAAATTAGTTTAATTATATGTAAATTTGTGAGTTAATGTTGTAAATATAGTGTAGAAAAATGCTAAATTTTGTTCAGATAATTGTAAATTAAAAGTTTGGTATATTTCAAAGTACCGTAGACGACCTCACGGAGTTGACATCTCACTTATAAAAGAGAGATATATGCTACTAAACCAAATGATATTGGGAAAAATAACGGAACTATTATATTTCCTAAATTTGACTTACTATTATGAATTTGATCTTCGTTCTCAATTGCATATATGAAGGGGAAAAAAAGGATAAAAAACTGAGAGTTCTAGATCCCAAGCTTCTTCAGTCTCTTCCCTCTCTCTCTCTCTCTCAGTGCCAGATCTGATAAGTTGAAGAAAAAAAAATCATACCAATTTTTCTGGAGATTGTCAAGAAGATTGGTTGCCCACTCTCTAATAAGGATGAAGAATTTAAGATTGGAGCCCAAGTAATCTATGCCTAGACCCTCGAAGACAGAAGAAAAACCAATCTAGAGACCAAAACTTGAACTTGATCATGTTAATTTGCAATAATAAAGCCACCTAATGCCACAGTATATCTACTTATATATGTACGACAAAGTTGAACCGAAGTCCCATATCAATTTTGCGACGATTTCATTAGAACCCTATTCTGTTTCTTACGCTATTTGTTTTTTTTATATGTTTTTTTGTTTTTTCAACTCTTTGATCATATAGAGAAGACCCATATAGATTCAGAGCGTTTAATTGTCATCATTCAAGACCTTTTGGGTACCCTAATGTGGCTTTACCGTAATTAAGGAGTGCCCTAACTATTCTCAGTGGAGCCATGTCTGGTCTAGCAAAGAATACATTCATGATAATGAAGTGGAATACGAAAATTTTGGGAGATCATTATGGTATCACACTATGTATCATCATACTGCATCACCAAAAAAACAAGTTGTAAAGAAAACAAAGAAAGATTCGAAATTTTGTAAGAAAGAACCAAAGAGGAAGCAATGAGATCGTTTTGGAAAATGGTGGGAGTTTCATTTGCTTGTTGACTACCTTCATCTCATCACCATGGTAGAGTAGTGTAAGTACTGAGGATGTGAGGAGATCGATAGTAACAGAAAAAATGAGTGAAGCCTTGCTGGTCGCAGTTTTAATCAAATGGCTGAATCTTCTACACCAATTTTATGACCACTCTCTATGTATGCCCATAACCACATGTATACTGTATATGATGCTATTGTACACACCAAGATCATTTGTAAATAATGATACTGCCCATTGATTCAACGAAAGATGTACATCACTTTTTAGGGTTTGTTTCCCAACTGCTTAATTATGCTTCTTCTAATTCTGGCATAATTGCCCAAGTGCTTCTAAATTTTATCCAGTTATCTTATTGCACAATAGCAACCAGCTTATCTACTTTATCAATTTTAATGGATCTTGCCGACGAATTTATTCAGTTTAGTAGACTTCCGTCCAAATTTTTCACTCACTAAGATTGAACGGGAGTTTATCAAGTTCAAAATGATGGGATCGTCAGTATGATTTTTGACGAGTGCTATAGAGTTGAGAATATATTCTGTAACGACCTAGGTTTTATTTTATTTTAAAATATAAAAGATTTTAATTTCTTTATATTTAAATACATCTCTTTTACTATATATATATAAGTATAGTGGGCTTTAATTAAATAAGTATGTGTAGATATATATATATACATATACTTGTGTGTTGTGTGTTACATATACTTGTGTGTTGTTGTGTGTCGGAGAAAGAAAAACAGAAAGCAAAAAAAAAAGAAGAAGAAGAGAGGGCGAGAGAGAGAAAAGAAAGGGGAAGAGAGATGACGAACCCAGAAGAAAAAAAATAGCTAGAAATCCCCAGAGTCTTCTAGCTCGAATCTTTTCATCGTTATCACCTTCTTTCCTTAGCCCAGAAGCTTAGAAATTCAACCCAAATCTCAGAAAAAGCTGCATCCAAATCCCTAATTCACTTTATTCAAGCAGGAGGTGTAAATTCCAGATTGAAACGAGGTGACTCACACAAGCTACATCCTTGGAAGATGAACCCTAGAACCAGAGGTGGAACCCTAAACTAGGGAGGTGTTAAACCTACTATCCAGGTGTAAGTTCCCTGAGTTATTTGAATCTAAATTGTTCTCTTCATGCTTATCAGAAATTGGATGTTTACTTGCTTAGATGATCACTATAAATAGCTGAGATTAGAAGCATGCTAGATATAATTTCGTGAGTCTTTTCCTAATATAAAGTTAGAGAATTAAGAAGTAGAAGGGGTGCTGTAAGGAGAGAGATTTAGAGGAGCTGAATTTTAAAGAGGGAATCAGCAAAGGTAGGGGGAAACAACGGGAAACCTCTATGCTTGTTGTTTGATAGATTGTTTAATGGTTATTATTTTGCTGAGATTATTATGTATATGTTATATATTTAAAGGTATAGATATGCTATATTAGTTTTATGTACAAAGTACCTTAGGTAGAGAAGTTTGGGTTAAAACTTTTGCGTAGTTGAGTCCATAACCTCGGCAGGTACCACGCCACCATGTATGCCCAAAATAATGCGCAATTAGTGTAGGAAAAAGGGTAATTCGGGGCTGGCGACAGGGGAATGGACAAGACGACTAGCAAAAGGGGGATAGGAATAATGGGTTGAGAGTTAGTTCATGTCGTAAAATGTTTAAAATCACCCTTGTGGTAAAATACACGATATGGGACGTGTAGGCTCTTTAGATTTTACTTCATGAATTAACTAGTTGTAGAATGCATTTGGAATTGTTGATATGCATTGTTTTGTGAGACTTTTGCTCCCTACTGGGCTGTTTATGCTCATCCCTTTAGAAATTTTGCAGGTCAAGATCTTGAAGGCTAGAAGTGAAGGTGAAGACAAAAACGTATTTATAGTTTTACTTTCTGTTATGTGCATTTTCAGCTTTGTTTGAAATAAGATGTGGATTGTCATTATAGATGGTAATTCATCTTGTAAATAGGTGTGTTGTTAATAAAGAAGTTTTCCCCTCAGATTAGTAGCCTATCACTGTTCTATTTCAAGTTTTTTTTTTCATATTTCAGTTTTTAGACTTTTATGTCTAATATTGAAATATGAGTGTTTTCCCATTTATTGGGGTGTGACATATTCCCATTTAGTCGCTTCTTTGTTCGAGTGTTTCTCAATTAGTCCATGCCCACTCTGCTCCCTTTTGTAGCAATGCAAGTGCATAAACATAATGACAACTTAATATGTTGGTGCCAAACACAAAACAAATGCATTTTCTCTTTGATAGTGGATATAATGAATAACATTTTAATGTTCAAAATACCGCATGATTTTTTACTGTAATTTACATGTTCGAATTTGACGGTTGAAATTGATGTCAACATAGTTGAGCATCAAAACTTCGAACATGTAAGTATTTCTGTAGACAATGGGGGTTTGATTTTCAATCTCAACTCTATTATACTTAGCTCTCCTAGAGAAAGAAACTTGAAACTAGAATTTGGTCCCCAATCTAAATTATTATGGGCTGGCAAGTTAAGTGTTGAAGCAGCTATAAACTAAGGGACCATGTGAAGTGGCTCAGCCTGAAGTTGGAGGTTGGACAAATTAGCACCACTAGCATTCACAATGATGAAATATTAGGATCCTATGGGTGAGAGATGAGAAGGAGATGGTGGTGTTCATGATGATTATGATGGTGAAGAAGAAGATGAAGCCAAAATGGGAGTTCATTTTCCAAATAAATGAGTATGGTTTTGGGTACTCAATTACAGTAAGAAAAGAGACAAAAGAAGGACCTAACAGCATTGACTACTCCCTCTTTGCAATTGCAATCCCTCAATACTTTGGCTTCCCTTACAATAATCTACTCATGCTTCACTTTGGCTTCGCTCAAGTGCCTACATTAGAGATGCCCACATGCACGTTACTTGCACGTGAGGTTCCATATGAATCTTAAATCATATGTTTTTTATGCTCACAACCTCACTACATCAAAGGATACTGAATTAATAACAGAACTTGAATTTGGAAAAATTTAGGATAGTACATTATAGTAACCAAAAGATAGAACATTACCATTTACATAAATGTTCTATCTAGGTTTAGAGCAGAATTCGCTGAAATGTGAGAATCTTTCGAACAATGATTTTCACTGTTTAAATGAAATCGTAGTGCATATGTGCTTATATGTTTGCTTGCATCTATAGGGTTATTCATGTATTTGCATAAAACTTTTCTTAAAAATGTCGTAGCTAAACAAAAATGAATCGATAAAAATATCTGTCTCTAGAAAATCGTCAACCTTTGAACTAAATCTATTCTTTCTAGTCACCTTCAGGAAGAACAAATTAAATTGCTAGCATGAAATATCAACAGTAAAACCATTGTACTTTATCAATCATCCAAACATTTACTAAATGATTAATTACATCTAAGCCTGAGTTTACATGTTTGAATGTCAAGCATAAGACTTGTGAACAATTCCTGGTGTAAAAGCAAAGAGGAGTCGATAGGTTGCGTTTACTTTTCAAACACAACTTTTATGATCATTAAGAATTTCCCTCTTTTGGCCAAGTTAATAGGATAAGAACTACAAAAACTGCCGCAAGCAAACACAACTTTGACCAAAATGCCATTTGCCCATTGCATTTTCTCCAGGCAAATTATCTTTCATCATTTCAGAGTACAGCAAAATCAACACCAAACATGATACTCAGATCCTCGAGTCATTGACTACACTTCTAAGTTATCATCTATTAAGGATGGCTCTCATTTGACTAGAATAATTTCTCTTTTTTATTTATGAATCAAGATGTCAGGTCGTTTTATAATGTACAAATATAACATGAACATGATCCGTTATTTTTTATTTTATTTTTTAATTCTCAGAGTTCTGGCTCTCTGTGTTTTTCATCAATTAATAACGTTACTATCGTTAAGTCTTAGAACTCTTAGTTTAACTCGATTTCAAATCCCAACAGAAAATAATAATAATAATAATCATCATCATCATCATCATCATCGTAATATACACTATGTCGGATAACTGTTAGGAATTTTTCATAAATAAAAAAAAAAAACTGTTAGAAATTACTTCATATGAACTGTGGAGTGAATTCAACTATTGAAGCTGCCCTTATAAGACTATTCCAGCTTGATTAGGGCACATGGTCATGCACAAAATCGTGTTCTATATTGGGGACCCTGTGAAAAATGAAGGGTCCCAAGTTTCCCCTAAACAATGAAGGGGAAAGTTTCTGATACTGAAAAAAAAAAACAAGTTAAGAAGAAAAACCTTGCATTAGATTAATTATCAGACTTTTTGTTCCCCAGGCAAACCCCAATTAAGCAGCTAAATTAAAGATCCTTTTTAGACTCTTGCTTGTAGAGGAGAGATTTTGTTTATGGAAAAGGCCAAAGAATTGAGGGCATCTTTCTTCTTCTCTTCTGCACATCAATTTCATCCTTTGCTGGCCTTTGTAATCATGACCTCCTTTTGCCATCATTACTATGGAAAGCCGCCTCTCTCTCTCTCTGCCTCTCTCTCTCTCTTTGTATTTTTATCTCCCTCTCCTTCTCTTTCTCTCTCAAGTGCAGATACAAACACACGGCTGAATATATTCCAGTTCACCTTTTCCATCATATAGTTTCCGCCAAGCCATCTATTTAAGGTCCAAGAACTCCATTTTCACAACCCACAATATTCTTAAGCCTTCTCTTCTTTAATCTCTCTCTCTCTCTCTCTCTCTCTCTCTCTCTCTCTCTTTCTCAATGTGTATGAACTCCTCAGAAATGATTCCATACAGTCCTCTATACTCTTCTTTCCGTCACCGACGGCCATCAAAGAATCACAGCTTTCGCGTTCACAGCCTAATCAATAGGTTAGTTTCATTTCTGCACAAATTATCTCTTTAACTTTGTTCTTGTGTCTTTAAGCTAATACAGAAAATAAGTTTGTTCTTCAGTTTTTAAGCTAATACAGAAAATAAATTTGTTCTTCTGCCTTTAATCTAATACAGAAAAGTTATGTAACAGGAGGAGATCAATTAAAAAAGAAACAAAGGAGAAGAAGATGGAAATCAAGAACCTGAAGTTGTACATGGAGAACAAGAGCATAATGGAAGAGAATAACAAGTTGAGGAGAAGAGCACTTCTTCTTGTCCAAGAGAATCAAGCTTTGTTTTCACAGCTCCAACAGAAAATCCCAGACCATGCATGCAGTACTACCATGAAACATGATCAGTAAAACATATTAATGATATTATATATAGCTTAATTTTGCATTAGTTACAAGGAGTAGTAGGGGCCATGGCTTCAATTTGTTTTTCTGATATCCTTGTTGGGGCCTTGGGGGAGCTCTCTCTCATCATCTTTCCCCACCTCACTGCTGTGGGTTAATTTTTTTTATTTTTTTTTCTTTCTTTCTTTCTTTTCTATTATCTTTTTCCATAAATTCTAGGTCAGCAAAGATAAAATAAAGATTCCACTGATGGTTCAGAATATGAAACCCTTCTAAATATTCTTCTGTAACTCCACCTCTTCTGTTTGTTCGGTTTCTTTGAAAGGGATGGTGAATTAGAAACCCCTACTCTTATATGTCATTACCTTAAGAATGTGAAGGGCCCTTTCATATGTTACATACAAAACATGAACTGTCTGCCTCTCAAACAATCTAATCCGGATCAAAGTATAAAACCGAGTATGAAACCTCACGTCTCAAAATATTTCTACATGTAGCCTAGTTATCTGAAAAAGTACAGATCAAACTTCCATACACCTGATTGAAAGATGCCACGGTATTGACAAGTGAGTTGCTGATAGACTTGAAAGCAATAAAAAAAATTTACCAGCAAATAAGTGTTCCAGATAATTATATATGTAATAACACAAACACATTCAAGCAATCCAGCTTTATTGATACACATACTTGGAAACGCATTCATCTGTAACTTAAAACTAGTCTTAGGAGCCATTCTAAAGTACCGACAGACAATAATATCAATTTATGGATTCCAACGTAAAATTTCAAAATGGAAAAGATAGCCTAAACCAGGACACTGCCTAATACCTATCCAAATAAATGAAATCATCGTCATCGAGAACTTGAACATCTTTTTCTCCAACAAAATGCTCCCGCCCAATACTCTTAACCAGGTTCACAAATTCTACTCTCTTTTCAAGAGAAAGAGGTACATATGGCAGCCTGAAGACAGGTCTTGCAACACCAAGTTGGGCAAGTGCTGTATTTAGGCCAATGGGGTTAGGCTCCTGAAAAAGCCATGCAATCAGAGGCATGAGCTTTGCATTAAGAGAAGGGTTCTTCCCTCCAAACATGAGATCTCGCATTAAACCAGGCACCAAATTACTAGTAACAGATATGACTCCAGTAGCCCCGTGGTTCCACCTTGAATCATGGCACTCATCATCATTCCCACTCCAAACCACAATTCCTTTCTCTATGTGCTCTTTAATTCGATCATTTCCAACGCACTCCTTGACACCCGCCAAGTTGGCATTTTGTGCCAACGTGTTAATTACCTTGTGGGGGATATCTTGGCCAGTTCGTGACGGCACGTTGTATATGATAGTGGGGCCCATAGATAAGACCCTATCGAAGTGCTTAACCAATCCTTCCAAAGAGGTCTTTCCGTAATAAGGGTTGATGTGCAGCGCAGCATGCATCCCAACTGCAAACCCTTGTTCAGTAGCATGGACTGCTTCCCTTGTGGAGTTACTGCCAGTGTTTCCTATAACCTTAATTGATCCACCATAACAGTTGATCGTGTGGCCTATGAGCATTATGTGCTCGTCCCAACTCATTAACTGTCCTTCACCAGTTGTGCCACCAACAATCACACCCTCAGCTCCATGTTCAATCTGAGTATTAACCAAGGCATCATACGCTTCAAGATCAAATCTGCCATCTGGTAGATATGGCGTTTTGATGGCTGTTATCAATCTAAGTGACTTTATCTCCTCTGTGGATGTCCTGAAAAGACGGGTAACATGTTTAAGCATAAAACGCCAATCCTTCCCGTCGAGCATTCAGTTTAACAAGGTTTTGACTCGAAGTTACTCTCCAAATCCAACTCTTATGTGAAAAGGAGATTAAGAACAAATTAAAACAAAAAACAAACAATATTCTGCCCAATATAGGTTTTGAACAAGTCATGCATACACAAGATTATATCCACAGGATTCCTCACCAACCATGATACAGAAATTTTTCTCAAAAAAAAAAAATGATACAGAAACAACACAAGATGTATACTAATTGACACAACACAACACAACTAAGAGAGACTTGGTCAAGTGCGGTTTAATCTATGAATTATAGGAAGAAGGCGGTATCAAGAAGTTCACTTTATTTTTATATCATCAAGAACAATACGTGTTTCCTCTAAATAAAATACCATACTAAGAAAAATTTAAACTTTAAGTTCGGCCGGAGAACCTATGATCAAAACATAACCACATGAATATGAACACTGTCAACTACAATATCACTTGCAATCCTAATTCATATCTCCGAACCAAAAAGATCTAACAACCGAGATAAACCAACCCGAAAACTTATCAATCCAGAATCACAAATTACACAAAAACAGCATACCTGTTTTTAATTTCGAAACTTCGCATTGGAAGATGAAAATTCGTCGGCAGCACAGCTCCTCGTGGACTCCTCCATTTAGCAATCCTACTGTTCCAAAAGTCCAAACAAAATACAAAAATCAACTAAGATACTTTAATCGATTATAATCAATTAATTAATCGAATTCTAATCCACAAAACAAAAACTTAAAACAAAACTTAGTAAATCTAATAAATTTAACAAACTATATAATCAAGCATCGGATAAAATAATAATGAGATTAAACCAAACCTCTTGTAGCTTTCGTTAACACTGCGACGCGGAAGCAATAGAGCCGAAGATTCTCTCAGGCAAAAACTGCTGCTGCAGCTCTGCAAATTAGCCATACTTGGATTACAAAACCCGACCCGAATAGATTAACGGAGCTCCCGAAACTTGGGGAAATTTACAGCGGCGGAGAGCTGAAGTTTCAGCGAATAGTGATGGTGGAAATGGGAATGCGAATGGTGGTGGAGGTGGTGAGGGAAGAGGAGGAGGCGGTGGCGGTCGGGTTGGAATATCGGGCCATGAAATCGGGTTCGGGTCAAAAAGAGAGAGAGAGAGGCGTGAGGCTGCAGGAGGATCCGTGTGTTTGGGATTTTAGGGTTTTTGAATGGGGTTAGATAGTATCTGAGATGCTGACACGTGTCTAGTGTTTTGAGAACTCACCCTTGAGCTGGTGGCGGGCGTTCTAATTGGGTCAGAGAATCGGACTCGGGTACTGGACTCAGCCCAAAAGAATGGAAGAAGACTGAAGAATCGGAAAAAAAAAAAAACCAGAACCGGCTGTATTTAGTTCAGTGAAATGGTGACGACATACGATGTCATGTTCTTGATGAGCTTCAATTCTTGAAGTACTTTTGGATTACTGCCTCCCTTCTTCTGCTTACCGACTAAAAGTGTCGGCACCGTCTTCTTTCGGCGGTGAGAATTCACCAACTCATAATGTTGTATTTTAGGCATTCGGTCTATTTTTCGCCTTGTTATTACAAACTACGGAATTATTGGACAGATATTTAATTTTATGAGAAATTTAGAGTTCAATTTTGGGGATAACATTTTCAAGTCATATGACCTAAATTTACAATTCTGAAAAGGACAGACCCACAAATAAATAGCACCTCATATTTGGAGTGAAATATTATTAATGTATTACTAACCAACCCACCATAAGTGGTTGAGTTGGTAAGGACATCTCCATCAATCTACCCAAAACTCATATCCAAACTCAAATTTTGGGTCACCCAAACCCATTTTGGGTACTTTTGTTGTTTATCTCCAATAAGGGTAACCCAAACCCATACCCAATTTTATATTTTATATCACTATAGTTTAGTCATTTTTTATATTTATACATCATATATAATATATTATTTTATTAAAAAATAACGAAAATATTTTATTTTCAGAAAATAGTAAAATGTTAATTTGACTCGAATTGCCGATTCCAACTAAACTATGTGTCTTTGCCACGTGTTAAATGTTGATAGGACGGTGAGATTGCGGTTTAGGATTTTATCCAACACGTGTCAGTACCTATCTTCACAATAAATACGATTTCGATAAGAATTTTGATTTGAAATTAAATAAGATATTTAGGCGCCACGTGTCGTTGCTTGAGAGGCTGGTGAGATTGTGTTTAAGATTTTTATCTACCACGTGTCATATATTATCTTCACTAATCATTGTAGAATTGTCTTTAAATACCACATCCGAAACTCCATCAAACTCACCAATTCATAAACATTTCTCTCTCCCTCAAATCAAAATTTGAGCTTCTCTTTTTTTGTTTAATAACTTTAGTGATTTGCAGCAATGAATAGGCTTCGAAAACTGCTAAAGGAGGAAGAAGATTCAATTACAAGAAATCGTCAAAGAGTCTTGGTCATGCAAGCAGCTGCCTCAGAAATCCAGAGGATTCAGGAGGAAGAATCGCAATTGGGAGGTTCTCGAGAAGGCCGACGGTACGTCTGAAGAGAGCGGGAAGATATGGATCAACTATTAAAAACTTTGTACTTCACTTCACAATGTAGGTTCCAGGGTGATATTTTTTTGCAGAAAATACATAATGCATCCTCATCTATTTGACCATATGATGCATTAAGTTGCCAACCACGATCCTTTCTTCGTCCAAACACGTGACGCTTCCGGCAGAGTTGGCTTCTCTACAGAACAGAAGCTAACATGTGTCATGCAGATGCTTGCTTACAGCCTTCCTGGGGATCTGTGTGATGAGTTCCTTAACATAGCTAAATCTTCAGCTATGGAGATCTTGCAACACTTTATTAGAGAAATCTGGAATGTGTGCCACAAGCATTACCTCCGTCGACCATCACCAGCGAATTTGCGGCGGTTGCTCAAAGAGGTTGATAAAAGAGGGTTCCCTAGAATAGTTGGAAGTCTCGACTGCATGCACTAGAGTTGGAAGAACTGCCCTGCTTCCTGGCAAGGGCATTTCACCGGTCATAAGGGAAAACCGACAATCATTCTAGAGGCAATTGCATCGTATGATACTTAGATTTGTCATGCATATTTTAGACTTTCAGGTTCTCTTAATGACATCAACGTCCTTGGAATATCTCCACTATTTGATAATGTATGCAGAGGAGAATCTCCTCGAGTCAAATACCGTATAGCAAATCGAGAATATTGTCAGTGCTACTACCTAGTCGATGGGATCTACCCTAAATGGGGGACTTTTGTGAAAGCAATCAGAAATTCAATTACGCCACAACAAGCTCACTTCACAATGATGTAAGAGTCGTTCAGAAAACATGTGGAGAGGGCGTTTGGAATTCTCCAAGCTCGTTTTGGAATTGTCAGAGGACCCGCTCGTGGATGGGTCAAGGAGGATCTCTCATACATCATGATGACATGTATTATTTTACATAATATGATTGTGGAAGATGAGCGCGAGGAAGAAGAGGAAGTGGTAATTGGCCCTGATGAGATCACAACAAGACCAAAGGCTGCAGAAGTATATGAAATGTATGAACATGATCATGAAGTTGAGCGTAACATTTATGCTCTTAATGAATTCTTACATCGCTACCAGGAGGTTAGATGTCTAATTGTGCATAATTATCTCCAAGAGGATTTGGTTAAACATATATGGAATGTGAAGCTACAAGTAGAGCTGAACCGCAGATGATGCGGGATTTGATTTTTTTATGCTTTCAGTTATTGGCAACGTGACCATAGTGTGTTTGCTTGTGTGTTTATTTTTTGTTGTTGTAATTTAAAATAATATTATGAATAAAAGTGACATTATAAATAAAAAAATCTGTAATTTTATTTAATAAATTGAAATAGAAGCCCTTATATTAAGTAGCACAACAACTTAAACTAATAAAACATTTCAATTTCCTCCCATCCACTGAGTTTCTTGAACCGGTACATATGAGTTTAAGAAGTCGTCTTCATTTTGTGTAGAGGGTGCTTGATACGAAGTCGCCGGTTGTGGGTATGGCCTGGACCTATAGTCTTGTTCCCCCCTCTCAATAATTCGTGCTTGTTTTCTTTCCCAATATCCACTACCAGAAAAAGAGGCTTTTCCCGACGAAAAAAAACACGGCCGACGACTAAAAATTTTGTCGGTAATTCCATAGAATAGCCGACGATTTTATTTTTCGTCGGTAGAAAAACAAAATCGTCCGCCATAGTTTGGGAATAGCCGACGATCCTTTTTTTTCGTTGGTGTAAACAAAAATCGTCGGCTATATTCAGATTTCAGGCGACGATTTGGATTTTCGTCGGCCTTTCTCTGAAACATTAGCCGACGAAATTTTTTTGAAATTTTGGCCAACGAAATTGACATTTTCGTCGGCTATAAGTCTATATATTTTCAGATCTAGACAGCAGCTACTCATTTAAAAAAAAGTTCTTGAAAGTGTGATGGAGGTAATGAGGATTAAAGTAGAGACAAAATCGACTATCAGGCAAGTGGATGAATATCTACAGTACACTTCTTCATTGTTGGAGGAGGGTCATCGTAATCCTACAAATCACCGTAAGGTCCGAAGTATCCTCAAAGATCTAGGGCTTTCCTACATTAAGATCCATGCATGCGCATTTGACTGCGTTCTCTTCTGGGGTAAAGATGCAGAAGGGAATGACCTTGCTAGCCTTGACGCATGTCTGATATGTCATTCTGACCGATATAAGTTGACGGGAGCAGGCAATAGGAAACCTGTGAAAGTGCTTCGGCATTTTCCATTGAGAGATAGGCTTGAGCGGTTGTACATGTCAGAAACCACCGCAGAAGCTATGAGATGGCAAGGTGAACGGGACGCGGGAGACGCAGATATCATGACACACATCTCTGACGGAGCGGCTTGGAAGCATATAAACAATGAGTTTCCTCATTTTGCGTCAGATGTCAGAAACGTCAGGCTCGGGCTCTCAACCGACGGGTTCAACCCTTTCGGCACCATGAGTCTTTCATACAGTATATGGCCGGTGGTTTTGGTACCTTACAACCTTCCTCTGTGGATGTGCGTGAAGAAGGAATATAATATGTTGACGTTGTTGATTCCGGGGCCTGGTTACCCAGGGAAATGTCTCGATGTGTATATGAGACCATTGATTGAAGAGCTTACGGTATTGTGGGACATTGGTCATCCCACTTTTGACAAGTACAAGCAGGAGACGTTCCAGATGCATGCCATGGTTATTGGTACCATCAGTGATTTTCCTGCTTATGGGATGTTGTCGGGCAGCGTTGTTAGAGGATACAAGGCTTGTCCAGAGTGCCTCAGCGATTATGGGAGCACCCCTGATTTTTTTTTTACCTTTTTCATGGTATAGCCTACAAAAAATGCATTATTTCGTCGGCTATACTCATAATAGCAGACGAAAAATTTGTTATTTCGTCGGCTATACTCATAATAGCCGACGTACAATTCATTATTTCGTCGGCTATAATTATATTGAAAAATACATATTTTATTTTAGACAGAAAAAGACAAAAGAATTGCAGACGAGTACGAGTCTCTCATCGGCTATGATTTAAAAAAAAAAAAAAAAAATGACCATATTCCATTTTCTATCACTAACGATAAATCATTGCTTCATCCTTCAAACAGAAAAAAGTCATGAAATAAGATATGACCGAAATAATGAAATACGTCTACGGTTGAAATATGACAAGATTCCGATAAAATCTGGGTGTCGAAAGATGCGGTTAAATGTTTTATTCCTTCGTTTCCCTAATGGTAGCATTATTTCCGTAAATATTTTGAGGAAAATTTTTATACGATTAGTTGCGTCTCATCGATTTGAAACTATTATCTGTTGAAGGTCAGGCCAAAAAAACGTCATTTAGACATTCCAATTACCATTTCTAAGCGTTTAAAGGTTTGACTGACCCGGTTGACCGTTCCGATCGAGCCTCTAACGTTGTCATATGTAGTTGGATTTTTTTCCATACATGTATTTAATCTTAACGGTGATATCTGACGGTTGGAATAGATTTTGTAAACTTTTAGATTCAAAATCAAAACATATGCACTAACGTTCCTTAACTTGTTTACTAAGTGTTTAAGTGAATGTATAGTTTCAAATAGTTACTATACATAGACTCTTCAAATATAAAACTGTTGTGAAATAAGATATGACCGAAATGATAAAATACGTCAACGGTTGAAAAATGACAAGATTCCGATAAAATCTGTGTGCCGAATGTTGCGGTAGACTGTTTTTTACTTTCGTTTTCCTATGGGTAGTCTGACGTTCGGTAAATATTTTGAGGAAAATTTTTATACGATTAGTTGCGTCTCATTGATTTGAAAGTATTATCTGTTGAAGGTCAGGCAATAAACCGTCGTTTAACTAGACTAATTTCTGTTTTTAAGCGTTTAGAGGTTTAACTTATTGTCCGCCGTTGGATGGCTCAGATCCAACGGCTGTTGATTTTCCAAAGTATAGGCGACGAAATCTTTTAAATAGTCAGCTATTCTATCTCTCAGTTTAGCCGACGAAATCTTTTTAATGTCGTCGGCTAAACTCTTGCGATCCGCGCCTTTTTATTGTCCGCCGTTGGATGACTCAGATCGAACGGCTGTTGATCTTCCAAAGTATAGCCGACGATGTTCATAGAATAGCCGACGACATTCAAAGAATAGCCGACGAGTAAAAAAGATTTCGTCGGCTATTCAAAGAATAGCCGACGAAATCTTTTTAATCGTCGGCTATTCTTTCTGCTATAAATCAGAAAGTGCCGAACCCTAGCCGACTTTTTTCTTTCCTCCTCCTCCTTCCTCAAGTCGACTGCAGCTTTCCTCCAATACGCCGCTCTGCTCCTCCTCCTCCTCAAATCGGCGGCGCCTCCACAGTTCCTTCTCCTCCGGCCTCCTCCTCCTCCTCCTTCCTCAAATCGGCCGGCCTCCTCCTCCTCCTCCTCCTTCCCCTCCGCCTTCCCCTCCTCCTCCTCCTCCTCCTTCTCCTCCTCCTCCTTCCCCTTCTCCTCCGATCGAGCTAGGTTTACCTTTTTTTTTTTTTTTTCCAATTTATTTTAATTGTATAATTAAATTGTTAAATTGTTATATAATATTTGTTAATATTAATTATATAAATTGTATACATTTTTATATATTTGTTAATAAATTAATTATATATTTGTTATATATTTGTTAATTATATAAATTGTATACATTTTTATATATTTGTTATATAAATTGTTATATAATATTTGTTAATATTAATTATATAAATTGTATAAATTTTTATATATTTGTTAATAAATTAATTATATATTTGTTAATTATATAAATTTGTAAATATATTTGTTAATAAATCGAGGTAGGTAATTAATTATATAAATTGTTATATATTTGTTAATATATACACATATTTGTATATATATATATATTAATGTATATTTTAATTGATATATATAAATTATTAAATTAAAAATATATATATATATATATATATAAAAATTGGTAGCCTAATTATATAAATGGTTATATTTTTGTTAATATATAAATGGTTATTTGTATGTATATATATGTTAATGATGAAATATAGTTATATTTGTATATAAATGGTTATATTTATGTTAATGGTTAGTATTATTTAAAATTAGTTAAAATTTAAATATTAATTTGTTAGTATGTTTTAAAATATGTTAGTATTATTGGTTATTATATTAATTAGAATTTGTTATTTAATGTAATATAATTTAATATTAATTAATGTATTAATGCCTCAAGCTCCAGATGGCCGATGCACTCAGACAGTTATTCGGAGGCCGTCGTTCTTCCAGATCTAGGGGTTCTGGAAGTTCTGCCGGTTCCGGAGACTCCGAGAGGACCCTTAGCCAACCTGAGAGGACCACCAGCCATCCGCGGAGGAGTGTGGATTCATCCCAGCCGCGGAGGACTGTGGATTCATCCCAGCCGCGGAGGAGTGTGAGTTCTCGGCACCAGACCCTTCTCCAGGCGGGGCGGCAGTCGAGCAGTTCACGTCCCCCTCTCGGACCAGATGCTCCGAGGTCCAGTAGGTAGCTATTTCAGGACGAGATAGCTGCAGACGTTCCTGAGGTCCGTATGCCTGAGGTTCATCGGGAGCCGATGACGAGTCCGACGCCGTCTGCTGCTGACTCGACTGAGGGGCCTACTCTCCCAAATCAGCTCTACCTCCCGTAAAACATTCCTGCAATACCCGAGGTCGACTTTCGTGGTGTGCCCATATGGCCTGATATGCCTCAGTACGTGAGTGTTGCGGAGGCATACCATCAACAGCCATTTGAGAGACCTGAGCTCCTGATTTCGGCGAGGAGAAAAGGAAAGTCGACAGACGGGTCATCGACTTCATGTAACATTTAATTTTATTAATTAAATGTTTTATTAAAATTAACGCACTAATATTTAATTTTATTAACCAATAGTCGTTTATGTGATAGGGACATCCGCTAGCAGTTCAAGGCCGAATACGAGAGGTGTCATATATTTTGACACGGTCAGGAGAACTGTTCAGAGCATGGGGAGGATCCAGATCAACGAACCCCCTAATCAGGAGGTTCAGGGGAAAAAACGCCGCGATTACGCGGGTTGCGTGGGGGCAATAATTAGGGATAGAGTCCCTATGTTTTGGACCCGGTTGGCTGATGTGCCAGAAGAAATTAAGAGGGAGGTTAACAACGCGGCGTCGGTGAGTAATTTAAAAAACTTAATTTATTTATCGTAATATTTAATAACTTTCGGTATTGTTGTAATTGTAAAAATAATAAAATATTATCTTTCAGACATACTTCGAGATTGCCGAACACAAGCAGGATTGGGCGGACGCGATGCAGAACTCGAGGTACGTTGGGAATTCCTCATCTTATAATTTGAAATATTTTATGATATTAATAATATTTCTAATGCACTTTTGTTTTTTCCGTAGGTTCAAAGAGTGGAAGAACGAGCTCCGTACCCACTTTACCGAATACGACAGACATGGTCGTATGAGTACTCCAAGAGAGTTCCTGTTCAGGGAGTACGAGTGGCGTTGGTTGAAGACAGTAGACTTCAACAACCCACTTATGCAGGTAAATACTAAACTTAACTATAAATATTTATTTTGTTAATATTTTAATTATTAGTTTAATTATTGTATAATTATTACACTAATATTTTTTTATACATTTTTCTAATATTTTATTATTTGTTTGAAGGAACGGTCTCGTATAAACTCTGCGAACCGCCGCCATAACACAATCCCCCATCATGCTGGTTCTAGGCCGTTTGCACAATATCAAGAGGAGGCGCTTAGAGATCATCTTGATAGCAACCTGTACGTGGAGACGTTCAAGAAGGCTTATCCACAAGCGACAGAATAGCTCGTAAGTCGTCGATTACGATTTTAAAATTTTAATTATTAATTTTACTTAATTATATATTTGTTAGAATATTAATTATTATTTTTTCCCGTTCAATTAGGAGAGGGTGAACCGGGCCGAAGAAGAAGTGTTGCAGGAAGTAGTTCGGGAGACACAACCGAACATTTCAGAGGCAGATCTGCAAGAAGCCCTGCGCCATGTCGACAGATCGAATGTTCAAACGGCAGCGAGGATGTTCGACGCAGCCTTCCCAGACCGGTCAAACCAATACTACTGCCGGGGTTTGGGAAGTTCTGGAATAGCGCTCCTGAAGACCACTAAGGGAGCTCAAAAGAAGGGAGGCGGGGACAACCAACAGATGAGGGGGGAAATGCAGAGATTGGCAGAAGAAAATGCAAGATTGGCGGCCGAGTTCCAGAGATCACAGGAGCAACACCGCAGATCACAGGAGCAACAACGCAGAACACAGCAGTATCATTTGGATATGTCCAGTTGGCATGCTGAATGCGAGAGAATTCGGCGACACAACTACGCCGGCCAACAAGACTAGTGGTATGCTATGTTGGCGGCACAACAACAAGGCCTTGAACCCCCGCCCCCGTTTCAGCCGTTAGTTGAACCTCCAATGCCTCAACCTCCCGAGCTCGTTCAGCAGGATGACGAGCATGATGGACAGCAGGATGTTGGGGATGACGTGGTGGATTTTAGTTCTTTAGGTGATGATTATTGATTAGGGTTATATTTTATGTATATCGGAACAAATTAAATAATAAGTCATTTAGACGTGTTTCTTGTTGGTGTAAATGCATGGATTGTCTTTGTGAATTGCAGGTTGCTTGGAATGGTAATTTAGAAATTAATTTAATTTTTTTTCCCCAAAATGTAAGAATAGCCGACGATATTGGCATTATTTCGTCGGCTATAAGTGCTATAGCCGACGATTTTTACCAAATTTCGTCGGCTATAACGGTTATAGCCGACGAAAATGACATTATTTCGTCGGCTATAATTAATTAATGCCTATTAAAATATTAATATATTCCGACGGAATAACCGACGAAATAGATGAAATCGTCGGCTATATTACAGAACAAATAGCCGACGAATTTCGTCGGCTATAGTTTACGATATCGTCGGCCATACTCGAGAATAGCCGACGAATTTCGTCAGATATTTTGCCAAGGTTTGGTCGACAAAATTAATTTTCGTGGGTAATATCCTCGGCCATACTCGAGAATAGCCGACGATTTTGTTATTTTCGTCGGCAATTAGTTTTACCTACACCCTTTTACCGGCGAATTATAGCCGACGAAAATTTCGTCGGTAGAGGCAATAGCCGACGAAAATTCGGCATAGTCGACGACATTTTTTTCGTCGGCTATTCTGTCTGATCTGGTAGTGATCTCATTTTTCTTGGTGTGTAGATTGATGGATCTACCGCCATTGTCACTGCATCATCCGCACGTTACTCGGCAAGTTGGGTCTCCTCTCTAAGACGTTGTTTATGTTCGAGATCGCGTTCTCCTTGGTCTGCAATTCTTTGCATCTAGATTAACAGTTCTGATGAAGAGGTTTGGGTGGTCTTCTTCTTGGCTGCCTTTTGAGCTTTTTGGCCTAAGGGGCGTGCATGCACAGTTGAACGGCTTGGGGAGTGATCATTTTGTGTGTCTTCTTGCTTCAAATTAATAGGTGATAGACCACTTCAAAAATTCATACATGGAAGATTGCTAAACTTTGGTGTGTCCTTCAATATCGGCCAACAATGTGCAAATTCAAACTCATGCCCTTTACTTTTTATAAGATACATG
Source organism: Potentilla sterilis (assembly GCA_963682095.1). Taxonomy (NCBI): domain Eukaryota; kingdom Viridiplantae; phylum Streptophyta; class Magnoliopsida; order Rosales; family Rosaceae; genus Potentilla; species Potentilla sterilis. The sequence goes on along the minus strand of OY821766.1, from coordinate 34,923,754 downwards.
GACCTAGCTTGTATTTCCTATGTATGTATAAAGAAAATAAATATTAGTAAGTTTATGTAAAAGAGGTTAGACATAATAATAATATTATCATTTAATATATACATGCATTTATACAAGTACGTATACAAATAAACTTATGTATTAGGTGGAACACTATAGCCTTTAATGTAATTGATCATATGCATCATATTAATCATTTATTAGTAACAAATTTAGAAATACAAGCATAAAAATCATATATATTACTAAATTTAAGTACGAATGATGATTACCTCATCGAGGGCATTTTCACCACTTGCACCAGCGGGACGCCGCCATAGTAAGAGCTTCATGTCATCTTTGGCATGCCGGTCTAATCTTTTTCTAACGAGATTCACACCCTCCTCCGGATCTACTATCTCCATCAATCAGCTTCACCATAAAGTACACTTTATGTATACGTTCCCACAATTTTTTGAATGCTTGCTTGTTGGCTGTATCACCATCTTCACCAATTGTAACCACCGCTATGCACAAAGCAACATCTTCGGAAGGTTTCCAAGTTGTTCCTCTTTTTTCCCCTTTGGACATATTTGAAAAAAAATATAATTTAAAAGCTAGCTACATGAAGAACTAATGTAAAAATGATGAGTTTGGGAGGAGAGGAAGAGGTTTTGGAGTGAAAAAGTATGAAGTAGATGTGTGGTATTTATAGAGATTTTGGAGTAATGTGATGCAACGGGAAGATTCTATATTATAAAATTTTCAGATTTTTTTTTTTCAATTTAACTAGGGTTGTTTAAACCTGCCCATTAGATTAATTTAGTGAAGTATTTTCGCAGCCGTTAGACCAATTGATCCATTGGTACACCAACGGTAATAATACGTGGGGCCCAGTTGTCAAATTACTTTGCATTGCAATACCATGCAAACTAATTACATCTGTGATTTTGTGTTTTGTGCAATTAAATGAGAGGAATTGCATCACAGCGCGTTAGTTGAATAATGGCATAAATGGGGGCCCCACAATGAATAGTTATTGGTTTTTCTCCTAAGAAGTCGACCTAAAATGGGCGGTCAAATGGGTTTGCTACCTAGAACCCAAAATGGGTTTAATGGTTGGAGAGTTAACTTTTGGGGAGGGTGTTTCAAAATGGGTATGGGCGGGCCTCGTTGGAGATGCCCTAAGAGGTCTGGTGTGAGAATCTCTTCTACTCAGGTTCAAATCCTGCCGACGGTAATTAGAGTTGAATCTTAATTTATTCTTCGTGGTCAAGGGGGATGAAGCATTTTAACAAGATCCTCCAGCACGGATTAGTCTCTGCTTCTTGAAAACATTTGAGGATACCGTCGTTGATTCTATAAAAAAAAAAATTTACTAATGTATTACTTTAACTTAAGAAATTTTACTTTCAACAGTATCTTACCTTTCACTGTTTATAAGCTTTGGTACCTCACGTTTCTAAAATTTCATATTGGTGTCTCACCTTCTGATTTCATCCTAACCTTAGTACCTAGGGCTGTTAGCTTCTTAACAGAGTTAGTTATGCTACTAATTTGCTCTTTTACTGACCATACTACCCTCTCTATTAATATAACAATTTTTTTTTCTTCTTCAGAACTTAATTGTCTACTATCTATTTACTTACTAAAACTTAATTATCTACCCATTCTAAGAGCTAGCATTCAACATGTCAAATTCACCTAACGACATCCTGTCTAAACGGTTACTATTCTGGCGGGATCACTGATGTCTTAGTCTGGGAAGTTTCTTAAGTTCTAGTAATACAAATAGACTTTGGCTTCTTAAGTTCTAGTTGACAATAATTTCACAGCAAATTATGTCTCAAATACCACTCCTAGGAGGTAGTCCTCCACATGGGGTTTGAGAAATTAAAACGAAACAAAGACAGATATGGGGGACACCAACTGAAGTTTATTTATTCAAACATACATACATATACATAATCCAGAGCCTCACTCTTGGGTAAACAGCTAAAAGCTGTTTAACTACTCATAATTCAACTTATATTACAAACTTACTTGTAAATAAAGCACACCACACCGATTGAATAGTAGGATACAGTAGTACACTTTATAATCTCACACTATTTACCTTATAACTCTACTCTCAACTCACACTTTTTTCACAAAGCTCTCAAACTTCAGACTGCTCTCTTCTTTCTTGATTTTTCCCCTTATTCTGTTGATCCTTCATCCTCCTTAAATAGCCTCCGGATTTCAAACTGGAATTGAATTCGCTTAAGAAAAGAAGACAGGAGGAAACCTTATCTTAACAGCTGGCTTCCATTATTCTAAAGGAGCTTGTCCTTAAGTGTCGGCAGCAACTTTATTCCAAATACACTTATCTTATCTCTGGGCTGGCTTCCACTAAATGGATCTCACTCACCTAAAGGTACTTGTCTTGATGCGTCGGTAGCTAACACTCCATCATATTATTGATGTTGTGCAATTCCTCATCAGCAAAAGACGCTCCAAAGTCATTATTTTCTTCTACTTCGGATTCCATATCTGAATCATACGGATCCTTGAATTCTGGCTCTTTTTCTAATTTTTCTATCCACGTGGTAGTTGCTAACGTACCATCGATTTCTCGCCTTTCTAAGGCCTTATACAAATCACAGTGCTCTGGAGGTGGATGGTTATAGCTGGCAACTATAATCTTTTCTCCTCTGGCCAGAAGGGTAGTGTCCCTGTCTTTCTGGATTAAGTTCTAGATACGAATTATTGCCATGGCCTTCATCGAGGGAATACTCTGATTAGGTCTTCCATTGCTTGATGACCATTTTTGTGCTTGAGAGGCACAACTCTGAATAATTCTGACATAATGATAAGGAGAAATATAACTCTTTCTCCCTCCCTCTTTAGTCTATTCAGGAGGGGTTGAAATGAACTTTAATCTCAGAGTACAACCATCTGGTCTAATGTTCTTGACTGCCTGGTGAATTGCTTCAGGGAGACCTTCTAGGTCTTTGTTGGTTTTCGTCCAAAGGTTATGAACAAAACCATTCTCAATTAGCCACAATTTATTCTTCTGCGGATGTTCTGCTTGAACATCAACCAAGTATCTTCCATAATAAGGACCTGCTACTACTAGCAAGGTTGGTGGAAGAGCATTTCTGTTCTTGAAATCTCCTAAGAGATTATGGAAACTGAACCATTCAGATTCTGATAGGGCTAAAAGTGGGACTTTAGCACTTTCAGGGTTCTCGAGGTATTGTATATCAACCTTTTCCTCTAGATGCTGCTCCTTTTCTTCTAATCTATAGCTGCAAAATTCCTCAGCTAGAGTTTTCAGGTCTTGAAGTACCAGTGCTTCGTTATTTTCCCGGGATGCTGCTAAAATATTATCCATGATAATTCTCTGATTGAGCTGCAAATTCCTGCTGGTTCTGAACACCGGCCTTTCATAAATCCTCATGGGATGATTAAAAATCTTTCTCAGACCTTTTACTGCTGGTAACCTGAAGGATGCTATCCTGTCAGTGGTTCTTGCCTTATAAGGTTGTCTTCTTTGAAACCAGTCATTTGTGACTGTAGCTCTGGGATGCTGTAAATATTCCTTTACAATTGTTTCTTCTTCTGGGTTGGAAGATTGCTTATCTTCTGGATTATTTTCCCGTCTTATCGGATCAGGCTGAATTTTTTCAGAGACACTACTGGATTCAGCAGGAGAGTAGGATACCAGATATTGGTAACCTGGTCCATCATGTAATGGTCCAACAGTTTTGTCTCCATCTCTGTATCTCTCTTGCAGGGCTTTGTCCTTTAATCCTTTGTCTTCAGGCCTGGTTCTTGTTCCAAAATCGGGCTTCTTTCTTTCTTCAACTTCTGGTTTAGGTTCGGGTCTTCTGCTTCTTGGGTTACGGCCTTCACCCCTTTCGAACATTGCCATTTCTCTGGTGAGAGCGTCAGGCAGATAATTCTTGTTTCCTGCAATCATTTCAACATCATATTCATATTGAGATAAAAACTTCTGCCATCTAAGAACTCTTCCTCTATCAGCTGCATCTGTAAGCTTATAGTTCTTAAAGTTTTTTACTCTCTTATTACCTGTTCTGACCAGAAACTTGTTTCCTAAAAAGGCTTCTGCTCCCTTAATGGATTTAATTAGGGCTAAAACATCTTTATCTCCTGTGGAATAATTTAATTCTGCTGGATTAAATTTTCCTAACAGGAATTTACAAATTTTTTCTTGATTTGTATCTGGTGCTATTGCTAAAACTACTCCTGCCCAATAATAATCATTTGCATCTGTCTGCAAAATAATCAGGTCACCTTCTTCATGTAACTGCAAAGGGGGGAGGTTTTTTGTAAGTTCTTTAATTTTCTTAATGGTGTTGCTATCATCCGTTGTAAAGGACCATTTCTTTTTCATGCTTGTCTTTGGAGAGAGAAGAGCAGTGAGGCCACTTACTTGAGGAATAAAATCTCTCGCAAAGTTAACAACTCCTAAAAATCTCTGTAGAGACTTTGCATCTGGGATATTGTCAGGGAATTGGCTTATTTTCTTTACTATATGTTCTTGAAGGCGAATTTCTCCATCCTTGAAGTGTATGCCAAAGAAGTCAATTTCTTCTTTTATAATATGAATTTTCTTTTGTCCAAGGATGATTCCTTTCTGGATTATGAGCTTGCAAATTTGCTCAAGATGCTTCAGATGTTCATTCATAGTTTTAGAGAAGACAAGAATGTCATCAATGTAAACTATGCAGAAATCTGAGTATGACTTAAATATGTTATCCATCTTTCTTTGAAAGATAGATGGAGCTTGCTTAAGTCCAAACGGCATTACAAGTCATTCGTAATGTCCTTGAGGAGTTCCAAAGGTTGTTAAGGCTATGGAATCCTGGTGCATTCTTACTTGCCAAAAGCCTGATTTTGCATCAAACTTTGAGAATATCTTTGCTCCTTTTAGTCTATTTATCAAGACTCTGACTTGAGCAATCTGATAACCATCTTTAACGGTTTTCTTATTGACGTCCCTATAGTCTATGACCATCCTTGCTTTTCCTCTTAGTTGTTCGGCATGGTTTCTAACAAAAAATGCTGGAGCATGATGAGGACTATCTGAGGGTCTAATTAGTTTCTTTTCAAGCAATTCTTGAATTTGACTCTCCATCTCTTTTCGATCCTCATCTCTATAATGAGGTATGGTTTTGACATGGCATATTGCATTGGCATCATGCATCTTTAGCTGACAATATACTAGGTCTCTTTCCCAGTATAACTGGGGGTCTTCACTGATTATGGGCTTCAGTAGGCTTTCTATCTTAACAAGTTTTGGGATTTTCTTTTGTTCTATCTTATTAATGTATACTTTTAGATTGTGTTCTCGGATGAATTCTTCTTCACCATCCGATCTATCTGAATCTTGAGGTTCTACCTCTGATTCTGAGTCTTCTGAAGTTGTTGCTTCATTTTGCACAATTTCCTGGTGTTCTTGAAATGTTAATACCGGTTGCATAACTGGTTCAAAAGGTGGTTTATGATCACCACGCTTGGCTCGCGACTTCTGATATTGCTCTGTGAATCATTTACTTGCAATGCTGACTGCATCCAGTAATCTGGATTCCCAGTAGAATTTGTTGTTCTTTTCAAACCCTATCATCTCGAGGGTTTGTATTATTTTCTGCTGAAGTAGGAAATCATTTCCTATTAGCATATCGGCTCCTTGGGCTTCACTCTGCCAAATTCTTTGGAACGTAAATGTTCCTCCGCCTATCGAGATCTTGACGTTTCTGGCTACGTAGCTCATTGTAAACTCATTATCTCCCATTCCAATTCCAGTAACTGCTCTCTCAGACTTTTTCCAATATTCTTCAGGAATAACATATTTCTTTGCTAGGCTATAGCCTGAACCATTATCTACAAAAGCATGTAGATGGTATTTCTTATAGTTGTGAAATTTCAGACCTACAGTAATATAATTGCTATATATACTTGTCTGAACCTGTTTTACTGGTTGAATTGTATCCTCGATGGTATCGTTTTCCCTAGTGAGTTCTATGAAAGGGTTTATAATCCTTTCCTCTTCTTGACGGGGTTCAGTTTTACCTCCGTTTGGCTAAGTTCTTGTACTACTATTGAGGTACTTGGTTCTTCTTTTATAATTTTTGAAGTTTCTAACTTCATTTTCTCGAGGTTTTTCTCAAGATCCTGCTTTTGGACTTGATCAAGGAAAATATCATATTCTTGATTTACTAGTGTATTTGCGTCGGGTTCTTTCGTTTTTCTTCTTACTTCTGCTATGAAACATTCTTTATGATAGGTTTCTCCTGTTTCTTTACAGTACATGGGTACTGTATTATTATCTTTACACTTGCAAAAGTCACAAGTGAAAGCTCCAGGCCTTGGAAGAAACTGACTGATTTTATCAGTAGTTTTTTCATTCCAATTTTGGATCAACATATGAATATAGGTCTATAACTATATTCACTTTCTTCTTCTGAGCTGTTAGAGATATTTTCCGTATCACTTCCTGATGTATCTTCAAGAGAATATACATATTCATTCTCTTCATCAGAATAGGCTACTTCAAACCCTTTTAGGTTTGCGTATTCTACGACTTCATCGTATTCTGTTAGAAGGGCTTTAGAAGATCTTTTATCCCTTTTAGGACACTCGTTTGCATAATGACCTTCAGCCTTGCAAAGCCAACATCTACAAGGCTTTGTGTCTCTAGAAGTATTTTTCTTCGGAGTTCTTTTAAAAAATCTCTTTCTAGGAGATCTTTTTTCTTTGTCTTGTTCAGAGCTTTTTTTGAACTTGTACTTCTTTTTAGAAGTAAATTTATTGTATTTCTTGTTTCTAAACCTGCTCTTATTTTTTCTATCAGTGTAGAGATGACATCCCCATTGTGTTGGTGTGTCTAAGATTTTTGGGCACATGTTCTCGACTCCTCTGAGTTGTTTCTTGGCAGTTTTTGACTTTTGATTTTCTGTGCACTGTTTTCTTAACAGGTCTCTTACTCTTTTTGCTATTCCTTCTATAGAAAAATATTCTAAAGGATTTTCTTCAAGGGACTGTGCATTATTCCAGGGTTCTGGTAATTTTTTGTAATATGTTCTAATAAGATCTATGTTTTCCAAATCTCCTATAGTACAATAGTAGTTTTGGAACTCATTTGTGTATTCTTCAAAATACCTCATATTGCAGATGCTTAATTTTTGAATGTTTGCTTTAGCTCTTTCCTTGGTTTGTTCACTATGTCCCGTTATATCTCCATAAAATTGTGCGTATATGGGGATAGCGAAGTCCATTGGGTCATTAGTCTTAGCTAATTTTGCTTCCCAATCTGCCCAACTATTACTTCTCTTAAAAGAATTGTACCATTTTTGAACTATTCCCGTTAGGGTTGCTTCATAGTAAGCGTGGACTTCTTTATAGTGGAATTTGGATAAAACCAGGGCTTGGGTTAGCTTTAAACTTGCTACCCAGTTATCTATGGTTTTTCTTTTATCTCCTACTTTATCGAGGTCTAGATAAACTCCTCTTTCAGAGATTGCTTGTCCCCAGTGTGGTTTTGTAGGAATGTATTTTTGGGAGCTTCTTTCTCCTATCTTTCCTGTAGGCGACTGTCCTTTAGGAAGTTTGATTTTTTCTTCTCTAATGATCTTGGTAGGGTTATTTGTAATGTTGTTGATGATAGTGTTTCCTGCCAATGGTGGCTGGCTAGTGCTTGTTTCTGCATCCACGGTACTTGTTTTTGCATCCATGGTGCTTGCTTCTGCCTCTGCCGCTTGGTAAGGTAGAATTTTTCTTTTAGTTTGGACTAAAGAAATTTTCTTAACTATCTCTTCTAACATTTCTAAGGTTTCACAAGTTTCTGCTTGCTTATAGAGTTCCTTCAACCCTTCTACCCTAAGCATCTTTATAGGTCTTTTTGAGTCTTCTTCTTCCTCAAAAGACTCTTCGGGAATTGATCCTGAAGTACTTGCTTGCTCATAGTTAGCAAAAGAATGCCTATGGAACTGGAGACTTATTTTTCCTCCAGTGTCTTCATAGATGGAAGCATTAGAGCTTTGTATCTGCCTCTCAGGAGGGGCTAAATTCCATTATCTAGGGAATGATACTTCATCCCATTTTGTGATGTGCTTTTGCTGGGAATTATTTCTAGGACTGGTAAGGACAGATGTTGTAAGACCAGGATTGTTGACGAATCTAGTATTGGTTGTCACATTGGAGCTCATTAGCTTGTAATAGATCCTATAGTCAACGACAAGTTCCATCATGCCTTGTCTCATGGCAATCCCATCTGTTTTGATTCTCAGTTTTAGGCAGTGTGCTGCGTCTTTCAGATGAGTGGTGAAGTTTGGGAAGACATTGAAATATGTAACCTGGTTACATAGTGAAGCTTCCACTGTTCCTAACGGGCTCTTCTTGAAGTCTGTTATTCTGTCGTCTTGTAGAATACACAAGACCGAACAGTCTATACCGTCTCTTGCTAAGAGTTTTATGGATATTTGGACTGCACCAATGTGCATGTAAGAATACTTTCTTTGAAATACTTCACTCACTTCTCTAGAAGTGATTAGTCTGATGTCTGTTTCACCACCAGTTGCTGGTACTGTTAGTTCTAACATTTTAAATCGGTGAGAATCCATCATGAATGATCCTCTCTTATAAATCTCATTGAATCTAAATTTCGGTGTTGAGACTTCCTTCACGCTAGATTCAATTTCGTTATACTCAAATTCTTGAGCATTTATAAGCTGTACTGCTGGTACAGTATGTCTTTTGCTGAAGACTCTACTTAACATCTTTGTATCCCTTTTGGATTCTTTCCATTTTAATAGCTTAGGTTCACTGAATTTGAACCCACTTTCTATCTTTGGTTGTGGTATAATGATTTTACTAGCTACTGTTTGTGCTAGTGTTTCTTCGTTGATTCTTTCAACGGTTGAATTTCTTTCATTTTTTCTATACTTTTTTGTAGACTAGAGATTTTCGTGCTTAGTTCTTGGAACTATTCTTCAATATCTTTCTCTATTTCTTGAAGATAGGTATTGCTGTAATTCTGCTGATGTATTATTGCCTCAATATTTTCAGCAAGTTTTTCTGTAGGAAGATAAAGACTTAAAGCCTTTACGTCTTCTTGTCTTATTCTTAGCTCAACTCTTTGCTTCATCCTATGCGGGATATAAGGGTTTCTAAAAGTCATTTTAGATTTTCTTGCGTTCCTTTTAAATCAACTGCTTGTTGATGAATATTATTTGTAAGATTTTCGGTTCTTACTAATTTCTTTTCAATATCTGAAAGATATTGTTTTTCTTTAAGATAATCAAGTTTGATTTCAAGCCTTGATATCTTTGTTTGAATTTCTTCTAGCTGATTTGCTCTGAGATTAAATCTCTCGAGTTGTTCTTTTACTTTCTCAGTAGTCTTATCTCTAGATATGTGATCTAGAAATTCAACTATGCTTGGCCTAGAGGGGTCAAGTTCTTCTACTCCTATTTCTTTTTGGAGATGAATATGCTCGTCGTATAGAGTATTTAGGACTCTACAAGCGTATTCAATGGAGTATTGGTTTTCTTGGATATGTCTTGTGTGAAAACACAAGTTCCACTTTTCTTTTTCTTTTTCTATGCAATAAGTTTGATAATTTTTTAGTTTTGGCTCTCTTTTATTTGTTGAGATAAGCCAACTTTGTGGCATAAGCCTTTACTTTACCTGTTTTTGAGCAAAACAGGCTCTGATACCAACTAGGGCGGATCTAACCAGCGGCTCTAACCGCGGCTCAAAACATTAAGAGGTTCTTGTTCTTGTCCTCAAATTTCTTCAAGTTCTTTAATCTGTCTTTCTAAAATATGGATGCCTTGTGTAAATCTAAAAATTATCTCCCAATAGCCTTGTCTATGTCTAGAAAGTCTTTCTCTAAAGTTTTTTAATTTTTTCAATTTTTCTTTTGTGTCTTTTAATTCTTTTTCAGTTAAACGGATATTTTCTAAATAAATTAACCTCAGAGAAGAAATATTTTATGAAAAAAAATTAACTGTTTACCTTCGAGTATAGAGGATAAATTATATACCTGCAATATGCTCAATAAACAAACTCATGGGTCCGCCACGCTCCGTCAAAATGTAAAATAAAGCTGATTTTTAAAAGAAATAGAGAATATTGGCAAATTGGTCTTTTTAACTCTATTAACAGAATATTCTAACAGAATATACTGTGTTTTTAACAGTATGTACTAATCCTAGGTCAAAATTTAAACGTGAAGTACCAATGTGAAATTTAGTAAACGTGGGATACCAATGTTTATAAGAAGGTAAACGTGAAGTACCCTTGAAAGAAAAATCCCTTAACTTAAATGTGTTTGGTCATACATCATTACATTGTACAATAATGTTAATTTTTTACTAATAAGGTTAATTATTATTCATTCAATACTAGATATACTCGTCTCATTTTCAATTGCATGTATGTATTTTCTTTGCTATCATCTTTGCAAAGATTTGCACGAATAAGCGACGTTCGTGGTCAGTGTGGTTGGAAACGTAATCTTTGGTAATTATTTCTACGTTCATATAAATAATATGATCCAAACTAATTATACCACCATGTGTTGAGACTGTTAAGAGATATATAATGTCCAACACGATAGAATAACATGTTTGTGGAGAAATAAAAGACTGTTTTAATTATATATTCATCTTCATTGACATGTGTGAATGAATTTTGACACATAATTCACATAATATAATGAACCATCTTCTATTACAAAAAGGATAATAGATTTTTTTTTCCTATTAAAAGGATATGCCATTTGACAAACTTTTTGATCACACAATTACATCTCCACCGTTTTGTTTGTAGGTATATATGAATAAATCATTTATATAAATTTAAGAAAATTTGGTGATCGTTAAGGCGTTCAAAAATTAAAAAAATCTTGAACTGTTTAGATTTGTCTGAAAGTGCAAGACTTTTGACTTAATTTCAGTCATTTAAGGTCACTAAAGTTTGTAAATGAGAGACTAAAGTGTCCATGTATTGTGGCCAAGAATCTGAAAAGTTAACAATCATGCATAGACAAATCCCGTACACTGTTAAAAGAGAGATACTCCATGTGATTTGTTGGGTCTTATGGTCTACAAAATGTTACGGGCGTGGACAAAATATATATGGATCAATTTGGCACTTTGTTGCTTAAACCCCTAATCATAGTTTTGTTACACCCCAATTAGTATAAGTCCCTAAAGTCCAGGCACGTTTGCCTTCCTCCAATCCTTCCCTCTCAATTTCCTTAAACATTAGTCATTCGCACGCAATGCCTTTTGCATCAAAAGCAACTAAAGCACGTCATCTTTCTTTGCTCCGCAATCATCACAATTTCATTTTACTTGTGCATTTTACAGTATATTGTATATATTTTACAACTAAAAAATAACATAAAGATTCATATTTGTTATGATTTTGAGAGTTATATTTCTCGTTGATGGTTGCATATTATTGCCTAAATAATAACGTATTGTGTCTCCCACATGAAAGTGATATGTTGTATATAATTCTGCTGTATTTATATATATCAAGTAATTATTTTATTAAATTTAATAGATTATTTCACTCAATACGTATTTAAATGATTCATGTGAGTTGTTATATTAAAATTTAGAGTAAAAATAGAAGAAAATCTTCAATGATAAGGTGACTCCTTATTTTCAACCCGCCACCAAAAAGAGTAAAAAATCACTTAATTCTAAAGCTATCAAAAAAATCTTCAACTCACACTAAATAGCAAGTTGCTCAGTTGTTCTTGGTACACAATAGTAAAAACTAGGTGAGACCCTGAGAGTGACATTTCCGTAATCTTACGTCCCTTCAAAAACTTTCCAAGTGGGACCCGCTTCCCAATCTACGACTCTTTCTCTCTGTCTCTGCCGCCGTAGGCCCCCGCTCTCCCTCCCCTCTTTGTCTCCCCCAAAACCTCACTCCTCCTTCTCCTTCACTTTGAAACCAACCAGAACCAGACCTCAGAGAGAGAGAGGACCCCGCCTTCTCCTTCTCTACTCTATTCTCTCTGTACAACTCAGCTCAGCTTTCGGTTAATAATGGCGTACCGAAACGGCGTCGTCGCGGCCAAGGGCTCGGTGAAGCTGGATCGCCCCGTCAGCTTCAGAACGTCGTCGTCTTTCAAGTCCAAGCTCCCTCCCTCCCCCGCCCCCGGATCCGCCCTCCGCCGCAGCGCTCCGGGCTCCTTAACCTCCGCTTCTAACCGAGACGATCACGGCGGTCAGTCATTTCTCATCTTTCTTCCTATTAATTTCAAATTATTGCAAAAACCTCAAGTGTTAGTGTCGGAAATGATTTTCGAATTTTGATTGTGATGCTTAGATTCGAATTTAGTGATTAAGTGAGGGAAATGTAGGATTATTATGTGTGGTGATTTTGAGTTGTTGTGTTCAATAGTGCCGGGGAGAGTTAGAGTGGCCGTTAGATTGCGCCCGAGAAATGCGGAGGAGTCGGCGGCCGACGCCGATTTTGCTGACTGTGTGGAGCTGCAGCCGGAGGTGAGTTAGTTTTGATTTGTTGTTTTGCTGTTTTGTGAGGTTGAATTTGTAATGCTGGTGGTGTTTTTGGATTTTGAGGAAGTAATGATGGTTTTTGGCTGTTGTGTGACTTCAGCTAAAGAGGTTGAAGCTTCGGAAGAACAATTGGGATACCGACACCTATGAGTTTGATGATGTGCTTACTGAGTATGCGTCACAGAAGCGGGTGTATGAGGTTGTTGCTAAGCCTGTTGTGGAGGTTTGTGTTCCATTGTCTCCATTTGTGTTTAAATGCATGTACTATTCTATTTATTTTTCGTGGGGCGTGAGGGGTGACACGTTGTGAAATTCCTCCACTTTGAAAGACAAATCTATTATATACTGCCACACTGTCTATACTTGATGCCTCTGTTGTCCTTCACTTTTGGGTCTGTATGAAGTTATCAATAGTCTCATAATGTTTATGTGGACATGGCGTATTGTGATAGTTTCCTGCAGCCTCCTACGTGACATTGTGCAGCATCTCAGTTTTTTTTTTTGGTCTTGTAGAGTGTATTAGATGGTTACAACGGGACCGTGATGGCTTATGGTCAGACAGGTACGGGGAAAACATTTACTCTTGGACGACTAGGGGAAGAAGATATATCTGACCGTGGAATCATGGTCCGTGCAATGGAGGACATTTTGGCTGATATATCTTTGGAGACTGATTCTGTCTCAGTCTCGTATCTGCAGGTCTGCTTTTATTACTTTTCAGCAGACCATTTTTTCTATATTCAAAGTTGCATTAATTGGTGGTAGTACATTGTAGGATTTGATTGTCACACATATGATTATACGTTTGAGATCCCTTACTATTGGATATGATCTTCTAAGTGTTCTTTGCTTTTGTGAAGAATTTTCTTGTTCAGAAAATTGAATGTTGATTCTCTGCCCAAAAAATCGTGTAGCTTTATATGGAGACCCTCCAAGACCTGCTGGATCCAGCAAATGATAATATTCCCATTGTTGAAGATCCAAAAACTGGAGATGTTTCAGTACCTAGGGCAACTGTTGTAGATATCAGGGACCAATTGAGTTTCCTGGAGCTATTAAGAGTTGGTGAAGCTCATCGTATTGCTGCTAATACAAAGCTGAATACTGAATCTTCTCGCAGTCATGCAATTCTGATGGTAAATAATTCACTAGCTTCTTTTCTCGTACATTTATATAGTATTTTTAACCTGACGGACATAGAAGTATCATAACTTCTTGCCACTGTTCATGATTTTGAATCATTTATTTGAACATTGATGCTTATGAGTTCCTTAGTGCAGGTAAATGTTAAGAGGTGTGTTATGGGAAGTGAAGATAATGTTTCAATTGAAAATGGCGATTCTTCTCGCTTGACCAAGCCGTCTAGACCACTTGTTCGGAAAAGCAAACTTGTTGTTGTAGATTTGGCAGGTTCGGAACGCATCCAGAAATCAGGTGAATATTCAATTTGTGATCTTCTAGCAGTCTTTTACATTTCATACTGTGTTGGAAATGTGGTGTTTGTTGGTCTGTATATTGCATTATGTTTATGTATGTGTGTGTGCATTACTAAAAGTCGATTTCCTGATCTGCTTCTCATAACTTTATTATGTTCTTTTGCATGCTACCTGCTGGAGGTGGGGACGATAGGTGCAAACTTTAGCTGCTCAGTTTTATTCTAAATGGTTTAACCTCCTTTAATGCATGGCTAAGATCCAGATAATTTTATTAGGCATGTTTCCTGTAGGTTATCCTCTGTTCATTCACTTTGGCATCTAATGTGTCTTTTATTTGGGTCTTTCGTACAGGAAGTGAAGGCCATATGTTAGAGGAAGCCAAGTGTATCAATCTGTCTCTTAGTGCATTAGGGAAGTGTATTAATTCTCTAGCAGAGAATAGTAGTCATGTTCCATTTCGTGATTCGAAGCTTACAAGATTGCTTAGAGATTCATTCGGAGGTGAGTACCAAGATGTCTCTTGCGTCTCCGCAAACGTGATCACAGAAGATTAATGAATAAAAATGAAAAGCATTTGATGTGTCTCTCTTTTCACAGGATCAGCGAGGACTTCGCTAATTGTTACCATTGGTCCTTCTCCACGCCATCGAGGAGAGACTTCAAGTACCATACTATTTGGGCAAAGGGTTAGTTCTAGTATTTGCAAAGGCCAATAGCTGTTATGAGTTATGCTCTGAATATAACATTTTCAATATAAAATTGTTTTATGTAATTGTTTTAATAGTTAATTCGATAGGGTCCTATTAAATTTCCTTGATGCAATAGTCACCTTTGGTATTATCAATACTCATGCAGTGTGGAACATTATGAAGCTACCTTTTATCATTATTGATTCTTTTGAGAAAAGAAAAAAGAACGAATGTCCAAAAAGATTTGCAATTTTCATCAAGTTCCTGTCTTATCTGTATAAGTAGTCTTCTTTCTAGTAATAACCTGGAATTCTGTTGATATTTAGTAGTGCTCGTATGTTGGAATATCATTGGATGTGCTATTTCATTGTTGGCAGGCTATGAAGGTGGAGAATATGTTGAAAATAAAGGAAGAGTTTGATTACAAAAGTTTGTCGAGAAAGCTTGAGTTACAAGTGGATGAGCTTTTTGCAAAAAATGAAAGGGAGCATAAGTTCTATGAGGATGAAGTTGAAAGACTAACTGTAGAAGCAGAAAAGCGTATTTCGGAGGTTGAAAGAAACTTTGCTGATGCATTAGAGGTTTGTGGAGCCATTCATAACGTAGATTAAGACCGTCTCTATGAAAAATTTCAACTGATTTCTTCTTTCCTAAAGTATTAGATTTCTTTTGAAAGTGCTGTGGGTAGAAAATGGTACTTTATATATATATATAAAATTTTCGAGTAATGTTCTTCAAAACGTCATCCAAACATTAATAACAGCTCTGAAATGGAAGCATTGTTTGGTATTCTTAATTGATTCTCTCATATTCCATGCCCTTTTGACAAATACTTTTGATTCGTTAATTACTTTGTCTCTGGTGTTAGAGTTTAAGAGGGTTTTCCTTTCTCTGTAGAAGGAGAGGCGTAAATGCCAGATGGATTATATGGAAGCTGTTAAAAAGCTTGAGGAGAAGTTGGTGTCAAATCAGAAGCAAGACCATGAGGGCCTGGTCAATGGTAAATGCAATGGAGAGGTAATCTCTTGAAATATCATTGTGTTGTGATATGTTTCTTTGAGCGACAGTTCCAAATTCAAGTCGACAAGGTCTGGGGAACTTATTTCCTGATTCTTTTTATCTATTTATCAATTTTTTTTATCCTTATTTATTTATTGTTGTTATTGATATTATGTTTTTAGTTATAATAGAAAAGGGCCTTCAGATATCAACTGCTGCTTTATGGGTTTCTTTTTTTTCAAGAAAGCAGGAATGAAGTTCCGCCAAATTAAAACGGACTTCAGAACAGTGGAACTTATAAACCTTTGTTATAAATAACTGGATTATCTTGCCTGTTTCCTCATAAACATAATTCTCTTTCATTTCTTTCTGTCCATTGATACTTGCGAGCGATGCTCAACCTTACCATCACCTCAAGCACTTCTCATCTACAGCTACATTTACTAAACCCTATGTTTTAGTAAAATTAAGACTGGGTGCTAGAATTGATGGTTTACTTGGATGTGGGTTGGTTTGATAGAGCATTTTGAGAAATGTAGATCTGTGGATGTGACATTTATGGGATTTGGCATCTGACAAATAGCATTCAGGCCTCGTTTGATTAACGGAATGGAAAGGAATAGAAATGAATTCTTTGCTCTTTCCATGGGCATGAGAAATTTCAATTCTCATAAATTTCCTTTCTTGTGTTTGGAAAGACCAAGGAATGCAAACAAAATTCCTATAAACTTTTCCCATCATACCCTCATAAAACTAATAATTGCAGGGATAGTTTGGTCCAAAATATTAGTAATCATTGTAGGAATATGAGAGGGAAAGTGATTCCATGGAGTGTGTGGATGGAACCACTTTCCCACCATTTTTCCAATGTCATGGGAACCATTTTCCTTTCCATCTTTTTTTTTTTTTCTGGCTCCCAAACAAAGGAAAGTAATGTGATTACTTTCCTTTCCTAATGATTCCATGAAACAAACATGGCCTCAGTTCATTTTCTTGTGGATTGCTTTCAGGAAGTAAGTGAGGTGCAAGAGTTGCTCCAGAAAGAAATTCACCTTCGGAAGGCGGCTGAAGAGGAGGTGGAAAATCTTAGAAGTCAACTGGGACTATTTACACAATCAGAAGTATGACTGTCTTTCCTGAACTAGCGTTATTGGGCTTATTACAATTCTTAAGCATGGAATTAATGTATGGTTTGGTCATTTTTTTGGGTGCACCAGTCAGGTGGAAATGCAGAGATTCTAAGGGTTCACAAATTGTTGGAGGAGGAGACCCAGCATAAGAAGAAACTTGAAGAAGAAATCATTATATTACGTAGTCAGTTATTGCAATTGAATTTTGAAGTTGAACAGGTATGTAATTTAGAAGTTTGAAGAAAAAGCTATTTGTTCATGCTTTACTAGTATATGGGGTTTTGCAATCTGTACATAGATCCTACAATGACTTCTACCTTCAACCCAATAGCAAAAGTCTTTGAGATTTTTTGTGACAGTATATAAAAGTCGATGATTTAGAGTATCTGTGAAGTTTCTGTTTTTGACAACTGAATAATAGAGATCTACCGAACATCTTTTATTCTAGTACATCTTAGTTATTCTTACACAAAATTTCCATCAATATTAGGAGTTTGTTCATATATTGGTTAATTTTTCTGTAAATCATTACCGTCAGTATATATTTTCGTCACCTATATTTAGGTTGTCCATTCTACTAGGATTATCCATGTCATTTTATTAACTAAGATCAAATGTTGAAGATTGTAAGAGAAGGGGTATAACTTTCCAACAATTCCTCTCTTTGAGAGTATATATGTGAGGAAACTTTGTCCTGAACATGAGTGGATAAGTCAGGCTAAAAACTGTATATTTGTAATATTTGTAATTAGCTTTTAGAATTATCAAATTTTTATATTTGAAGAATTTAATCTTGTTCACTTTAATTTGCAATTTGTAGATGAGGAGCTGTTTTGATAGAGGTGGGCCTGGAAGTGGGTATAGTACTGCAGATTCTTCCATGTCTTCAGTCAGGCATTCCCATCCCAGAGATGTTGGGAATGGACAGAAGGCACCAGTTTCGACACTCTTTGAACAAGGTGGTAATAAATATATGTAGAGTACAATATCATCGCATATTTCAATCCAGTCATCTCTCATATATTTTTTTGTCCTTAAATACAACAGTTGGATTGCAAAAGATTTTATCGTTACTGGAGTCGGAAGATGCAAATGTGCGTATTCATGCTGTAAAAGTAGTGGCCAACCTAGCAGCTGAAGGTGGGTAGATCTCTCTGCCATGGACTTTGTATGTTGTCCTGTACCATGGAGATCCAATTTCCTGCTGCTTCTTTTATTTTATTGTCATCTATTATCAAGATTAAAGTGCTTAACTTTACTATACAGCTGATAGGTTCAATTTCAGAAGTTTAGGATTTGTATTGTCTTGTTCAACTATTAAAGGTGCATTGGATGACGAACCCAGTCGCTTAGTTGCTACCCTGTTGCTTTTTTATTTGTTGTTCTACTGTAAAAATTACAGAAAAACAAATGCTTGCTTGGTTGAAAGTGAGTTGTGGATTGTACTACCATATTTATTGTGGTATGGTTGTACTATTAAGCAAAGCCACAACAGCACGGCGTAGCTATGTTTTTCATTTAATTATTAGTTTCTTATTACATCTGTGTGTGTCTGTACTGCCAGTTGCCCGACTGCAAATGCATCTGTTTAGGCTCTGAAAACAGTAAAACACCATTGGCTACTTAAGTTAATCTTCTGATTTGCATCTGTATATTCCTTATTTCAAATACATCTGGGTCGTAGGTTGATTTTTATATATTAGTTCTTGACCAAAAAATACTGACATTTACTTAAAAGAAAGGAAAAAATAGTATCATATAATATTCTTGGATATGGTATACATTGAATTCCATCTGGTAGACGATATGACATCAACGTGTTAAGAAACTGACTGATATCACTACTTGACTTGACTTATAGGAACATAATTTACTATCATATACTGTTTCCTTCCCTTAATCGTTTTGTTTTGCGAGAATTGATGTATCTTGCATTTCAAATGCAGAAACAAATCAGAAAAGGATTGTAGAAGCTGGTGGTCTTACCTCATTGCTGATGCTTCTTAGGAGCTTTGAGGATGAGACTGTTCGAAGAGTGGCAGCCGGTGCTATTGCGAATCTTGCGATGAATGGTGATGGGCCAATGAGTTTTTTTCTTTTCCCTTTCTTTCATCCTGCGAGTTGAGATGTGTTATTTAACTCACATGGTTTCTTTGTTTCCTCTGACATTGCAGAGGCCAATCAAGAACATATAATGGTTCAAGGTGGAATCAGTTTGTTGGCCACGACGGCAGCTGATGCTGATGATGCCCAAACCCTCCGCATGGTTGCTGGAGCTATTGCTAATCTATGCGGCAATGGTATACTGCCTTATCTTTTTTTTATTTCCTATGTGAGGGCCTTTTCTTTTTCTTTTTGAATATCTGCTTCTTTAGCTTGTAAGTTGTAATGATACACTGTTGTCCTTGAAATGAAGGCATAGGATAGTGAGATATGAATTGGAACACTAGCATTCTAAATGAAAACTAATATCTGATAAAGGGGATTTGTATTTTTTTTTTGACGAAGATAAAGTAAGGGGATGCCCTATGTAGTTTTGATGTTGTGATTGACAGATTGACCAGCCAGTAGTTCCACCAGTTCAAAAATTGCAGCCAATTCATTACCTCTTTTAACTCATGGCAGAATTAATGGGTTAAAGTTTAATACACTAATACACAAAATTCCTTCCATACTCGGTGAAGAATGCCTTATCTGTCCCTAGAAAAAATAAAAAGTTACCTTTGTCTTAGAAATAAAACAAAGAAAGTTATGGGTAGACTTACAGTGATTTTTTTTTTTTTTTGAAATTTTGCAAGTCTTAATTCTGTCTTCTTGCCTCACAATTTACACTTCATATCTTCACAGTTTTTCTAATAAACTCTTCTTTGGTAACATCCCACAGATAAGCTACAAGCAAACCTACGGTCTGAAGGTGGTATTAAGGCTCTGTTAGGAATTGTACGGTGTGGGCACCCTGATGTCCTTTCCCAAGTTGCACGTGGAATTGCTAACTTTGCAAAATGCGAGTCCCGAGCATGTACTCAAGGTAAGAACCTGTGTTAAAACATGCCATGGCCAGTTCATTAAACTGTTCTCAGTTGTTGCTCATAACCAGCAATATCAGGTCAAAATGGAGTTTGATTATGCCAATTGAACAAAGTGATATTCTTTGCTGCCTACTATAGGGTTTAAATTTCCATTTGATGAGATTTCTACTTTCAGTGGCTTAATATTAATACGCTAACCTATTATAGGGATAAAGAATGGAAGATCCATCTTGATAGAAGATGGGGCACTTCCATGGATTGTGCAAAATGCCAATGATGAGGCTGCACCTATCCGGCGCCATATTGAGCTTGCACTCTGCCACTTGGCACAGCATGGTATGTATATCTGTCTCATCCTGTGCAATATCTTAAATATGTTATCCATTCTTACATATTGGGTATGTGAACCACAGAGGTAAATGCAAAAGACATGATTAGTGGAGGTGCCCTCTGGGAGCTAGTTCGTATTTCACGGGACTGTTCACGAGAGGACATTAGGAGTCTTGCTCGTCGGATTTTGAATTCAAGCCCTACCTTCCGTGCTGAACTACGACGATTACGGATAGACTACTAATTGCCATTTGGATCGGCTGTTTTAAAATATTTTGTTGTCTCCGCTAGGTGAGAGCGATGCGCAGACACATTCATGATGCTCCTGTACAGGCCTGGGCAAGAATGGTGTCAAATTCTTCATGATCAGTTGAATTTCTCTCGCAATTTTGTGTAAAGTAAGTGGGGTTTACAGTTATGTGTTCTTTCTTTAACTCCTCTGTTTCGCTAGCAATGGTATTTGTTGGTCATCATAAAAAGGGACAGATTAATGGAAGGATTGTTGTTGCTTGAGGGTAGAAAATCTCGAAAATGGCAGCACGCCACCATGATGTATGATTTATTCTGCTGTAAAGAAATGATGTATTATTTAACGGTATAAGCAATGACAATCTCCATTCGTTAGTTTTTTGAATGCTGAATCTCTTGATTATCAGAATTTGCTCAATGTGTGCACCCTTGCGATCAGAGGAATACTTTTTCATATTCGCTCTATTTCATGGGAAGAGTGGTGAGGGATGAGTAGAAAACAAATAGTATTCGAATTATTATGTTTACCTCACTACTCTTCACCGTTAGATCTAATCTATCTCCATTCCAAATAGCTTCCAGAATGAATAATTATGATTTCGTATAAAATTAACATAGCCAAAAACACCCGCTCCAAGCTGAACTAGATTGACAGTTGATATTTAGAACTCGATCCATTATCTTATAATAATCCGACTTATTGTCTGAAACATTGTTCGTCATTGTAGAACTTGAAGAAAAAGTCTTTTGTGACTAATTATGATTAAGGAGGCCAGGGGGACCCTGAAAACCACCACTATTAAGGTTTACGGTCAAGGTAAGGGGAAAGCTTAACTATTAATCATCATTATCATCATCTTCTTCATTTTATATAAATTCTAGTACTCAACTCCTCCGAGGAGAAATGAAACATAGTACGTACCATTTGGTCTTAAAGACGGTGATTTAACTAAAATCAAGCCTAGGTGAATGGTAAATCGCAAGCTATGTAATTAATGTTTCAGAATTAATTTACGTTAATTTTAAGTTCCTGCATATCATAGGCTCTCTACTACTAGACTGTTAGTTAATCATATTCATCCAGCTCAGGTTGTTGCATTCTTTCAATGCTATTTTGCTTCTGACGTTCTGTACTTCTTGTTGCCTGGCTTAATTTATTTTGAAGCCTGGTTCTTCGATGTATTCGCTGTTTACTATAAGTAAGGAATAGGCTTTATTTATATTCGGATACATAAATTATGAAAGTTGCTTGCTGGTTTTCTGATTATCGAAACTGCATCGAGTAATTGCAGTAGTTGAAGGGAGCTAGTAGAGACTACTAGATTACCCCAAAATTCATTTTTCCAAAATGTATTGGCCGGGAAATTGAAACATGGCAAAAGTATAACATAATATAATTCTAACTCATTTTTTATACTCACTTAGTAGTTAGCAGTTAGATTAACTTATTCTGAGATTTTTTTTCCTGAAAAACATATCGACACACTCACACACTGAATTTCCTGTCATCAATATTGGAAGAAGGGTATATATATTAAAATGCTAACTAGGTGTTATACAAATGTGTTACAAATCAACCATGAGAGTTGGTGAGTTTACTGAGTTATACGTACGTAGTTACTCACCAGTTACCAGTAAAACACAACTAGCTAGTAATGTGGAGAGTTGAGAGAAGGATTACGATCATTACATGACACAGTTTGGTCCTATAAATATAGATCGCAAAGAAACAAAATATAAGGTTTGCAGCACTCCATGTAAATTTAACCACAGCTGATGAAGAATTCTACAGAACTTTAATTGCGAGTTATCCTTGACCCGGCAAGCTTAAGTGAAGAAAAACTAATTGCCATGCCTACTGCTGTACGTACATAAAGATTCAAGTGAGATAATCTACATAAAGTTTCAAGTGAGATCGATAGGGCCAATCACCATGAACCAATTCAGGCCTTTTCGGTACAAATGAAAGAAATCATCATATATAATTAGGAATGATGCCAAAGATCCACTTGATAGAGAATTAACGAAACCTAGATGTTACTTATGTTTAATATCAAGCTAATACAGTACATACATTCGCAAGGACACAGATTGCATGAGTCACGAATATATAATTAATGTAATTAACATGTTTAATTAAGTTCCTAATTAATTAAGCTTCAGTAAACTTTTAGGTCATGATGTTGAAAGAAGAAAGCAAGAGGACAGAACATATAGAATAATGATAGCTTGCACTTCAAAGAAAAAGCATAATAATGAGCTAGTTCACCATGATGATCGAACTGGAAAGGCATTCTTTTCGATTTATATATATGAATTATCTCAAGAACAGTTAAATTTAACATATATTCAGGGCAATAAAAAAAAACAAAAAATGAAGACATGAACTGATCCATATATAAAAGGCTCTATATTGAAGTAGGAGTTTTAATGTGCATATACACAAATCTGCAAAGTGCAAGGAAAATTATCGAATGACAGATTCCAATTCCTATCTTCAAGACTATGATGAGCCAAAGAGTAAAATCCAAATAATGCCTGCTCAGTTTAGTAAAAGAAGACGATTAAAAGAGAGACATTCATCAAAATGGGTGAAGAGAATCTGGAAAATGTATGATCATAAAAGGGCAGAGAGAATCCATAGAAACAAGACTAGGATATTTTGGTATCTGTGTGAAATTGCAGAAGAAGTGGAGCTAGCCAGCTAGGGTTTCGAGCTTGGACAAAACCAATTTACCTTTTCTCCTTTAGAATTTTTACTGACCGATAATTTCTTCTCTTCATCATTTTTACTTCTCGATCTGGTGCCAGAGAGAGAGAGAGAGAGAGAGAGAGAGAGATTAACGCTTGCTTGGTTGAGGTCTCTGTTTTGTTGTTTGTTGCCTCGAAAAGGAGCTTTTACAGAGAGCACTGCACGTGTGACCCAATACCCAATGCCCATCTTCCCTCCATAGTATTATAAACCCTAATAATAACCAGTCACAGAGAAACAAATAGAGAAAGCCCTAGCTGGTCAGCTAATTAACCCCCCATGATTAAGGCATCTCTCTTCATATATATTCTCTTGAAGAAAAAGACGTTTCCGTTCCAAACTTCCAACCAAACCTTGAAACAGTCGCTAGAACTTAAATGTAAGCAACAAAAAGCTTCTTCAATAACTTCAACAAACAAGATAACTGCAACAATGTCGACAATGAAGATGATCGATGCTTTCCCAGAAAAAGAAAACAGCTAATGCAGTAGTAGTAGAAGAAGAATTGAAGGTGATGATGGTAGTGAAATCAAATGTGTAAAAATGGGAAAATAAGGTGCATTAATCTAATTAATGAAGAGAAACTGTAATAGAGAAGGCCACAAATTTGAAATTACGAACTATTTATTATTGAAAAATACTTTAATTAAGGGGTCTCGTAAGTTGTAACATAGACTAAAGCCCTATGATTTTCGGTTAATTAGCTGCAGAAGTACAACGAAAGAAATGAACAGAAAGAGAGACAGAAAATTAGTACTGAAATCCAATGCCAACCTTTGAAACTTGTTGAAACTACTGCAGCAGAGCTGCTTCATCTCTAAGCTACAATATCACTTTGCGGTGAATTCAAAGTAAACTTTCATGATCCATCCAGTAAAACCAAACCCACCAAAACTCATCATGATCTCTTTTGTACATCCAGCTAGCTAGCTTCTTCAGATATCAAACCCCCCATAAACGAACAATTAACACCTTTCAACTAATTACTCAAACATAAACTAATTTTATAGAAGAAATGAAAGAAAAAAAGAGGCTGTTTAATTTGAAAGAAAAGAAGGATAAGGAGTGAGTTCGAAGCAAAACACAGTGAGTGATGACGATACTAAACTTCAATAAGGAGGACGAGCTGTGCCCCAATACGCCTCAGCAGGCAATTGAACTGAATTAAGAAGATTTTGCTGCATCCCATGAAAGAGTGAGGAAGAAGGTGACGAGTTATTAGCATCTTGCAACATCTGCTGCTGCTGCTGTACTTGTTGAACTTGTGACTGTTGCTGCTGCTCTCCCCCACCGATTCCTGGGGAGCCAAGAGGCCCGCTCCCGCCCATAGGTGTCACCGGCGTGTTCTCCTCCTCCTCAAGCGGCAGTCTCTCGTAGGCAGCATTACCGAAACTCGCTGCCATAATGACCACAGGGCCCGACGCTAGGAGCGGGCCTACAACGCTGCCCCCGACTACCTGTCCCTGCCCGCCAGCCAGATAAATCGTAAGCCCTGACGCTGCGGGCGGGGCAGGTGGGGGCAGGAACGATCCCGACAGGGAAAGAATTTCAAACCTGCCGTGTAAGGTGACCACTGCCCCAGGCGAGGATGGCTGACGAAGTGTTACATTAGTGACGGTGCCGCTGCCGCTGAGAATGCAAACGCCTCTCTGTCTTCGGCGGGCGAAGGTGGAGACTGAGTCCATGATGTCGCAGCCGTTGGCGACCTCCATGACGTGAGACCGCAGCGCGTTGGCGCTGTCGCGCGTGATGATGATGGGGGGTTTGGCCTTGTTCTTGGAGCCAGCCGGTCGGCCACGAGGTCGTCTCGTGATCTCTCCGCCTTCTCCGCTGGTGGAGCCACCGAGCTGGTCCTTATTGCCTTCCATAGAGTTGGTGGTGGTGGCGCCGGAGGTGTTGTTCTCGTCGCGGTCGCGTTTGATTCCGCGGTGGTGGTTTAGGCCGCCGGAGCTGTTCTGCTCGTCTTCGGAATTCTGGTGGTGGAGGAGGTGAGGGTGGTGTTGGAACTGATGATGAGGATGGTTTAGATGAAGATCTCTCGTTAAAAACGGAGGAGGAAGTGGCCGGCCGTGTGCTGCTACCGGATCCATATCCAACTTAACAAAATATTCTCCAAGTAGCTTAGCTTCTATATCTCTGTGTACTTCACAAAGCTGAAAGGAATTCAAAAGCACCTACCAAGTTAGCAGACCATGTAGTCTTCCCTTGTTCTTCCAATTACTTTTATATGCATCATGAACAAGATAGTTGGGTTTTGGTTGAGAGTTTTGGGGTGGAAATGAAGAAACTGAGAGAAAGAGAGGAGCTTGGGGGGGGGGGGGGGGGGGGGGGAGTGAGAATTGGAAAGGGTGTTGTTTAGTGAGGTTTACTGTTTGGGGGACTTGATTGATTGATTGAATGAATGAATTGGCCACTTTTTGGGGTTTTGGGATGGAAGACTTTGAGGGAGAGAGAGAGAGAGGGGTTGAGGCCTTGAGGGTACTATTTGTACTTACGGTGTGTTTGGGTATGTTGTTGTTTGGTGAAGGTGGAGGAGGGTGTCTGTCTGGGATTAATATTTAGGGTTAGGTCTAAGGAATTAAATCCGATGGGATTGAATTGAATGATAGGTTTGATGCCATTTCAGGCTTCGCAGTTTTTATTTGGTTCTCTCTCTTCTCTTTTTGTGGTTTTTGGTTTTTAAGACAGCGTGCGCATGGGCGGTGTGTGGGTCCCGCCTCTCCTCCTCCTAGCTCCCTCCTCTACCTTTGTCTCTCACTCGATTCCTCATCGGTGGACCCCCACCACCGGTGCCCCATTTGCTCCCCTCTCTCGCTAATTAGTTTATAATTAACTTCATGTCTTTTGTCCAGGAGCTAAAGCAGCTCACAATTATGATTAAGAAAATTAATTAATTGGAGGCCTGGCTAGCTAGCTAGCTTTACTCTGTGTATAAATTATATTGAACTCTAACAGCACCCTAGTTCATCAGGGTTTTCTTGCTGCATATTTCTGTTCGATCTCTGTGATCCATCTCTTTCTTATTACCAAGCAAGATTTGATTATTTACTTGGCTAATTAATTAATTAGCGAGCAGCAGCTTCTTCTATTTAAATTAATTGCTGAAAAGACCAAGTTAATATTTGATTCATGATAATGACTTTTCTCACTGCAGAATTGAAAATCTACAAAACTTTAGGCCTCAGTTTCATCGATCAGCAGTACTACTTTAAAAACAAAAGATTGAATATATGTACTTGATCGATCATGTTTGGATCTTTCTTCCCAGTTCTCACTGCTATGATCTTCTGCATGAATCTGTTCATCCTTATATTATATATCTCAACGCTCTTACTGCTCGATACAGAACCAAATTAATTATTATGGAATGAGAAACACATGCTTAATACCAGAACAAGAACACATGCATATATATATATATATATATAGAGAGAGAGAGAGAGAGCTGCTTAAATTTCTTCACTACCTAACTGAAGCTTAATTCGAAAATCTTAACCATGTCAGCTTTGTACCCAACAAACCTAAGCCTGCAGAGAAAACAATGTAAGCTACTTAGCTAGCTAGCTGTTGTTCCTTACTTCAATATAACCTTCACAGTGCACTTAAGCCTCTTCCCTTAATTCCTTAACTATTAGATCGAACGTACCTAGCTCTGTATGTATTAGTAGTAGCTAAGCTTGTCCAATCATAATGGAACGAAGAGATGAGTACTGGTAGTAATGGAGGCTTCTCTCTGCATCTGCGAGCATGTGAGTCTGTGACACAAGACAGGAAGAAGAGGGCGGGTTGGTTTTGTCATTTTGCGGGTCATGGGAAATTGGGGCGGGTCCCCATCCCGAACAGTTCGGGTCAGGGGAGTCAGGGCGTGTTTTAAGGGCGACTCTCTCCCACTCTCTCTTTTCTTAAAGGCTTTATATTTCTGTGTTCTGCATGTTCTAGGGTTTCTGGGGTTTTGATTGATCATGATGATGATGATCGTTTGTGATGTCCCTTCCATCACATCTGTGGGGGCAGCCGGCCGTTCGATTTTGGTTTTGTTTTGTGGTGATGTGGCACTCCCCCCGCTCCTTCCCACTCTCTATCTTATCTCCTTCAACTTGCATTTCCCATTTACATCACCTTAGCGAGCTGGTCATCAAACTTTGGCATGTAATTACCTGACTTGGTTACTATCAAACAGCTTTGTCATTAGGTTGAAATTTGGTTATATTAATCCTAATCCTAATCTTTCATACAGGTGGGGTACATAGGTACGTATGTGTGTACAATTTGTCTTATGGCTATACTGTCCATATGTCTACGTCCGGATTGCTTTGATCACATACGATATTATTTGTATACTTGCAGTGCAATTTCATTTTCACAACGCACCGAACTACTCGACCAAATTAATTTAAAAGCAAAAGTAGAATTTGAGAAAAATTATTCAACGCATCAAGGTGCAAGTGAACCGACACTCAAATATCTAATTTTAATCATTTTTTTATCACCAATTATTCATATAGCTGATATTTGAGGGATGAGTAACTAAAACAAATGAGAGAGAAGACACTTTGTCAATATAATTACCAACAATAGAAATCGCAAGAGAAAAGACCATAAAAAGCAGTGTCCACAATACTCAGCTATTGAGACATTAAGAGACACTTACGAAGTTAAAGAAATGACTGTGTAAATGACTTGCACACTATTTGTGCAAGTGCACCTTGATGAGCTGAATTCGCTCCCAGAATTTGGCCATATATTTGACGAAATAGGATAGCTCAAGTGGTAAAGAGCACTATTATCTAGAAAGTAGGTTATTAGATAATGAGTTTCAGTCACGATAAGGAAAATATGTATAAAACTCTTAGATCCTCTTTTTAATAAAAAGAAAGAAAAAAAATTTGGTCATATACTTGTGGTTTAGTTGAACTATGACCGAGAATATATATATAGGGTATACACTCCATCATCGAATGCATTGTTTTAGGGTACGTTATTTCTAAATTCTTGATCGAGCATTACGTGTGAATACATAATAACTGTGATCATGAGCTCTATCTAAATTAGTGCTGCTGCATCAAACACTAAACCATTTGAAACCGCTTTTACTTTACGTACCCATGTAATATATATGCAATAGTGAAACGATGATAGTCAACCCCAAATGGCAAACTAACAACTAGAAGTAAAAGAAAAATATGTGATTGACTTGAAGCGATTGATTACATTTTACATGAGACCGGTTGGATAAGTTCGATTAGTTTGAGTTCCCTTGAAGCTCAATTAAAGGAGACTTTTTGATGTATTATTGGTATATATCTATATCTTTGTGTGCTTAAGCATCCAAATCATTTTGAAGTATGACCTTGTCAACTTAATTTGGCAAGCGCAATAGAATTAGGATCTATAAGAAACCGTCAGGCCATGTAGTCGATCATGAGGTACAACTCCGTCTATTGGTTCCCTCGTCGGTGAAGAATTAACTGAAGACTGAGGTAGTCGATCATGAGGCACAACTCGGACAATTTGGCAAGTGCACAATCGATTTTCCAGCTAACTGGTTAGCTAGTCGACTTGCTTTGAATTCCACTTTTCTCTGGCGGAATTTATGGAAACTAGTAAACCACCTTCCAACCAAAGTGATATGTCCCATGCTTCATGCCTCTCGACATAAATACAACTCGTGCAATGACTTGTTTTTTTTAAAATTTTTTATATATATTTGTGCATGTTATTAGTTTGGATAATTTAATTAATTTCAATAATAATTTCTTTAAACAAGAATATTGGGTATTCTTATTCATGTAGTTTAATTTTTTTTTTTTGTTTTCATATTTTGCAATAGTGGTGCAGAAGAAGGTATAGCTAAGCATGCGGCCGATCGAACATAAATGATATACACATAAGGATCGACATGGATGCAGTTTGACTGCATCGTCATTGGTGCTTGTGTAGTTTGAATGGCAAACCACAGCGTGTGGGCGTGAATGAATCAAATCCAATCAATGAATGCGAGAGAGAAAGAGAAAGGGAAAGGTGGTTTTGAGTGCTGAAAGAGAGATAGAGGGATAGAAGAGATTTGCGACCTTTCTATGTGCCGCGCCAAAGTACGTGGTATATAGCCATTAGCTTGATTGCCAAGGCCGAATGATCGAATGGAATGAAATCCCTCCCATAGTTTGTTTATCTAATTTTCAGTTTGGAGAAAGGTCGAGCAGAAGAAAGATCAGTGGATGAATTGAAGAGAGACTAATTAAGAGTGGTGTGATACTCAGTGCTGCGTCCCATAAATAAAAAACCCTACGTTGCTTCTATATGAATCTTACATGTATTACGCTATGTGCGTGGTTAAAACAAACTGGTCATCTTTCTTGGGTTAAATCAGGGCAAATAATGCAGAATTACAGATACATTAACTATAACTTGCACATTAATTGTAACTTTTAACAATCTTGTACTTACGTAGTCCCAATTTATGGAAATAAACTTGTATATATATGCAGTTTGTACTTGTCGCATGTTTTCGCCTAGATCCGGGCTTACAAAGTAAAACTTCATTTCTTTTCTTCTTCTTTTTTTGTCAGCGAATCCATACATTTCAAAACAGCAATCTCATTACTCTTTGCATTGATAATCTATGCGTGTTCTCCCTCATGTCTAGCATCGAATTTGCATATAAACATAAACGAAAAGGTTAGAACGCATGCCGAAGATATTCGATCCCTTCCTTAAGTTCATTGATGTTCTTATATTTGTCCATCATGTTATATTCATTTAAAGATGGGAATTGAAACGTGACAGAGCGGATTCATCGATGATAATTTGGTCAGTGCTACAACTGCACACTTTTACAATTGGGTCACGTACTCTCACCCTTAAAGCTTATAAAACTAAGGATGAATCCAAGGTGACCGGTTCTTGACAGAGAGAAAAAAGAGAGAAAGAGACAGACAAACAGAAAATAAACAAATAAATTGTATGCCTTGTAATTGGCAGAAGAAGAATCTAAAGGGGGTCGATCTCCTTCA
The DNA here is from genome assembly GCA_963682095.1 of Potentilla sterilis. Taxonomy (NCBI): domain Eukaryota; kingdom Viridiplantae; phylum Streptophyta; class Magnoliopsida; order Rosales; family Rosaceae; genus Potentilla; species Potentilla sterilis. Next base: position 34,893,600 of record OY821766.1, on the reverse strand, counting down.
TCTATGGACAACTGGTCCACCTTATTCATCACCAAAATTTTAGCCACCCTTCTCATTTTTCCCTGTTACGATCGGTTAATAAGCAAACAAGGAACATCATCGTTCTCACAAGTCCTAAGGTAGTCGACGGCGTATACATATTTGAAGCCACCAACTCTTTAATTTCTAATGCAACTAACGTTCATATCATGTTCATCTATGATAACCCTTCGACCAATTTTGCACTAATCGCATTTGTTATATGTGATTAAAAGATAGTCTGTCATCTTTCACTAACTCACCTGTCAAATCTTGAACTGAAAGAATACACACTACAGCACTTAGAAGTGATACCTAGGATGTACTTGAAGTTTTTATATTTAAAATTCAGATTTTGCAATACACCTAGCTAGCTAGCGGTATACTAAAACAGAATAGTTAAAATATAATCATTTGTCTTTGAAAAATAAAGTTTAGCTACACATTCCTGATTTTGTTGCTTTCATTATGGTAATAATTAGCTTAATAAGGAATTGTGTCATAATATCTAGCTAGAGCTTGGTCCTAGACCAAGATTCTTGGGTTCACATATACGTCTCGACGTTGCTAGCGTTGAGTTCACGGGGTTAATTGGACAAAATAATCTTAATCAGAATAGTTAATTGGACTATTATTTGTTGAATTTAGTGAAATACATATGGATGATGAACAAGTTAAGTCTTCAAGAAAACATGGTCTTCCCTTAGGAGAGTAGAGTAGAGTAGAAGAAATGGATGTAAGCTAGAGATGACCTTTGGCAGCAGTGCGTAACAACAGTATTATTGTGATTGATGCTTATCTTAATCTACTCGATCCCTCTGTATTAAACAAATGCAACTAATCCATAAAGATGAATCACTATATATTAGGACCACGGCAAAGAATGAGTTAAATAATTAGATTAACAAGAAGATTAATAAGTAGTACTATTCATCACATTTCCATGTGAAGAGCACCTTAGATCGATGGCTTCGAATCTTACAAAATGCTAGTAAGCGAAGCATGTTCTCGCTCTCTTACAAGGCGCTTTTCACTCGAAGTGGGTTGAGATTGTTGGCCGTTCTTTGTCCTCGATGGAATTGAAGGCCAATAATTCAAGAGCCTTGAGACTTTGGTTGATTAGTTTACTAATTGAGTGTGGAAATTTGATTAGTTTACTTTGCATTGAGCATTGGGGAATATTATAGAGACTACAAACAGCCGACCAGACTGAGGTTGCCATGTGATAGATGGCGATGGCTTTGGAATCATTCTAGTCATCTATTCACCTGCCTGTTTAGCTTCTTCGAAATCTCAATCAAAATCTAAACGCATAAGCCAGCAATTAAGATTGTCAACGGTTTTGTGATAGAGATGATCAGTGTGCGTGGCTACATTAGGGTTTGGTACTTGGTAGATAGATAGATAGATAGAGCATGGATATATATGATTCCTTATTTGTCCAAACAGTAGTTTGTTTTGCTGCAGAAGCCCTAGCTAGCTTCTTTGGTTGGTACTATAATTCTACAGATAGCCATTGCTTATTTGAATTATAGAGATTGCCAATGCTTAAGTAATAAAGTTTCTTAACTTGCCAATGCTCAATTAGTTTTCAATTCTTAACTAAGTTCCTTCTATAAAGCAGCAGATGGACGCAATAAGAGGTAGAGAAGGAACCGATAGAGAATATAAAGCTCGGGTCTATAAGCTCCATATATATACGATGGTAGTAGGCCTTCCCAACATGGAAAAGGAGTTTCTAAGTTTCAAACCCTGGTTTCTAAGTATCATATCTTTCTATAAATAAACGAAGTCTTAGGTCTTCGTAAGCTTATGACATATATATTAAGGTTTCGAACGTTAAATCAACTAATCAACGATGTCCACTCACAAAAATGCCTTAGGAGCTTGAGAACCATATTGCATATGGAGCTTGAGATCTTCTACGTACGTACATAAACTTAGCAAGAAGATCTTAAGGATAAATTCTCGAAGATTTTTTCATACATTCTCTATGCTATATATTTGGAATCATTTAACTTAGGGGAGGGTTTTACTATTTAGGTCAGTTGGAAATACAATCTCTCTGTTACAAAGAATTCATAGTAGATAGTAGAAATGTCCACAGAAAAGAAGCAAATCGAAGGAGGAGATTTTTAGACTAACTGATAAATTTCTTGGCAATGATGTTTACTTTACTGTTTTAATGGTCAAACTTTCACTCTATATATATATATATAGGTCCGAATACAGCCTCTGTTAATTTAAACCACCAAAATTGGTTATAAGAACATCATATATCCATCTCTTATATATCTAATAGCCAAGACTAGTTAATTGATTTCTATAAGAGGAAGTGCAAAAGAATGACTCTCCCACATATTTGGAAGTGCAACTATATAATCATTCTACAACAAGCTTGAGAGATTTTGGCAGGATTAGTAGTTAACTACAAGAGGTTAGGAGTAAAGTAATTCATATTCAGCTTAGTATAATTAAGTAAGAAAGATTGAGATAGTGCATTTGTTAATGCGTATAGTAGCGGTCACATAAAAAAAATAGTCTCCACAGACAAGGCGCTAAATTAAATGGTTCAAAAATTAGATTAATTACTTGTATAGTTGTACTTGTTTATTTCTGTACATTAATCTAAAAGTTCTAAACAAAAAGAATGCATTTTTCTGTACCTTTCTAGCTTGACTGCAGGAATTTGATATACCTTGCAGCATGATAAACGTTGACACCAACAAGTACAGTAACAGAAAAGGACATAAACTGAACAAGAAATATATAGATTACATATGATGTATAATTGCTAGAAAATTAAGTGAATCTTATATAAAAGTTCATTAAAAATGGATAAAGTTGGGATAAATAAACTACATATATATAGAGACACAAATCAGAGACCTAGCTACTAATTAAAATTATATATCCAAGAATGTAAACAATTGTCATGATCATTGACAATCAATTAGTAATAGTGTTTGCAATGTATTTTATCTGTGAAGCTTTGCTAAAATATAATGAAGTCTCCACTAGTTATACTTATGTTGGGATAGTGGCTTAAAAGTTTTCTGTGCAAGAAAAGAAAGAAAGTTATATATAAAAATGCTCGAGGAACTACGTATATGAGCATCTGAAGATAACTATATATTTGATAGAGTGAAATGAATATTAGCAGCCGATTCGATCACCATAAGTGGTTGAGTCAGATAGAGCATCAGATTTGCATATCTAAATTCGAATCTCAATTTATTTTTGATAGACAGAAAGTGGAAGTGTTAGTGATATATGAAGCTAGCACTTAATTAATTAATTTCAAATTACTGGTAACTTGTCGATTGTTATTATTTTGGTCAAAATCAATGTAGCTGATTTATTTGCACTATCTCAAATGCATTCTGGAATTAGAAATTAATTCGCTAGGTTCCCAAATAACGAACAGAACATTGCATATCCTTGCATGTCTAGTCAATTTTATATTTTAGTAAATAAACTAAATAATCAATCCAACATTTAGTGCACTCAAACAGTCCCAAAAATTTATGATATTTCCTTTCAAAAGGAAAAAAATATATATCATACTTCACAAAATTTATTAATTTATAAGGTTACCAAAATTATGCTCACACTCATTAATTAATCTTTTAGGAAGCAGCTCAACGCAGTGATCTACTTGATGGCAGCTCAGTGTTGTTTTAGGACTGTGTTTTGAAGTCCTTAAATTTGGGCTTTGTTCTAAGTTAGTGAGATGGGCTTTTTTCTTAATAGCACTTTGCATTGTACATACAGTACATTTGTACACTGCTATATACGGAGTTTAATTAATGAGTTTAATGGTGGAAATTTCAATCAGGTAAGGCATACTGTTATCAGCTCAGGGACAATTTCAATGGTTCATGTAGTTCTCTAGCTTTGAGTTCTCAGAGGGGTTTTGGTTTACAATACTATAATATTATTTACACAAAGTGACAAAATGTTTATTAAATTTGGAAATAATCATACCTTTAGAGAAAACTAGTCATGGAGCATCACAGTTTTGATTTGATCAGTTTCTATTTTCCTAGTCTCATCGTCAGAACTCAGAACCCGTTCCGATCTGAAATCAGGTGGGACAGTGAGTAGGGTAATCCAATATGAAGATGTTTCAAATTGGACTGATTCCAAAGGCCAGGGCCACCGGTGCGCTGTTGAAACCCCATGGTCCTCCCTTCCATATGCGTTCTCTGTCTTTTGGATCCGATAGAGTGAACAAAATTTTCTTCCTCTCTACTGCTTCCGTCTGCATCGTTCCATCTATGCTCCATGTCGATCGAAACATCCCCAGTAGAGATCGCATGTTATAATCCCTAGATTCGAGACGCTTCCCCATCGATCATGAACAAACACATATGCTTGCTTCAAACTCCCAGTTGGGGGGCAGAGGTTAACTTTCTTTTTGCCCTTAGCGAGCGCGAGGGATGCTGCTAGTTTGGCTGCCATGGCGTCGACTGATGTCATGGTGGTGGTCATTGGCTCAGAAACACCGAAGCACTAACCCTAGCTAGGAACAGGACTGACTCTAGGTTTTTTGTGCTGCTTTTGACAATGAAGTTTTATGCAAACTACTATTATCCATACTAAAGTGACTTACTCTTTATTTCATTACTTATATTGTTATATATACGTATACACTATCAAAGTTTTGGGTTGTAAGATAAATATGTTATAGAGTGGTCATCAAATTGGTGTAGCTGCGACCAGCAAGGCTTTGATCACTCATTTCGATCTTGGTACTTACACTACTACCATGGTGATGAGATTTAACATTTTCCAAAACGATCTCGAGCCCAATGCCTCCTCTTTGGCTCTTTCTTACAATATTTCGAATCTTTCTTTGTTTTCTTTAAAACCTGTTTTTTTTTGGGTGATGCAGCATGATGATACATAGTGTGGTACCATAATGGTCTCCCAAAAATTTCGTATTCCAATTCATTACCATGAATGTATACTTTGCTAGCTAGACCAGACATGGCTCCATGCCGCTGAGAAGTTAGGGCACTCTAATGAAAGTAAAGCCACAATAGCGTACCCAAAGCTCTTCTGCATAATTACAATTAAACTCTATGAATCTATATGAATCATCACTCTATATGACTCTATATGATCAAAGATTTGGAAAAAAAAAATATGAAAATTGAGTAAGAAACATATAGGGTTCTTATGCAATTGTTTTACTCGCCAATTGATATGGGGCTTCTGTCGTAGCTGGCTTTGTTATTGCAAATCAACATTCGTAACTTTAAGTCGGAGGTTGGTCTCCCCTGGTTATTCGAAGCTGAAGCATAGTCGAAACTCGAAAATGAAAATCTTACAAGAGAGGAGATTAATTGGGAAACATAGTTGTTGTCTTATTACAAGATATATATATATATATATATATATATATATATATATATATATATATATATATATATATATTATCCCATCCCATCCCACTTTATCCATCATCGTTACCACAGTTGGAAAGTTTGTACATTTATTTGATTTAATCAGTTTCTGTTTTCCTATTCTCACTGGGTATCGGGAGGTAGCTTGACATCCACGCACATCTAGTAACGGACATCTAGTAATTGCCAGCTAGAACTTAATTACTTGACACGGAAGCTTTCCAATTTATGTTATCCCATTCCTCTAAGGATTTGGATTTCCCAATAACTTTCATATATAATCTTCCTCCAACCCGCTTTTTCCCCAATCTATTAGGATTTTTACAACAAGAATTCTGAGAGATACAGACAGATCGAAGAAGACTAGACATGGCGATGGAGAAAATCGAGGCGGCGTTCCAAGAAGTGTGCAAAGAACTCACCAAAGCGATGGAGAAGAACACAAAGCTCAAACCCCTCCTGGGTGAGTTAGAGGCCACGCTCAACTCCTTGAGACATGATACCGTCCAAGGCCACCAGTTCGACGAGGAAAGCCGCACGTTCGAGGGCCTCGTCATAAAATTGCGAAACGGAGCTAAGCTAATCGCGAAAGTCTCCAAGCTCCGAGCATGGCATTATTTCTGGGACCTCGACAAGTACAAGGAGATGGTTCTTGGGGTTCTTGAATTCGATGAGAGCTTGAGATATTCCCATTATTTCATGAAGAAATTTCTGGTTGACAACGGCCGAACGGTGCCGTTGACAGAGGAGGAGCATCTGCGGGAGGAGTTTGTGGCTGCGCACAGTGCTCAACGTGTAATCCTGAGGCTGAAGGAGGACAAGATGGTGCCCCGGAAGATTAGGAATCTTCTTGACGAAATCGAAAAAGAGGAGGCGCACTGTTTGGAGATACTGGACCTCATGACTACGGAGGAGCTGAGGAGTTTAGTTGAGGAGATGAAGAAGTGGGTGGAGGTGGTTTGGAGGAGCAGATTTAGCAAGACCAAGGACCATTGTATTGCATTAGAGAGGCTGCGTCAATGTCTACATAGACGTCTGCCATGATTGCCATCTAGTTAGCATTGTCCAATTGTTTTAGCACATTGTACGTATGGGGGGTGGTACTCTTTTTTCCTTGCCCTGATCAAGCAAGGTTTTTAACGAGACCGCCTTAACCCCAGAGGTTGTAATAACCATTATGTTTTCAATGAAATTTACCTCTGATCAAAGAAGATTCTGTGTTTGTATATGTTCTTTATCCACGCACAGGCGGCACAGCCATATTCTTGATGCACTCCCAACAAGATTGATTATATATATTTCATTCACATTGGTTGTGAAGGTCCTCGTTAAATTTGGGCTTTGTTTTATGTTAGTGAGATGAGCTTTTTTCTTAATACTTTGCATTGTACAGTACACTTGTACTGTTATATATATGGAGTTTAATGGCGGATAAAAAATAAAAATAAAAATCAATCGGGAGGCATTTATACCCTATTTTGATCCAAAATCAGAAACAACTACTGAGTTACAATATCAGTGTAAGTAAGTGTGTGACATGTGTGTTTGGTTCTGGTGGAAAGCTAATATGAGGCAATTGATGTTTCTAAGGCCAGAAGGATTCGTAGTTACTTTTCTTGTTCTTATTCTTGCTGCAAATCTCGAAAAGTAGTCATTATGCCTACCATTGGTTTTACAATTGATACATTCTGTATCATTTTATTGTTAATCAACTCAGGGACAATTTCAATGGTACATGTAGTTTGTGTGGCAATAGACGTTCTTAATCCAGTTAGCCATATTCTTTGTGCTCTCCCAACAAGATTGATTATTGATTATGTATATAATATATACTTTGTTTTTCAATCACAGTCTAAATAAAAAATACTGACAAAACAAGAATCTCACTTGCTTCTTTTTCATATTTAGTCTAACTTGCCAAAGTCAAAAACAGAACAAGAAACAAAGAATGAAATAAAAGAAAAAGAAAAGAAGAAATAAAGAACATATCATTAAGCATCATAGGTTTAAAGATCTAGCAAACGGGGCAGCAAGGTAGAGGAAAATGCCGACACCAGATTGCAGTATGGCTGCTAGCAAACCAAAGGAAAATTAAGCATCATCTCACTAACATATCATTAACTTCAACATACACAAAAAAGAATAAAGTAGTCAAAATAGTATGATCTTATTCAGCAACAGAAGCAACATAGGTTTGTTCAATCTAAAACATTGATCTCAACTATAAATATAATAATAAAAACCAACTAAAATTTCATGTCTTCGTACCATGAACTCCCAGTTTCATGGTTTATTGATTGTATTCAAAACTGAAATTGATTACTGAAGTAGTTCCTCCACCCATTCTTTTACATCTCCTGGAAGACTGAGAAGGAGACTCACTTTGATAGGATCAGCCATGATAATCTGACATACTTTCAATTTGGACAAGGTACTTAAACCTTCCACTTTGGATACCTCATCATAGACTTGACGCATGAGATCAAATTCCGCAAGACTTCCCACAAGCTTATCCATTACTTCAGCTGTCTTGGACATTGCACCAGCCATTTATGTCAACCCTAGTACATATGCATCTGTCCTCTTCCTTTTCCTATTTCTTGAAGCTTGATTGGAGTCTTCATCTACCACAGGTGCTACATGTGGAACAAGATGGAGGGATGGTCGGTATTTCAACAACTTCTTCTAGGCCATCATTGTTGATGTCAATCTCATCCACATAATCGATAGCACTAGCTGCTTGCTTCCCATTTGCACGATCTTTTCCAAAAATATTTTCCAAGTTATCATAATGAGGAAAAGGCTTCATCCACATTCCTTTTGCCGCAGGATGACTCTGCCAAATTCACAAATACAATTATAATCTTTTTATATTTATGTATAAGAAAAAAGAAAACAAAAATAAAGAAAGCTACTGACCTTCACCCAACAGTCATACAATTCTTTTTCACAAACGATCATTTCCTTCTCATCGATCTCATCGTTCCATGAAAAACCAATGCTTGTAACAATCATATCAGAGATCGCATTATATTGTTTCTTTAGTGTCTTCACCCGAGATTCAATATGCGGACTAGCTTTGATTCCACTACCTGGCAGCTTCTGCTATAGTAGCTTTTCAATTTGAACAAATATTCCTAGTTTGAAGCCATTGTCACTCTTCATTGTTCAAAAACTCATAACTCCACCATAGCTTCAACTAGTTTTTCATCCTCAGTTGGGGTCCAACTATGTTTATTTTAGGGCTGCGTTCGGGTCGATCCGGACCGAAAAAAATCATAACTGAACCCGAACCTGAAACTTTCGGGTCAGGCCAGGTCAGGTTTTTAAAGTGCTAAACCCAGTGATTCCGGGTTCAATTCGGGTCGGGCCGGGTTTTTCGGGTTTTCGGGTCTATTCGGATCCTCATCGGGTACTGATACCTTGTATTATATTCTTCCTCCTTCTTCTCCACCTCACCACCATTATCTCCTTCATTGCTCTCTTCCTCACTCTGCCTCTCACTTTTAACTCTGTTTTCGACCACTCCCATTTCTCCACCATTACAGCTCTTCTACACTTCAACCCCCACAACCTCCTCCACCTCAACCGCTACCTCCGCCACCACGTCAGCATCACCATCATCATCTCCTTTCAAATTCTGCTTCTGAATCTCATCAACCACGGCGTGATCGACATCAGCAATATCGGGATCGGGACCGGGAAGGACCATCGCCACGTCACCACCACCGGAGTGACCATCCCCCTCCTCCTCCTTCCTCTTCTCGGCGGTGGTGGACTGTCGGAACCACGGTTGAGCTGAGCTTGATCAATTTGGGACTGGGTTTTGATTTCGAGATTGAGAGATTGAGAGATTGAGAGACTGAGAGGGACTGAAGGAGGTGTCGAAGACGAAGGGGGGGGGGGGGGGTGACCAGTTTAATTTCGGATTTTCATTTTTAGAACCCGGATCGATCCGGGAGTATTAAAATAAGTCCGGATTTAGCCCGACTGTAATATCCTGATTTTTAAAATTGGTTAAATTCTATTTTCTTTTGAGAAATAGAAAGTAGAGGTCATCACGAGTTCGTCACATTTTTCGGTGAATTATTTGAGTTTTTGAGCTATTTTAAACAATTTTTATAAATTTCCTTGAAATCCTGTCGTTTTGCCACGTGGCACGTCCTCATTGGTCAACGAGTTTGCATAGTGACCAAGGATTGCAGCCATTTATTTCAGGTCTTATCCAGTTTTCTATTAGTCATCTTGACACTTGTCAAGATGTTGTAAGGTGATGGTGGTTTTTCCGATTGTTGACATGTGGCACAAAAATGTACCGATGGATGCGTGACACATTTCATTCTCTCTTCCTATAAATAGGAGCAGCCATCATCTCTCTCCATTTTATGCCCATTCAATCTCTCTCTCTCTCTCTCTCTCTCTCTCTCTCTCTCTCTCTCCTCATTTTCTCTCTCTAAAAATTGTCTTTAGAAATTATTATTTTATTAAATTTGCGACGAAACTTCCGCGGATCATAAATTTTAATCTGTAACTCCGATTCTGAATCCGCGAGTGGCTACGGATTCGTATCGACTCGATAGTTCTATCCATGGTGGTTAGAGTTAGATCCAATGGTGATTTCTAAAAGACTCGTTCTAGGTTGCTCGATTTACGATCTGAGTGTCGATTCGGTTCGTCGAGGTGAGTGGTTTATGTAATGTGTTCTAAATATTCTTATATGCTCTTTAAATAGTTGAAAATCATGTTTTGATCTATTTATGAAATATGTGGAATTATGTATGTTTGGTGATATTTAGATTCTCGATTGGTTGTTGCGTATATACAACGTTGGAAAGCATGTGTTTTTGCTTTAAATTATATTACCTGATCGATCATGCATTTCATGATGGGAAAATGGTGATAGTGGAAGTTGAAGGGAACATGAGTGTTTGGAAAATAAGATTATTATTGTGAAAAAGTTTTGTATAATTGAGTTAACTCATGGGGACATCCAGTAGCTATGATCAGCCACATGTGCAGGAGTTTGGGAAAAGTATGCCCTTTCGACGCCAAAAGTCGATAAAATGATCTATTTCGGGTTTCGAGACTGGCGACCATGAGTATAACAAGAAGACTAACGAAAGAATAAAATTATATATTTAAGGGCAGTGGAAAGTGTGAGGAGGAACATTCCATGCATGCATTATTATTATGCTATATGCTTTGCTTCGCTTGTGTTATGATATATGTATTTTGTAGTGTGTGTAAAATGACATGGCTCTGTTGCATATTACATAGGGCACTCACTGAGTGCGTGGTTTTGCTCACCACCCATTTATTTTATATTTTGTAGAGAAGTGTTTAGATTTTATCGTGTCGAAGTATCGAACGAGCCTAGGGTGAAGAACCTAGAATGAAGTATTTTTATTCTTTATTTACATTCCGCTTTATAACATTTAACTCACACTTCGGGATCGGCGCCCGATGATTAAAACCCACCGACGCCGGGACCAGGGCGTGACACCGACCCAGAAATTTCAGAGTTGAAACCCGGCCCGATCGGGCCAGTTTTGGGCCAAATCAGTCCGGTTCGGGTTTCAGTCTTCAAATCGCAGCCCTAGTTTGTTTCTTACTCTTCTCTTTTGCTGCTCAGTTGGTTGAGAATCCATACTAAAAGAAGAACATATCATTAACATTTGTGCAATCCATATCAGAGAATTCATTACCGTACGTATAACGTAACAAACATAACCCAAACTATAATAATAAAACATTATTAGCAATACTAAAAGAGGAACAAATCCTGAACATTTGTGCAATGTATATAATTAATAATGAAAACAATATTATTCAAAATAGAGAATTCATTACAGCATGAACTAAAAACATACACCAAACTTTAATAATAAAGCTTTATTAGCAATGCAAACTCAAACACGCATACTTAACCACCTAGTCTATTTGCTCTCCACTCATTAAATATTTATGTTGCTAAATTGTCCCTCCATTGACTCCCTCGAGGAGATGACTCAACAACAGTGATAGAGTTAGCTTCTATTTCATTTATGTCTTTCACCAACAAATTTTCCCTCATTTCTAAAGAAAACAACAAGCAAGAATGATCTTGCACTGTGTTTTTAATGGGTAAAAGGCAGGACTTCGAAGGATAGCCCAACGTAGTTTAAGTAGACCAAAACACTTCTTGATAACATTTCTAGCTGCAGAATGCTTCATGTTAAAAAACTCGACAGAACTTGTTGGCATGTGTCCTTCTCTCCACTCTGTTAAATGATATAGTTGCCCTCTATATGGAGCAAGAAAACCGTTGCCATTTGTGTATCCAGCATCCACAAAGTAGTAGTAACCTAAAACATATCGTATTTAAAATTTTACAAATTCACATCTTAAAATATAAAAATAAAACTAAAACTAACAGTACTTCATAAAAGATTTACCCTATGGAACTTGTAAACCATTTCTCCTACTAATAGCATCTCGTAGTACTCGAGAGTCAGCTGCAGAGTCTTCCCAACCCGGCAAAACATAGATAAATTTCATGTGTTGAGAGCAAACTCCTAACACATTAGTTGCAATTTCTTTTTTTTCTAGTATGATATCTAGGCTTGTCTTTCTCAGGAACAAAGACCCTAATATAGGTACCATCTAGTGCTCCTAAACAATTCCTACAAAATAATTAAAACAAGGTTATTAACACACACTTAAAAAGTAGTATTGATAATGTAGAAAACAACAACTAAATTTTTAGCGACATATACCTTAAACCATTTCCATCTATCATCCATTGAATTATCGAGGACCGGTTCCGGTGATTTAAGTAGCTTGTCACTCAATCGAAAAACAGCATTCAGTACTTTATTAAAGTACCTACTAATTAATAGTCTCACCAGATTTTACAAAACGAAACTTAATCACCCTATTCTTTTCATGATGACCAAGAATGTGTAGAACCATTGCTGTTGTTTCATGTACTGTCATATTTTTCGTATCTTTTAACTTTATAGTAGTACGAAACATTATACATAGCTTATTGAAGGTATACCTATCCATTATAAGGTTCTCAAAACAAGCTTGTTGACAGTAGCCACAGAGGGGCTACATAGGCCCACAGACCCGCAGCCAGTGCATCCGGGGCCGGACTGAGGCCCGGAGCAGGATCACCAGCATCCGGACCCGAGGTCCAACAGTCTACCTTGCGACCAGGGGACCGGGGACGCCAGCCTGCCGAACAGACCGCCAGAGCTGTCCTTTTGTGTGCGAACAGAAGGAAACCAGTCCCACATCGAAGAGTAAGACCAGACCTCACGCCCGACCACCTATATAAGGGCCTCAACTACCCTCTTTAATAGGTAACTGATCTCTCCAACTGCTTATCATACGTGCTTAAGTTATCTATTCATCCCAACTGTACTAACTTAGACATCGGAGAGGAGAAGACCGGCCCGCCCGGTATTCCCTTTAGTTAGCATGTTCGCAGGAGGAGATCACATCTAGATTCACCAGTCTCTACCAGGCCTAAGGGTTTGTGTAGAAAAAATTGGCGCCGTCTGTGGGAAGCATTTGATCCACGAAAGAAAAAAAGTAGCGTTGCTCTACCGGAGGGTAGAACCCGATCGATCCTTTGAAAGGCAGTTTGAAAATAAGTCCACAATCTGGAGGCCATGGAGGGAAGGAAGATAAAAGCTGGCGGGAGAGGGCTGAAAGAGCGAGTCCGGGTCCCCGACCGGGCCCAAAACCTTAAATCTGTCAGCGCGAGGTTTGTCCTTTCTCCCGACCGGGACGGAACCCACGATCGCCGGGGCTCAGACAATCCTGACCAATACGATGCGGGGGAGGAGATAAAAAAGATGAAGGCAGAAGTCGCGCAATTGCAAGAGGAGGGCAATCGAGACCGACTAAGGGCGGATGCCCGGCGCCAAGAGTTTGAAGCGGTAAACATCGCCTTAGTGGCGGCCCTGGAGAAAGGACACCAGCAGGACATCTCTCGGGCGGCATCATGGCCCGCAAATAAAGGTAACGAGTTCACGCACTTAGAAGTGGGACAGCCTACGGGAAGGAGAAAGACTACGCATTTGCCCACGCCACTCTTTCCGGAAGCTCTGAGGAATTCCGGCCCGGTTGAGCCCCCATACCGAACGAGCTTGGCATCAAGCGAGCAGGACAGCTCTACCGCAAGGACCCTTCAGACGCTCTCCGCCTCGGTGTTTGACATAAAGGACCGGTTGGAGGCCAGCGGGAAAAGGACGGTGCGACCACAGGACAGTGCGCGATTCAACGAACGCACTGGACCTTTTCTACACCGGTTTAGGGAATCCGGAAGATCTGGTAACCAAAAGTCCCTGAAACTGACGTACTCAGGAACGAGCTGCCCATACCAACACCTGGACAGTTTTAAGTCACAAACGGGCACAAAGGGCTACTCAGATGCCACGTGCTGCAATGTGTTCCAAGAGACGCTCTCAGGGGAGGCATTGGGCTGGTTCTACGAGCTGCCAATAAAATCGGTGGAAACTTTCGAACAGCTGGCTGATAAGTTTGTCGGCCGATTCGTCCGTAGAGCCAAGGCGGCCCAAACGTCAACGATCTTTTTCGATTGCATGTAGACTGACCACGAACCGCTGCGCGCTTTCGTTAACCGGTGGTATATTGCCACGGCCGGGTCTTGGATAAAAGGATCGCTGAGATGGCATTCAAGCAGGGGTTAAGACCCGGGGAACTCTCGTACGCCCTACGAGTAAAGGAGCCACTGGGGTACGACAAGTTGATGGCCGTAGCCGTCAGGCACGCCCAGGCGGAGCATGAGACGTATGGGGATATGATGCCCAAGCGAAGGTCGGATGACCTATTACCAGCATCCTCCCGTGAAAACAAAGCGGGGCGGCAGGATCGCAATCGTACGCCTACGACCAGTAAGAAAGCCGAAGTATGGGAGGATTGGCGACCCCGCCGGAGCGGTGACAGCAGTTCACGGGCAGGTGGAAGACCACCGGCTTTGCGACAGGCACGGCCCATGGCAGCAGCGCCAACGGGGCGACAACCGCGGGCCCTGGCCATTATGCCAGTAGGAAAACCCGAAGACCCAGCCCTTCGGACTAACGACCAACGACCCCGGAGATCGGTTGTGGACGGCCGAGTCCGGACATATGACCCGCAAAGGGACAGGCAGGGTGCCCGAGAAGTAGGAACCATACGCACCCGAGTCCCCGGAGGGATCGAGGTGCATGGAAGCATAAATATGATACATGGTGGGGACCACATAGATCGACTCACCCGGAGCTCGAAGAAGCGATGCTTAAGGTCTGTTTCTGCCTAAACACGGGGGTCTAGTAGATACAGAATAATAAAGATAGAATACGAACACAACGAGTATAGTGGTTCACCGTGCCATCGGATTACAAGGGTGGAATGCCTTGGATCCAAGATCCTTAATACTAAGGGGGAAGCCTCCTATTTATAGAGAAGGAAGGCTCCCACCTCTACCATGTTTCCAATGTGGGATGCTAACAATACTATTACATAATTCCCTACTCACGAAGCTACTTCAGGCGCCCGGTGGTACTGCTTCCGAGTGTGGCACCGGTGATGTGGAACAATGGAGATGTAGCCGGGGTGCTGGTCTACTCGCTAGAAGGCGGAAGTAGGACCCCCGATGCCGGTTGCACGGTCCACGAGGTCGCCGGATGTGCTTGGCGGTGCACTATATGTACTGTCAACAAGTCCCCCAAGTTCCCGAGTAAGAGTGCAATCTTACTTGGGGAGTTAATCAGTATGTGCCGCCAAGCGTAGGTGGTGACCGAGTCACCCCTACTACCTCCAGTCCCCCAAGTCCCTAAGTGAGATTGGGCTCTTCTCGAGGTGTGCGAATGTCGAGTCCCCCAAGTTCATGGTGGAGATGTGACTTGGCGGGAGTGTTGGGATGCCGGGACTGATGAGGAGGCGGGTGGCCAGGGAGGATCTGGGTTTGACCGGTCCTGACGCGCTGAAGCCTGATCGGGTAGCGCTGGCAGAGCCGCTGCCGAACAGGACTGGGCCGGCTGAATCCGGGGTGACCCACCGAAGGGGGTGACCCGCCGGATAGGACCGGTCGGAGAACTGGCGATTCCGTCCGGGCGTCAAGCCACCGGACGGATCGGTGAGCTGGCGATACCGTCTGGGCGCTAAGCCGTCGGACGGATCGGAGAGCTGGCGACTCCGTCCGGGCGCTAAGCCGTCGGACGGATCGGTGTGCTCGGCGATTCCGTCCGGGCGCTGAGCCGTCAGACGGATCGGTGAGCTGGCGATACCGTCCGGGCGTCAAGCCACCGGACGGATCGGAGAGCTGGCGACTCCGTCCGGGCGCTAAGCCGTCGGACGGATCGGTGTGCTCGGCGATTCCGTCCGGGCGCTGAGCCGTCGGACGGATCGGTGAGCTGGCGATACCGTCCGGGCGTCAAGCCACCGGACGGATCGGAGAGCTGGCGATTCCGTCCGGGCGCTGAGCCGTCGGACGGATCGGTGAGCTGGCGATACCGTCCGGGCGTCAAGACACCGGACGGATCGGAGAGCTGGCGATACCGTCCGGGCGCTGAGCCGTCGGACGGATCGGTGTGCTCGGCGATTCAGTCCGGGCGCTAAGCCGTCGGACGGATCGGTGTGCTCGGCGATTCCGTCCGGGCGCTAAGCCGTCGGACGGATCGGAGAGCTGGCGATACCGTCTGGGCGCTAAGCCGTCCGACGGATCGGTGTGCTCGGCGATTCCGTCCGGGCGCTGAGCCGTCGGACGGATCGGTGAGCTCGGCGATTCCGTCCGGGCGCTGAGCCGTCGGACGGATCGGAGAACTGGCGATACCGTCCGGGCGTCAAGACACCGGACGGATCGGAGAGCTGGCGATTCCGTCCGGGTGCTAGGCCGTCGGACGGATCGGTGAGCTGGCGATACCGTCTGGGCGCTAAGCCGTCCGACGGATCGGTGTGCTCGGCGATTCCGTCCGGGCGCTGAGCCGTCGGACGAATCGGAGAACTGGCGATACCGTCCGGGCGTCAAGACACCGGACGGATCGGAGAGCTGGCGATTCCGTCCGGGC
This sequence comes from Potentilla sterilis, assembly GCA_963682095.1. Taxonomy (NCBI): domain Eukaryota; kingdom Viridiplantae; phylum Streptophyta; class Magnoliopsida; order Rosales; family Rosaceae; genus Potentilla; species Potentilla sterilis. The sequence continues at coordinate 34,877,111 of OY821766.1, read as the reverse complement.
GCTAGGCCGTCAGACGGATCGGTGAGCTGGCGATACCGTCCGGGCGCTGAGCCGTCGGACGGATCGGTGAGCTGGCGATACCGTCCGGGCGTCAAGACACCGGACGGATCGGAGAGCTGGCGATACCGTCCGGGCGCTAAGCCGTCGGACGGATCGGAGAGCTGGCGACTCCGTCCGGGCGCTAGGCCGTCGGACGGATCGGTGTGCTCGGCGATTCCGTCCGGGCGCTAAGCCGTCGGACGGATCGGTGTGCTCGGCGATTCCGTCCGGGCGCTGAGCCGTCAGACGGATCGGAGAACTGGCGACTCCGTCCGGGCGTAAAGCCGTCGGACGGATCGGCGTGCTCGGCGATTCCGTCCGGGCGCTGAGCCGTCGGACGGATCGGTGAGCTCGGCGATTCCGTCCGGGCGCTGAGCCGTCGGACGGATCGGAGAACTGGCGATACCGTCCGGGCGTCAAGACACCGGACGGATCGGTGAGCTGGCGATACCGTCCGGGCGTCAAGCCACCGGACGGATCGGTGTGCTCGGCGATTCCGTCCGGGCGCTGAACTGTCGGACGGATTGGTGAGCTGGCGATACCGTCCGGGCGTCAAGCCACCGGACGGATCGGAGAGCTGGCGATTCCGTCCGGGCGCTGAGCCGTCGGACGGATCGGTGAGCTGGCGATACCGTCCGGGCGCTGAGCCGTCGGACGGATCGGTGAGCTGGCGATACCGTCCGGGCGTCAAGACACCGGGCGGATCGGAGAGCTGGCGATACCGTCCGGGCGCTAAGCCGTCGGACGGATCGGAGAGCTGGCGACTCCGTCCGGGCGCTAGGCCGTCGGACGGATCGGTGTGCTCGGCGATTCCGTCCGGGCGCTGAGCCGTCGGACGGATCGGAGAACTGGCGACTCCGTCCGGGCGTAAAGCCGTCGGACGGATCGGCGTGCTCGGCGATTCTGTCCGGGCGCTGAGCCGTCGGACGGATCGGTGAGCTCGGCGATTCCGTCCGGGCGCTGAGCCGTCGGACGGATCGGAGAACTGGCGATACCGTCCGGGCGTCAAGACACCGGACGGATCGGAGAGCTGGCGATTCCGTCCGGGCGCTAGGCCGTCGGACGGATCGGTGAGCTGGCGATACCGTCCGGGCGCTGAGCCGTCGGACGGATCGGTGAGCTGGCGATACCGTCCGGGCGTCAAGACACCGGACGGATCGGAGAGCTGGCGATACCGTCCGGGCGCTAAGCCGTCGGACGGATCGGAGAGCTGGCGACTCCGTCCGGGCGCTAGGCCGTCGGACGGATCGGTGTGCTCGGCGATTCCGTCCGGGCGCTGAGCCGTTGGACGGATCGGGGGGCTGGCGATACCGTCCGGGCGTCAAGACACCGGACGGATCGGAGAGCTGGCGATACCGTCCGGGCGCTAAGCCGTCGGACGGATCGGTGTGCTCGGCGATTCCGTCCGGGCGCTGAGCCGTCGGACGGATCGGAGAACTGGCGACTCCGTCCGGGCGTAAAGCCGTCGGACGGATCGGCGTGCTCGGCGATTCCGTCCGGGCGCTGAGCCGTCGGACGGATCGGTGAGCTCGGCGATTCCGTCCGGGCGCTGAGCCGTCGGACGGATCGGAGAACTGGCGATACCGTCCGGGCGTCAAGACACCGGACGGATCGGTGAGCTGGCGATACCGTCCGGGCGTCAAGCCACCGGACGGATCGGTGTGCTCGGCGATTCCGTCCGGGCGCTGAACTGTCGGACGGATCGGTGAGCTGGCGATACCGTCCGGGCGTCAAGCCACCGGACGGATCGGAGAGCTGGCGATTCCGTCCGGGCGCTGAGCCGTCGGACGGATCGGTGAGCTGGCGATACCGTCCGGGCGCTGAGCCGTCGGACGGATCGGTGAGCTGGCGATACCGTCCGGGCGTCAAGACACCGGACGGATCGGAGAGCTGGCGATACCGTCCGGGCGCTAAGCCGTCGGACGGATCGTAGAGCTGGCGACTCCGTCCGGGCGCTAGGCCGTCGGACGGATCGGTGTGCTCGGCGATTCCGTCCGGGCGCTGAGCCGTCGGACGGATCGGAGAACTGGCGACTCCGTCCGGGCGTAAAGCCGTCGGACGGATCGGCGTGCTCGGCGATTCCGTCCGGGCGCTGAGCCGTCGGACGGATCGGTGAGCTCGGCGATTCCGTCCGGGCGCTGAGCCGTCGGACGGATCGGAGAACTGGCGATACCGTCCGGGCGTCAAGACACCGGACGGATCGGTGAGCTGGCGATACCGTCCGGGCGTCAAGCCACCGGACGGATCGGTGAGCTGGCGATACCGTCCGGGCGTCAAGCCACCGGACGGATCGGAGAGCTGGCGATTCCGTCCGGGCGCTGAGCCGTCGGACGGATCGGTGAGCTGGCGATACCGTCCGGGCGCTGAGCCGTCGGACGGATCGGTGAACTGGTTGAATATTACCTACCCGGTGGGCAGATCTCGACCGGGCGTTCTGCTATATCGAGACGAGTCCCCAGTGAAATGCAGCGAAGAGCAAGGCGATTCCGTCCGGGCGTTCTACCATATCGGACGGATCTACCGTAAATCGATGCATTGGAATGCGTGCACCGTAGTATGATGCATTGTAATGTGATGCATAATGATGGCAATACACTAGCCTGCGGGGAGGCCTGTTGGTGCGTGGAATAAGCCAACAGGTACCCCGGAGAGTGTTGCGGCTATGTTGAAGCGCCGGTTCAACACTTGCTAGTTCTTCTCAGCTTTTGTTGGATAAGCGTTGAGGTAAATGTGCAGGTTTGTTAGCCTGCGGGGAGACTTGTTCTGTGTTAGAGAAACAATCTGCCCGGTGGGGTGGCGTTGAGATAACGAGTCTCGCCAAGTATCCCCAAATGTATCGCAGTTCAGTGCGATGCAGGGTTTTTATCCTGCTGGACAAGAGTACATGTGTTAGATGTAAACTCGCCCGGGTTTATAAAGCCCATGCGTTTGCCATGGAGCCGGTTGAATGTTACCTAACCGGCGAGAGCCATGGAGCCGGTGGAGATGGCGTTATCGTAACACGATGCATACTAATACGCGCATTGAGATGCGATGTATTGGAATGCGTGCACCGTAGTGCGATGCATTGTAATGCGATGCATACCGATGCATAATGATGGCGATGCATACCGATGCGATGCACTCTGATATGATCAACCGATGCATAATGATATGCGCAGCACTGATAAGCGCATAATGACATGCGTGCAATGGTGCATACTGATATGCGATGCATTGCCATGCTGAGATGATCAATCGATGCATAATGATATGCGCAGCACTGATAAGCGCATAATGACATGCGTGCAATGATGCATACTGATATGCAATGCATTGCAATGCTGAGATGATCAATCGATGCATAATGATATGCGCAGCACTGATAAGCGCATAATGACATGCGTGCAATGATGCATACTGATATGCAATGCATTGCAATGCTGAGATGATCAATTGTTTCATAATGATATGAGCAGCATTGATATCACATGTCTAATTATCAATATTTCCCAACAGATTATGCACAGGTGAAGCACGCGTTGAGTAATAATAGATAAGTTAGAATACTTAGCTTTGGAGAAAGCCGCCGGGTGTTGGAATAACATGCGAGAATGGTTCCCGAGTTGCCCGGTGAATGCCTACGGATGAAGAGCAGCTTGATTTTGCTGCTTGGAGCAGTGGGTGTCCAGAGTAGATGCTTGGGTGCCAAGAGAAGACTGCTGCAACCCAATCTACTGGAATCCGGCCCAAGGTGCTGCCAACCACTGCTGCAATGCTGCCAATGGCCCGGCCCGGCCCATCTTGCATGGGGTGAGGACGTTTGACCGGTTTGACCATGCAGCCTTTTGAATCTCTTCCTTTCCCGCCATTTTTTCTTCCTTTTCTCTTCTGTTTCTCTCTTTTCTTTCTTGTTTCTTGCTCGGCCGGCGCATCTCTCGGCCGGGGACTCTTGTCCGGGCGCTTCCCGTCCGGTGATGAAGACCACCGCATCGCTCCGCCCGGGAGGAGGGAGGCTCTCCGTACCGGTCCTAGAAAGGAGTGCCGTACCGGAGGAGGTCATTCGGCCGGGGTTTGACGAAATCGCACCGCACCGGAGACGTCGCACCGGAAGGGAGGGAGGCGAGCCGCACCGGAGGAGGTCATTCGGCCGGGGTTTGAGGAAACCGCACCGCACCGGAGACCACCGCATCGGAAGGGAGGGAGGCCGCACCGGAGGAGGTCGGGGTTTGAGGAAACCGCACCGCACCGGAGACCACCGCATCGGAAGGGAGGGAGGCCGCACCGGAGGAGGTCATTCGGCCGGGGTTTGAGGAAACCGCACCGCACCGGAGACCACCGCATCGGAAGGGAGGGAGGCCGCACCGGAGGTCATTCGGCCGGGGTTTGAGGAAACCGCACCGCACCGGAGACCACCGCATCGGAGGAGGGAGCTGGGCCGCACCGGAGGAGGTCATTCGGCCGGGGGTTTGAGGAAACCGCACCGCACCGGAGACGTCGCACCGGAGGAGGGAGCTGGGCCTGCTGCACCGGAAGACGGAGCCGGGACTGCTACACCGAAATACGGAGCCGGGACTGCACCGCGGAGATGATCGCTTCGACAGCCGGAGGTGAGCAGCACCGGACCGGAGGAGTCTGTCGCACCGGGAGGACGAAACCGCACTGGGTCGGTAGGAGACTGCCGCACCGGGAGGCGAAGCTGCACCGGACCGGAGGGGTCAGCCGCTCGGGGAGGACAAAACCGGGCTGTCCCGTTGATTGGGCCTCACGGGCCGCTGTCCGGTTTGACCTGGCAGGGTTGACTGGGCTGGGCTGCCTGGCCTGCTGAATTAAACTGGGCGGGCTGCTGGCCTGGGACGGGCTGCCAGCCTGGTTGACCTGTTGCCCGGGCAGTAGCTCGCCGGCAGAGCAACACAGCTTTTGCAAGTATTCCCACAGACGGCGCCAATTGTTTCTGCCTAAACCCGGGGGTCTAGTAGATACAGAATAATAAAGATAGAATACGAACACAACGAGTATAGTGGTTCACCGTGCCATCGGATTACAAGGGTGGAATGCCTTGGATCCAAGATCCTTAATACTAAGGGGGAAGCCTCCTATTTATAGAGAAGGAAGGCTCCCACCTCTACCATGTTTCCAATGTGGGATGCTAACAATACTATTACATAATTCCCTACTCACGAAGCTACTTCAGGCGCCCGGTGGTACTGCTTCCGAGTGTGGCACCGGTGATGTGGAACAATGGAGATGTAGCCGGGGTGCTGGTCTACTCGCTAGAAGGCGGAAGTAGGACCCCCGATGCCGGTTGCACGGTCCACGAGGTCGCCGGATGTGCTTGGCGGTGCACTATATGTACTGTCAACAAGGTCGATCTGGGGAAAGGAAGTATATGCCTTTGGGGGAGGAAGCGGCCAAGCCGCTAAAACCGGATGGAACTCGGTCACGTTCTATGAGGAAGAAGAACCGGATGATCTGATCCAACCGCACAACGTTCCCTTCCTCATTACGGTCCAAATAGACCATTGGATAACCAGCCGAATGTTAATCGACACCGGGGCTTCTGTCAATGTGATGTTCCGAGACGCATACAAGGGGCTTCACCGCAGAAGGGGCAAGTTATCCCAGGATAACGAGCCGCTGATAAGCTTTTCCGGCGAGGTGGTCCAGCCTTTGGGATCGGATTACCTGCTGTTAATCTTCGGCGAGGGAGACAGGACGAGGAAGGAGCACCTGGAGTTCATCATCGTGGATTGCCTGTCCTCATACAATAACATAATCGGTCGGCCGGGGTTGTGGAGGCTGAAAACATTCATAGCCGGCCATATGCTGATGTTAAAAATGCCTTCACCCGCCGGCGTCATTACCATACGTGGGAATCAGAAGATCGCTCGTAGATATAATGCGGAGGCTCTGACCCACGGCAGAAAGCGGAGCGAGGTCTTCACGGCTACTCAACAAGAGCCAGTACCGGATCCGAGTATTGACCCCCGTGACGACACTGTTGACAGTAGCCGCAGAAGGGCTACAGCAAGCCCACAGACCCGCGGCAAGTACACCAGGGCCCGGCCCAGGACCCAGGATCGGATCACCAGCACCAGGCCTCGGGGCCCAGCGGTCTATCCTGCCTCCAAGGGTCCTGGGACCAGGGGCGCCTGCCTGCCAAAGAGGGCACCAGAATATCCAAACAGAAGGGAACCAGTCCCACATCGAAGGGTAAGGCCAGCCCTCACCCTCAACCACCTATATATGGGCCTCGACTACCACCATAAATAGGTAACTTGTCTCTCTCCCTGCTTACATACGTGCCCAGGTTATATATATTCCAACTATACTAACTTAGGCATCGGAGAGGTGAAGGCCGGCCCGCCCGGTATTCCCCTTAGTAAGCAGGATTGCAGGAGATCGAGTTGGATTCATCAAGTATCTACCAAGACCCCCGGGTTTAGGCAGAAACAATTGGCGCCGTCTGTGGGAAGTCTGAACAAGAAGCCGTGCAAGCAACACCGCTGGCTGAGATTGTGGGAATGAGTCAAGAGAAAGGAACTACTGAGGAGGGGCGTGTTGCAGCTGTGCAAACGCTCGCCTCCACCCCTGTCGTCACGCAGGAGCTGCGTGGCGAGCAGGGCAGCGATTTGGGAAGAAGCCATGGAGGGCCCTCCGGTGATCCGGAGCCCCGCCACGAGAGCTCGCACGGGAAAGACCCGATAGAGGACGAAGGCAGCCCGGTGCTTCGTGGCCTATCCCTGACGTTCTCGGATGATCCGAGTGATCAGTCTGAGAGCCAGGATCAAGACCCCACGTACAGCCCCGACCATGACGGCTTGGCGGGAAAGGTACGGGCGATGGCCGCAGAAGTTAGTCGTCTCAGAGAGGAGAACGACCGGGACCGAGCCAAGTCCCAGGCCCGATACGAAGAGATAGAGGCAGTAAACGCCGCCCTGGTAGCCGCCCTAGAGAGGGGGCAGCAGCGCAGTGCTGCCATGGCCGAGGCACAAGCTGCACCCCTGCTAGTCCAACCCCGGCAGCTAGAGGCAGGGCAATCTTCGGGCGCCCGGCCCAGCGAGCCTGTGCTAGAGAAGTTACGAGCCGGCGAGGACCTGCCGAAGAGCACGCCCGCCTCCCACCAGCCGCATGCCTCGTCCATGGGTGAAGTGGATACTCCAACCGCCCGGGCGCTGCAACTGCTAGCCAACACCGTGTCAGACCTGAAGGCCCAGATGGAGGCAAACAAGAGGAGAGCAGCCCGACCATTGGAAGGCGCCCGGTTCAACGAGCGCATGGGCCCCTTTTCACACCGAGTCATAGAGTCGGGGAGATCTGGCAACCAGAAGTCCCTCAAGCTCACCTATTCCGGGTCCGGTTGCCCGTATCAACATCTGGACAGCTTCCGATCCCAGACCTGCGCCAAGGGTTACTCCGATGCAATCTGCTGCAACATCTTCCAGGAGACCCTGTCCGGAGAAGCGCTCAGTTGGTTCTACGAGCTTCCTGCAAATTCAATCGAGGCATTCGAACAGCTGGCTGACCGGTTCGTAGGCCGCTTCATCCTCCGAGTCGAGGGAGCACGGACGTCCACCGTCCTCTTCAATTGCATCCAGGCCCCCGGGGAAGAGTTGAGAACCTTTGTCAACCGGTGGCAGACGGCCACGGCCGGGGTCCGGAACTTGGACAAAGGCATCGCCGAGATGGCATTCAAGCAGGGGCTTCGGGCAGGGAAGTTTTCCTACGCCGTCAGGGTAGAACTCCCTCAGGGCTACGACGAGTTGATGACTATGGCCATCCGGCATGCCCAGGCTGATCATGAGACCTACGGGAACCACCTGCTGAAGAGGAAGCGGGATGAGCAGTCTTTGGACCATCCCCGGGGGGAGGATCCCCCGCGCAGTCACGAGAGCAAACCCGGCCAGCGAGCCGAGCACGGGAGTCGCCGACCCGGCCGGAACAACAACAACAACGGCAAGACCTGGCCGCAGCGACAGCAGAGGCCCTTCTCTGACAGGCCCCAGTCTCGGGCTGAGAACAAACCTGCACCGTACCACCAAGAGCGCCCCCTAGCAATTATGCCAGCACCCCCGGCTAATCAAGAAGTCTTCTCCACTCTCACCGCATCCTATGAGGACATCCTGCTGGAGAATGCGGACGTCATTGCCCCACCGCCCCAGAGAAGGTACCCCAAGGGGAAGCTTACGACGGCGCAGACAGGCAAGTACTGCTCGTACCACGATGAGGCAACTCATCGGACGAACCAGTGCTTCGCCCTCAAGACTGCAGTGCAGGGCTTGATTGATAGCGGCCAGCTCCAGAGATATGTAGGGGAGAGAGGAGCAGGCCCCGACCGGGAGGGTAACCCGGCTTGGTAAACCCGCTGGGTCCAGGCGGTTAGTTTGGCATATCGCCGGTTCAACCGATTGTAAAGATCAAATATATGCAAACTACTTTTGAAAACTCTGGCCCCGCAGGCTCAGATATATATTCATAGTTAATTAAAGTATCCAAAAAGTAAACCGCTCCGGAGAGTTTCTTTTACAAGCAAGAGCAAGAAAAACATCCTAAGGAGCCGCATCTCCAGCGGTAGCTTCGTCGTCGACCTCAGCTCCGGCAGGTTCGGCACTGTTGGTAAAAGAATCCAAGTGCGAGCGATGCTCTGCTCCTGGCTGTTCCTCCACCACCAGCTGCTGCACGACCGGCTCCACAGGAGCATTTCCTTCGGCAGAGGTACCTGGCATCAGGGAAGTATTTAACCAACCCTTCGCCGCCCATTCCGTGTAGGCATCCGAGATACCTTCTTCCCGGGCCTTCTCCAGGCAGTCCAGGAACCGATCGCTCTCCTCGTATTGAAGAACGAACCGGTCGAACTGTCCCGGATCATCTCCACCAGCAGCAGCAGCGGTGGCACGTGCCTGGAGCTCGTCTATCTTGGCTTCCAGCTCGGCCCTCTCAGCGTCAGCCCGCTCCCGCTCCCTCTCCATGCTCCGGTTCTGCTCCTCCAGCTCCCGGGCCTTCTCCTCCATCTTCCTGGCCTTTTCCTCCATCTTCTTGGCCCTCTCCTCCGCCCTGGCCTTCTCCCGGTCCGAGCGGGACTTCTCCACCTCCAGAAGCTTCTGAGACTTGGATAGCGCAGTTATCTGCCTCTTCAGCACCGGGAGCTCCTCGCTTGCATCCGGCTGGTACAGGTGGTAGAGCAGCTGCAGGGCAACAAAGGCAGTCAAGTGGCAAAGAAAGAAGGCAGGATATAAGCAATACGGTGGTACCATGCGGTACTTACCCGGAAGATGGATTCCTTGCATTTTGGCCGGTTGCCACCCGCCAGCACGCCATCAACCCCGGGCTTGTCCAGGCCGAAGCTAGCCAGGTCCGCCATCATCTGCCGAACGAGAGCATTGTCCGGACTTCCCCTCACCGCCTCCGCAGGCGCAGGACTGCTCTGCCGGTCAGCTCCGGCTCCCTCCCCAGCATGGGATGTTACGCTGCTGGTTGTCCTGACCCGCTTCGCCAGGACCTCCCGGGATGACCCGCCGGTTAGCGTCACCAGCAAAGGGGACGGACCGTCCGGCCCTTTCCGCTTCTCTCCCCGCCCTTCGGGAGCAGCGGCACGTGCGCTCGCACGAGGAACAAAAGCAGCGATACCCAGGCTCGCCGCACGGTTGGGGACCCTGTTTTCTCCCCCAGGAACCCGCACCGGTCCCCCGGTGCTCTTGCCCTTCCCTGGCACCGCTGCTGCCGCAGAGTGATGGGTCTTCACTCGCTCCGGCACGTAGGACGATTCGTCCAGATCCCGGGCCTGGGGCTCCGCATGCAACGTAACCCGCCCGTCCGCTTCCACCGAGGACCGGGCCACGCTCGCACCCTTCTCCGTAAGATGCTTCAAGAGATCTTCCCCGTCCATCGAAAGTGTGTTTTCGGGCTTGATCACCGCCCGGGTTGACGCACCTGCAGGACAAAGGAAACGTTAAATTGTTGAGCAAAACCTAGCACAAGTCCCACCGCTAGGGTTTGTTACCCATCGGGATCCCGCCCAAGCCCACAGTGTTCCAGCACTTCTCGCCGGATGAAATTGTACGAACTTCGCTCCAAGTGGTCCCAGCAGCCAAGAATAGTCAAGACCCTCTCCTGCTCCAGCTCGGACAGCTGGAACGACTGGTCGCCTATGGGCTGGAAGGCGCCAGGCACCCGGTACATCCTCCTCTTCACCTGCCAAGCCCCGCCAGCCATCACCACCTTCTTTCTCCAGCTGTTGTCTACCCATGAAGGCATAGTGGTGATAACCGCTTGATTGTTGCGGGAGTTGAAGGATAAGCAGCCTTTGGACCCCGCCTTCCTCGAGTAGGACAACCTATACAGCGCCCGGAATTCATTGATCGTAGGCATACTCATTCCGGACAAGTCGTATAGGCAGCCTAGGCTTAGTAGCCGCCTCCATTGGAGACCGGGCAGCTGCGCGGGCGACGCTGGCAGGGCACTCAGTATATACTGCACAAAGTCAGGCAGCGGTAGCGACATCCCGTGCCGGAACTGGTCCGGATGCACGGCAACCCAACCCTCCTCCGGGTTACAGGCCGACTCTCCAGGGTTCAATGGACGCAAAATGATATCGTCCGGGATACCCCACGTTTCCCGGAACGCGGCAATCTCCGCGGAAGTCATGCTCTCCTCCGGTTCGTCACACACCACGGCAGTTCTTCCCCTACCAAGCGTGTAGCTTTCAGCGCGCGCACCGGCCATGCGCACCCCGTGCGGTATTTCAGCTTCCGAGGAATCTGACCCGGAATCTGAGGACGTGGACGAGGCACCGCTCCCGGAGCGGTCCGCGGCTTCTTGCTCCGGGGCTTCAGAATCGAGCCAGTCCTGCATCCTCTCCACATCATCCACCACAGGACCTCTTGCGGCAGATTCAGAAGCCTCCTCCGAGCTCGAAGTGTACATCTTAATCTAGGGGCAGAAAAGCAAAACCCTAACGCTCGTCAGCAACAGACTACAACACCACCTTCAACGGCCTCTCCCCAAAAGTTTGCCGCTGAGCGACCCAGCCAGCGACACAGATCCCTCCCCCCCGCCGCAAAACAACAAATCAAAAAGCAAGAAACACCGGGGCAAAGAACACAACTTACCGATTAGTATGCTCAGCCGAGGACAATCCGCCCTGCGAAAGCAACGAGCTATGGTAAAAGGAGGCTTGGGAGCGCTTCAAACAACGGATCTCTTGGGGCAAGGAACTTAGGGTTTTTTCGCCGGACCACCTCCTTTTTCTCTCGGTCTCTCTTAAAAAGTACAAGAAGCAAAGGTAGAAAGAAGAGCAGAAGAGACCTATTTATAGAGGGGACCGGTGCCCTAGGCATTTAGAAATCCCTCCAAAAAACGCAATCAGAGCAACTCAAACGCCTGTGAATCCAGGCCCTCCATCACAAAACCGTTCCCTGATGGCACGTGTCCCAGCATTTGTAAAACTGCCCACGCCATCATAACTGACGGGACTGATGGACTCCCTCCTTAAATGCATGTCAGCCACCTGTCCCACACGCTGGCGACAGGAAGGTAGGAGCAGGAACCAGGGAGTCACGCTCCCCTACGCTTCCCCAGATTCCACGGTTGCACGCCATCATCATTGCAATTCAAACCGCTTAGGAAGACCTCTCACCGGTTATGCTGATCCAACCGCTTCAAGAGCACCTATCCGGGTTTGAGCAGGACCTCGCACCGATATGGCATGTTGCCCGCGCGAGTCCCGCCCGGTACCATGGCAGTCCGCGGTTATGATCATTCAACCGGCTCCATGGCATCTTCCCCGCATTTACACCAACGACCTCGTTTCGATATGGCAGGACGCCCGATCGAGGTCCGGTCTGCAAGTTCATCCGGGACTCGTTCTGATTTGGCAGAACGCCCGTCGAGCCCCCATGAACTCCACCTCGCACCGATATGGCAGAACGCCCGGGCGAGGTCCACCCCATCGGTTCCGTCATGTCCCACCAGGTTGAGAGTACTTTCCGGAAACATAATCACCCGGACCCATGGCTTTTTCACAGGGGGACTCGTTTCGATAGGCATGTCACCCGTCGAGTCTGCCCGCCTCCATGGCAAACGCATGGGCTTTACAAACCGGGCGAGTTTACATCTCACACATGTACTCTTGTCCAGCAGGATAAAAACCCTGCGTCGCATTGAACCGCGATACTGTCCAGCAGGATAAAAACCCTGCATCGCACTGAACTGCGATACCTTTGGGAACACATGGGGGAGACTCGTTATCTCTACACCATCCCACCGGGCAGATTGTATCTCTAACACAGAACAAATCTCCCCGCAGGCTAACAAACCTGCACGTTTACCTCATCGCTTATTCAAACACAAAGCTGAGAAGAACTAGCAAATGTTTGCACCGCTCCGTTCTAGTTTGGCAGAACGCCCGGTTCTGGCCCAGTTGGCACCGCTCCGTTCTAGTTTGGCAGAACAACCGGTTCTGGCCCAGTTGGCACCGCTCCGTTCTGATTTGGCAGAACAACCGGTTCTGGCCCAGTTTGCACCGCTCCGTTCTGATTTGGCAGGATGCCCAGTTCGGGATCAGTGAGCTCCGAAGGGCTGCAGACCCAATCAGAATTCCGTGCATTAATCTCTTGCATGGCGGATTTCAACGCCTCATCGTCATCATTCCATGCATTAATCTCTTGCATGGCGGATTTCAACGCCTCATCATCATCATTCCATGCACCATCTATCGCATGGCATCATCTCATGCACTCTTCGGGTTTCCACCCCGTTCCATGCTCTAACACTCGAGCACAATCCTGTTTTACATTACCCAACATGCTTATAAATTATTTCTTGCCATCAGTAACAGGTACTCACCTCGGTCACCCCCAATCTTTAACGCGGACTTGGGGGACTGGGGACCTGTAGGTTGGTAACCCTGCGGGTCTGCGGGACAAGAGCAAGACAGATAAGTCCCCATTCAAGATTGCACTTGACCGGGAACTTGGGGGACTTGTTGACAGTAGCCGCAGAAGGGCTACAGCAAGCCCACAGACCCGCGGCAAGTACACCAGGGCCCGGCCCAGGACCCAGGATCGGATCACCAGCACCAGGCCTCGGGGCCCAGCGGTCTATCCTGCCTCCAAGGGTCCTGGGACCAGGGGCGCCTGCCTGCCAAAGAGGGCACCAGAATATCCAAACAGAAGGGAACCAGTCCCACATCGAAGGGTAAGGCCAGCCCTCACCCTCAACCACCTATATATGGGCCTCGACTACCACCATAAATAGGTAACTTGTCTCTCTCCCTGCTTACATACGTGCCCAGGTTATATATATTCCAACTATACTAACTTAGGCATCGGAGAGGTGAAGGCCGGCCCGCCCGGTATTCCCCTTAGTAAGCAGGATTGCAGGAGATCGAGTTGGATTCATCAAGTATCTACCAAGACCCCCGGGTTTAGGCAGAAACAGACACCGATTCCGATTCCGACGACGACAAGCTGAAACGACCGTCGGCCGTGGAAGAAACCGAAACAATCTCCATTTCGGAGGATCACCAGGAGCGAAAAGTGGTGATAGGAACGTAGCTCGCCCCGGCTGTCAGGCAAGAGCTCATCACCTTTCTCCGAGACAACAGTTCAGTGTTCGCATGGTCCTACGAGGACATGCCAGACATATCCCCAGAAATAGCCGTCCACCGGCTAAATTCGTTGCCCAACGTTCCCCCGGTGAGGCAGAAAAGGAGGTCCTTCAGCCCGGCGAAGTATGAGGCGATCAGAAAGGAAGTGCAGAAGCTGAGAGGCATAGGTTTCATCCGGGAACTCTAGTATCCCCGATGGCTCGCCAACGTGGTTATGGTCCCAAAGAAGGGAACCGACCGGTGGCGCATGTGCGTTGATTTCACCAACCTAAACCGGGCATGCCCAAAAGACAGCTTCCCGCTCCCCCGAATAGACCAGCTTATAGACTCCACGTCCGGTTTTAAACTACTCAGCTTCATGGATGCCTACGCCGGATACAATCAGATAAGGATGAGCCCGGACGATGAAGAGCACACCTCGTTCACGACTGACCGAGGGACCTACTGTTACAAGAGGATGCCGTACGATCTAAAGAACACCGGGGCCACATACCAACGGATGGTAAACCGCAGGTTGGAGCAGGAGATGGGTAAAACAGTGGAAGTGTACGTGGATGACATGCTAGTCAAAAGCTTGACCGCAGGGGCCCACGTCCGAGACTTGGCAGTAGTCGTCGGTAAGATGCTCAAGTTTGGGATGCGCCTGAACCCGAAGAAGTGCATTTTCGGGATTTCAGAGGGCCTGTTCCTAGGCCACATTATCAGCCAGCGGGGGATAGAAGCTAACCCGCTGAAGGTCCAAGCAATCCTAGACATGGAAACACCAGGGGAAAGAAACCAGGTCCAGATGCTGACCGGCCGACTGGCCGCCCTGGCCAGATTTATCTCCCGCCTGACCGATAAGTGCGCCCCATTCTTTAAACTGCTCAAGGCACAGCAGTTCAAGAAAATTCACTGGGCGGCGGAGCACGAGGCGGCATTCCAATCCATCAAGACATACCTGTCTGCAGTGCCTCTCCTATCCAAACCGGTGCCGGGCAAGATGCTATACCTCTACATAGCTGCATCAGGAACGGCCGTCTCCGCGGCTCTCATCAGGAAGGAGGGCACGCTCGATCTCCCGGTATACTATGTAGGGAAGGGACTTACCGGAGCCGAAAGCCGATACCCTGACATTGAAAAACTGGCTCTGGCTCTGATCGTCAGCGCCAGGAAGCTCCGGCACTATTTCCAGGCTCATTCCATCACCTTGTATACCAATCACCCTCTACGGCAGATCTTGCAAAGACCGGATACCAGCGGCAGGCTCGTACGTTGGACAGTCGAATTGGGAGAGTTCGATATCACTTATGCCCCGCGAACGGCCATCAAGGGCCAGGCCGCTGCGGATTTCATAAGCGAACTCACCCCGATGGCAGTAGAAGCACACTCCGGCCGGTCCGAAGGCACCGAAGCAATTCAAGCTATAAAGGTCGAACCAGGCCTCCCCAGCGGTTGGAATCTTTATGTGGACGGCTCCGTAACGAGTAAGCGGAGTGGAGCCGGCGTCATGCTAACCTCGCCCGATGGCCAGTCATATGAGTATGCCCTGCGGTTCCTCTTCAATACTTCCAACAACGCCGCTGAATATGAGGCCCTCATAGCCGGTTTGCAGCTAGCCAAGGAAATGGGGATCCCATCCTTGGAAATATACAGCGACTCGAGCCTGGTGGTAAATCAGATGAACGGGCTGTTCGAAGTCAAGGAACCCCAGTTAGCCTCCTATTAGGCTTTGGCCAAAACCCTGATCGAGCCGTTCTAGGGCGCAACGATTCAGCATATACCCCGGGAGGCAAATAGGCATGCGGACGCCCTAGCAAGGTTGGCAACCGGAAACTACCCACCAGAGTACCGAAGAGCTAAGATTGAAACCCTCCAGAAACCGAGCATAAGCAAGACCATCTCTGAGATATTTGCGGTAGAGGAGACGCCACCGAGCTGGATGGATCCGATAATTAAATACCTGGTTGACAAAACCAGCCCCCAGGATAAAGTAGACGCTAGGAGGCTACACCTCCGGTGTGCCAGGTACAGCCTCCTCGGCGGCAAGTTGTACCGAAGAGGGCACAGCTTCCCCCATCTAAAATGTGTAACTAAAGAGGCAGGAGAAGCCATCATGCAAGAAATCCATGAAGGAGTGTGCGGTAACCATTCTGGCGCCCGGTCCCTGTCTCACAAGTCGCTATGGGCAGGATACTTTTGGCCAGATATGGCAGCAGCGTCGAGAAAAATATCAGGCGGCTGCCACAAGTGCCACATGTACGCCACTACACCTCATGCTCCGGCTGACAGGACCCGAACCAGATTTCACTCCGAAACCGGGATCAGATCCTGCGGGGACCACCTTAAGAGAGATTTTACCGAAAAGTCGACATGACCTCTCTTAAAATGGACAACCCTCACCTGTCAAAAACACAAAACACTTCCAAAACCAGACCCATCCTCAACACCTGGAGCCACCTGCTCCCCAAATCACAACCACGGCCACAAATAAACACAAAAGTAAAAAATCACTTTTAAAACGTCTACAGTTTATCAGAGCATTCTACAAAAAGTAACTAAGGAAACAAAATCAAAAGATAAAGAATCAAAAGATCCTACCGAGTGGAATCAATACTGACGCTGACTATGCCTCGACTAGAGTATCTTTGACCTCGACTACTAGTCTGCACACTGGGCAATTTAAAACGAAGGGCCCAGGGGAAAGTAATTTAAAAACGTTAGAGTGAGTGGATAAAAATAAAATGATTTCAACTAAAACTTTTCGTTAAAAACATTATATCACTTTCCCACATTTTCATACTAATCGGAAAATCACAATGCATGCATATGTATAAATAATCGTACCACATTTTATAGAAAACTCTATTAAAACAGCTCAGCCTCACTGACAACTCATATAAACAAACTCCTTTGTTTACATATATGTATATATATAAAATCATAACCATTTGAAAATCAATTTATAATACGTCTCAATCAATCTCTTTGGTCAAATAAAATTTCAGTTTCACTGATTCGGGAATCTATGAAATATCAAAAGCCTCATAGAGGAAATATTCCCGAAACTGGATAATATAAAAATATAGAAATCTTAATTCACTGCTTCGGGACTTTATCAAAACTGAAAGTCTCATAATTGAAATATTCCCGAAGTCACACCATATAATCGTATAAAAATCTCATATCACGTCAAATAATAATATAAAAATCTCAATCAACTGATGCGGGAATTTATTAAAACTGAAAGCCTCACTGAGGAAATATTCCCGCCATCACAGTGAAAACATCCTCATGACCAAATCCCATTGGCCATGCAACAGGGGAAAGTCTACCCACCATAAATATCTGGAACCTCGTCAGGCTCCGGGTCCGAGAGTCCTATTGACTCCCCCCGTGTCTAAGTCTACTACCTAGACACGTCACCGCCTCAATATACACCACCCTACGTCGACCACCGAGGGTGAATCTGACCTATATGGTCAAGTCGTCACCTCGCGTGGGATGAGGCCTCGCTAGCTAGCATCAATATAATAATACCGTTGACCCTCGTATGGTGTAAATCCGAAAACAAACCAAAAACCCCTTTCCCCTTATATATAACAATCCGTACGATCCCCGATCGTACGTCCGAGACTCATATATATATATAGAATCACATAAACTCGTAGCCTCAAAAGAATATATCCATAAATCCCCGGCAAATCAACATGCCGTAAAATCAAAAGTACCCGGCAAATCACCATGCCGTAAACTCAAATCAAATATATATAAATCTCATCGACATGCCTCGCATGTCAGAAAATCATAAATAACAAAATTTACAAAATCCCCGGAATTTCATTCCGGTCTACGGATTAACATACTCAAAATATTTCGAGAATATAAAACCACATAGAAATCTCATTCCCAAGGAAATAATAAAATCCAATATAAATATCATTTTTATCAATAAAGCAAAACCATATATTTTTCCTTTCCTCATATAATCTCTCATACCATAAAATCATTTAATCAAAATAAATTTCATTTTTAAAAGAAATTTTCATTTCAATAAAATAATCATGCATGCATTTGTTTTAGAAATAAAAATCCACTCACAGTCTTTCCGAGCTGGTAGCCGTTTCGGCTCTCGTCCCGTCGAGTATCCTCTCAACCTGTCACATAGGCGAAATCGTAAATTTCTAAACCTCGGAAAACAAATAAAAACTAAACCACGGACGTCCTCGCTCGTCCGAAAACCCCTAATTTTTCTTTTCAGTTATCGGTATAGGAGTTACGCTTTAATACCGATAATCTACGTCCGAAATTGCTTAGGACACTCACCTCGTGCCCGAATAATTCTTTTCCCAGTTATTTCGTCGTAAAACTCTTTTAATCGGCTTTTACCCTTTTTACGGTAAGTCAACAGTAAAAGTGAAAGTCAAACAGTAATTTTGGAAGTCAACAGTAAATGGTCAAAGTCAAACTACTATTTACCATTTAACTTTTATTTTTACTTTTACCATTAACTGTTTAACTGTTTACTTTTTACCTTTTACCTTTTACTTTTTACTTTTTACTTTTTACCAATTACCGAGTTACTGTTCATCTTCTTCCTCAAACCGCCGGCAGCCGCAGCGCCGCCGCCGGCCGCCGACCGCCGCCGCCAGCGCCTCCACCAGAGGTGAAAACACCTCCAATTCAACCCAAATTCACCCAACATCATCGCCACCACCTCGGGAACTCGTCCCCGCCGCCAAAAACCAGCACAGCTGCCGCATACGGCGGCCGGCACGGCGGCCGAACCTCCCAAATCAAAATTTCTCCCAAAAATCGTTCAATTCAATACCAAATTACACTTATTCAACTCCAATCATCGTCCTAAACCCAAATCTAGCCTCTAAATCCACCAAAAACATCCAAATCGCAACCTCCACCAAAAATCATAAAACCCTAGAAATTTCAAACTGAAATTTCTCCTTACCTGGATTGAAATGATCCAATTCCTTTTGTGGAGAGGTTGTGCGGGTCGATACCTTCCTTTCCCCCCTTGGAATCGGGCCGATTGGTGGCCGGAGGAGGGAGTTCCGACCAATCGGGGTCGGATCTTCTCGGACTGTTCACGGCCAAACGGCGGCGATTCGGCATGAATCGCCACCACCGGCGTGACGAGGGAGCCGAGCCGGTCCGAACACGACCGGTGCGCCGGCCCAGTTCGGCCAGACCGCGGAGATCGGCCGGAGGCCGATCCGGATCGGGGGAGAGGAGAGAGAAAGAGGGAGAGAGAAAAGAAAAGAAAAAGAAAAAAGAAAGAAAAGGGAAAAATGCCATTTCGGGAAATTTCCCCGCGCTATTTATACTCGTCCCAAAATCGGCAAGTTTCGGTTTCCACGTCACAACTTTTTCGTACCCACTTCAAAAAAAATCGTGCCGCGTGTCCACAAACTCGTTTCGATGACTTCTATTTCATCGTCAAATAAAATCCACGGTCAGGTCAACTTATTTAAAAGTTAACCTTTTGAATTTTCCGAATCGTAACAATTCCCGAGGAGGAAAAGTACTCGTAACACCGTTTTTAAAATTACTTCGAGATTCGGGTCGTATCACCGGCAATCGCGTTGTCAATTTTGTTAGCGTCATGGCCGTTCGCACAGTGGGAGCTAGATATCATCGGCCCTTTCCCAATAGCTGTGGGACAATACAAGTACGCCATTGTAGCCGTTGACTATCAGACTAAGTGGGTCGAGGCGGAGCCCCTAGTAAAGATTACCGAGGAGCGGGTAAGAAAATTCCTATGGAAGAACATCTACTGCAGGTTCGGGGTGCCGCAGACCATAGTCACGGATAACAGGACACAGTTCAACAATGCTGATCTTATCCAGTACACGGCTTCCATGGGGACCCGGATGTTGTTCGCCTCAGTGGCGCACCCGCAAACCAACAGCCAAGTTGAAGCGGTCAACAAGATTATCAAGAGTCTCCTCAAGAAGAAGCTCAATGACAAAAAAAGATGTTGGGCTGAGGAACTCCCCGCGGTTCGATGGGCCATCCGGACGACAGCGACCCAGGCAACAGGAGAGACCCCGTTCTGCATAGCATTCGAGAGCGACGCGGTACTCCCCGTAGAGACCGACATGCCCAGCGGCAGGGTCGAGAATTACGACGCCGAAACAAACGCCGAGGGCATACGGCTCAACCTGGATCTCATTGAGGAGCTGCGCGACTAAGCGCATATGCGAAACCAAACATACAAGCAACGGGTCACTCGATACTATGACAGAAAGGTCCGGAAAAGGAAGTTGCAAGTGGGGGATTGGGTGATGAAGAAAATTCAGAAAAAGCCGCTGGCCTTGGAGCCAACGTGGGAAGGGCCCTACCAAATCACTGCAGCCGCAGGTCCGGCGACATTCCACATCATAGACACCGAAGGCATCTACTCCACCCGCCCATGGAATATCCAGCATCTGCGGTTCTACCCTAAGTGAGATCACTGTCTTAAAAATGGACAGTACTGTATTTAGTACCAACGTTCAATACAGATAGTCACTGCCTGTAGAATGAACTACAGCTGGTTACATAGTAGATACATCTTCCAAGTGTATATATATATATATATATATATATATATATATATATATATATATAAACCCCGCTAATCAGCGCCACCGGAGCCTTTAATCCCTGACCCACCAGCCTTGAGAGACCGCTCTTGCTCCAGGTTCTCGGCCAAGGCTACCTCAGCCTCCATCCGCTCGGCATCAAGCCACCCTTTCTCCCTCCACTCCAGATACGCATCATTTATACCCTTCGCACGGGCGGCCTCCAGCATCTCTGCAAGCTCCACCGACTCCCGGAAATCGTCAATAGCTTTATCAGCGGCTTCGGCAAGTCGGGACTCTACGAGCTTCTCCCCTCCCTTGAGGACTGTTGTTACTTGGGTCTGCAGCTCCAAAATCTTCGCCTCCAATTCCATATTCCTCTCTTCCCGAGTGGCCGCCAGCCGACCGGCCTCCTCCCTTTCCTGCGCAAGCTTAGCCTCCGCCAATGACAGCTGCATGGTGAGGTCCTCCACTTGCCTCTCCAGAACCGGAGTCTCCTCACTAGGCTCAGCGGCGTAAAGGCTATGCACCAGCTGGTACAAGTACAGAAAAGAAGAACATTAGCTCGTAGCATCAAAAAGGGAGAGGGAGCGCAGAAGAACCTCAGTGCCACAGGTACGCGATCAGACTTACCCGAAGACCCAACTCCACAGCTTTATTCCTGCTCTCGCCCGGCCGCACATCTCCGGCGGCCTCCCGATCAAGTCCCAAGGCCTCAATGGTAGATGCCACGAACCTACCAAAACCACCACCACTAGAGCCGCGATCGGCTTCCGGCTCAACGGTTTCCCGACTCCTTCGGCCACCGGTTCCCTCCGCCAGAACCAATGCTGACCCCCCACCAGCCGAGCTTGACGCCCCGGCATCAAACATCCTCGCCCTCTTAGCCGGAGCTTCGCCAAGACCGCTTATGCGGTACCCAGTCATCTCCGCTGCCTCTCTCTCCCGCGGGGCTCGTATCCCCACCGGCCGCGCTAGAGGTTCCGGACCCAGTGAGCCCACCGATCCTACTTCCCAAATAACAAGTGGGGCATTATCCTCACCGTCCGGCCGCCTACCGTAGTGGGAATCCGGAAACATGAGCGGCACAGGAGTACTATACACCGTGCTCTCTAGGGTGTTCGGATCTACAACTGTTTTCGAGGCCATCTCCCCCATCTCCATCAACCTCTGGGCCACAAGTTCGTCATCTGCCTTAACGGTCTCCTCTCTCCGAACAGCGAGCCGGGGGGCATTAGCTGCAAATCAATAAACCGAGCGGTTAAAATAAAATATGACCGCACAAAACAACAGTGCAAGGCACTTTACCAGGTTTCTTTCCCATCTCGCATATCTCCAGCACATCCCACCGGATGAAATTGTAAGAGCTCCGGCCCAGACTGTTCCAGCAAACAAAAAGCCGGGTTATCCGTTGCTTCTCCAAGTCGACCAACCGGTACGACTGATCCTCGATAGCTTGATAAGCCTCGGGCACCCGAAAGCTCCTCGAATTACGCTGCCACCTACCCCCGGCCATCACAACCGATCTCCTCCATACATTCGAAACCGACGACGGCAGGTGAGTGATGGGAGGACCGAAGTTCCGCGCGGCAAAATTAACACAGCCGGAGGCCTGGGCCTTTTTGTAGTAGAGAATCTTATACAGCGCCCGGAACTCATTTATCGTGGGCCAGTCCATGTTGCTAAGACTGAATAAACACCCGAGACCAAGCAACTGCCTCCACTGGTTGCTAGGAAGCTGGGCGGGGGAGACATTTATCAGGCTCAGCACGTACTGGACAAACTTCGGCAGCGGCAGAGATAGCCCGTGCCGAAATTGATCCTCAAAAACGGAAACCCAACCCTCCTCCGGGTTGCAGGCCAGTTCCCCGGGATAGAGGCCCCGGAGCTTAACGGAGGAGTCAATGCCCCACTTCCCCCGAAAATCCCTTATCTTGCCAGTAGTCATGCTTCTGGTCGGCTCGTCACAAAAAATTACCTTGTCGCCATCCAACAGCTGGTGCCTCACGGACCCTCCCGTCGACGCACGGCCGGCACCGACAGGATTGGCTGACCTCCCAGATTCCATAAAACCTAAGAACAGAATTTACCCTACGCTCAGTTACTTGTGTAGCAAGATAATAACACAGACAGACGGCAGATGAGGAGCCAACCTTCAGCAAAATACGACAGGAAGAGAGGAGGGGGGTGCGAAGCATCTTATAGGCGGAAAAACTTCACCTTGTTGATAATTAGGGTAAGCAAAAAGGAAAGGCAACCCCAGCCGTAAATTCCTTCCATCTCCGACCGCTCCCTACTGACACGTGTCCCAGCAACCATAAAGTTCCCACGCCATCATAACTGATGGGACTGATGGGCTCTCTCCTTCATTGCATGTCAACCACCTGTCCCGCCTACATGCGGCAGTTAGGGGAGGTAGGAGCGAGAACCGAGGCGTCTAGCCCCTCCACTTCCCCAAGAGTCAACCTCAAATCAAGGTAAGGCACACCACCGGTTATGTAGTATTCAACCGGCTCCATGGCATTCCACCGGTTATGTAGTATTCAACCGGCTCCATGGCATTCCACCGGTTAAGTAGTATTCAACCGGCTCCATGGCATCTCACCTGTTACGTAGTATTCAACCGGCTCCATGGCATTCCACCGGTTATGTAGTATTCAACCGGCTCCATGGCATTCCACCGGTTAAGTAGTATTCAACCGGCTCCATGGCATCTCACCTGTTACGTAGTATTCAACCGGCTCCATGGTATTCCACCGGTTTAGTCACTCTCCTTCGCCCTTGCGGGCAAGGACAAGCCAGCAACAACTCAAGGCTTCAAACACATGGGCTTTATAAACCCGGGAGAGTTTACATTTAACACATGCAAACTCTTCCAACAGGCTAAAAACCCTGCATCACACTGAACTGTGATAAATTTGGGGATCTATGGCGAGACTTGTTATCTCCACGCCACCCCATTGGGCAGATTGTTTCTCTAACATAGAACAAGTCTCCCCGCAGGCTAGCAAACTTGCACATTACCTCACGCTTATTCCAACACAAGCTGAGAAGAACTAGCAGGTGTTAACCGGTGCTTCAACATGGCCGCAACACCCCACCGGGGTACCTGTTGGCTTATTCCACGCACCAACAGGCCTCCCCGCAGGCTAGCAACTCTATATTACCCCACGCTTATTCCAGCACAAGCTGGGCCGAACCACTGGGCTACTCCCCGGCCTGCCTCACCGTTGGCAGCAGTTTCACCCTGGGAACTTGAGGGACTCGTCCCGACATGGCAGTCCACCGGTCGAGTCCTCACATCACCACGCCTTCTCTGCCCGAACGCCCTGTCACGCCCAATCTTCAATGCGGACTTGGGGGACTGGGCACCGTTGGGTCGGTAACCCTGCCGGTCTGCGGGATAGGAGCGAGACATATTAAGTCCCCATTCAAGATTGCACTTGACCGGGAACTTGGGGGACTTGTTGACAGTAGCCACAGAGGGGCTACATAGGCCCACAGACCTGCAGCCAGTGCATCCGGGGCCGGACTGAGGCCCGGAACAGGATCACCAGCACCCGGACCCGAGGTCCAACAGTCTACCTTGCGAACCGGGGACCGGGGACGCCAGCCTGCCGAACAGGTCGCCAGAGCTGTCCTTTTGTGTGCGAACAGAAGGAAACCAGTCTCACATCGAAGAGTAAGACCAGACCTCACGTCCGACCACCTATATAAGGGCCTCAACTACCCTCTTTAATAGGTAACTGATCTCTCCAACTGCTTATCATACGTGCTTAAGTTATCTATTCATCCCAACTGTACTAACTTAGGCATCGGAGAGGAGAAGACCGGCCCGCCCGATATTCCCCTTAGTTAGCAGGTTCGCAGGAGGAGATCACATCTAGATTCACCAGTCTCTACTAGGCCTACGGGTTTGTGCAGAAACAAAGCTAAATCATTAGAATATATAAGTCGTCTAAGATTTTCAACTCGTATACCATTTCTGTTAGCCTCTGGTTCATTCCTTAACAAATATTTTTTATAATGCCGTTCGACAGCAAGAGACATCATACACATAATATTGAAAATATTAATCATGAATGACATTGCAAGCTTAATTCTTTCCCTTCTTTGCAAAATTCTTCGTGCCATGCTGCAAATTTAGAAAGCATAGATGTAAATAAATAAGAATTTGTATACATGAATCAAATTTATCTATAGATAAAGACAACATGTATATAATCAATATATAGTTAACAAAAAACTTGAATCTTGTTTGCTGAAATCCAAAAAATATAATCCTAGCTTTAGTTCTCTCAATAACAGAAGAAAAAGGAATTCAAAGACAAATAATTTTAAAAAAAAAATATCTGAAAAAGGTTACCTTTGTTAGCAAAAAACGTCAACAAATCGCTTCAAGAAGAGGACGACAATTGTAGGGAGAGAAGGGTTTTCGCCATAAATATATACAGATCCAATAGCGGGAACTATGAACCCGAAAATAATTAGTGAGCGGGAGGATCTTTTTTTTAGAGAGATAATTTCTGTAATTTTACCTTTTAAATGGAATTGAAATATCATCCCTAACTAGGTAATTCTATTCAGGCTTTATGATGAAATTCATTTCCAATCATATCTCATTTTTTGTTTCTTTTCCAGTCTCAATTTACAACCAAACAACACCTCGGAATGGAAAATCAAATTATTTCTCATTCCATACCATGATTTTATGCATTCCAAACTGAGCCTAAAAGAATAAATTGGACTTATACAATAATTCTATGTTTTGAGTAATAAACAACTGATTAAACATTATCTAATTAAGTAATAAGTATTGAATAAGGAATATAATTTTTATGATATATTTATAACACATAATCAATATATTGAGCAAGAATCCAATACAGATTCTGATATGAATCTCATGTTAATAAAAAAATAATATTGAGATAAAGTAGGACTCTATAATGAGCAAACACTAGTTAATCACTATAAATACACCAACATTAGTTACTGATCTCATCAGGAAGGCATTCAATTCAGCATGTAGTAATTTTGTTTTTAAAGTTTGATTCCGTGTTTATATGGTTTTAGTTTCATTACAGTATTACAGGATTATTTGGTTTTGATTTTTTATCTACAACAAGAATTCTGAGAGATACAGACAGATCGAAGAAGACTAGACATGGCGATGGAGGAAATCGAGGCGGCGTTCCAAGAAGTGTGCAAAGGAGTCACCAAAGCTATGGAGAAGAAAACAAAGCTCAAACCCGTCCTGGGTGAGTTAGCGGCCACGCTCAATTCCTTGAGAGATGATACCGTCCAAGGCCACCAGTTCGACGATCAAAGCCGCATGCTCGAGCGCCTCGTCAAAAGATTGCGAAACGGAGCGAACCTAATGGTGAAAGTCTCCAACCTCCGAGCATGGCACTATTTCTGGGACCTCGACAAGTACAAGGAGATGGTTATTGAATTCGATGAGATCTTGAGATATTTGCATTATTGCATGAAGAAATTTCGGGATGACAAGCCCCGAACGGGGCCGTTGACATGGGAGGAGCATCTAGGGGAAGTATTTATGGTAAGGTTTAGTGCTGAACGCGTGTTCCTGGAGCTGAAGGAGGACACGACGGTGCCCCGGAAAATCAGGAATCTGCTTAAGGAAATCGAAATAGAAACTTGGCACTGTTCGGAGATAATGGATCAGAATATTGTAGTAGACGGGCTGATTGTATGTCAAGACAGACGTCGACACAGACGTCTGCCATGATTGCCATCTTGTTAGCATTGTGCAATTGTTTTAGCATATTGTATGGGGGTGGTACGCTTTTTTACTTGCTCTGATCAAGCATGGTACCACCTTAACCCAGAGCGAGCGAGGTTGTATTAACCATTACGTTATCAATGAAAGTTATCTTTGATCAAAGAAAAATTCTGTGTGTTTGTGTATGCTCTTTATCCACATACAGCCATATTCTTTATGCGCTCCGATCCTAACAAGGTTGATTATACATATTTCATTCACAATTTAAATATCAAATTTGATTGATCGTAGGAGATCCAATTACAAAAAGACATTTTCCGAATTGTAAGCAACAGAGACAACTATAACTACTGTTGTAATTAGGAGATGAGATTGTATTAACTAAGTATGAGAGCTCGAAACTGACTTCGATCTGAAATTACTGTTGGTCAATTAACTATGTGGATGTTAGTGTACGTTTTGGTTTATTGAGATTCAGTTGAATAAGTCCTAGTGGTAGTGAACTGGGAGTTTATTGTTTTACCTAGTCTTTAGGAATTCCATGATGTTAGGGAGTAGTTGGTAGCTAGTTGTTCCAAGTTTTTAGCTTAATCTGTTTTTGTACGCTCTATTTAACAGAGCTTGTTCTCTCAGTTATAATATCAATTCATTCCAGCCTCAATACTCTCTTGCTTTTAGTTTTTGCTTATTCTAACAATCTGGTATCAGAGCCCCCATTGGGCCTGAGGTGAAAAGCAGCAGCTTTGTGTGTGTCTTGCAGCAGCAAGGGTGATGGCAGAGAACAACAACTATGTGCAACCCTCCATTCCACACTTTGATGGTCATTACGACCACTGGCGTATGTTGATGGAGAATTTTCTGAGATCAAAGGAGTATTGGAGCTTGATTGAGACGGATTTTTCTGAGCCTGCCGCTGGAGAGACACTGACAACAGCACAGAGGAGGACGTTGGATGATATAAAGCTGAAGGATTTAAAAGTGAAGAATTACCTCTTCCAGGCGATTGATCGCACGATTTTGGAGACTATTCTTCAAAAAGAGACTGCGAAGCAGATCTGGGAGTCTATGGAGAAGAAGTATTCAGGGAACGCGAGAGTGAAACACGCTCAGCTCCAAGCACTAAGAAGGGAGTTTGAGATTCTTGAGATGAAGGTTGGTGAGTCCATTACAGACTATTTCTCCAAAGTCATGTCTGTGGCAAATAGAATGCGAACTTATGGTGAACAGATGCAAGATAATGTTGTGGTGGAGAAAATACTTCGATCATTGACTGAGAAGTATAACTATGTAGTATGCTCTATTGAAGAGTCGAAGAACATTGATGAGATGTCAGTTGATGAGCTGCAGAGCTCGTTGCTTGTTCATGAGCAAAAACTCAATCGACACAAAGGGGAGGAGCAAGCTGCTTTGAAAGCAACAACAAATGGTGGTGCTGGCAGTTCGACAACAAGAGGAAGAGGTCGTGGCACCTGGAGAGGAAGAGGCAAAGGGCAAGGATGGAGGTCTGACCATCAAGTCTCCGACTCACAAGGCAGAGGTAATAGAGGAGGATTCAGAAGTGATCAGCAATCCTCGGATTTCCAAGGAAGAGGTAGAAGAAACTTTGACAAGTCCAAAATTGAATGCTTCAGATGTCATAAGTTTGGCCATTTTCGTGATGAGTGTTATACAAAGCTTCACAACAATAAAGAGAAGAATGAGGAGCAGACCAACTTTGTGGAGAAAGGAGAAGTGGAAGAGGCGACACTGTTGATGGCTTTTCATGAGAAGGAGAAGTCTGAAGCAAACACATGGTATTTAGACTCCGGGTGCAGCAATCACATGACTGGTAGTAAGTCATCTTTCTCTATTTTGGATGAAACATATCGTAGTGTTGTGAAGTTTGGTGATAATTCTACTGTTAGTGTTATGGAGAAAGGTGTCATTCCAATTAGAACAAAAGCAGATCATGTTGAGGCTATTTCAAATGTGTTTTATGTTCCTGATTTAAAAAGTAATTTGTTGAGTGTTAGCCAACTTGAAGAGAAGGGGTATGTGTGCACTCAGAGAGATGGTGCTTGTGAAGTTTATGATCCTAAGAGGGGTCTAATTGCTCATGCTAAAAGGACATCAAACAGGCTGTATCCGCTGCAGATCAAGGGTGCATATTCGTGCAATTTGGCCAAAATAAAGGATCCAACATGGCTGTGGCATTTTCGCTATAGTCATTTGAATTTTAATGGATTGCAAACACTGTATCAAAAGAAGATGGTTACTGGTCTTCCCCAAATCATTCCTCCCTCCAATAAAGTGTGTGAAGAGTGTTGTGTTGGGAAGCAGCATCGTGAGTCATTCCCAAGAGGAAAAGCTTGGAGAGCTCGTACACCCCTTGAGCTAGTTCATTCTGACATATGTGGCCCCATCTCTCCGGAATCAAATGGTAAAAGGAGATACTTTATTTCTTTTGTTGATGATTATAGCCGGAAAACTTGAGTTTACTTTTTGTTAGCAAAATCAGAGGCGCTTGATACATTCAGAAGCTTTAAAGCTCTAGTTGATAAGGAGATTGGCAGACCTATCAAGATCTTAAGGACAGATCGCGGTGGTGAATATAACTCACAGGAGTTTGTGAGTTTTTGTGCTTTACATGGCATAAGGAGGCAGCTCACAGCAGCGTATACACCACAGCAAAATGGTGTGTGTGAAAGGAAAAATCATACCATCATTAATATGGTACGAACTATGCTTGCAAGAGGAGGAGTTGAAAAGTCTTTTTTGCCAGAGGCAGTTAACTGGAGCATCCATATATTGAACAGGAGCCCTACATTTGCTGTTCAAAACATGACTCCTCAAGAGGCATGGAATGGAGGTAAACCTGTTGTTGATCATTTCAAAATCTTTGGTTGTATTGCTTATGCTCACATTCCAGATCAGAAAAGAAAGAAACTTGATGACAAGGGTGAGAAGTGCATATTTCTTGGAGTAAGTGAGCAGTCCAAAGCCTATAAGTTGTATAATCCAGTCACTAAGAAGATTGTGATCAGCCGGGATGTGGTGTTTGATGAAGAAAAGATATGGAAGTGGAGTGATGATGGCTCTTTGCAGCAAAATACTTATATGCCTCTTAAAGAAGAACAAGATGAAGCTCAGCAGCCTCATTCACAGCAGCTTCATTCAACACAGCCACCAATTGAGCAAAGTGAAGTTCAGACATCGGATCCTCTTGTTCCTCGTTTAAGAAAAAGGCCAGCATGGATGATTGATTACGAAAGTGGAGGTGAATTCTCTTCTGGTTCTGACGATGATCAACTTGCTCACCTCATCTTATTTGCAGACTGTGATCCTCTAACTTTTGAGGATGCGGTCAAGGAGAAGAAGTGGAAGGATGCTATGGATGCAGAGATAAAAGCAATAGAGAAGAATGATACTTGGGAGCTTACTGATCTTCCTAAGGGGCAGAAGAGCATAGGAGTGAAATGGGTGTTCAAGACCAAGTTGAATGCACAGGGAGAAGTGGAGAAGCACAAAGCTCGCCTAGTAGCAAAGGGATACAAGCAAGAGTTTGGTGTTGATTATAGAGAAGTCTTTGCTCCGGTTGTGAGGCTTGATACTATTAGGTTAGTGATCTCTGTGGCAGCTCAAAATTCTTGGCCCATATATCAGTTGGATGTAAAATTTGCGTTTCTACATGGAGAGTTGCAAGAGCAGGTGTATGTTGAGCAACCTACTGGTTTTGTGCAAGAAGGGAGTGAGAAGAAGGTTTACAGGCTGAAAAAGGCTCTTTACGGGCTTAAACAAGCACCTAGAGCTTGGTACAGTCGTATTGATGCCTACTTTTCTTGAGCCGGGTTCAAGAAGTGTCCATATGAGCATACTCTTTATGTCAAGAATGGAGCTACAGGGAAGTATTTGTTTGTGTGCTTGTATGTAGATGATTTAATCTATACCGGAAACGATGAGCTGATGTTTGATGAGTTTAAGAGGTCTATGATGAAAGAGTTTGATATCACAGACCTGGGATTAATGCACTACTTTCTTGGCATTGAAGTAGTACAATCAGCTGCTGGAATCTTTATTGCACAGAAGAAATATGCACTGGAGGTACTAGAGAAGTTTGAAATGAAGGGCTGCAACTCTGTTACAATCCCAGCAGAACCTGGTATGAAGCTGACTGATGATTTTAAAGGCAAGAAGGCTGACAGTACATTTTTCAAACAAATAGTTGGCAGTCTAAGGTATCTCACAGCTACAAGGCCTGATATAATGTTTGCAGTGAGTGTTATTAGCAGATTTATGGAGCATCCAACTGAGCAACATGTCCTTGCTGCAAAAAGGGTCTTGCGGTACTTGAAAGGTACGATTGACTTGGGTGTTTTCTATAAGAAGGGAGAGAAGTCTGAGCTTATGGGGTTTACTGATAGTGATTATGTTGGGGATGTGAATGATAGAAAAAGCACTTCTGGTTACGTGTTTATGATGGGGAGTGGAGCTGTTTCTTGGTCATCTAAGAAGCAGCAAGTTGTGTCTTTATCGACAACAGAGGCTGAATTCATTGCTGGAGCGTCATGTGCTTGTCAAGCAGTATGGTTAAGGAGAATGCTTGGGGAATTAAAGTTTCCTCAGTTGGAGTCTACTGCAGTTTTTTGTGATAATAGCTCAACCATCAAGTTATCAAAGAATCCAGTTTTACATGGGAGGAGTAAACATATTGATGTAAGGTATCATTTTCTTCGTGACTTGACAAAAGATGGTGTTATTGAGTTAGTTCATTGTAGAAGTGAAGATCAGATTGTTGATATCCTAACCAAGCCTTTGAAGATTGTTGCATTCAAGAGGCTACGGGGACTGCTTGGTATGTGTTCATTAAAGGAAGTTGTTGGTGGAGTTGATGATGCTCGTGGATTAACTTGTTGGAGTTTTTTATGTAAACTGATGTCTTGAAGACTATCAGTTTAAGGGGGCAATTGTTAGTGTACGTTTTGGTTTATTGAGATTCAGTTGAATAAGTCCTAGTGGTAGTGAACTGGAAGTTTATTGTTTTACCTAGTCTTTAGGAATTCCATGATATTAGGGAGTAGTTGGTAGCTAGTTGTTCCAAGTTTTTAGTTTAATCTGTTTTTGTACGCTCTATTTAACAGAGCTTGTTCTCTCAGTTATAATATCAATTCATTCCAGCCTCAATACTCTCTTACTTTTAGTTTTTGCTTACTCTAACAGTGGATGTCAAACTATACTAGTTATTTTACCCTGAAAAATATGAAATTTCAATGTTCTTGGGGCAGTTGCTCGTTCCAGCCAAAAACTTGAGCTGATAAGATGGTTCGTTGCCATCCAGTCTTCACATCAACAGATCCAAACAACCTGTGGATGACCTGGTTATAAATAGAAGCCATGCATGCTCCTTGTTTGAAGTGCCAAATGCCCAATAGTCTTCCATGTGTTGCCTAACGTTATCATGAGAATAAGACTGCCATGCATATGTATAAATTTTTTTGTTTCTTTTCTTGCAAACATCACATAAGATAAGAAGAAACCTATCCGATAAAACTAATCCCTAATATTTGGACAAAAGATTGAGGACCCAATTGGACAAGAATCCAAGAAATCAATGAGTAAAAAGAGGGAGAAAGCGAGACTACATTGGGGGGGTATGTTCCAAAGTTTTCTTCTAAACTTTTAAGACGTCTCTAACACAATCAATCAGCCTTCTTATCTCTTCATAGCTCATACAAACTATTGCTAAATACATGATTGCAAAGTAGAAATAATGAAGAGAAACTAAAGGTTCAACATGATTTGAATCAACTCACATTTCTGGTCATCATCAACCTGAATTCTTCAAAATCCACAACCCCATCTCCATTCCTGTCAACCCCTTTGATCATTTGCTTACACTCTTTGAGACTGCTTCTCTCACATCCAAGGCTAACCAGAACCCTCCTCAATTCCTTGGCTGAAATCCTTCCATTCTTATCAGTATCAAATATAAGAAAAGCATCCATGAGATCATCACCCTCATCGTTACCACTACGCATTGTATCATTAGCATTCACAGCATTCATGAACTCATCCAAGTCAATGAAGCCGTCTCCATTGCAGTCCATCTCTCTGACCATCCCTTCGGCTTCTTTCGCAGCCGCCGTCTTGTTCTTGTACCCGAGGCAGCACAGAACTTCACTGAGCTCCACCGGAGATATCTTCCCGTCCCCGTTTGCGTCCATCACCTCAAACACTTGCTTGAACTGATTTGACACTTCCATGGCTGCAAAAGACTTTGCAACAGTGGCCGGTGCATCGAAGTTGGAAGACCTTCCTCTCTTCTTTCGGAAGCTCTTGCATCCACCTGACGTGGCCCGCCGGAGAGCTGTCAAGCAAATCCTAAAACAGCTCATCCTAAACCGAAACTCTCTCTAAACGCTTTGACCACTACAGCTATAGCTCAAATTGAGCAGAGTGGTAGATGTGCATGGCTTCGAATAGTGCATATATATATTTGAGAGATATGGGAAAGGGATATATCTATAATTCTATGTATCTATCTCTAGGGGGTTGGGACCGAGTCCTTTGAGGTTGATCAGGTCAGGTATGGTGGATGCCAGCTGAGTTAATAATTCGAGAAAAGCCGGCATGTACATCATTATATCATATCACCTCCTCAAAGGCTGTCTGTTTTTAGCTTTGAGCTAGTTGCTACTCGCTACTAGCTAAGCTCTTGCCGTCTCCACAATTTGAGGATTATTTGGCTTCTGGTTTACTTGGTGCCAATCATTATGTTCGTTCTCTTTGTTTCCTCGGGTTTACGAGGCGGTGTTTATAGGCCTAGTTAAGGATCAAAGTTCCCCTTACTAGAGTTGCCGAGGAATATGCCATCTTCTTCCCTTCTTCGATCATAGGCGAAATGAGAAAGAAGCAAGTAACCCAAAAAGTGAACTATAACTCTAAGACACACCGATTAATAAGTAGAGAAATGTACTCACTCGGAAATAAAGAAATCGATGGTCACCCACTGTTGAACTTGATATTAAGATCGATTCGATATCATTTAGCATGATAAGCTAAGCGCAGCTACAAATATGCAGGACCTACAATTATATCTGTAGCAACAAGTATTGACAACCATAAGCAATGTGGAAGCACAACCCTATCGAAAATCAACCAGAAAAGAAAACGAAGGTATATGTATTAACAGAAGAGAAGGCCACTTTCCATAAGAACAATTTTCATTTACCCAAAGACGGGTGAAAAAAATTGTGACTAGCATACAACATGAAAACTCCTGAAGGGATGTATAAATTCTATTGGAGCTGTATTGTCAAATAGACTACAGAAGATATATAAGCACTAGCCAACCAGTCCGAAACATTGCTAACTCTTCATACACTACCAAACTATATTTCCGTTAAAGAATAAAAAAGGAAGATGAAACTACAAGAATTGGGGCACAAATTATCATACATCTCAAATTTCATGGTGCTATCTCACCAGCTCAACATGATCGAAGCAAAACAGGACCGATTGATGAGCTTAGCATATCACTGAGGGCAATCTGGACCTCATCGGACCCATGTTCACAACTTATCAAGGTTGCAAGGAGAGGGAAGAAATGAGACAAGTTATTTTCAAATGAAGTCTCTCCCAGGCAACAGATGGCCTGGAGAGTTGCCACAATAAGCGGTGCACGTGCAGCCAATTCTCTCCGTCGCCCAGAACCTAGAGGAATCAGCCAATGGTGCTGTTGCCCATTAGATGATTCAGATACCTTTCCAGAGCAAGCCGCTTCAATATAGAACTGTAAAACCTCCTTGCAAAGATCCACAATGTGGGACTCTACCTCCACCTCATCAAAACTTGGAGGCCTGTCCTCTATAAGATTCTGTAAGAATGTAAGGCAGATTTGGTAAGATTCGTTCTCTATACGTAACAGTGGAGGGTCTTGCATTTGCGTCATGGAGCCAAACTCTTGTAGCCTTGCCCGTAAGGTGGTATCAGTGTTAATTTTGTGAGCATGTGATGCCAAATCATGCAAAGCATTGAAGAGAATTAATGTGTTATTTGTTGAAAGGTGACTCCGATACATGGTGTAAATCTCCATCACCGCCTGTAAATTGTAATGGAACATAAAGTCATCAGGAAACTTTTTTGATATGATAACTTGCAGACTATTATATTTTGTATAATACGACTACTTATCAAAACATGCATATTTTACACACAGCCTAGACATAGATATACACAGTCTAAGCAAGCATTATTGTCATACTTATTATCCCGCTCTTGTATCTTTATATATTCTAGTTTTAGACATTATGAAGTAAAAAGGCTAGTCACAATGATAATTCATGTGATAAATTTTCACACATAGTTGATGTGATAAATTCCCTAGAACTCAATTTTCATTGCACTAGTTTACATAGACGAGGAGTCCGATTTGACAACATGGTTCCATGCTACTCACTAGAACTAAAAGAATTTAAGCTAAGAACATGGCAAATAACATTGTGGCTAGGTTTCAAGAAGCAACTAAAAGGCAGGATAGACCAGACGCTAACAAAGCTAGGCATATTCTATAATAGAAAGGCATTCAGTGATTGGAACAGAAAGTACCTGAATCAATAAAAGCTGAACAGCAGCTCGGCACTTTGCGTCAGCTAAGCCAGCATAAAGAAGGCTTGTCCTTAGTCTCTCTGAATCATCCTCAGGCCTCCCAGACCCTCCATGATCTTCTCTACTAGAAGAAGAGTCTAGGTTTGCCATCATGCCATCTCCACTAAGAATGAAGGAAAAATCAGGAAGAGTTGAATTGGCTGCTTCTTTTAATGATGAAACCACTTCCTGCCACTTCTCATCAGAAAAGAGATCCCCTGCATTGCTCATCAATCGCACAAATGCAGCAATACCTATGCCAGCTAGGCTTTGGTGAGGTCGTCTGATAAAACTGACTAGAAGCACCAAAACTTTCTTCAAAAGAGGACTGACAGTGTCATAAAACTTGACAAAAAGATCGACAACTAATTGGAGTGCCAATGTGCATGTCTCGTACATCCAGGCATCTTGATCGAGCTCGCCTGTTTCACTGTCAATTCCTTGCTCTGGTGAACTTTCCCCAGAAGGATCAATAGCATGGCGCACATAGTCAAATATTGGAAATAACACTGATTCAAACACTTTTTCCCACAAAGGTAGAGAAAAAAGGTGGCCATGGTTACGTAAAGATTCAAATAGCACTTGTAAGGCACTCTTCCTGATTTCAGGCCTGGGATCAAAGCTAAGTTCAGACAAACCTGCAGAGAACATTACAATAAAATAAAAATTTTTGCAGTCTGAAAGAATAGAAAGCTCCGTTAAGAGTTCCTAACTGCTTTGCAATAATATTTATAACAGCCAAATCATGCAACATCCTTACCAGCTAACAAAGGGAACCAGAAATAAAGATGGTCATCCTTATCTGGCATTCCCCCATTATCTTGTCTTCCTTCTTTCCATCCTTGAGGTGAAGATGGAGTGATTTTCCCAGATGCATCCTTCTCCTTATTTCTTGATGAGGAACTAAGACCTCCCTCAGCCAGTTTTGTTGCACAGAACCGAAGAAAAGCAATAGCATTGAGGCTAATGTCTTTGTTGAATCTACTATTGGTGAATGCAATAAGACAATTTACGCAATCAGTAAAAGTAGTGGTCTCAGTCTCGGTAATGTACGGGAAGTAGTCGCGAATAATCTTCTCAATTATTTCAAAGGCCAAGAGTACAATATTCTTGTGGTCATCATAAGCTGCCGTAGTGAAGACCTGAAAACAATCATAGTAGCATGTATCAAAAATTATGCAAGAAGAAAATCTTTATGAAGGTAATTAACCACTGTAGGAGTACAATTATTCATGAAGATAAAAGGTTGGGATATTCCAGTACCATGAACATGCTCTTCCATCCAGATTTGACATTATTGACACGAGATAAAACCATTTGGGAGACACATCTGATGATTAATTCTCGTATCTCAACTGCACTACTTTTACGCATAACAATGACGAAAGGTTTCATAAATTCATTCTGAAAATTATAATTAGCCAGCTCTTCTCGCTCCAAGAACTTCATTGACAATTGGCGCAGAGAATCCATAGCGAAAATTGCAATAGACAGGTTTTCAGAACAGCCAATTGTCACAAAGAAATTAGAGAGTACATGCCAGATGCTAGACCACACAAGCCTGATGCGGTTCATGTTATAATGCCTGTAATAAGAAAAAACTTTTTAAGTCAAACTATCTAGTTTTGTTGAAGGAAGTCCAAAAGTAAGACGAAGTGAGGTGAGCCATACGCAATTTCAACCATCTTTGTGAGGCTGAAAACCCGAGGATCTGATGCAGATCGCAATTCCTCCATAGAGACCTTGCAAAGAGCCTTAACAAAATCTATAATTGCCTCACTGTTTAGCTTTTGACTCCGTGTGAATATGCGGCTCATGTCTCCAACTTGTTCCAACATATTTAAGTTAGAAACCAAATTGTTCATCTGTTCTGATGTGACCATCCCAGAAGCATTCCCACCAATACCAGCACTATCATATGAACCTCTCAACACGGCAGCAGCTGCATATTGCATCTTCCCTTGGCCCTTCTTTTTTAAAACAGGAAGGACAGTTGACTTGGCTTGCTTTGATTTTTCTGATTCATTCTGAGGAAAAGCAAAGAAAGTGGCATCTGGAGGAGCACCCTCTCCCAGGAGATGCAGATGTTCGAAGCGGGAAACACAAGTTAAAATATGCTCCCAGGCTTCTTGTAGGTAGTTCCCATCTTCATCTGCAATTGTCACTATTGCCTACAGAAAATGGCCGAATAAGAAATATAAGATGCATGTACCTTCTCACAGCCCAATAATGTGAACATATTACAGAAAATTCAATTGAGAAATTTCTCATGGCCAATTACTAGTACATAAAGTATAAGTAGGCCATAAATAATGTGGTTGAAGAAAGAGTAGCTGATAGCTCAGGAGTAACACTACTGACTACACCTAACCATATTTGAGCTTAATTATGTTTTAACTCAAACATCATGATTACTCAACATAATCATTATATTTCATAGATGGTATTTGCATCTCTTTTATCATCACTCTTCTGGTGTATATAAATTTAAATTTGTTCGCTTCCTTACACTCTTCTCAATAAGCAACTCACTTTCAGTACAGTACATCATGTTTATTGTAGACAAGTATACCACTTCAAACTGGTTAGCTAAGAATTCGTATCAGGTGTCCAATAAATTTTGTTTTGTTTCTAGACACCAGCTTCTAGTTTAAAATAGCTTTAGTAACTACAACCAAGAGCTTGAGGTTAGAATTCTATGATGACATCATGAGGCATTAACTGTCGAAAACTGCCAAACTAGCTCGAAAGAAAGCAGACAGTTAGAATAATTACTGATAGAATCAGTCATTGGTAATATGAGCCTCATGAGCTGTCTATGCTATTGTTAAAGTGAACATGTCGATTTCAGAAAGCAACTAGTACAATCATAAAGCTCATTCGCATCCAGTGCAACAACTGTGTGGTAGAGCAATTACTAACCTTGATTGCTTCTATGTTTTTCTGCTTGATATCAGCAGGAGAGTGGAGGGAAGTAAACTTCGCCAGTGAAGTCACAAAAGCATCTCTATGGGTCTTCATAGACATTGCGGCAGTTACATGGATAGCATAACGAATCCCTTCAAGACACAGAGAAATAATTACTTCATCATCAGTTTGGTCA
This sequence comes from Potentilla sterilis, assembly GCA_963682095.1. Classification (NCBI taxonomy): domain Eukaryota; kingdom Viridiplantae; phylum Streptophyta; class Magnoliopsida; order Rosales; family Rosaceae; genus Potentilla; species Potentilla sterilis. The sequence goes on along the minus strand of OY821766.1, from coordinate 34,839,456 downwards.
AGTGGTACACTGAAGGCAGCCAACATAGGAGCCCAGCAGACCTCCACCATGAATTTAAGAATTACCACATCTGTTGCAGCATAATAAACTGACCTACAAAACAGCGATGAAACTATATATTGAGGTTTGAATTTAAAAGATACTGTCAGTTGCTCTAAAGTAAATTTAGAAAAAGTCATCAACAGATAAAAGAGCACTTCTGGACTTGCAAAATTCTTAATAAAGAGTAGAAGCCAAGAGTAGAAGTTAAGTGCAGTAGCACAAACTACAAAGTTGATTGCTAAGGACTTTATGAGTGCATGAGGCTAGTATTTCTTACTCAGATTTCCGAGCTTTTTCCTTAAATTGCTCTTGCATATGCTTGATAAGATCATCACTGGTCTCCAATTGACTGTCCCCTCGTTTGCGGATCACAATATTCAAGATACTATCCAAACCCAAAAGACGGTTTGGGTTCACCGACTGTATCTGCTGAGGAGCCATATCAAAATCTTTCATTTTTATTTCCTTTCTTGAAATTCGGTCATATAATGACCTCAAGTACTCCTCAGATAGATCTTTTCCATCATCGATGCCACGATTGTTTCTTATAAAATCATCAGCTGACATCTGCATGTTTAATGACCAGAAGAAGTTAGACATCAATTACAAATCTGATCATCCAATTAAATTAGGTATGTGTTATCACACCTTGCTCTTCACCATAGGGTTATGAGCATCAGTATTGAGCAATATCACAGAGTAGGCAAGGACATAGGCTGTATCAGCACTAGTAAAAGCCTTTGGATTGCACTTGCAATAGCGCTCAGCGAACTTTTCCATTATTCTGTCAATCTTTTGTGCCTCACCTGGCAACCTAAAGCCTTGAAGAAAGGACCTGATTGCCTCATCAAACTCCAAGTCTTGAAAATCAAAGGATTCCACATAAGCATGCATTACTTTTAGTGATAAGTCTTCTCTTTCTCCAAGATAATCCCCAATCAGAGTCTTGTTCAACCCAGATGCATTTTTTAGAAAAGCAGCTATCTCCTCCGGTGAATCACCCACCTTATTTGCATTGATAAGAAACTCAATTCCTTTCTTTGGTTTCCGATTGAAAAGAGATATACCTTCCTGCCATAAAACATACATAAGATTCCAAGTGCCACGGCAGAACAGGGATCTGATAGCATTCCAAAAAATTGGCTTACCTGAAGTTCCAGCTTGTAAGCTCGGCGTTGCTCAATTGTCAAAGGATCAGATGCTTCACTGGAGGCTTCAGAATGAGAATCTGAACCTTCAACAGGCTCCTCACCACCATTCCCATTTGCCACGGGAAGCGCTCCTGGTTCGGAACTATTCTCATTTACCTCAGATTTCTTGGTAGAATGAGGATCTGGGATGCGCAATTGTTTGTTCATCCAGTCCCCTATCGACCTCAAGATAGCAACTAAACACCTCATGGCTTCAAGTTTCATAGTTGCCTCTTGAGGAGGCAGTAAAGTTGTGGCAACACCAGGAGGGACACCTTGGGCAGTTTTAAGAAGGCCATTTACCATCCTGGAAGTATCAGGATCAACAGAACAGGAGAAGGAAAACACAAATTCATTAACAGAAGACCAAATCATGTAAAATATGAACGCGTGGAAAAAAATGCAGGTGCATCTGTTAATAAATAGGATATAACACTATTCAGTACTTTGAAAATTGCAGGTAAAAATCAGGGAGAGAAAGGACTTCATAGATGCAAACAAGGCTTACCTTTCAAATATGTTTGATGAATTGACATCGCAATCATAATTGATAAATATGTCGACCAGGATCTGAGAATCAACACAGAGCTTCTCAAGAAACCGAAGCACTATCATCTTCTGCTGAAAATTAGGCTGTGCAACATTCTCTAACACTCTGAGAACAATCATAGGAAAAAATACTCCAATCTCTGCTTTCAATCCGGCTCTAAATCTTGACACCAGACTAATGAAGATGGAACAAGATAGCTGAAAAACTATCATAAGAGTTGACGCACTGTTCTTCAACAATGACAGACATAAGTATTGCTTAATTGCACCTAAAAACCTGTTCCACATAAAAAAAAATTAAGCAAAATTGAGTAAGAGAATACAGGGCAAAATTGAGAAACTTGCTGAAGTTTATAATATATTAGTCATTTCACTGCATCCAACAATACAAAATGCATATCTTATTGAACAGAAAGGGAAGCAGGGTAACAAGATGGGAATTTGTGTTCATCATACACCTCTGAACAATGCAACTGATCACCAGTGCAACAAAAATACTGGAGAGACCAAATGTAATAGATTCCAAAGTTAAAATTTTAAAAACTTGAGATCTACCAACTAGCAAATTCAACTTGAGAAACTAATCTGTAGATCACTCTAATATCTCCAGAGATATACCATTTCACTTGTTCTGTAGTAAAAGTGGCATATCTGCATTAACCAAGCACTGGGACATGCTTGATCTAATTTGCATTGCATAATTAGTTCTCAGTAAAGCATGTAAAGCAATCACATTTTAAATAGGTACTATCATTTATCAGACACTATAGTGGAAGCATTTCCAGGCACCAAATTTTCAAGGACATCACAAGTACTATGACTTGCAAACATCAGCATAGGTAAAACCATCAACGTCTACAATAAACACTCCTAACTTGTCTGTTAAAAAAAAATAGAAAAAACAAAAAAAAAAACATTCTTAACTAATAAGGCACCATTCCTAACTAATAAGGCACGACATATATATCCAACTGCCTTTATCCCTACAAATTAATAACAAGTGATTCTCTCAATATCTCCCTGTAGACTAATTTTCTACTATCAGGGCAACTATCACTTGAATATGTAATGATATACCGAAGACCACAAGGGGAAGATTGCCACTGTATTATGTATCCCTATAAGTCTATAACACTAAATCAATCTAAATTTCTAGCAATAGTTGTAATTAATAGCAGTGCCACATATCTCTTTTTCTCTCCTTATAGATTCAAAATCCCGGTGGACCATCTCTACTCTCCCAATAAGCAAACTAGAAAAATTGCATTGAGTGTAGCGCAAGCAACCAGGTCGTATCCAATCAGCTCAATTGGATTAGATAATCAAACTAAATAAACATTGAAAACAAAGTGCCAGCATCTAACATAACCATTTGAGAGTAAGAAGTACCTGTCGCTGGTCCTAAACACAGCACCGGCATTCTCCAACAAAATCTTCAAAAGCTCCAAAGCCACAATCTTCCCCTTCATCAACTCCGGATCCGCCAACGCCTCCTTCGGTGGAGTCTTCATAGACAGCTTACAAAGCGCTCTAAACACCAAAAAAGCATCTCTTCTCAACTTATTACCAATCTGAACCTCCAAATCCTCATCCCTCTCCACTTCCCCATCCGCCAGCTCCCCCTTTCGGCCTTCCAACGCCGTCTTATACATACTAATCTCCCAGTACTTAGCATCCAACATATCCTTATCAGTCGAGTCCAGTAAGTCCGCCGGATTCGTGGTCTCCACTGTGGTGGTCTCAAACGCTCCATCATGCTTGGAAAGCTTAGTCGGCGTCGAAGGATTCAACACTCCATCAATGTCGGACATAATTTTGGTAATGAACCCCTGCACAAACATAGTCATGGACGCATCGGCATTAGATTTCTCAATGGGATCCATGAGCTCCGCCACCACAATGGGATTAATCGGCACCGTCGAAGAGTCAGCCTCCATTCGCCGGAAAACAATCACCAGCATCTGGATCAGTGAAGCCTTCGCCGTCGTCTGGTTGACTATATTCTTACTCCCTAAATAGATATCATAGCAAGTCCTCACTATCTGAAGCAAGCAATCGCCGTGAATCCGGAGCGAGATTGACGTCACTGCTGACAGCAGCGTCTTGAGGACGAGCAGCTCCATCTGATCGTCCCCTAAATCGTGGCATTTACAGACGGACTCGATCAGCTTCGTCAGCAGCTTCGCCTCGGCGCCACCGGAGGTGTCGGCCTCGCCGCGGAGGTAGCCGTGCGCGATGAGCTTCTGGATGCAGTCGACGGCGGGATCGGCGATCTTGAGCACTCCCGACGCGGCGGCGTTGATGATAGGGCTGAGGATGGACTCGGCGTCGGCGAGGGAGTACTCATCGGAGCCTCCATCGTGGAGCGGGCCAGGCTCGGAGGATTCGGGCTCGGAATCCGGGCCGGGTTGGGCCGGGTTGGAAAGGTGGTCGATGACGGCCTTGCATTCGCTAGCGAGCTTGGCGTGCTTGCGCCACGAGGCGTTCTTGATGATCTTCTCTAGGGCTGGAGAAACGACCTGTCGGAGACGGGAATCGGCTTCCGAAGAAGCCATTCCCGGCGGTGGCGACGAGCGGTGGTGGTGGCGGAGGTGGCGGGGCTCTCACCGGTGAGCCGGATCTGGGGAAATGGCGGGGGATTCCTTGCAGGGAACAGTGGCGCGAATTGGGAATCGGTGTCGCTCGGCGAGTTGACTCAGTGGCACAGAGAGAGAGAGAGAGAGAGAGAGAGAGAGCTGAGACTGAGAGAGAGAGAGAGAGAGATGAGAGTACGAGATTTAGATCGCGTTTTTTCTCATGGAGTGGTGGGAGGTCCAAGGGAGGGAGTTATAATGACGGAAGTGCCCTTGGGTTGATGTGGAGAGTTGGATGAATTTGGCGGGTGTTATCGGTATTCAATATGAAGAAATAATTAAGAAATGTCATCCTATTGAAATAGGGAAGGTTTTGAAGTGCCAAATAGTATTACCAAATATGTAACAAAAAAAAAACATAATGGTGCTCGATAAAAGGGAAATACTTGGGTCCATATCGGTATAAATAGTGTGCGTCTATACTTTTTCTAGTTTGCATATCTTTGACAATGTAATTAACGACTTTAACTGTTTAAAAGTTGAATTAATCAATAAAAATCACATATGTAAAAAATGAATGTAAATATATATCATTTGTTTAACCGATTGTCTCAAACAAATAGACGGTTGATCATGAGATTTCCAACTTTCAGTATAACTGTTTATTTGTTTGATGCAATCGAATGAGCAAGCAATTTTAGTTTATTCTGAATTTTTGCATAGATGATCTTTATTGATTAATTCAACTTTTGAACGATTAAAATTGTTGATTACATTGCTCAATATATGCAAATTAGAGAGAGTATGGACGCACATCATCCATTCTGATATAGACACAAGTATTTTCCCAGACACAAGTACTAAACCCTAAACCCAAGCAAAAGTAAAACAGAAAATTGATCCAAAATTAGGCATAGTGTTTTGTTTAATAACAAAAATGGCCCGATCACAATCTTGGAGACAAATGTTATTATCCGATATTTAGTTATTTACGACGAGCTATCCACTATGTTATCATCTTTAAAATCATTAAATTTCGATTGATAGTGACTGTTGAAATTTGGGCTATGTATTATGGCGTCATTACGTAGATTAAAGAGTATTGATGAGAAGTAATCTCACAAAAAGCTGATATTAAATGTGCTATATTGGAAGTTTTTAAAAGAGATTTCGCAAAAAAGTATGACGCTAGTCTCATTATTTTCCTTCGAAAGACAGGTAACAAGAAGGTCATACACGTTCGTCGTGGAACTTCTCCAATTTGCTACCATTGCTTTCAGCCTAGGAGTTAATTTGCTACCCTAGTTTATGGCACGTTTACTTACTTGGAATGGAATTCATCTGGAATCGGAATCGGAATCGGAAGGAATGAGATTCGGAATGGAATAATATGGGAGGAATGGGAATGAAACTATTACGATTGTTGTTGTTTACTTGCGAGAAGGAATTGGAATTAAATTTAAGTTAATTACCAAAATACCCTTTTAAAAGTTAAACAAATTAGTGCTATCAGCGAACTGCCATTATTTCTATATGCCTCCCATGAATCAGATAAGCACAAACAATTTTTTCTGGGATTATGGAGGCACAAAGATGCCAGGACTTAACAATTAATATGGCAGGTGAGTAATGCCGTTTAGCTAGCTAACCAAAACTAGAATCTTGTATGAGGATGCATTCAAAACATTAAACAAGAAAACCAAAATACAGAAACTAACAGCATTTCCAATTTGAAATCGACTCTTGGACCTCCAATGCTAATTTTCTGCAATAAGTAGATGCCAAATACAAGAAGCATGCCTCCCATTGAGCACAAACTATACAACTGGCTTTCCACCATAACAGAAGCTGACGAATTTCATTAGACCAGTTGCTTTATCACTCCAACATCACACATTATATCATCAATAATACCTTGGCATAGTAGTCCTTCCGAACTCTGCGAGCGATTTGATGCCCACCCAAATCAAAAGCCTTGAACTTGATTTTCCCAATGCTCAACTCCTCAGATGTTGGATACTGAGTGGGTTGGTGCTGAACTAATCTCTGCAATATCCCATCACGCCCAAAACCCAGAATCAGAAAATCAAACAAAATGCTACTTGCCTTAACCTCAATTGCCGATCAATCATTTACAGTTCACACTCTGATCCTATGTATCCATAACATGAAAAAATCACAAAAGGGACAAAGATTCAGGTGAAAGCTCAAATCTTTGTATCAATTCTATGCTCACATTTGGACACAAATCAAAATTGTATAGAATGGTTCACTATCAAGGCAATCAAACACAACCCATATTGGAAATCAAAATCCACAATTTCAATATCTCAATCAAAATATCCACCAATTAACAACAAATAAGATAACAGTTCAATTGGGAAAAAGAGAGAGGAAGACCTCGTCTTTGAGCATATGAAGGAGGGTAGTTTTGCCGGCATTATCGAGGCCGAGGAACAAGATCTTGGCCTCCTTTTGCCACAAGCCTAGAGATGCGAGAACCCCATAAAACCCATCCAACAAGAACATGCTGTTTCACGCTCACAGATCGAAATCTCGCTCCAAATCAGAGAGACAGAGCTGGTTGAGAAATAACTCAGAGCCATGCCAAAGGAATCAGCTGATTCGTTTATGCTCTTGTCGGGAACGAGATGGCATTTTTCATTCCCTCCCATTCCGACCTCCCCCCTCTTGAAAACAAACCCGGGTATCTCCCGGAATTCATTCCGAATCTGACAGGTGGGCCCCACCACAAATCTCATTCCTCTACCCAAGTAAACACCGGAATGGAATTGATTCCGGGAGAATGCAACTCCATTCCGGTGAAGTAAACATGCCATTATTTCATTTAGTATTAATTTCATTAATTTATTATTTTCTTTTTCTTCAAAATTAACCAATTTACTACCACACTTCCTCGTATTATTTTGTCAGTTTTCCGTAGTAAATGATTAATAAACATATTGGCTAAAAATTGAAATAGACAGATTGGTACGATCCTTTAACTTCAACTACTCTACCGTCGTCCTTGAACTCTTCCCAATTCCTTGCTCACTTGATGGCCACCTCTGTCTCCAATGCGGCTTGCTTTCTCTATCCCCACCCAAAAATCAACGAACCCAGAAAAACCCACCACCCCAAATTCTCCGGCGCCACATTCCGGCCAGCACCCTCCGGCCACCGCTTTCATCCTCCACCAATGGCTATTAGTGTTCAAGTGACAGCAATGGGTGAAAACAGAGTAGGGAAGCCAAGGTTTAAGTGGGTTGAGATAGGTTCTGATATTACAGAAGCCCAACAAGAAGCTATAGATGAACTCCGTCTAAGAATGAACAACCGCTGCCAGGCTTTGATGAAACAGATTATTTGCTATTCTCCTCTGAAAGGGAATCTTTGTGAGGTGTTGGAGGCTTGGGTTGGGATTATGAAGCCTTGCAGAGCTGACTGGCTTGCTGTTCTTAAACAGTTGAGGATTAAAGATCACCCTCTTTATCTTCAGGTATACTTACTTGAGCTTTTTGGGTTTGTTGTGTTATGCTTGACATACTCTTTATGACTGGAGTTTTGTGTATGTTCATTCAGTTATGATTAGATTTTGAATGTGCTACTGAGATATAAGGACTGGTTTGTGTTAAAACTTAATCTGATTTAGATTTTTGATAAAGTCGACTTCAAAAGATTGAGCATTTGGTGGTGTCTAATCCCACTGGGGAGATTAACGACTCTTTGGTGGTCATAGGGGTGCTATGGTGTGGCTGATGGGAACATAGAGTTATCAGTTTGGTACGCCTAAGGAATCTTGAATATACGAAACAATTTGTTCATATTTACAGTTATGTGAAATTGGAGGTTCTAAAATTTCAATTCATGTTGTGTAAAATCATTCTGCAGGATTATCCCTGCTATAGAGTCCCCTTTATCATCTTATGCAAGTTATCTTCTAATTGGGAAACCTGGCTTAGGTGCCTTTTAAATTTGCGAGACAGATGAGTCCTAACTATAGAGATTCTGAAGGATACAAGCTTTACAATTATATAGGCTACAGCTACTATTGAATACCATTATTAACAGCTATGTATACAAATATATAACTGATGATTCCAGGAATCAATCAGATAGAAGAATGGCATAACTGATGCACATGAATGTAGCCATATCAGGATGTAGTCAATGAATAAGATTAAGCAGCCAACGGAGAAGATTGAGTAGCTTTAACACTAATTGCTAGGCAAAGAGCTATCTGACAATGTTAAATGTTGAATCTCTTTCAACCATCTAGTCCTATTCCTTTATTTTATTATATTTTGTAGACCTCCAGTTCGCTTGGATCCTTTTGATCTCCCCGGCTCTTACCAATAAGTTTAGGCAGCACACGTGCGTTTCAGTATCATATATTGTAACTAATCTTAGATACTTGTATAACCTTCTCTAGTTTTAATTAATCCTTCTTAAGACATGTTTACTATCTTCTTAATTTTGCATCATGGCTTACAAATAAGAGTGTTTTTCCTCCACCAAGAGAAAGGTTTTAGCAAACCAACTTGGGAGAAAATCACATTTTGTTTTAATGAGTTGTACCTCAGATAGTTTTAACCAAAGCAAACACCTAGTTAATCATTTTTCTTTGAAGAACAGATGCTGAAATTATATGTTTCTGCATGCAAAAAATTACAAGCCTATCTATAGCAGAAGTCCATTTAATTCTTGAATTTTTCACAGGTGGCAGAAATCGCTGTACTGGATGAATCGTTTGAACCCAATTTGCGTGACTATACTAAAATAATCCATGGTTATGGGAAGCAAAATCGAATTGAGGACGCTGAGAACACCCTTTCGAAAATGAAGTCTAGAGGCTTTGTATGTGACCAAGTAACTCTAACTGCCGTGATTGACATGTATAGCAAGGCCGGACATCTTAAACTGGCTGAAGATACTTTTGAAGAAATTAAACTCCTTGGAGAGCAATTAGATAAACGATCGTATGGCTCAATGATCATGGCCTATATCAGAGCTGGAATGCCTGAGCAGGGAGAGAATTTACTCATAGAAATGGATGCCCGGGAAATGTATGCTGGTAGTGAAATTTACAAGGCATTGTTAAGAGCATACTCCATGGTCGGTGATACTGAAGGAGCTCAAAGGGTGTTCAATGCAGTTCAGCTAGCTGGTATCTCTCCAGATGCTAAGATATGCGGACTTCTCATAAATGCATATGGTATATCAGGTCAAAGTCAAAAGGCACGCGCTGCATTTGAAAATATGAGGAAGGCTGGTCTTAAACCCAGTGATAAATGTATAGCTCTAATGTTGGCTGCTTACGAGAAGGAGAACAAGCTTCAAATGGCATTAAACTTTCTAATGGGATTGGAGAGAGAAGGTATCATTGTTGGGAAAGAAGCTGCTGAAACACTGGCCGGATGGTTTAGAAAACTAGGAGTTGTGGAAGAGGTCGATATGGTCTTGAGAGAATTTGCAGCAACAGAAGCCAATTCTGAAATTCCTGCTTCATAGTCTTCATCTCCAAGTTTTATTTTCTGCTCATTACAGATGTCAACTTTGGTTGCCATGAACACAAAATTGGTAAGATGAGAACTTTCCTCCAAATCCATTTACTGTTAAACTCGAGGGAGTGATCAAATGGATCCAAGTTTACTTTCCTGCCAAAACTATTTGATGTGCCATTACAAGAAAAGGAAGATGGTCTGCTATTCATAGAAACTGCTGGGGTGTGTGGATGCAGCATTTACACAAATAATATGGCCTCATTTGTGTGTGGATGCAGCATATATCCGAAAGAACATAGAGAACAACTCTGCACTTTTTGGTGTCTGTAAACTGAATCGATGAATACATCCACTTAATTGAGCTTAGCTTTCAGCGGCTGTCATGTGCTAGTAAGAATGCGATGGATGATATGCGTCCATTATCGTTCTTGGAGCTTTGCTGTTTATCTTCTTCATGGCGATTGTTCTGTCCTTGGAATTTGGTTTCTTGGCTGCCTGGCTGGTCTGTCAGGCAAGTTGAACTGTGATTATTAAAATTCGAAATGTCCAAACCTTGTTTTGATAGCTGCGGCCTCTTGGCCCTCCTTCTATATGTCCAAAGATGTCACTAAATTATGAGGTTAATCATTTTAACAGATCGTCCAGGCCAAAAACTCTTCTTCTTTTCTCCGTTGTAATCTTCCACAACTTTACGTACACCACAGTAATTAGGAAAGCTTTTACTGAAACTTGAAAGCAAGAAAACCAGTTGGATTAACCAACCCAGTCAAAAGCTATTGATCATGTTATAATAATCAAAGTGGGTGTGACTGGCCTTGTGCTTTCCACACATAAAACTGCTCTTTGAAGGTTAAAGGTTGAAGGTTGAAGTTTGAACACGCTCATATCGATCAGTCCTATTACTCCTATATCCTCACATACCATGATAACATTAGTCAGATCTCCCTCACTCGCGTGTAAATACTACTCGTTTGGGTTAGCAACATTTTCTCATTAGCCTAGCTATATAAATGTGTGATCTAATGTTGGATTTGACTAGCTAATATTTAGATGTTAAGAGAAACCATGCATGCATGCAGGTATTTAAAAGTTCAATAACAAAAAAATATTTATAAACCAAGTCACTAATTAACATTACTTGCCCATTGAAACAACCTAGCTACTAGTATGCTAATATATATGATCGACATACACCTCATCAGCAGGCAAGTACTCTTAAATTCAATTGATCAATCAGCTCCTACATTGATCAGCCTCATTTGGACAGAGACCGAGATGGTGAAGCCTCGGAGCACGGCACCGACCCTGACGGAGAATCGGTGTGCCTGTTGAGCAGTTCACGAGCCAAAGCTTGAAGATCGCCACCGCCACCACCACCACCACTCGATGAGGGACCACCGGAACCGCCTACGAACTGATGATGTTGCTGGTTCTGCAGCAATGCACGTTGTTGCATGACCCAAGCAGTTGGCTGCACCATGGGTTCGAAAAGCGACGACAAATCATATGTTGCGGGCATGGGGGCCGAAGGAAGGTCTGCAATGGAGAATGCAGGTTGAGCAATTAGCGGCGGAGGTGGCGGAGGGGGTGATGGAAGCTCCATTGTTGCTAGGTGGGCTTGCAAGTACGAGATCTCGGCTTGTAGATTCACCACCTATGCATTATGTAAACAAAACAGTAAACCCAGAAAGTAAAAAACAAGTAAGACCATACAACAAGGAAGTGATGAAGTTTCACAAAAGCTTTCTCATACTGTGAAAGATTAAGTAAAACCTACTTGAATTGAATATTCAGTATAGTAGAACATAATCCATACTGATAGTATAATTGTGGTTTAGAGACAAATTTAAGGGTTCCTTAGCTTTGTTTATACTAAAAGGGCGTATTAGAACATGGCCTTGCGAGCAAAAGAAGCATTCTCAGAAGAATGAACAAAGTTTCTTCTCCAAATTAATTTCTTCTTGGAGTTAGCGAAGCTGAGGTTGGTTACGTTGAATACTTGAATTTAGATGCCGCAGTATCTGTAATGTTAGTATACTGTTGCATATAAAGACATAGTTTTGAGTCTCGAGTCTTGACTCGAGCTACATTCTGAAAACAAATTTGTAACCCCCCACATTTCCAAATAACCACCTGCGTAATTAGATCTATTGACACGAACTATTTCATATGGTTATGGCTAATTCATTTATACTATACATTTCACTAAGTTAACCAAAAACCAAAACATTTGTGGAATTTTTTTTTGTCCAAAAAACATGAATGAGATGTAGACAAATTAATTATTCTTAAATAATAAAAGCACAACAAATTACAAGGCTACTAATGTACTCGCAACGACTAACTGATACGATTATAAACTTTTTCTCTTTTATTAGCTTTTCATTTGCTATATCTTTTACAAAGGTGAAAACGCTCACTTTGCGCCAGAAATTTTCACGTGAAAAAAGAGACACCAACGTTTAAGTTAACGTGATAAAAGAACGATCACGTGAAAGATGCGACATCATCTTGTTAACGTCAATAATATTTGTTTTTTTTCGAAAACGGTTTAAAACCCAGCTGAGAGATTCAATCTCACGCCAGTGGTTTCAATTTATTGCTACAAAGAGGGTGTAAAGTGATTAGTATTATCATTTTACAATATCATCACATTTAATAATTCTTGAAATGAGTGTATTTTAATTACAAATTTATTGATAATGTCATTTTAGCAATTTAATTACAAATTTATTAATAATATCGAACACAGACTCTAAAAATAGTTCTGGGTAATAAAGAAGGTAGTTACTAATCATCTAGTTTACTGTAAATGTACATATGTATAGGTACTTCATCTACACTCACAATCAGTCAGAGTAGATCTACACAGTACACATGACTAGGTAAGCAAGTTCTGAAAAAGAGATTGAATGTCAAATAAAATATGGAAAAATCAACAAACTAGTTTCCACTTTCCCCCGAAAATACTGAATTTATGAAAATAAATAAATGAGATTGCACAAGAAAAGACCAATTAAATTGAAGAAGCAAGAAACCGACCATTTCCTCAATACCAGCAAAGAAAGAACCAAACAATATGCACAGAAAGATGGCACAAACAAACCAGTAGGGCTCTACGACTGAACCATTTTGTATAGAGTAACCGCCGACCACAAGATTTCTTAATCAGAGAGGCCCTCTAGATTTCAGCAAAGCACATAACTGTCCCCTATAAGCATTTTATTCTTCCTTGATTTGGTTTTCTAAGCTTTCAATTAATTGTGTTTCTCACTAAGGGCACCAGACCCTCAGTTCAGAAGACAGCGGGACACCTCCTCCCTGTCATAAGGACATGGTTGCCCTATACATCAACCTTTACTGAAGTAACTCTTTGGGTCAATGCTACTTGAGCTATAGGTAAATCATTGGCTTATAGCTACCCAAAAGTGAATAAGAAGGTTTTGGATTAAACCAGGAAAAACAAAGGGAGGTTTGTTTTGGATAATATTTTCCAGAAATGGGGTATTGGGAAAAGGTCGGATGATTAAGAAAGTAAAGGGATGGGATACCAGAATCTGTCAAGATCATGAGTCACTGAACCATGATCACGATAAGTCGATAATCCTCATCAACGAAGTTGGTATGAAAGAATGATTGATTAAATAATTAAATCAAGTCAATTAATCGTGTATATATATATATGTTAATATGTATAGTAATGTGTGCACCTGTTGTTGAAGAGCAAAGATGTGAGCAACACAGCCGTAGACTGGATCTTTGAGCCTAGCTTGAGCCTCAAAACAAACAGTGAGGACGGCGTCGGGCCGCTTGTGTGCCGGAATATGAAGAAGAAGCTTGGAGACATTGCTGGCTCCGAACACCTTGTGCACCGCTGCAAAGTGAGCTGCTCCTTGCTCTGAGTCGAAGTAGGGTGCAAATATGCATCCCGCCACACACTTCCTCCTCAAGAACTTACACGCACCACACGGTCCGGCGTTCCCTCCTCCTCCACCGGCGCCTCCTCCACTGCTGCTCCCTCCACCTCCACCACCGCCAGAGCCACCACCACTAGGGTTTGTTGTTGCATTCATCTCTCTCTTGAGAGGGGTTTCTTCTTTCTTGGGGGCAATCTTAATCGATTTGCCTGTGCTGATTGATTTGCTTGATTTGGTATTTATGAGTGTTTGAGGGGGTTTAAGATCGTGAAGATGATGATGATGATGAGTGGTGCCATTAATGTTTTGGGAGGGGAAAAAAGAAGGGTGTTTGGGGTTTGGTGGTGGCTTTGTTTTGTTTTGTTTTGGTTTTGGTTTTGGTTTGTTTTGGGGTTAATGGGTTGTTCTTATTGAGTGAGTGGAGGTTAAGGGGTGTGTGTGAATATTGTGATATTAAAAATAAACAAAACTAGCTTTAGCTTTAGCTATAGAGAAGATTAGAAGAGGAGGAAGAAGAAGACTTTAAAGCCACGCGAGAGAGCAAACGCTTAATACCAACATTTAGCTTCTTGCGTGAAGCAAACATACGATAAGCCCTAGCTAGCAAAACCGATCATCCTCTTCTCTCTCTTTCTGATCTCTAGCTGGCTTCATATATATTTAGTTATAAAATTGAATAAGTAATTCATGTCTTAAATCAGATATATAGAACTGTATGAATATGAAAGTGGGTTTGTTGTTGCTGTGGAACAAAAAGAATGGGATTTTGGAAGGTCGAAACGTGTCGAGGGGTCTGTCTATGTTTGCCAGTCTGCGTGGAGGGCAAAAGACGCCATCTCCATCTCTCACTTTCTCTCTCAACGTTTGAAAATGACCCCTCATTTTTCTTTTAACTTTCCTCTTCGATATGAAAAGCCAAAACGAAGCTTGAGTTTCAAAATTATACATAAATGGATCGAGCAGTTTTAACTTTTATTTCCTGCTGGGTAGTATGATCTTAGTCATCTTACATTGATATCGTAAAGGGTGGTCGGTAAATTTACTTCGATACATTATTTTTGCTTAAATTTTCAAGCAAATCCGACAAACAAGTAAAAAAAATCGGTGACTACTTATTGTTAGATAAGCCAATGATCATTGATCGAAATAATGATGGAAGAAAATTGGCACGAGGATGAATATGAAATAACACTAAACAGCTTACTATTAGCTCATTTAATTATTTCTTAAGTGATGCCTTGACTAGCTATACTTGGAAAAAGGTAGCAGAGAAGACAAGGGTCCACTGCGGCACTGCCTATATATGATGATTGGCAAGTTATACTCGAACAAGGCATGGTCATCTTCAGAAAATGAAAGATGATTTTTAACTAAATGCAAAAGAATAGAGGTTTAATTACGCAAAATCTCTTGAGCATCTAGAGGTTGCACTTTAATCATTTCAGAAACAGGGTTTATAAGTGATCGGAATTAAACCAGCTCTAGTTGTTTTTTATTACTAATATCAAGTTAAACATGATGAATGAGGAAATTGATGGCATAGTTACTTATTTGGAATGAAATTTATCATGAATAGAAAATAGAAGAAATGAGGGATGGAATGAAATTGTATATGGAGATTTCAATTTCATTGAGACGTTTACTATTACAATTGATATTGTTTACTTATCATAAAGGATTAGAATTAATGTAGTTTGATTACTAAAATACCCTTAGGCATTGTGGCACAAATGAGTAAAACGATTTATACTTTCAATTACATCAATGAATTACGTCTTTGAAGTTTAAGAATGTGTATATACTTTATTTCTAAATTACTATTTATATAGAGAAAAATATAACTAGATATATACAAGATATATTTAGGGTTTTGTAATTTCGGGTTATTGAAATTATGTGAGAATAATTTAAACATAGAAAGTTCACTCTCTTGAACTTTCTAAACCCACCTCCCCCCTTGGTTTTTCAAATCCGGATTATTAAGCAATCAATTCTTGATTGAAAAGTTGGATCCATACCAATTCTGATTTCATCATGTGTAAGTAAACGCAAGAATTCTCTCATTACAGAATCATTTATTTACTTTTCAGTTCTATTTCAGGTAAGTGAATGTGCCCTAAATACGTGTTTTTTTTTCTATTACTCTAACACAAAAAAAAATTCAAGAGAAACCAAAATCCACTTTGATTTTGTAATTAAGCGATCTTATTGTCTTTATTAAATAACGGTCTTTTCTTTGTACATTTCATGTGAGATCGAGCACTCATAAAACGTGATATAGGGTCCACTTTCAGTGCAATCTAGTCATTACGTATCTAGGAGATACTTGGGATCACAATTTGAAAAAGGTACGTTATTGTTTTAATGTAACTAGTTCTCGTTAATTAGTAATTACGTACGCTTGTACTAATTTTTTCTGATCAATATGATTTACAATCAAATAATATGATTTTTTCCTTATTAATTACTACATAACGTATGGTTCTATCGTTTGTATATTTTATTTACGACAGAATACTAAGAAAATGTGGTACATGGTCCACTTTCGCGGTGTTCACGTTTTACATTGTTATTATCTGAGAGCACACCAAAAAACTTGTATCATCTTCAGTACAGTTAGCTATTATGTAAGGTGGAAAAGAGCATGAGACTCAAAATTTGACAAATGTATGTTGATGTTTAAATATAACAAAATCTCAGTAATGACTTTTGTATTGATTATGATAAAATGCCGATTAATAGTTAATAATTATATAAGCTTCAATTTTATTTAGAAACTGAATGAGTAACCGGTAATGTTGTTGTCAGTCGATGACTTGGTAAATAGTTAACTGATTAAGTATTATAGACCTGTAATAGCATGTGATTGTCACATACACCATCTTTAACATTGTGTAGCTTCTATCAATATTGAATATGGTACGCATAATTTTTTTCTTTAAATGTACTCGAAATTTTTCCTTAAAACATGTGTAATATAGATGTAAAAAGCGGACGGTAGACAATAACATTATTCGGATAAAATGGTTCGTTCTCCTTGTCATTGTGATCCAGAAACATCATTGTTGACAGTAGCCGCAGAGAGGCTACAACAGGCCCACAGACCCGCAGCAAGCGCACCAGGGCCCGGCCCAAGGGTCGGGGCCGGATCACCAGCACCCGGCCTCGGGGCCGGGCACTCTATCCTGCCTCCAGGGACCCAGGGGCCGGGGGCGCCAGCCTGCCTAAGAGGGCACCAGAAGGTATAAGCAGAAGGGAACCAGTCCCACATCGAAGAGTAAGGCCAGCCCTTACCCCCAACCACCTATATATGGGCCCCAACTACCCTCTTTATGAGGTAACTTGTCTCTCTCCCTGCTTACATACGTGCCTTAGTTATATACATTCCAACTATACTAACTTAGGCATCGGAGAGGTGAAGGCCGGCCCGCCCGGTATTCCCCTTAGTGAGCAGGATTGCAAGAGATAGAGTTGGATTCATCAAGTATCTACTAGACCCCCGGGTTTAGGCAGAAACAATTGGCGCCGTCTGTGGGAATTCGTACAAAAAGTTGTGTTGCTCTATCAATCCTTTGGAGAAGTAGCTGCATCCTTCAGTCCGGAAACAATGCAGGGGAGGAAGATAAAAGCCAGCGGGGAAAAACCGAGAGCGCGAATTCAGTTCCCCGACCCAGCCCGTAACATAAAGGCTGAGGTCGGTACGAGGTTCGCCCTTTCTTCCGTCAGTGATAGAACTCATGATCACCGGAAACCAGAGAGCATCGACCAGAAGGATCCGGAAGAAATTAAAAAGATGAAGGCAAAGGTCGAGCGCTTGCGAGCGGAGGGTGATCAAGATCGGCTAAGAGCGGAGGCCCGGTGCCGAGAATTGGAGGCAGTCAACATCGCCCTGGTGGCGGCCCTGGAGCGAGAGGGTCAGCAGAGCACTCCTCGAGCAGCACCGCGATCAGCAGGCAAGACTAGCGAGTTCCCGCATCTTGAGGTAGGACAGGCCACGGGAAGAAGAAAGACCGTGCATATGGGCACGCCACTCTTTTCGGAAGCTTTAAAGAACTCCGGACTGGTCGAGCCCCTGTACCGCACGGGCCCGGCGTCAACCGAACAGGAAAGCACTACCGCTCGAGCGCTCGAGACACTCTCCGCCTCAGTAGCAGACATGAAGGGCCGCATGGAGGCCAGCGAGAGAATGGCAGGGCGGCAGCAGGGTGACGCGCGGTTCAACGAGCGTATTGGACCTTTCCCGCGCCGAATTAGGGAATCGGGAAGATCTGGAAGCCAAAGGCCTCTAAAGTTGACCTATTCCGGGGCGGGCTGTCCGTACCAGCACCTGGACAGCTTCAAGTCACAAGCAGGGGTGAGGGGCTACTCGGACGCCACGTGCTGCAACGTATTTCAAGAAACGCTCTCAGGAGAGGCGTTGAATTGGTTCTACGAGCTACCAATTAATTCAGTCGAAACCTTCGAGCGGTTGGCGGATAAGTTCGTCGGCCGGTTCATTCTAAGAGCCAGGACAGCACAGGCATCCACAATCCTTTTTGACTGCATGCAAACAGACAACGAGCCCCTACGTGCCTTCGTTAACCGGTGGCAGATTGCCACGGCCGGGGTCAGGAACCTGGACAAGCAGATCGCAGGGATGGCCTTCAAGCAGGGTTTAAGACCCGGGGAACTTTCGTACGACTTGCTAGTGCAGGAGCCGCTGGGGTACGACGAGCTGATGACTGTGGCCGTTAGGCACGCTCAGGCAGAGCATGACACATACGAGGACAAGGCGCCCAAGCGAATAGCGGACGACCTGCAGCCGTCCCATGGGGGCAAAGCCGGATGGCTAGATCGTAGCCGAGCGCCCGCAGCTACTAGGAAAGCAGACCCACAGGAGGAATGGCAACCCCGGCGGAGCGATGGCGACGGTTCCCGATCAGGAAGAAAACAGCCGTTTGTGCGTTCGGCGCGGCCTCTAGCTGCTACGCCAGCAGAGCGACCATCGCGGGCCTTGGCTATTTTGCCATCCGGAAAGCCCAAAGATCTAGCCCTTGGGAACCGATGACCGAAAAGCCCAGATAGCGGTCGTAATCGACCGGGCCCGCCAGAAGGACCCCAACAACGAGCAACCGCGGCCTCGGCAGGTGGGAACTATAAGCACCCGCACTCCCGGGGGCATCGAGGTGCACGGGAGCATTAACATGATACACGGTGGGGATCGTATAGATCGACTTACCCGGAGCTCGAAGAAGCGGTGCCTAAGATCGGTTCGAGGGAAGGAGGTATACGCCTTCGGCGAAAGAAGCGGCCAAGCCGCTAAAACCGGATGGAGATCGATCACCTTTTACGAGGGGGAAGAGCCGGGGGATTTGATCCAACCGCACAGCGACCCCTTCCTCATTACGGTCCAAATAGACCACTGGATAACCAGTCGTATGCTGATTGATACCGGAGCCTCGGTCAACGTAATGTTCCGGGATGTATACAAGGGGTTGCAGAGAGGAAGGAACAAGTTATCCCAGGATAACGAGCCGCTCATAAGCTTCTCCGGTGAGGTCGTCCAGCCCTTGGGATCGGATTACCTACCGATCATCTTCAGCGAGGGAGACAGAACCAGAGAGGAGCATTTGGAGTTCATCATTGTCGACTGCCTATCATCGTACAATGGCATAATCGGTCGGCCAGGATTATGGAGGCTCAAAACGTTTATTGCTGGCCATATGTTAATGCTGAAGATGCCTTCACCGGCCGGAGTCATTACCATATGCGGGGACCAAAGGATCGCCCGCAAGTATTACACAGAAGCCGTGACCCACGGGAGGAAGCGGACCGAGGTCTTCACAACCGCTCAGCAGGCACCCGCGCCGGATCTAAACATTGACCCACGTGATGACGTCAAGACAAAAAGAGTCGGGCGGTTCATCGAGAAACTGGAGCCACCTGCGGCCGTGGAACAAACCGAAGCAATCTGCATTTCGGTAGACCACCCGGAGCGAACTGTCGTATTAGGGACGCGGCTCGATCCGGTTGTTAGGCAAGAGCTCATAGCCTTCCTCCAGGACAACGGTTCGGTCTTCGCATGGTCCTATGAGGACATGCCGGGCATATCCCCGGAGATAGCCGTGCATGAGCTAAATTTATTACCCAGCGTTCCCCCGGTAAGGCAGAAGAGGAGATCTTTCAGTCCCGCAAAGTATGAGGCAATCAGAGCGGAGGTACAGAAATTGAGGAGTATAGGGTTCATCCGGGAAGTCCAGTACCCCCGCTGGCTCGCTAACGTAGTTATGGTACCAAAGAAGGGAACCGGCCAATGGCGTATGTGCGTGGACTTCACTAACCTGAACCGGGCGTGTCCAAAGGACAGCTTCCCGCTCCCCCGGATTGACCAGCTTATAGATTCCACGTCCGGTTTTAAGATGCTCAGCTTCATGGACGCTTACGCCGGATACAATCAGATTAGGATGCACCCGGGTGATGAGGAGCACACATCATTCACAACCGACCGAGGTACCTACTGTTATAAGAGGATGCCGTACGGTCTGAAGAACGCAGGGGCCACCTACCAGCGAACGGTCAACCAAATGCTGGAACAAGAAATGGGTAAAACCGTAGAGGTTTATGTGGATGACATGCTGGTCAAGAGCTTGACTGCAGGGGCCCACATCCGGGATTTGGCCGTAGTCATCGGCAAGATGCTCAAATTCGGAATGCGCTTAAACCCAAAGAAATGTATTTTCGGAATTTCAGAGGGCCTATTCCTAGTCCACATCATCAGCCAGCGAGGGATAGAGGCCAACCCGCTGAAGGTCCAGGTGATTTTAGATATGGAAACACCAGAGGAGAGAAACCAGGTCCAGATGTTGACCGGCCGGTTAGCCGCCCTCGCCAGATTCATCTCCCGCGTAACCGACAAATGCACCCCGTTCTTCAAATTGCTCAAGGCACAGCAGACCAGGAAAATCCACTGGGCACTGAAGCATGAAGCAGCGTTCCAGTCTATCAAGGCATATCTGTCGGCAGTGCCTCTCCTATCCAAACCAGTGCCGGGCGAAATGCTATACCTTTACATAGCTGCATCCGCGACGGCCGTCTCCGCAGCTCTCATTAGGAAGGAAGAAACGCTCGAACTCCCGGTATACTATGCGGGAAAGGGACTCACTGGAGCAGAGGGCCGGTACCCCGACATAGAGAGATTGGCTCTGGCCCTGATTGTTAGTGCCAGGAAGCTCCGGCATTATTTCCAGGCTCACTCCATCACCTTGTATACCAATCACCCTCTGCGACAGATCCTACAAAGGCTGGAGACCAGTGGTAGGCTCGTGCGGTGGGCAGTTGAACTGGGAGAATTCGACATCATCTACGCCCTGCGAACGGCCATCAAGGGGCAGGCAGCTGCGGACTTCATATGTGAGCTCACCCCAATGGCGGTAGAAGCGCACCCCGACCAGTGCGAGGACACCGAGGCAGTACGAGCCACAAAGGCCGCGCCAGGCCTCCCCACCGGTTGGAAGCTTTACGTGGATGGCTCCGTAACGGCCAGGCGGAGCGGTGCTGGTGTCATGATGACCTCGCCCGATGGCCAGTCATACGAGTATGCCTTACGATTCCTTTTTAGCACCTCCAACAACGCTGCCGAGTATGAGGCCCTCATAGCCGGTCTGCAACTGGCCAAGGAGCTGGAAATCTCGTCCATGGAGATATACAGCGACTCTAGCCTAGTGGTGAACCAGATGAACGGGGTGTTCGAGGTCAAGGACCCCCAGCTGTCCTCTTACCAGGCTCTGGCCAAAACCTTGATCGAGCCGTTCGAGGGCGCCACGATCCAACACATTCCCCGAGAGGAAAATAGACATGCGGATGACCTCGCAAGGCTGGCAACCGGAAACTACCCTCCAGAGTACCGGAGGGCAAAAATGGAAACTCTCCAGCAGCCAAGTATAAACAAAACCATCTCTGAGATATTTGCGGTAGAAGAAGCGCCGCCAAGCTGGATGGATCCAATAGTCAAGTATTTGACTGACAAAACCAGCCCCCAGGATGCGGTAGAGGCCAGAAGACTACACCTCCGGTGCGCCCGGTACGGTCTCCTCAACGGCCAGTTATACCGAAGGGGGCACAGCTTCCCCCAGCTGAGGTGTGTGACAAAAGAGGCAGGCGAGGCTATCATGCGAGAGATCCACGAGGAGGTATGCGGTAATCACTCCGGCGCAAGATCATTATCCCACAAATCGCTCCGAGCGGGGTATTTCTGGCCAGACATGGCGGCAATGTCAAGAAAAATATCAGGCGGCTGCCACAAGTGCCACATGTACGCCTCTATACCTCATGCCCCGGCAGCCGCGTTATCAATCCTGTTGGCACCGTGGTCATTTGCACAATGGGGATTGGACATCATCGGCCCTTTCCCAACGGCTATAGGACAGTACAAGTACGCCATCGTGGCAGTAGACTATCAGACCAAGTGGGTCGAGGCAGAACCCATGATAAAGATCACTGAGGAACGGGTTAAAAAGTTCCTATGGAAGAACATCTACTGCCGATTCGGGGTACCGCAGACTATTGTCACGGATAATGGGACACAGTTCAATAATGCTGATCTTATCCAGTACACAACCTCTATGGGGACTCGGATGTTGTTCGCCTCAGTGGCGCACCCACAGACCAACGGCCAAGTAGAAGCGGTCAATAAGATTATCAAGACCCTCCTCAAAAAGAAGTTGGATGCTAAGAAGGGATGTTGGGCCGAAGAGCTTCCCGCAGTGCTATGGACCATCCGGACAACAGCAGCAGAGGCAACAGGAGAGACCCCGTTCTGCATGGCATTCGGGAGCGAAGCGGTACTCCCGGTAGAGACTGGTATACCCAGTGGCAGGGTAGAGAATTACGACGCCGAGACAAATGCCGAGGGGCTATTACTCAACCTGGACCTCATCGAGGAGCGCCGCGACCTGGCACATATGCGCAACCAAACCTACAAGCAGCGGATCGCCCGGTATTATGACAGAAGGGTCCGGGAGAGAAACCTCCAGGTCGGGGACTGGGTCATGAGGAAGATCCAGAAAAAACCGTTGGCCCTAGAACCAACGTGGGAAGGGCCCTACCAGATCACTGCGGCCGTCGGACCGGCAACATTCCACATTATAGACACCGAGGGTATCTATTCCACCCGGCCATGGAATATCCAGCACCTACGGTTCTACCCTAGGTAATGGCGGTCACAGAACGACAACGGTGTATTTGACATTAATATTGCAATACGCGGTTTCAATAATAACAAATAAACTACGGTAATGCAAGATGTGCATTTACAAGGTAAACAGCTAGCTACCGCCCCCGGAGCCTCCAACCCCCGGCCCGCCGCTTTTTAGAGCCTGCTCCTGCTCCACCATCTCAGTCAAGGCTATATCAGCCTCCATCTGCTTAGCATCAAGCCATCCTTTCTCCTTCCACTCCAGATAAGCGTCGGTGATGCCCTTCTCCCGGGCCGCGTCCAGCATCTCTTCAAACTCCACCGACTCCCGGAAGTCGTCGACAGCCTTATCAGCTACTTCGGCAAGCTGGGATTCCGACAGCTTCTCCCTTCCTTGGGCGACCACTGTGACCTGGTTCTGCAGCTCCAAAACCTTCGCCTCCAGCTCCGTAATTCTCCCTTCCCGGGCAACGGCCTGGTTCTGCAGCTCCAAAACCCTCGTCTCCAACTCTGCGACCCGCCCTTCCCGCGTAGCAGCTTGTCGATCGGCCTTTTCCCGTTCTTGCTGCAGGTCATGGCACAACCGACCGGTTAGTTCTTTCTCTCGCACGAGCTCGGTGCCCAACCGACCAACTTCCTCTCTTTCCTCCGCAAGCTTGGCTTCTGCCACGTCCGCCCGCACGCTCAGCTCCTCCACCCGCTCCTCCAAAACCGCAGCAGCCTCCCCTCTGGGCTCGGCGGCGCAAAGACTATGAACCAGCTGCGAGACATAAATTAACGGACATTAGCTCGTAACACTCCAAGAGAAGCGGAAGCACAAGAACACTTACCCGAACAGCTAGTTCCACGGGCTTCGCCCTGTTCTCGCCCGATCGACCAGTCTCAGGGTTCTCCCGGTCAAGGCCCAGGGCTTCGAGGGTAGCAACCACGAACCTGCCAGTTCCATCAGCAGAGCTACGACTGGCTTCCGGCACCTGAGTCCTTCGACCAACCGCCTCCACGACGGGAGCCACCGCCCGCTCGGCTGGCCCAGCCGAGCTGGACGCCCCAGCGTCAAGGGTTCTCGCCCTCTTGGCCGGAGTTTCACCATGGCCGCTTCGACGGTGACCGGACGCTTCTGCCGTTTCTCTCTCCCGCGAGGTTCGAACGGCCATCGGTCGCGCCACGGGTCCTGGACCAGGAGGTCTCACAGACCGCCCTTCCCGAATAAGTAGCGGGGAGGTATTCCCACCGCCCGGTAGCCTTCCATAGTAAGCATCCGGAAACACAAGCGGCACTGCCTTATCATGTTCCCCGCATCTCTTGGTAGCCGTATCAATAATGGTCTTCGCGGCCACCTCCCCCGTCTCCGCCAATCTCGAGACTACAAGCTCCTCATCCGGTTCGATAGTCTCCTCAACTTTAAGCGTGAGCCGGGGAGGGTTAGCTGCAACCGATAAGTCCAGCAGTCAGCACACAAGCAACCACGCAAAAGGATGAAATTATGCAAGGCACCTTACCAGGTTTTCTCCCCATCTCGCATATCTCCAGCACGTTCCATCGGATGAAATTGTAGGAGCTCCGACTCAGATAGTCCCAGCCATGGAACAACCGATATATCCGTTGCTTCTCCAACTCCTCCAGCCAGTACGACTGATCCCCGATCGGCTGATAGGCCCCAGGCACCTGATGACCCCTCCAGTTACGCTGCCACCTGCCGCCGGCCAGCACCACCGACTTCCTCCAGGTATCTGAAACCGATGACGGCAGGTGCGTGATAGCAGCAGCATGCTCCCGCGTGGCAAAGTTCACACAGCCGCTGCATTGGGCCTTTCGGCAGTAAGAAATCTTGTACAGCGCCCGAAACTCATTAACCGTGGGCCAGTTCATGTGGCTCAGGCTAAATAGGCACCCAAGCCCAAGCAACTGCCTCCACTAGTTGCTCGGAAGCTGGGCCGGGGAAAGATTTAATGAGCTTAGCATATACTGAACAAATTCCGGTAGCGGCAGCGATAGTCCGTGTCGGAACTGATCATCGAAAACAGCAACCCAGCCCGGTTCCGGGTTACAGGCCAGTTCTCCGGGACGCAGCCCTCGAAGTTTAACAGAAGGATCGATGTCCCACTTCGCTCGAAACTCCCTGATCTCTCTCTCATCCATGCTTCTAATTGGTTCGTCGCAGAGAATCGTCTTGTCGCCATCCAACAGCTCGTGCCTTCTGGGCCCACGGCTGGCGCCGCCATGATGCGCAGGTCTCCCAGACGCCATAATCCTAAAACAAAATAAGTCAGATCTGCAGCAAGGTGGACGAGGAGAGTAGAAGGCAAAGGGTCTAGGCAAACTGTGGAAGGGGGCGAGCAGAGTGAACAATAAATAGGGCAACAAGAAAGGCAACGAAACCCCAGCCGTGGATTCCCTCCATCTCAGACCGCTCTCTATCGACACGTGTCCCAGCATAGATAAGGGATCCCATCTAGCATAGCTGATGGGACTGATGGGCTTTCCCCTTTATCGCATGTCCGCCACCTGTCCCACTTATCAGCAGCATTTCGGGAGAAGGAGCGAATAACGAGGCGTCCATTCCCCTCGTTTCCCCAGAAAGTCAACTCCGACTCAATCCGGCACCAGGGCGGTTCACAAATATGATCATTCAACCGGCTGCATGGCTTTTCTTCCTCGTATATCTTGGGAAGACCTCTCACCGCTTGTGATTTTTTTTTCCAACTGCTTCAAGAGCATTTGTCCAGGTATGCACCCTCCCCTTTTAACACCACCTTCGTTGCATATCACTGGGGAACTCGTCTCGACATGGCATATCGCCCGGTCAAAATCCACCCAGCACTATGACATTCCACCGGCTTTGGGACATTTAACCCACTCCAAGGCATTCTACCGGTTGTCACCTTCCTTTGCCTATGGGCAGGAACGAGCCAACAGCAAAGGCTTCTAAACGCATGGGCTTTATAAACCCGGGCGAGCTTACATCTAACCCATGTACTCTTGTCCAGCAGGATAAAAACCCTGCATCACACTGAACTGTGATACATTTGGGGATACATGGCGAGACTCGTTATCTCAACGCCACTCCACTGGGCAGATTGTTTCTCTAAAAAAGAACAAGTCTCCCCGCAGGCTAACAAACCTGCACATTACCTCAACGCTTAACCAACAAAAGCTGAGAAGAACTAGCAAGTGTTAACCAATGCCTCAGTACGGCCGTAACACTCTCCGGGATGTTTGTTGGCCTAGTCCACGCACCAACAGGCCCTCCCGTAGGCTAGCATTTCCGGGACTCGTCTCGATATGGCAGGACGCCCGGTAGACCTCCCGAGAACCGAGGAACTTTGAGGCATTCTAAACTGGGGGGCTCGCCGAAATGGCATTGCGTCCGGGCACCGGTCGAGGTCCGCCCCGCTGCATCTCATTTCCGGGACTCGTCTCGATATGGCAGGACGCCCGGTCGACCTCCCGAGAACCGAGGAACTTTGAGGCATTCTAAACTGGGGGACTCGCCGAAATGGCATTGCGTCCGGGCACCGGTCGAGGTCCACCCAGCTGCATCTCATTTCTGGGACTCGACCCGATATGGCAGACCGCCCAGGCCCCGATATTATAAATATACTTATAAAAATTTCACTTACCATCAACGACGGCTACTCACCTCGGTCACGCCCAATCTTTAACGCGGACTTGGGGGACTGGGCACCGGTAGGTTGGTAACCCTGCGGGTCTGCAGGGCAAGAGTAAGACAGTTAAGTCCCCATTCAAGATTGCACTTGACCGGGAACTTGGAGGACTTGTTGACAGTAGCCGCAGAGAGGCTACAACAGGCCCACAGACCCGCAGCAAGCGCACCAGGGCCCGGCCCAAGGGTCGGGGCCGGATCACCAGCACCCGGCCTCGGGGCCGGGCACTCTATCCTGCCTCCAGGGACCCAGGGGCCGGGGGCGCCAGCCTGCCTAAGAGGGCACCAGAAGGTATAAGCAGAAGGGAACCAGTCCCACATCGAAGAGTAAGACCAGCCCTTACCCCCAACCACCTATATATGGGCCCCAACTACCCTCTTTATGAGGTAACTTGTCTCTCTCCCTGCTTACATACGTGCCTTAGTTATATACATTCCAACTATACTAACTTAGACATTGGAGAGGTGAAGGCCGGCCCGCCCGGTATTCCCCTTAGTGAGCAGGATTGCAGGAGATAGAGTTGGATTCATCAAGTATCTACTAGACCCCCGGGTTTAGGCAGAAACAATCATCATATTGGAAAAGTTTCTATAGCAAGAAAACAAGAAAACCCTAATTATCTAACCAGTTCAATGCTCCCATCTAAACTCAAAAATTACTAAAAATGGTTAGTGGTAAATCAAAAAGGTCTCAAATTCCCAAGTTTAGAGTTCAAAGCTAGAGTAATAGAGCCACCCTAGTCTCAGGCCACCACGTGTGGGGTGACAATGAAAGTAACGGTCGTCTAAGCCGAGAAGATGACCTCATCTTCCAACTGTAGAGACCACGCGCCTTCACTTGGAAAGTAGGTAACGCCCTACTCCACAGTAAATTTAAGAATTGATTTACTTTTACAACAGAAAGTGAAAAGTGGCGTGTAAACAGTTCGTAACGGCGCATCACCGCGGTGTCTGCCTTTTGTCTAATCCATGTGTCGTGAAGTCGGAAGCATTGATTGAGAGCTCCGATGCCACCAGGTCGCCGACACGTGTACTTTTCAGCAGACTCCGACGGTGGCGATGACGACCGAGGAAGCTTACGTTGTAACAGTCGCACATATGAAACTGGGTACTACGTTCTGCGTGATCTTAATTTATGGAAGGGAAGCGTTAAACTAGTTGCCTCTTTGTTTGAACCTTTTGAAGTACTCTTTGGGAAGACTTAAGATTAAGAGGTGTGTTGTTGTAAGGTTGAGCGTTTCATCGATGATGTTCTTATGATTCGTATGAAACTAGAGAGCCTTCTTAATTACGAGGTGCATGTTAGTTTGAATGAAGTTCCTAATATTTGCCCCCGGATTGTTTCCCAGCCACTCTGAGTAAATAAATCGAAACTACAATTAACTTCCACGAGGGTATAAGATCTCAAAAATTAATGTTGTATGAACCACCTTCTAACATTTTATTTAAGTTATATAATCACATACAATTAAATTTACTTTAATAAAAAAATAAATAAACTAAATATTATTCAATTGTACGTAGATAATATATATGTTCAAGCAGTAATTAACGACTCCGAGAAAGAAAATGAATATGTCAAGTCTAAAAGAGACACATATATACATGATTTGAAACTTAATAAGTCTTTCAATTGCTTAGTAGCTAGTGTCTCTCAATGTTTAAGTAGTGTCTTGCAGATATGCTTACCCAAACTTTCTGTAGCAGCAATGTTGATGAAGTGTTCAATGCAATTCAGATATTGAAGAATGAATAAAGACCCCACGAGTTCCCCGCCCGTGCGGTCAAAATCCTTAAAACCTTATGAATGTATAACTATCTATGATGATCTGCATTGGCTTTACCGATTTTAAGATAGAAGAAATGTGTTTAATATTGTTGGATGTCACCCCAGCATGCGGCAATTGAGCTGCTAAGAACCTAAGAAGGATCAATTAGTCAAACGATCGATTGGTTAAACAAACAGAGATTAACTAATACAATTAATGGGATTAATTAAGAGATTATATAATTGAGTAAAGTGGTCAAAGAAGGATTTGGACTACACTAATCATGGAACTAATATTTGATAGGCTTCTAATTAGATCGATCAGTCATGCATGTTAGTCAAACAGTCTTCGATCGGATCTGTATTCTTGACTAATTATAAGCGGCTAAGCTAGCTAGCTAATTACTAATTAGGATTAGCACTAATCATTTGTATTATGCTATTGCAGAACAGTGGATTCTTAAGTCTGCTACATTGTATCCACCAAGTTGTTCTATTGTTGAATTTTTATTTTCATCTAACTGAAGATTTGAAATATATGAAATATGCCATATACCGATGATGTATGACTAATTGTTCTTCAGTTATAGATCTTCTTTGACCGTCTTATAGAAATTTCTCGGGAACATATTAAAAATATACAATCTTTCTTATCCTTTTTCACAACTGTTCCACTATTTTTATGGTTGAATACAATATTACATACGTATCTTGGATTTTCATACATCAGTCATATACCCTAGCAGTCTACTTGTGTTCTCAATGGTTATGTTTAAGTCATTTTTCCAATTTCCAATCACCATCTGTTTGCTTGCGATCTATAAAATGCAAACCCGGAATTCATGGATTATAAAATAATGGCTAGCTATAGCAAGACTAATAATCACTCCACAGATGGATTAGTGAAGGGCCAATACATGTTAATTTGCCAAAGAAAGAAATGCCAATATATATGGTTAACATTTTCATTACATCTATCTATCTGATGCTCTGAAATCCCAACGTAGCTATTTTCAATACAATAAAAGCCCGCAACTAAGGTAAAACTTTGAAGACAAATAATCGAGTTTAGAGTTTGCCATTCAAAGTCTAGATTTTAGGCTCAAAGTTAGGATTCAGAGTACTAACCTAAACCCTATACATTCCAAAACCCTAGACGGACTCGGATTCGCTCGTACTCAGAACACAAAACATAAAACACATAATTAGGACATGCAGGAAATTATAACATTATAACTCTATATCTCTCGAGCTCTATAAGGCCGTGGAAAAAACTTTAAGGCCATCGATCTAACCTAATTCAAAACCAACCATGCATGTCATCTTATATGCAAATCTGCACTCAGATGATGGGGGATGCATGGAAATCATAGCTAGGTTGAGAGCTCTACTTCTCCTTTAATTAGCGATCATCATACTGTACCTGATCGATGATCGATATTAATCAGAAACCAAGACAACGTGTACATACGTCGTAGTATAATTAAGAGACTGTTCAATGTGTTCATCCCAGATTTGATTTCGAGTACGTACAGTTGATATACCTACGTACATGAAATGCAATAGGAGATTTGATTTTCAGTACGTACAGAGAGAGTTGATATACTATACCTACGTACGTACATGCAACAGTTGATATTTACTCAAAAGTATACGTACATACATGCTCCAGTGATTGATGAGTACTTGAAAGTGGGTCGCAGAGATATAATAGAAGGCTGCACGTGGCGTGATACGATGTATATATGGTGGTGCAGTAAGTTTTGGCCTACTGCGTGGTTTTCTGTGCTGCAAAACAAACATCAATCCATGGTGGTCGGTCAGTCAGTCCCTACTGAGTCGTCAGTCCTGGTTCGGGCACCAGTACTTCTGGACTCATCAGTCTCTGTGTTGTGCTTGACTGTTGACTACTGGGGAGAAGCTGCTGTTAGATCACTGATGGCTAAAGCGCAGGAGTTTAGGCTAGGCTGTTTGCTCTTACGTACATGACTTCCATCGGGCTCTTTCACCATAAATGAGCTCACCCACCTTCGATCTTCTTCTTCGATCACTTATACTCTTCTAGCTACTTCCCATCACTTCCACCATGGTTACTTGATTAGTACTAAGGCCCTGAATGACACTCCTTATTTTTACGAGTTACTTCATCTCTTGCGAGAGATCGATCGATTAAGATGTCGGACATGCATGCATTGTTACACTACGCCATTAAAGGTCTTATGCGACTGACACTAATCGGCTTAAGCGACGAGCAACGCGCGGCATAAACTCTTAAGCGACACACAATCTGTCGCTTAACTGACGTCGTTTAAGTGGAGTAGCTTCAGACTTTAAGCGACGCGAGTCACGAGTCACGCCGTTTAAAGGAAGCTTTAAACGACGGGGGTAAATAATAGTCGCTTACCACTTAAGCGACAGACTTATGTATCCGTCGCTATAAAGAACAATTAAAGCCACGGGTCTAGACCAAACTCCGTCGCCTAAAATTTAATTTTAAGCGACGGGTATTGAAAGATCAAGCCGCATAAAATATATCTTAAGCGACGCATAAAATTTTAAGTCCGTCACTTTAAGTATATCTTAAGCGACTGATATAGGTTCAAGTGCGGCGCTTACATTTTATCTTAAGTGACGTGTATCGTTCTTGCGTCGCTTAAATGGATAGCTTAAGCGACGGTATATAGTCTAAGTGCGTCACTTTAAGGGTATCTTAAAGCGACGTGGAAATTCTTTATCCGTCGCTTAAGTGGAACTGTGCTGTTCACCACAGAACCTGGTTCTCTCGTTGCCTGACCTGAAAAACACCAAATTGCACAAATTCATTCAAACCAACACATTATAATTCATTTTCAGACCAACACATTCATTCAAACCAACACATTATGAATTAGTTTGAAACCAACACATTCATACATAAACTGTTGAGTTCACAAAAGTTGATAAAAGAATGAAGGGCAATGAGACCGAAAATAAGCTAAAAACTCATGGAGGAGGAGGAGGAGCAGGAGCTGAAGTACTTGCAGATTCTTGTTTTTGTGCGGCGAGGATCCTTGCAATTTGTTCCTCCATGTTGCGCATACGCTCTGCGGTAGCTGCTTGTTGCTCCATGTACTCCGCCCACATACGCTCTGTTGCCGCTTCATGTTCCGCCTTCAGTTGTTCCTTTATTTGAGTCACTTGAGTCTGTACGAGTGCGTCTACATCTACATGTCGTGCGCCTCCACTCTTCTTGGGTTCCCGCTGCATGCATTTACCCACGCCTCGGATGTCGGTCCCTCTCTTTTCACCAACGTGAGAGACTATGACATCGAGTTGCTCGGCAATGGAGAGAGGATCTTCAGGTGGCATATCTGGGTTTTCCTCCAACCTATCCCGTAGTCGTTGGGACACACTCTCTTTCATCGTTTCCTACAATAACAGACAACTAATCTTAATAAACAATTATAGAGACATTATAAACTATAGAGAACAAGACTAAAAAACGGAAATTTTACCACGTATGCAGCGCCGAAATCATCCTTAGCGTAGGCATCCTCAAAGGCAGCGACGAAAGGGGCTTGATGTCCTTCATTCTTATGCCTCTCGGCCCTGTAACTGAAGGCGGTTGTCCCAGAATGGTGGTCCATCCTTCTCGGCCCCTTTCAGATCTCCTTCATTTTCTGACATAAGGCCTGTAATAACAATCAACACTTTTACAATTAGAAACAAATTAATTTTTCATCGACAGCGAGAGAGAGACACAGTGATTACCGCATATACAGGGTCCTTGAACTGCTCAAGCAACCACGCCCACTGAGCCGGACGGTGGAGAAACTCGATTGGAACATCGTCCCCAAATTGCTCCCAATCTCGATGCACGTCCGATTTCCAATCCTTGAAGCGATCGGCTGCAGTAAGCTGGATGAAATTCCACCAGCCGTTATGATCCGGTGTGATGTCATATAATGCCTACATATACAAAATGGTTAAACATTAGTAACAAAACGGGAAAAAAATATTACTAAGAAAAGTAACAAAACATTTGAAACATTAATCTTACCGATATGTAGTTATACACAATCCCTTTCTGCTCTACAGAAAGGTCTCTGTAGGTGTGGGCAATCATCGACACATTATCCTTGACACAGCTGCCAATGTCTCTCGTCATCAGGCTACGGACCGCTGGATCTGTAGGACCCTTGTGGAATTCAGAATACTCCGCAACGATCTTCCCTCCCGACGTTCGGACTATTTCTCGGGTCTTCGCACCAACCACGACACCGCGCTTCTTTTTCTGTGTTGTATCTGCATATACAAGCAACAGTAACTAACCAATAAATCCCTACAAGTTTAACCAATCACATTTAACTAGTTCACAGTGCTCATGTAACAGAAATACAGACAATACAATAGTTGAAACATTGTAAAGTCGAAAATTCTGCTCATGAGAGAGGATACTGCTGTAAATCTCATCCCCATACCAAGAGCGTGGTGCTTCCCTTAACTCAACATTCCCATTAAACTTATCTGCCGCTCGACGCCATGGATGCCTCCGGGGTAGCCATCTGCGGTGACCCTGGTAAGCCATTCTCCCTGTCAAGTTACTTGAATCAACATCTTCCAAACAAATGGGACATGCTTTATAGCCTTTTGTCCGTATGCCTCCCAACATCCCTAATCCGGGAAAGTCGCTAATGGTCCACATCACTGCTGCTCTCATTATGAATGATTTTTGCTCATGTCGGTCATAAGTCTGAACTCCAATACTCCACAACATCTTTAGTTCATCGATCACTGGTCTCATAAACACATTCAAACACTTTCCTGGAGACTTTGGACCGGATATTAACAGTACAAGCATATTAAACTCCTTTTTCATACACATTGAAGGAGGCAAATTGTAAGGCATCGCCACAACAGGCCAAGTGCTGTGAGAAAGACCGGTTGCACCAAAAGGATTGAACCCGTCTGTAGCTAGTCCAAGGCGCACATTCCTAATGTCGTTGGCAAAATCTGGAAAGTCCTTATCAAACTCTTGCCATGCTTCCCCATCTGCCGGGTGTTTAAGAAAATCTGGATCTGAAATCTTCTCCCCGTGCCACCGCATTTCCTTTACTGTGTGCGGCGACATATATAAGCGTTGCAATCTGGGTGTTAGAGGGAAGTAACGAACCTTTCTTACAGGAACTTTTCTACCTTGTTCAGAATATATCCATCTTGACTCATTGCATATGGGACAGTTGTCTATGTCAGCATTCTCTTTGTAAAACAACACACGACCATACTCGCATGCGTGGATGATCTCATAACCCAAACCCATCTTCTTTAGGATCTTTCTTACAGTTCGGTAAGAATCAGACCACTTATTTCCTGGAGGAAACGCGCTCTTGAGCAACGCACAGTTCTCATCAAAACTTTTGTCTGACAATCTATTTAGAGTTTTTATCTTAATTGTTTTAAGGATAATGGTTAAAACAGTCTCCTCACTACCATCATACAACGGAGTCTGGGCTTCTAATAAAAGCCTTTTATACTTCTCGTAAGCATCTCTGGCAATAGGATCTAAATCATTTACATCATTTCCATCATTTAAACCATCAACATTCTCTGACTCATAAAATCTATCAATATATGGGAAAGCATCATACAGAATGTCCATAGTCGGGTTTATCTGAGGAGCCACATTACCACTAGAAGATGCGATCTGCTCAAGGTATTGTTGTCGCTGCTCATACAATAAAGGAATGTTTGACGCCTCACCGTGATATGTCCATGTAATGTAATCATTCATCATACCGTTCCTCGTCAAGTGCGTAAACATCTCATCCACTGTTAGCCTCCGCTTTTGCAACATACAACGCTTACACGGGCACCTGTGCAATTCCGTCTCATTACTGCTATTCTGTTTGGCAAACGCACAGAAATCTATTACCCCCTGAATGAACTTCGGATCACCTCTTGATAAGCCGATCCAACTCTTGTCCATGTTGCCTGTCATAACATAAACAGACAATATGCATAAGGTTAGCACACAACATTTATGACACAATCAGAACCTGTCCCAACACTTCTTCTCCTTATTCCTCCAGGTTGGGTCCTATCCCCTTCAGGCGAGCACGACTTTGTTGATCCTTTTGCTATTCATGTGGTTTCCGCTACAGTTTTGGAAAATTTCGGCAGCATCTCCCTACAGTTCCTCAAGTGCACAAAATTCTAAACAACCTAATTTGCACTCGAGGAACATTATAGAGAGACATTGTCGAAACTATATCCCAAAACTGAAACTAAAACCACATGAATAGCAAAAGGATCAACAAAGTCGTGCTCGCCTAAAGTGTCCAAAAATAGGATAATTCGAGAATCAACAACTCATCTCGATCAACTAGATGAGTTGTTGATTCTCAAACGGGAGTTCTAAGTTGATAAACACCACAATTATATATAATATGAAACCATAAATTTACACACGGCACCACACTCCCTCACTAAGACACTGGCATATTTCAGAAACCCTAACTACCACAATCCACACACAACACAAACCAATTACATCATTAATTAATAATTTCAACATAATCTACCATAAAATTCTAATTTCACTAAAATTCAATTTCACTAAATTTCATGAAATTTCAAAATTTCACTAACATTCAATTTCACAAACTAACCTAATTACAATTATCACTAAAATCAACACTAACTTCATCATATATTCAAATACCCAACACTAAAAACAACACAAAACACAATATAAACCAAATCCAACTCAAGATTTCAAACACTAAATTCAACCAATCAAACCCAAATATTGTGATTATAATGAAAAGGAGAGATTATACTAACCTACAAACCAATTGGAAGAGAAGACTCAAGCTTCTGAACCCCGAAATTGACGAAATCAGCAGTTCTGGAAATGTTTCGCAGCTGCTACAGTATTTTCCTGCGTTTTCTTCTTCTTCTGTGTTTTGTCTAACCCAAGGTTCTTATAAAAGATTTTAAAACTTTAAGCGACGGACATGTTCTTTGTCCGTCGCTTCAGATCCGATCTTAAGCGACTGCCATCAAAATACGTCGCTTAAAGTCACTTATGCGACTGACTTTAATCGTCGCAAATTTATCGTCGCATTAGATGTGCTTATGCGACGTACTGTGCATTTTATGCGGCGTAAAGTTTGTACGTCGCATTAGGGTACTTTAAGGGATGGACATATTAAAAGTCTGTCGCTTAAGATGATATATGGCGTAGTGTTACTGACGACAGATCACACGTATGTATAGCTATTTTTGTGTGGAATACGGACTTGATTACGAACTAATATTCAGCATACGTGCATATATATAAATAAAAAAGGCATTGATTTCTGGTATTGTGAAATGAGATTTTGAACTTAGAAACCTCATCACTACAATTGGAGACAAACACTAAGACCAATTCACTGGATGGTCTCGGTTCAACTTCGTTAAACTTGAATGAATTTACTTCAGTGTCTTATACCAATAGTAACTCATACACATATGGTAGTAACAATATACATTATAACTCATATATATCACTTATGATTGACTAATTAACAATACGTATTGATCTTGCATCCATGCACAGTTCAGATTAATTTGTTAATTGTCACCGTGCATAAACAATATATTTCATGGTCGCAAATAAATTCATGACTTGAAACTCGAAGATTTCATATAGAAAACGTCTTTAACAGTAATATATAAATAGAAGAGGGTAAAATGTTGGGGCTGCACACAATTTCAGTACTATTTACAAAAATCAGATATGCAAGCAATGCAACTATGCAAGGCAAGTAGCCGATAAGGCGATAACGGCACATAATGTTTGTTTGCTTAACGCAAACTACACTTCTTTTCTCTACTTGACGTGATTCCAAAGGTTTCCCAATATATAAACCAAATACCTACATATGAATTGCACCTCTCCTCCCACCCGCACTCAAACACAGGCACACACTCTCTTTTATGCAGCCGCTTTAGCCCTCGCTTTTTCATCGTAACTTAAAATTTGACGTATGTGAGAGAATTTAATTTCGCGATAACTTAATAAGTGAGAGTCAATAACATATCTCAAGCTAATCAAATGTATATGAGTGTTAATTCGAATATTCAATCTTAAGTATTTCGGTGTTTACTCAAATGTTATCCTCGTTTTTAATTCAGTTACTAGACCGACCTCTATAAATCTTTTTTACTTCACTTGGTAAACGATATAAGTTTTGTAGAAATTGACGTGATGGTGACACTGACAGTTGGGTAATTCGTTTGGTTTACTTGTCTGCACTCTGCACTGTTAAGAGAAAATGTAGCAGTAGATCAGAACCAGTCCATTCTATTGACCCACCACCCACAATTATCAAATTTATTTTAAAAATGGACAGACCCAACTTCCTCCTCTCTATTTATTAATCAATCTCCCTCAGACGGTCAGACCCCACCCCAAAGACTCAAACTGACTAACAAAAGAAGGAAGAACTAGAAGAAGAAGCTGATCTCTGATCTCAGAGCTAGCTAGCAAGATAGAGATGAGTAGTGGAAGTACTAATGTTGCCAACAATGGAGAAGTATCCCCAGCTGGGCCTTGTGGTGCTTGCAAGTTCCTCAGGCGAAAGTGCTTGAGAGGCTGCATATTTGCGCCCTATTTCGACTCAGATCAAGGCACGGCTCACTTCGCGGCGGTGCACAAAGTGTTTGGTGCAAGCAACGCCTCCAAGCTACTCCTGCGCATTCCTGCTCACAAGAGGCTCGATGCTGTGGTCACTCTCTGCTATGAGGCTCTCGATAGGGTTCGAGACCCAGTTTATGGCTGCGTTGCTCACATTTTCACCCTCCAGCAGCAGGTTAGATAGCACTAATCGTCAACCTCGATCGATCTCTTAATGTCCTCGTAACTCTTGTTTCATAATTTGCTGCAAAGTGAGGTCCAAGAGAAGAGAGCGAGATTCAGTAACTAATGCAATTAGAGTTTTAGAGTAAATACAAGCTGATCTTAAAGCTCTTTTAGAGTTTTAGCTCAAATTTTTGATGATTAATTCATTGATTGTATAACATTTTGGATTTGGAACATGGTTTTTTTTTATTTTATTTATTTTTTAAGTAAACTGGGTAAATTAGGGCTTCTCACTGCTCCAACTATTATTATTATTATTATTATTATTATTATTTTAAAATAATTTGCTAGGTTACTTCAATGGCAAAATATTGACAATTGTGCGAGACATTGTGATTGTACTAACATGCGTCTGGTGTGTATTTCTATCAATCTAGATTTGTATCTTCTGTCATTTCTTTGACAAGAAGCACTGTAGGTCATGAAATCTTGGGTTACTTTTGTCAAGGTTTTCCGATTTTTGTAGAACGAAGAATCACTGGCCCCGTACGTGTCTCACAAGTTTATACCAGACTGTTCTCTGCTGCAACTTTCTGGGTACATTTCCGGAAGGGAAAATATTTTTTCTTTGTTTGTTTTTATTTTGGATTTTGTAATTAATTCGTCTCAGCTATAGTGCTTCAATCAAAACTGTTTGAAAGCCATGCTAACTTGCACTTTCATGATTCGGAGCAGTTATGAAGGACAACTTCATTTCCTTAATTTGGTCTGTTTTCCTATAGAAAGTTTTGTGAAACTTATGCCAAAAATTTTGAGCTTTGAATTTTGTCTCACTTTGATATGTTTTCCTCTCACTCTCTGGCGGCCAGTGTATAATGTATTGGGTGATAATGACTTTTGGGGTGTTGTTGCTTGCCGGAGCTATCAAGCAAACATATATACATATCTAAATATTTAGTAATTCGAGAAAAAATTATATAATTGAATCTGGTTTTGACTTTCCAAACCATTCTCAAATAATTGGAGCAATATCTTAACCTCTTTGCATTTATATATAAGTTTA
The DNA here is from genome assembly GCA_963682095.1 of Potentilla sterilis. NCBI lineage: Eukaryota > Viridiplantae > Streptophyta > Magnoliopsida > Rosales > Rosaceae > Potentilla > Potentilla sterilis. Next base: position 34,801,187 of record OY821766.1, on the reverse strand, counting down.
TAACACTGTGATCATATATTCATATTAATGATTTTCTATGATTTTTTTCTCACCGTAGAGAGATGATTGATGACTTAATGTTTTCTCTTGCGTGATCAGAAATCAATTTTATGGATATCCTATACACTGTTTGGCTCTGATTTTTCTGATCTCGTTCTATATTATTCACTATGCTAATAGCGTTATGACTGTTCTTCAGACTTAAATCTGAAGTGTCAGAAGCTACATAAGAGTGTCAATTTCCCTTATTATTGTTAAACCAAAACTACTTCCTTCAGTCACAAGAAATCTGTTTCACTAATTCTGTTATATGGACTTTGAGTTGCATCACTTTCATGCGTGTTTCAAGTTTCATCAGTTCTCACATTTCTAGATGTCAAAGCCCGTTGGCAAGATGATAGTTAGCTACTAGTTTTCTTAAGTAGATTTTGAGTTTGGTAAAAGTCCACAAGCTCAGTTAGGTAGAATAATTTGACTACATATGAAAGTTGGTGCTTTCGGTATCCCTTAGAATTTTCTCTGATAAGCTTAGGTCTGCGTCATTTGGTTAAGATAGCGAAAAACTAAACTAAACCAAACCAGTTTCCATTTTCATAATTATGACAGATTGCTTTGTAAACGATATCTTACCTAATACAAAAGTACTGATTTGATGTGTCTTATTGTTTGTAGGTAGTGAATTTGCAGGCAGAGTTGGCCTACGTTCAGGCCCGTCTTGCTACCTTGCAGCGTCTCCCGCCACCGCCGCCGCTCCCGCCTCAACCCCAGAGCCTTCATTCCTTGGCCAATGTTGTGGCCTCATCCTCAGAGTTGCTACCAGTTTCCAACTCAATGATGCATCTTGATCCTTTTGAAACACAACAATGTGCAGCAGGTCAAGAAATGACGAGCCTTTTCAGTCCACTAGATCAAGAATACATTGATGGTGAAGATCTCCAAGTAATAGCACGAGAATTTGTCTCCCGCTATTTGCCGGGAGTAAGGTTCCGGCCTCCGGGTCCTCACCAAAATTTCTAACTCTATTGTCAAATTATCATGCACCTTTCAACTTCCATGTACGTTATGGTTAGCTTTTTGCGATCAATGTTGCTTCTCAAATTTGATGGAGTGTGTACTATTTTGGATTTGAAATGTTAACCATGGGACTTGGTAAATTGATTGGATCTTGATTCCTGCTTCATCTTCTGGCAAGGGGTTTAAGCGAGATTGGAACATCTTGCTGAAACCCAATTGATCAAGTTATACATCTCGTGGATGAGATCTCAAATTACCTGTGTAATAGAAAGTCGAGTGTTCCACACAAACCCCCTAGTTTAATCACTTAATACTTTCAATATGCACAATAAGAGTACTAGTCTTCTGCAAAAGGGTAACCAAAGATATACAAATTTTCATTCTTGCCAACCAGCCAGCCGTGGCATGATTTTCTTGTGCGATATATCTCTTTCAGACATCGTATATTTATTTCACAAGTTCCATGTCCTATGGACACCATCAAAACTTTTTGTTGAGAGTGGCGGATGTCCTATGGTGGCGGATGGCGAGTGCTCGTTACTCGTGGTGGATGTCCTATGGTGGCGGATGGCGTGTGCTCGCCTCATCTATGGAGCTCACCTACTCCAGCATGGGCATCTCTGTTTTTGATGATACGTGGTGATACGTGCCACCTCTCCTAGTGGTTAGGATAGGTTGTGTCTATCACCATACTTAGTTGAGTGTTTCTAGCTTATTTATAGGGTATGGTGTTTAACTAGAATGTTAGCTTTAGCAGTATGACTGCAGTAGTCCTTGTCTCTTTCCTATATATTGGTGTATCCTTGTACATTGAAAAATATAATACAAGAAACTCCTTTCATCATCTTGTTTATCAATTTCTACATGGTATCAGAGCGGGCTTCCGATTAGGACCTGCTTCTGCACCTCATTCCTTCTTTCATCTCTACATTAATTCCTTGTTGTACCAGTCCTTCATAATATGACTGGAGGCGGCAATATTGGAGATGATTCAAGTTCTGCACCATATGCAGCTGAAATACATGACTCCAACACCAACCTTCGACTTGTTCCTATTCTCTTTAATGAGCACAACTATCTCTCTTGGTCAAGAGAGGTCAAGCGTGCACTTGGAGGTAAAAGGCTGCTCAGTGCCATTGATGACACAGTCTCCATTCCATCAACCTCTGCAAAGGAATATGCTGCTTGGTTTTCTCAGGATCAGCTACTCATGACATGGATATTAAATTCCATGGAGCCAAAGATGCGTGAGATCTTTGGTTATGCTGAAAATTCCCTTCAATTGCAGAAAGAAATCAAAGACCTGTATGGTGATTTAAATAATGCTGCACGTATCTTTGAACTCAAGAAAGAGATGGCTGGGCTGCAGCAAGGTAACTCTATTTTTGTTGAGTATCTTGGTCGTCTGAAAACTATGTGGAATGAGCTAGATCAGTATCGTCCCTTCTCTACTGATAGGAGGGTTTTGTTGAAAAGAGCTGAAGAAGATCAGATTTTCTTATTGCTTGCTAATCTTAGTCCTGAATATGATGATGTGAAAAGCCATCTTCTTATACAATCTCCTCTCCCCTCCTTCCAAACTGTTTGTTCTACTATACATCGAGAGGAAACTAGGAGAAAAGTGATGAGAGCTGATGTGTCAGTAGTTGATCAAAACAATGAAGCTAGAGCCTTTGCTAGCTCAAATGCTAATGCAACTATCAGGCCTTATAAAGGAAGGAGATCAGATCTCAAGTGTTCTCATTGCATCTCGATTGGTAGATCTGGTATAGGCCATGAGGAGAAAACATGTTGGATTTTGCATCCTGAACTAAAGCCAAAATTCAACAATGAAAAGGGACAGAAAGGGAAGATGAAAATGAATCCTACTGCTAGAGCTAATGTAGCTGAGGGAGACTACGTACTCAGAGGCAATGATGAGCTTCACTGCTAACCCTATTGCTCTCATAAATGAGTTTGCAACTTTCCTGCAGTAGAAGCAAGGTAATGCTAATCCAGAAGATGCCACTGCAATGCTAGGCAAATTTGCTGGATATTTAGCAGATGAAAGGTTGGCTTCTAGTTATGAGATCCCAGTTATCATCTGTGCAATCTCAACTGCTCTTAATCTCAGTAAAAAACATGATTTTTGGATTGTTGATTCAGGAGCTTCTGATCATATGACTTATGATTCATCTTGTCTAAATAACCTTTGCTCCTTTGAAAAACCCCCATTGGTTTCAGTTGCCAATGGGAACAGAGTGCCTATTTTAGGAAAGGGAAAAATGAATTTATTTTCTGATCATAAACAGTCAAGTATCATGTATGTGCCATCTTTTCCTTTCAAACTCTTATCTGTTGGGAGATTAACTCATTGCTTAGATTGTCTAGTTTTATTCTCAACCACCAATGTCATTTTTCAGGATCGAGTGACAATGAGGAAGATTGGTGAGGGATTTTACTTGAATGGATTGTACTATATTTCCACTTCCTCAACTTTTGCAAAGAGTTTTCTTGCTGAGTCGAAGTCATCTACTCGACAGCAGCTGTGGCACATGCGTCTAGCCCATGCTTCAACTCATGTTTTGTCTCATTTATTCCCAAATCTATGTAAATCAGTTTCGGATTGTGAAACTTACCACAAATCCAAGTCTACTAGATTACCTTTTTCAAACTCATATTCTAGAGCATCTAGGGAGTTTGAACTGATTCACTCTGGTGTATGGGGACCTGCAAAAATGAAATCTTTTGACGGTTATAGATATTATGTCACTTTCATTGATGATTTTTCTAGAACCACGTTTGTTTATCTCTTGAAACATAAAAATGAGGTAAAGAAGAGCTTTGAGGATTTTCATAATCTGGTTAAAAACCATTTCTCTTCAAGCGTATGCATTTTGAGATCAGATAATGGGACAGAATATACCTCTAAAATCATGACTGAGTATCTAAGTGCCAATGGCATTTTACATCAGACTAGCTGTGTTGGTACACCACAACAAAATGGTGTATCTGAGAGAAAGAATAGAGATTTACTGGATAAAACTCGAGCAATTATGATTCAAGCAAATGTTCCCAAGAGATTTTGGTCAAAAGCGATCCAAACTGCAGCCTATATAATCAATCGATTGCCATCAAGAGTTCTTGAGTTTAAGTCACCATTTTCAGTTTTGAAGAAGAGAGATGTTACCATTGATCATTTAAGGGTGTTTGGTTGCATCTGCTTTGTTCACATTCAGTCTACTCACAGAGACAAGCTAGATCCCAGGGCATTGAAGTGTGTTTTTTTGGGATATTCATCATCACAGAAAGGCTACAACTGCTATGATCTAATTTCGAAGAAGATCATTGTCTCTCGAGATGTTCGATTTGATGAGAAAAATTTCTTTTTTCAAAGCCATGAGAGTGACTTGCAGGGGGAGTTGTTTGATAGCTCTGTATATGTACCTACATCTGAACCCGCAACAGAAACATCATATAACATTGCTGACATGCCTGCTATTAGATCTGTAAATGAACATACAGAAGAGTTTACAGAAATTCATGCTGAGACACCTGCAAATGCTCCTGGAGAGAGGCTTACTGGGGAGACTGCAGAAGGGTCAGCGGATCAGCATCCCTTTCCTTCTCTTGATTTTCCTCCGACAACTGATGATGACATAGAGCCTAATGATGCAACTGAGAATGATGGTGATGATCCAAGTCAAACTGACAATGAAAGTTCAATTCTGCCTGTTCCAAGAAGAAATCTTAGTCGGACTAGGAAACTGCCTGAAAAATTGAAGGATTTTGAACTTCGCAAGTCCAAACATTCAATTGGGAATATTGTGATCCCATCTCATGCTTCAGCAGCTTATTGTGCCTTCATAACCAAGATTAGTCCTGTAACAGAGCCAAGAAATTATGCAGAAGCTAGTGAATCTGCCGTGTGGAAACAAGCTATGACTGATGAACTTCAAGCTTTGAATGACAACAAGACTTGGAGTATTGTGCAGGCTCCTAAAGGGCAGAAAATTGTTGGGGCTAGATGGGTCTATAAAGTGAAATTTCATTCCAATGGTGAAGTGGAACGATGCAAAGCTCGCCTTGTAGCTCGCGGATTCACTCAGACATTTGGAGTGGATTATAAGGAGACATTTGCCTCGGTAGTAAAAATGAACACAGTGAGAGTTCTCTTGTCAATTGCCATCAATTCTGGTTGGTCTCTTTTTCAAATGGATGTGAAGAATGCTTTTCTTCATGGAGAGTTGGAAGAAGAGGTGTTTATGAGACTACCTCCTGGTCATCCTCAAGAAAATGAGCCTGGATTGGTCTGCAAGCTGCACAAGGCCATATATGGTCTCAAACAGTCACCAAGAGCATGGTATTCCAAACTCAGCTCTGTCCTTCTTCAGGCTGGTTTCAAAAGAAGTTCTGGTGATTCCTCTTTGTTCATTCGAAGCGGAATGGTTGGTAAGCTGGTTATTCTTGTTTATGTTGATGATCTTATTGTTACTGGGGATAATGCTGATGAAATTCGAGCCATTAAGTCTACTCTTCATTCAGCTTTTTCCATCAAGGATCTTGGTCCCCTTAGATTTTTTCTCGAAATTGAAATGGACCAGTCTCAAAAGGGCCTTTTTCTGACTCAGAGGAAATATGTGATTGATCTATTGAAAGAAGCAGACATGTCTGCCTGCAAGCCTGCTAAAACCCCTCTTCCAAGTAATCACAAGCTTGATGTTGACAGTGAACCCCTTCATAATCTGACTGCATATCAAAGATTAGTAGGCAAGCTCATCTATCTTACTATCACTCGCCCTGACATCACTTATGCTGTAAGTATCTTGAGTCAGTTTATGCATGCTCCAACTTTACATCACCATCAGCTTGTGAAACGCATCCTTAGATATCTCAAGGGCTCCATTACTCGTGGTATAGTGATGCACAAGCATAATCATTTTAAGTTGGAAGGGTATTCTGATTCAGATTGGGCAGGCAACATGCTTGATAGAAAATCAACCACTGGATATTGTACTTTTGTTGGTGGCAACCTTGTGACTGGGAAAAGCAAGAAGCAAACAGTTGTAGCTCGATCGAGTGTTGAGGCCGAGTATCGAGCTATGGCCTCCACTGCCTGTGAGCTCATTTGGCTGAAAAACATTCTTAGAGATCTTGGTATTCGGAGTTCCTCTCCTATTACCTTGTACTGTGACAACCAAGCCGCTATGCATATTGCAGCTAATCCTGTCTTCCATGAGCGAACAAAACATATCGAAGTTGATTGTCATTTTATCAGAAATCAAGTTCAATCTGAGATCATTGCTACGACTTATATTCGCTCAAGTGAACAACTTGCTGATGTCTTTACAAAACTTCTCCCTTCAGCTCAGTTTGAAGCCTTGTTGGTCAAGCTTGGCTCTCGCTTCTCTCTAGCCTTCGCTTGAGGGGGAGTGTTGAGAGTGGCGGATGTCCTATGGTGGCGGATGGCGAGTGCTCGCTACTCGTGGCGGATGTCCTATGGCTGCGGATGGCGAGTGCTCGCTACTCGTGGCGGATGTCCTATGGTGGCGGATGGCGTGTGCTCGCCTCATCCATGGAGCTCACCTACTCCAGCATGGGCATCTCTGTTTTTGATGATACGTGGTGATACGTGCCACCTCTCCTAGTGGTTAGGATAGGTTGTGTCTATCACCATACTTAGTTGAGTGTTTCTAGCTTATTTATAGGGTATGGTGTTTAACTAGAATGTTAGCTTTAGCAGTATGGCTGCAGTAGTCCTTGTCTCTTTCCTATATATTGGTGTATCCTTGTACATTGAAAAATATAATACAAGAAACTCCTTTCATCATCTTGTTTATCAATTTCTACACTTTTTAAGTATGCAATGAAGAAGAGTATCATTTCAGTGGCGATCAGCTGGAAATGATGGACCGAGTTTGGGGACTTGGGGAGTATTGGTAACCATGCAACATGGTTGGTAGCTGTGGCATCGCAATAGGCAGTTTATGGACAAAGTAAACAAGTACCATTTTAACTGTGACACAATCTATTAGATCGACTTGGTTATGCATCAGCATGATCATTGTGATAATGTCAACATGTCACATTGCAGGTATATTGATGGGGAATAGGAATCAATCTGATCTTGTGAGGTGCATGAACATACAAATTCTCTGCTCATCTTCGTCCTAAGTAATGACTGTATATATATGCAATCACTGCATCGTAGATTCTTCCACGCTTCCAATGGATATTCTTTAGAGTATAGAAAAGATACATTAATTGCTTAAATACTAACAGTCATAGTGTATATAGAATATTACCAAATCTTCACTCTTCATGTTATCATCAGAATGATTATAGTATGTGGTTCAGTAACCAGTGAGACTAGGACCGATAAGAACAAGTGCTACCCTGGAATTGAAACTGCAACTTATATGTTGGTTTTTTTTTCTGTTCTTTTTGTTCTGATTCTTTTATTAGCATTATTTGTAGAACAAGTTGTGCAGAGAATTGTACCGAATAACATCAATCTGATATTCCAGAATTCAGCAATCCACAAAGAGTAACGCTGATCGAAAAGGAATTTTCACATTCACATACAACTTAAGCACAACTTAGGTACAACTTAGGAATGCAGTTAAAAATGGCTAGCACTAACAACTAACAAACCTAGGGAGCTGCGAACAAGGATTTTTGACAACCCTCTTTTGCTGCAAACAAGATCTCTTGGCTTGTGGTTTAGGTTTAGAGCAACCAAGCTTAAAGTTTTCTTGGGGAACATAATTAAGCACTTGAATCCTCTTTTGCCTCTTAGCCTTGTCAAACTCCTCATATCTATCATGAAGTTTTCTCCTCGTTGCTTCAATCTTATCCTCCATTGACTTCTCCTCCATTGCCTCTTTGTTGATCACTTTAGGTTCATCTGAACAGGGCTTGGCTTCCATCAATGCTTTTTGATCCTTGTACCTCTTTGGGATCTTGATTCGAATTATGTGTGGCTTTCGAACGGACGACCCCCCTTGATTGGAGCCTTGATCACGGCCGGCCAAACCCTGAACAGAGTTGAGAATTCGGGTCTTCTGGGTCTTGAACTCATCCGGATAATCAGTGGCGGCGATGGTGATGGCTTGGTCGAGGATGTCGAAGACGCTCGAGTTCTTTGCGGTGGAAAAGAAGTGCCTCCACTCATCCAGTGACTCGCTTCCCTTGATCGACGCCATGGAAATCGGAGGAACTCAGAAAGAATGGTAAAGTTGAAGAGAAGTGGGAGTAGAGAAGATTAGATCAGATGAGAAAAAGAAAGTCGATCTGGGTGAGATGGATTATATAGGGAGGACACAATCCGATTCTCATTAGGATATCCCCAGCTGTTTCCTTATCCTAATTGGTTTCGGGATGAAACCTAGCAGTGGTTTCCTAATTGGATTTGGGATCAAACCTTGCGCGTCAAGTTTCATTAGCCACCGGTGTGCCCAACGGTAATTAACTTTAGGGCCCACCGACAAACCCCAGAATTTACTTTTCTTGGTTACAGATTCTGTAATTATAGGAAATAGAGTAGCAGGTACCCTTGTTGAAAATGATCATTTTCCTCATATATTCATGGCACCAGGAAGCACCGAAGCATGAAATAAACTCTACGATTGGCGAAAGCATTGATGCCTATATACATTCAGCAAGGTGAATAGGATATGAGTAATCACGACTCGGTTTATCATATGTTTGATAAAACTAAACAAGTACCTTTTTTTAATGTACAGCTTGTCCACTGTACCATCTCACTGTAACAAAAAGCTTATTGGTCCAAGAGCCTTTTTCGGATATCCAAGGGTATGAGGCCATTGTTGGAAGAGTCAATGAAACAGTGGATTAGAGATTCCTTCGCGACTCTGAAGGACATGGAACTCACACTGCTTCAACTGAAGCCGGTGATGTTGTCAAAAATTAAGCCAAGCTTATTTGGCATAGCAAAGGGCTGGGCCAGTGGAATGAGATATTCTTCAAGAAATGCTGCCTATAAGGCCTCGTCACCATTGGGGCCGGTGTTCCAACGCTGCTGTAATGGCTGCTATTGACACTGCTGTTTCTGATGGGGTAGACATTTTGTCACTCATTCGGCGGTCTTTCGAGACCTTTTTTTCGTGACAGTATTGCTATAGCTTCATTTGGTGCAGTCCCACACGGAGTTTCCTTGTCACTTTTTCCTGGAAATTCCCTTTTGCTAACTATTAGCAATACCGCGCCCTGGATCATGACTTTTGAAGGATCATTGGTGTATTTAGGTAAGAAAACTAAGCAGTGGTAGTGAAGCTTTGGAATGGACAAACTTTTGAAGGGTCGTCAGTCGTCACTATATTCAGGTAAGAAAACTAAGCATTTGCCACTTGTGTATAACAGAACAGCAGGTGGCCAAGGAGCTGAGCATTGTTTCGCTGGCTCGCTTGACATGGACCTTGTCATGGGAAAGATTGTAGCGTGTGAAAGCTTTTACTCAATAATGAAGCTGAAGCGGAGGAACTTCTCGCTGATGCTCACACTTTGCCAGCCACTTCTCTAGGAGCTTCGGCTTCTAAAGCTGTAAAAGAATACCAGGTGCTGCAAAGAAACCTACAGCTATGCTTGTTTTCCAAGTCAAGGTCTATGGTAATTGCTAAAACTGCTCCGGTGATGGTAGCATTTTCATCTAGAGGGCCAAGCTCAATTGAACTGGACATGATCAAGCCAGATGTGACTGCTCCTGGTATCAACATTTTGGCTGCTTGGCCAGCCAAGAAGAGCTCAACTAGGCTTGAAAGTGACAGGAGAAGAGCGGTGTTTAACATGGTCTCAGGCATTTCAATGTCTTGCCCTCATGGTAGTGGCTTGGCTGCTCTTATCAAATCAGTGCAAAAAGATTGGTCACCCGTAGCAACTAAATCTGCACTTATGACTGCAGCTTTTACGCTAAACAACAGAGGCTCTCTGATATCTGATTTTGGCTCAAACAATTCTCAATCAACTAACCCATTTGCATTTCGGTTCGAGGCATGTAAACCCTGAAAGTGCTGCTGATCCAGGACTAATTTACGATACCACCAACAAAACTTGGAAATGTTCAGGAACATTGGATAAAAGACTACTAATAGAAGTGATAGAAGAACCTAACTAATATGTATCTGGTCGAATCTTCAGATCTACTTGATTATTGAAATTCAGAACCATAGCAATATGTTCATGCAAGTTTTACTTTTACACCAAGTAGTTGTTAAAAAATTATGTTCTGATCAAAGCTCATCATTTTCTAAGAATGATAAAAATCGAGCAATTGACAATGTTCTACTGTCTATTATAAACCAATATGACCATGCTGCTATTAGCCAAACTCAGAATTTCAAGTTTGAATTTTGTACAGTAGTGCTGCTCATAACTTAATGATCCATCTTGATCCTCTTGAAACACAGCAATGTGCAGCAGGTCAAGAAATGACGAGCCTGTCAATCCAAGAACTCATCGATGGTGAAGATCTCCAAGTAATAGCACGAGAATCTGTCTTCCTCTATTTGCCGAAAGTAAAGTTCCGACATCCAGGTCCTCCCCAAATTTTTTTAACTCTTTTGTCAGCTGAACACTTTCAACCTCCTTGCACCTTATGGTTGGCTTTTTGCAAGCAATGGTGCTTCACAAGTTTATTTGAAAGTGTAATACTTTGGATTTGAAATGTTAACCATAGTAATTGGTAAATTGATTGGAACTCCGATTTGTAATTCATCTTCTGGCAAGGGGATTTGGGTTAAGGCTTATATATATACAAATGCATCACCGCTGGGTTTGTAACATATTTGTCGCATCTACTAATAGTTTGAAGTACTATGCGAAAACGGTTCCTTTCAAGTATGTAATTTAAATGGACAAGATTGGAAAATCTTACTGAAACGCAATTGATCAAGTAATACATCTCGTGCAATTAAAGACACTCGTCACAACCGAAAATTCAACCCTAAACAAATCAAAATTATTAGAAGGAGAACATTGCCTAATGCCCTAACCACAAGCTCATGACCCTTTTCCGTCAATCCCCCATTTGTAATGTGTTTGATGGGAATAGATGGTAGGAGAGAACCCAAAACATAAGTATATCTGTAACCTCACTCGTTAATCTGCCTGACCGATAAGCTTCTGTAATACATAACCATAATTTAAGATCTATTCTGAGGGAGGCTCAAAGATAGAACAGGTAGGGACAAATATAGGGAGCCAAATACTCGAAAGATTAAACAGACTGCACATATTCCTCTCATATCATTTGGCCATTTGGGTGACTAGCTCGAGTTCTATTTCAATTTACCGTCAGCTTTAAAGTAAAAGTGACAATTTTTATCCACCATAATACAATCAGAAAAACTGAGTAAAATGTAAGCACAATGTAGTTCCTCAGCAAGTCACCGAAACCCAATCACAATTCAAAAGTTCACAACCAGCTGTCTGTTAATGATTTGCTAAGTTACTATTGAAAAGACCTAAAAATAAGCATAACACAACCTTCAGAATGTTTACCATTAAACAAGATAGTATCAAAACGCATTGAAGAAATGTTTTACCATTAAATTTTTCCTTCAATGTCATATGGAGACCATCAGAAAGTGAAGGCCAGACCATTCTGAGCTATTAGCAGGATGTAGGTATATGATGCATACCAGAAGAGTAATTAATAGGGCATTTGTGATTTACCTGCCAAGAATTATCTTCACAGCCAATTCATCTTTTGTCCAATTAATAACCATCCAGAACCACCTTCCAGTGCTAAACAAGTTCTAGCATATATGCAGAGGAGCCCACAAAATATATGATAAGCCCACAAAATTGCAAGAAATTTATCATCATGAGTTGATACAAATATAAAATCTTAAATCATAAACAAATGCGAAAAGTAACAGGATATCAACTAAACCTCCATCTACATTGCACAAACTAATGAACATGCAATAGTGTAGTACTGTAGTGTTTTAATGTGGAACATAGAGGTGCAGCACATCAAGCGATTGAGTGTAAAGCTTTCAGAATACAGAGCACTTCAAAGAAACAAGGACACATTGTGGAAAAACCAAATTTTCATAAGAATAGAGGTCGAAAAAATAATTACATTGAGAGTTGCAAATATGCATTATAAAAACAAAATTCACAATATTCTGAATGCCTGGAACAAGGTTAACAAATAGTTGCGGAAACGTTATGTGCATAAAAGCTCAATTGGTGATACTTTACATACTAACACACAGTAAAGGAGCCTCAAGCGAAAGGCTCCAATTTCTGTATACAAGATATACAACCCACTTCCAACTTATGGAAGGGATAGTATACACTCATAACTATGTTAGAAGGGCTTACCAACTTGTCCAGAGACTAAACAATGCCCCCATGCCTGAATGCACTATCCCCACAATCTGCACCTGGGTCCAACCCACAAGGAGAATCATACCATTTAGAAGTCCCTTGATAGAAACTATCAACCTGTAAACCAATAAGACCTACATCAGTCACTATACTCTCGTCTTGTGATAAGGGCTTGGTTAGTTTAGTATCCTGGCAATCAAGGATGCTCTTTTCGTCAAAGTCACTGCATTTCAACCACTTCCCAGGCTTACAAACCTCACTGATCAGATCCTTCTGACTCCTACACTCTGTCCTCATCTGCTCCCAAGGGACAACATCCCCAAGAGTTCTCCCAAAACTATCTTCATCGTCCTCAATCAAATCAGCGTCCTGTCCATCTCCATATAAACGTTCATGGTGATCCCAGTGTGCCAAATCACTCTCCCCGACCAAAATATCATCAGATTCCGGCTTGTCCTGGAGCAAACCCATCGTCTTGGAACTTCCCTCCCCTATATTTCTAACTCTATTCACAATATCAAACAATTCTCGAGACACTGATCCCAAAAGCTCTTGTGGGATTTTAGCAATTTTCTCTTCTAAACACCCGACTTCAGCTCTCAACTCCTTCACCTGCTGCAAAACTGAATGGTGCAAATCCCCTTCATCCTTCCCCAACAATCCAAACCCCTCACTCTCAAACTCATCACTTACCCCATACACAGTATCCTGATCCATCAAAAACCCGCCTTTATTCCCCACAACCCGATGCATAATCCTCGCATTCCCATCCAGCGGCCCGGGCTCATGCCCTGAATGCACCGCATACAGCTTAAACACCGCCACCCCCTCTTCCTGATACACAAACGTCTTGTCCTTCTCATTATAATTCGTAATCGGGACAATCGCCCTAATCCGAAACCCACACCCACACCGCTTGGACGCATACGGCTCCCTCTTCAGTATCTTACTCTTCTTCGCCGCCGGCTCCCCCGCCCTGTGGCAGGCATAGTCCTTAACCTCGGCCATAAACGGCTTATACCTAATATACTTCTGCCTAATGCAAAGCACCACCTTATGCTTCGCGGCCAGCTGCTGCAGCCTATGCGGCACCTCCTTCGCCGGCACATCAAATGACTCGGTGTACTCAAACCGCCGCCGCTTGTTCCTCGCAGACATCCCCGACGACGCCGAAGCGCACACAGGACAGGCAGCAACACAGACCCTAATGTAACTCTCGGGAATGCCGTAAAACTTAGCACCTACAGTCCAGACCTGCTTAATCCTATCAATTGTTTCCTTAACCCCTAAGTGTTTCAAATCAGTATCACTATGAAAAGCCATAACAATATCCTGCCACTGATTAATGTGCGATACGAATTGCTGAGTATTGTTCTTGAAACACAGAAATTCGTTACCGTTTTGGTCAAGGTGAGCAGAGAGCTTGTCCTGGATGCGCTTCCAGGCGGTGACATAAGCAGTGTCTTCGTTGCGGTCCTTCCAGACGGCGCGCCAGGACTTGAGGACGTCAGCAGGGGTGGCGCGGCGGATCTCGGCCGGAGAGGCGAGGCGGGCCTCCATGAGGCAGCGGATCATGAGGGAGTGGGACTCGAGGTTGAAGGTGTAGAACTGCGACGAGATGTGGGGGTCGGGGCTGATGTAGAGCGGCGTGGATTTCAAGGCGGCGGTGGCGGTAGGGTTAGGGTTGGTGGAAACGTCGTCGTTTGAGGAGGAGGAGTGGGCGGGGGAGGAGGAGGCGGAGGAGGAGCGGAAGAGGTCGATTTCGGGGAGGGGAGTGAAGAGAGGCTCGACGACGGACGGCGGGGATTGGACGATATGGGGCGTGGGGTCCACATCGTGGTTGTGGAGGTGGTGGTGGAAATGGAAGAGATCTTCCTCTGTTTTTTGGGGATTCATGAGATTGAACAAGACTAGTTACCCAGAGAGTGGGTCTTTTCTTCTGTGATGGGTTTGAGTTTTTTTCTCTGACAAATTTTGGGGGTCTCCTCCTTTATCTCCTTTCTATTTTATTTTTCTCTGATTTTCTTTTAATTATTAATATAAATTTAGAACATCTTAAACAGCTATTAATTTTTTTATATTTTACAAAAAAAACACAATTTCTTAACTCCACCCAACTTTTGTAGGCTTACCCAGTCATTCTCGAGGTGCAAATTGCAGTATTCCACATCAATGACCAAAATGGAACTTCTTGCTTTACCCAACACAAGGTAAATAAGGCACACAAGGTGCATAGCGGCACAAAGCCCTTTGCGTCATATACTGATGGTTTTCTTTATGAAATAAATTCGTAATTAGCTAAAAGTAATAGACTACAAAGAAAGTTATGTCCATGTATATTACGAGACAACGAGTTGATATGTGATAATGATTTTAATATAAGCAAGTTTTGATGGAATCAATTTTTATTAAATGTTTATTCGATAAAAATAACATATCACAAGAGACTAACAACTAGAATGAATATAATCAATTACTGAAACAATCACAGTAAAAAGTCACAAATTTATAGATGTGTAACAATCAAGTAAAACGAAAGGAGGAATGTTTTTACCAATCAAAAGTTTCCCTCTCAGAGGGTGTCTAGATTTGTAATGTATGTCATGTAACTTTCACCAGTCATTCAAGACACTCTTGCCGTCTAGATTTGTAATGTATGTCATGTAACTTTCACCAGTCATTCAAGACACTCTTGCCGTTTAGATTTGTAATGTATGTCAAGTAACTTTCACGAGTCATTCAAGACACTCTTGCCGTCTAGATTTGTAATGTATGTCATGTAACTTTCACTAGTCATTCAAGACACTCTTGCAAGTGAAAATTTTCGAATCTCTTGTTCTTGAAACGGTTTTAGAAATAAATGACGCCTTAAAACCACTTTTAAACCCAAAACAATTTTTGAAATTCAAATTTACTTTTAACGTCATCATCTCTACGATTTTTACCCCCTCGCCACGCGTCAAAACCACGCCCCACCTCTCTCTCTCTCTCTTTTCCCAATATAACGGCTCCTGGGTTTTCCCTCCCTCACGAAACTCTCGCTCTCTAAGGTTTCCTTCGTCTTCTTCTTCAACCGAAAAGCACTGCAAATACCTCCGGCCGGCGATAAGGTCATTCCGATTGTGCTCTTCTCTCTTTGTTTTCGATTCCGTTTCATCACTCTCTCACTTTCTAATTTTGGTTCACTGATTTTGCTTAACAAACACTCCATATATAATTCGTGACCCTATTTTTATCTCATGGCTTCGATTCTGAGATTCTGATTCGTAATGTGATTAGGCTTGTCAGGAATTGTTACTGTGCCGTTACGATTCTTCTCGAAATTGTTACCGTGCCTAATTTTTTTTATCGTTCTAATCTCCATTTTTACTGCTTTTGAAAATTCAGATTAGAATGAGAAAATCTGTAACTAGAGTATAAGCGACTCTGTTTGTTTTGCCGTATTTTTATTTTATTTTTTTACTTATAATTTAGAAACTGTAAATTATTAGATTTTATGTATTTGATAGTTTAAGTAGGGAGCTTATGTTGATATAGATTTGAACATTGGAGTGAAAATTCAGTGGGAACCGGTGTAATTCATGTGTCCTCTTTTCGTCTTCGGAAAGCAATGTTTCCAAGTTTGTATTTCTCTTTTTAAATGAGTCTTAGGACCTCTTTGATTTGATGGTTTGGAATGTAGCTCGATTTGATAACTGTAACATTAGTGTCACAAGATGAGGTGAAAAGACATACTAAATTTTGTGTAATACTCGAGTTTGAAAGGACAAGATGCAATCATTCATTTGTAATTCACTAACTTAATTCTTCTTCTCATGTAAATGTATCGTGTATAATAATCCAGTTGAGCAGTTGAAAGAATATATATTAACTAAAATTCTTCGGTTTGAATGTCTCTATCCAAATAGGGAGTTGCGGGATTTGTTGCCATTTAGAGGTTGGGAGTTCACCATGTTCAGTCAGCGTAGCAGTAATCGGCTTTTGCAGATAGAAACAAAGTCCGGATGTTTTCTGCAGGAACTGCAGGTTCTCCCACCAACCTCTTTGAAAGTGTCAAAAATTAATCACGAGTTACATGGAATACTTCTAAATGTTCTTCAACCCTATATTGACTTCTTGTTTTGAATTCAGAAAATATGGGATGAAGTTGGAGTGCCTAATGTCGAAAGGGATACGATGCTTCTAAAAATTGAGCAGGAGTGCGTGGAGGTGTTAAGGACAAAAGTTGACGAGGCAGAACAGTGTAAAGCTCAACTGCAGCAAGCAATTGCTAATTGTGAAGCAGAGTTTGTAGACATATGTGCTGCACTGGGGGAGAAACCACCACATGTAAGTGACCGAGTCCTGTCCAGACTTAATATTTCGATGGTTTTGTTCAGATTTTAGTTGATAGAGGTCTTATGTGTGTGCTGTATTTTTACTCTCACCAAGTGGACATCCTATTTCATTGGAACCATTAACATTTTTCTTTTGGTGTACACAGCTTAATCATAAGTCCAGTGGAAGTTTGAAGAAAGAGCTTGAAATCATTATTCCACAACTGGAGGTCATGAAGAAGCGTAAAACTGAAAGAAAGGATAAATTGCTTTCTGTCTTGGATCAGTTACGGAGACTTTCTAAGGAAATAAGCCGGTTCTTGGAAGAAAATCTGTACAAAGTGGTGGAAGAAGAGACTGATTTGTCCTTGAAAAGGCTAGAAGAACTAAGCAAACAGTTGCTTGAATATCAAGATGAGAAGGTTTTTTATACCCTTGAACTTGTTTGGTCCATATTAAATTTACTTAGTTTCTCTTGCTGGAAAATCCAGCATGTATGCTGAAAATAGTTCTGTATTATGGATTCATTGAAGTGTGTCTTTTAAAACGAATGGTTATGATGAGAAATATCACTATTTGGAATAACCTGTAAGTGGCATTTTATAGTTGGGTATAGTTGCACTATGTCCTTTTATCTTAAATGTAGTTTCACTTCCACTTAAATTTGCTTCCCTTTTTACAAGTTGAAGCTGCTTCATTATTTCTTCAATTCATACAATGCAGAGGAACCGTTTGAAGCTGGTAGTGGACCACATGAGCATACTAAATTCTCTGTGCTTGGTTCTTGGTATGGATTTTGCTCACACAATTCATGAAATCCACCCCACCTTATGTGATATTGAAAAAGATGTAACTAATTGCACGATTGAGGGTTTGGGTAATTCGATTCAGATATTGAGAGAGGTCAAGATACAGAGATGGCAGAAGGTCAGTGTGTATAGATCTGATCTTGTACCGTTTTTTTTTTCTTGTCGTAGAATCATTAATATCATCTTTTCTTTTTGCTGGTCTTTCTATACATGTCCTTTGTAACAGCTTCAAACTTTTGCAAGTGCCCTGTTGGAGATGTGGAATTTGATGGAGATACCTCTGGGGGAGCAAAAGAAATTTCACAGTGTAACTAGCCGCATAGCTGCTTCAGAATCTGACATCACTGAGCCTAACATTCTTTCTGTAGACCTTTTAAATGATGTGAGTATGCTATACCAGTTCATAGCATCTGCTTTACAGAAACATTTGGAGCAGGAACATTTGGAACAGAAATGTACACTAACTATATTAACTTTGTTTTTGCAGGTTGAGGCTGAAGTGTCAAGGTTGGAGCAGCTCAAGTCAAGTAAGCTCAAAGAGATCCTTCTGAAAAAGAAGTTGGAACTGGAGGAGGTATGCAGACAGTCTCACATGGCTACAAATACACTGAGTGCAGAATACTCAAGTGAAGCTATAGAGTCTGGTAATTTTTTTTCTTTTAATTTGTTCTATTAGGTCGTTAAATCACTACTCAAGTGAGACTAACTGCAATGCTGCGGTAGGCTGGGTGCATTAAGAGAAAAAAGAGTTACATTGTGAGATTATACCATTATTGAGTAAAACATTCTTAGTACATTGAATCCTTAGTTTCTAATGTGAGAACTGCTGCTAATTGTATAATCAGAATGAAATTTGAAATCATGAATCAGCAGCAGCAAACTCAAATCTCCTCTCATTAGTATATTTAATACTCGTAGGAGCTGTGGACCCTGCAAGCCTGTTGGAACAAATTGAGCTTCAAATCACAAGGGCAATAGATGAAGCTCAAAGCAGGAAGGAAATACTAGAAAAGATTGATAAGTGGTTGGCTGCTTGTCAAGAAGAATCCTGGCTAGAGGAATACAACAGGGTGGAGCATTCTATCTCTTTTGTTCTTTCTGTCCATCGCATAGATATTGTATTTTCAGTTAATTTTGTCAATACAAACCAGTTAAAGGGTTACAATACAGATAAGGATATATATTTGTGGTTTTAAGTGAAGCTATAGGGTTACAGTGGCTTCATTTTGTCAAGTGAAGCTATAGGGATACAATATCTTTTGAATTTCACATATAATTTTCTGTCATTCGCATATACCGAGGTTATAGGAATGGAATATTTCTAAATGAATAGGGGTGAATTATTTGGCCTTTATCATCAATCTCTCTTCTGTCATCTCACTTTGTTCTCCTACATGTTGTGTGTTTTCAGGATGATAATCGCTATACAGCAGGAAGAGGTGCTCATCTAACTTTGAAACGGGCAGAGAAAGCGCGTGTTATAGTAAATAAAATTCCTGGTACAGACTTGTTTATATGACCAATTGTAAACCTTCTAATTATAGTGCAGATAAGGATTTATATATTTGTGATTTCAACAAATCATGCCTTTATTATTTCCCCAAGTGAATCAAACTATCAGTTGAATGATAGGTATATGACTCATTCACATAACAATACATAGAGAAGATGTCACAATTACTTGTGTGCTGCTCCTGGGTTTTGCAATGGCTTATATTGATGGATTGTTAGGAACTTAAAACTGAATTTAGAATACGCACCAGATTGTTTTTTTTCCTTAATTAGCTACTTTGTTTTGAATTGTAAATGGTGCAGGAATGGTGGAAACATTGACTTCAAAAGCTACAGCTTGGGAAAAAGAAAGAGGACTCGAATTCTCATATGATGGTGTAAGTTATAAAGTTGGACCATTTTGTTTAAAGTTATTCAAATTTTGGTTTTGGAATGGTCATATCCACATTGGTGTTAGATATCAAAACAATTTTTGGTACCATCTGTTCTGCAGAGTCAACTGCTATCAATGCTTAAACAATACAGCATGCTTAGACAAGAGAAAGAACAAGAAAAGCAACGACAGAGAGTATGGACTTTACATATGCTAAATTTTAGACTTTTCTTTTAAAGTTTTCCTAGTTCCTGAATTTCTCGTGCATTCTAGGACCAGAAAAGATTTCAAGGACAACTGCTAGCAGAGAAGGAAGTACTTTATGGGTCAAAACACAGTGCATCTAAGAGTGGAAAGAAGGTTTCTGATCGAAAAATGTCCATTGGTGGGGCATTAATTCGAAACCAGAAGATTGAGAAAGCTGCTTCACATCTCCACCCTATTAAGAAAGGCGACTTTCTTAATCAAAGGAGCTCTCACCAGCAAGGTGGAGTAGAAGCTCCGACCTTTGGTACCTCTCTAATTTTTTTTTTCTTTCAATTGTTGGTCTGCATTTACTGAAACATCACAATTGTGTAATGAATGAATGCCTATTACGGTAGTAGTTGAGTCGTCGATAGGTCCTGGGCCAAAATTTACTGAAAAAGTGAAAATGAACAAACATATGCTGGTTAATGAATTTTTCACTACCTTTCATTGCTCTATACAAAGTGTCGTGAAATCTTTGTAGGGAGGAGAGGCTCGGAGTTTTCTGGTCATCCAGTGAAGAAGCAACCAGAAACTGCTGCAGAGGCTTGCGGAACGGAGTCGCCATTGATACGAAAACCCCTTTCTCCTGTCTCTTCCAAAGTGTCATCAAAGGCCAACATTCTAAATTTCCTAGAAGATCAGAAGAGGCAGCAGAAGAAATTCACCGAAGCAGTACATCTTTTTAAAGAAGTCCCTATCATGTCACCTTCCATCGAAGCAGTACCTCTTTTCAGTGAAGTGCCCATCACGACACCTTCCAAGCCAATAATTGTCAATGAGGCAGAGGAGACAACACCAAAGACAGTGCCAATTCAAGTGCCTCCCACTCCCTCAACAATGTCAGTTTATACACTGACAGCTACACCAGCTACACCTTTCACCTCTGGGGCTCACAACAAGGTTGAGAAATCTAATCGACAAGTCGAATACTCGTTCGAGGAGGCGAGAGCTGGTTTCAACCGTCCTAAATCATAATGCAAGCAGTTAGGTATGATCTTGGTAGTAGTGGAAAACCCAGACTAGTTTTCTGATATAATAAAGAAAAAGAGTTATGTTAGACCTTTTAGAGGTTTAGATGAGTCGATCTTGTGTAGAGATGTGATCTATAATGTGATGCAAATAGTTCTCTCGGCATATCACAACGGTATGACATTGTTTGCTAAGCACAGAGAAATGTGATGTGCCGATTCATGCTACATTGGGAGTGCATTATATTAGATTTTGACGCCATTCTTTCTCGTTTATTGCCAATCGATAAGTCTTTTCGTCCACCAAGTCCAAGCATTTATTTGAGTCTGCATTTCCCTTTTCCTGGTGGCCGAAGTGCTCTCTTGCCATAGCTTCCGTGCCACCTGCATTTCCTTTTTCCTTCGATTAATAGAGAATCTAAACGAGTAATATCACAGTGGAAGGGTTAATGACCATTTTTACCCTAATTCTGGGTTATTTTTCCTCCCTCACAACTACAAGGGACAAGACGACAATGACAAATATGCACTAGTTTTATTGTGGTAACCTTTCAATATGTAATGTAGCAGACACAATGAACATAAGGCTAAGGTTATGAGAGATTTCCAGGCCGGGTAGGCGCGACATGTGCCGCTACGCCAATCATTGCCCCATTTGCTTGCGTAAGAGGGTGTTTTGAGTATTTATTATAACTAACACAATTAAAAGGTTTGTGAAATACAATTAAAATGTAAAGAGACATGATTAGCTGGGCGTTGTTCAAAATGAAAATAATATTATGATTTACCCTTTCAAACTTTTAATGTGTCAGACACAATCAACATTTGACGAGTGTCTAAAAGTGACAGATAGATAAACATGTGTGGATATAGATACGTATGTCCACGGTTCATTGACCGAATGTCCAAATAAAGTCCATCATAATTCTATATAATGAGCTTCTATTATGTATCATATGCATTAATCACTAAAGATAGTATAGTGGTCAGACACCCCATACTGGTAACCACTCCAGATCGAGAGTTCGATCCTCCATGAAACTAAAGTGGCCAGAGAGGGGCTGCAATGCCCCCGAAGGATGACCTCCCCCGATGGATTAGTCGTTGGGCCTAAGAAGCCTTTGGGATACCCTTTGCAATACAAAAAAAAAAAAAAAATGTGTCATATGCATTAAGAACTTTGCATAGAGTCTGTATACATACAAATATTTGTTATTCCTTTCACTATTTTATTTTACATCAAAAGTGTGTCCGTTTTCACAAAACGTTTGCCTAAAAAAAATTCTTATAGGAACCATACTTAATTAGCAAGATTAATGGAATCAATGATCCACACATTCTTGCAACCAGCATCTCTCCATAAACCTATGTAAGTATATGATTCATTCCATGGTGATATTTGCATAAATTGTAATTAATATCTTCATCTTATCAATTTATTAGTGTGTTGCCATTTTCTCACTAATAACCTGATTTTTCGTACAAATGCACAAACGTTTCGTATGTATTATGTTTTTTGTTTTTGTTTTTAAAAGAGTTGGTGTGGTTGTTCTGATTAATGAAATTAAAGAACACATGGGACGTAGAGCCTTAACCCCTAATTCAACTAGTATAAAGAGAACCATTCTGAAAAACTATCAGGAATATTACTTTTCCGTTCAAGGAAAACAATCTTCCTAGATTAGGGACAATAAACTACTTTCCTATTTCTCTTAGCTAGATTACATACCCCTAGATTACATACCCATTCAGAATATTATTTTCATAAAAATTCATTTTCCCTTTCTTAACCTGAAATTCTTCACACCATTCATATTTTCATTTTTATTAAAACTTTTTGCTCAGATTTTTATTTATTATATTCCGTTTTAGTTTTTTTGGGTTCAAATTAATATTAATTATATTTGCTTTTTAGATTTTTCAATGTTTGTATATGAGGTTTTCCGAGCTCAGTCTCTTTCTCATTCACCAATTCATAAAAATCAGTGTCTGTGTTCAAAGTTTCTAGGAAATCAAACAATCAAATTTTGTTGTCATATATAATATAATTTGCTCACAAAAGTGAAGTGTTCACGAACTAGAGCTCTTCAAGTGTGAGGAATTTTAGTTCAGTGTCAACATATCTCTAGGTCTTCAAGGTGATTTTTTTTTTATAGTTATACATAGGGGTGGGCGCGGTGCAGTGCGGGTTGGAGGCAAAACCAAATTCAACCCACTTTAAACGGTTTGGCAATTTCGCAAACCAGATCCACTTTCAAAATCATTCAAACCATATATCCGATAAACCATATTTCCGGTGCGGTTTCGGTTTTACCCGAATTAATAAAATTCATAAAATTAATAAATTATTACAAACTATCAAATTGAAATAGACAAATATAATAAATTATTACAAACCGTTAAATTCATCAAAGTCTTTTAAGTCTAGAAATATAATAGAAAAGAAACAAATCATGAAACAAATCATGAAAAAAATGGGCCGACTGGGCTATTACTCCTATTAGGGTTAGAATTTAGTCAATTTATAGGCTCATATTCAATATATTGTATTATAAAAAATAATTTATTTTAGAATTAATTTCAGTTTACCTACTTGACTTTGGCTCAATCATCATTTCAGTCCCTGTACTTTTGATTTCATCAGCTACACCCCTGTACTTCCCTAAATTAATCAACTGATACCAATTTTATAATTTTGTCCAAACAATCTATCAATACTAAAGGCTTTTTGGTACCATTTTTCTACATTAATGCACCGTTACTATATTACGAATATAAACAAGGCTAGACAATTCATATAATCAAGTTGAACAATAGAAAACAAATCATATATAGTGATTTCTTTTTATTTTACCATATATGATTTGTTTTTGTTTATTTTCTATTGTTCAACTTGATTATATGATTTGTTTAGCTTTATTTATAATCGTAATATGGTAACGGTGCATTAATGTAGGGAAAATATACCAAAAAACCTTTGGTATTGATAGATCGTTTATACGGAATTTACAAAATTAGTATTAGTTGATTAATTTAGAAAGTATAGGGGTGTAGTTGATGAAATCAAAAGTATAGGGACTGAAGTGATGATTCAACCAAAGTTCAAATAGGTAAACTGAAATTAATTCTTTATTTTAATAATTAAATAAATCGGATCGGATTGGTTTTATCCGGTTTGGAAAAAGCGTAATCCTAATCCAGTCCGTTTACATGCGGATTGGTGTTTTCGCAATCCTAATCCAGTCCACTTTAACCGGTGCGGTTCGCAATCCGGTTTGAACCAGTGCGATACGGTGTGGTACCGCATTTACGGTGTGAAGTGCCCACCCCTAATTATACATGATCTGATTATGGATTTGAAAAGCATATTTAGGCGTCCAAAGTATTTTTTATATCTTTGTGTTTTAATAAAGTCATCTTAAATTGAGTTTCATGATTTGGAGCAAAATATTATATTGTTGAAGGAAAAACACATTATGTGTCTTCGTAAATGTAACTGACGAGAGATAATTACGTAGTCATTATTGTCATTAATGTACGTATTTACTATTACCGTTGTAATACTCACCCTATATAAAAGGAATTATCAATGAAATGAGTAGACCAATTCCGATTCTCCACGTTATCAGCACGTAGCTTTAATCGCTGAAACTTTTTTAGCCATGAAAAAAAAAAAAACCACAAAAAAACAAAAAACAATAAAAAAAAAAAAACCCTAGCTTTCCCCCCGGCCCCGTCGCCGCCGCCGCCTCCGCTAGCCTTCCTAGCAGCATCCCCGCAACCTCCGATCGTCTGCTCCTCCGCAATCTCCGATCGTCTGCTCCTCCGCAACCTCCAAGTTGGACCAGATCGGACAAGGACCATCCCAGATCGGCGTCCGACGACTCCGGCTCTCGCTCTCCCCGTCGCTCCAACCGGCTTTTGCTTCGTACCCAGTCGTCCCCGCGCCACCCTAGCCTAGCTTTACTAGGCCTGCACCGGCTCTTCCCAGACCACAGCCGACCTCCGTCGAGGCCAGCCCAGCCGTCCTTTCCTCCGTCGTCTGATCCAGAGCCGGTCCAGTCGAACGACGCCGGTGCCATTCAGTCGCTCCCAATCCCTTCGATCGGACCTCACCCAGAATCAGTCCATCCTCGACGTCCAGCGCGAAGCCTCGACCCGGATTGTCTGCCCCGATCGGCCGATTCCGAGATTGGGCCTGCGCCGATCGACGCCTCCCCGCGACGCCGCTGCGATCTGCAGCAGAAAAAAACCCGACCCGTGTCCAGAAAACCCGACCCGGTTTGATCGATCCGACCAGTGAAAAAAAAGGATATTTACCTTTTACCGGTAAATTCAAAGGTAATTTTTCGAAATTACTGAATAATAAATTATATTTACTAATTTACGAATTTAATGATAAAATATGAAATTTTGTTTTATTAATTATATGCTAAATTATATTAAATATAATGATTAAATGTGACTAATCATATGAATATTGTTGTTTTTATATGTGACATATCAATTACAATGCGGCAATCAATATGCGACAACAATTTGGAGTCGGAGATAGAGTAATTGCTTCATATGTAGTTTGTTTGACAAACTTACAAGTAAAATTTACATTGAAGTTTTGATTTTATTATATTTTATTTCAATTATTATATGAAATAATACTCTATTTAATTTGATCGCATTAATATTCTATATAAATGTGAAAATTGAGGCATTATATGTTCATTTTATTAGTGTTAAATAATTGTTTTATTTAACATGTTATTTAGTTTGAGCATTGCCATGATAAGGCAATTTTATGAGCATCATAATATAAAGAAAAATGGACAAACCTACTACTGTGAAAAAGCATTTTAACGAAGCAAGAAAAATATGACTATTACAAATTTCGATCTTGAAATCCAATTTTTATTTCTTGAAAATTTTTCAAGATGGATATCTTATTAATTGTGTAAAAAACAATGATAATGAAATTTTATTAGCTTCACATGTAATGAAAATGGAGATACCAAAATTTTATTGTGATAACGAAATTTCACGAAGTATTGGATTTACCATAATGTATATTGGTTTATATTAGTTGTCGTGAATGTCATTTAGATCGCGAAACTAATACATTTTGTTCTTCCTCCATTTTACAGATGGTTTAACCATCATAATTTGGTTTTGACACAATAGACTCTGAAGAACTTGAGTACCAAATTCTCCTACTGAGCCAATTATTTATGCAAACTGCTTTATGTAAATAGCAAAGAAATTTTATGAAACAAATTATGCAAAGTAATACAACAACCCTAAAACAAAGGGCAATGACAATGTAAGGTCTAAAAAAAAAAAAAAAAATCTGAAACAAATTATGCAAAGTAATGCAACAACTCTAAAACAAAGGGCAATCACGATGTAAGGTCTTAGAAAAAGATATTTCCTGGAACAAATTGGGCAAAGAATGCAACGACCCTAAAACAAAGGGCAATTACCATGGACGTAAAGATTCATATAATCATCCAAAACTAAGTGGAAATAATGTACCATTTGAAAGATGACATAGGGGACATGTTATGTACAATGAAGCACTGCTATTGTTGTAAATCAATGAAGTATTGATACGTACATTACAAATTAGCAAAGAATTAGCTACGTACAATAAGTATGAAGAATCATACGAGTACGCGAATTTTTTTAGAAAAGTATCTTCAATATCCAACAAGAACATCGAAAATGAATTTACAACTAATGACATACCATATGGTAAGAATATGTTAAATGACACATCTCATCATTGCAGCTATTAAAAGAGCAAAAAAGATCTGACTCAATCCAAAATAGACTTTGATTAGTCTATTTTTAAATTTCCAAGATATCCTTATAAAAACTATTACTCCTAAATTAGACGTTTGGTCCTAAATTAGACTTTTGGTCTTAAAGTTTCTATCTCTAAATTGGATAAGACTAAATGTAATCGTTGACACGCTAATTTTTGAATCTTCTCTAAAGGAATTGAGATTATTCAAATTTTATTCATAATATACATGATTCAATTTTCTGCATCTAACTTTACAAAATATTGCATAAAGTAAAACAACATATCATAATATAGGAATGACACAAAGAACAGTGTGCAGAGATAGAATATAGGCATGACACAACGAATTGTGGGAAAAAAAACGCACCATAATATATCACAAAAATAGTACTGAAGGACAATGGTACTAATATATCACAAAAATAGCATAATAATATTGAAGAACTGTAGTACTATAATGCAAGTGATAAGGATCAGTATATTTGTTACTTTAGAATTCATAATGCCTAACTGGGATTACAATACCTTTTATTATAATTCCCTTCGAGTTACTCGAAGGAACTTGAGTTACGTTTCGATGTATATATTTAGCACATGTCAAATTGACAAATTATGCAATAAGAGAAAATTGAATTTGTTCCACATTTAAAAGAAATTTATGCCACGATGTTCATGTATAAGACATAGATGAGAATTTCATTTGAGCTCCTTTGCTTTACCTCTAATGACTGCAGATGTAAATGAGTATTAGAGAAGTTTATATGTCAACTTAGTGGGTTATATGTAACCACTAATTGAACCCAAAGTCAAAAGAAAATGATCTTTTGGAATTCTGACATAAATTGGCTTTGATCTGGTGATCCGTATATTAAAAAAATTACTATGGACACCCATATTTTGGATGAATAAAAGCAGATACCAGAAGAATATGGTTCACACATGAAACTGAGGAAGACTAAAGAACATTTTATGCTCAAATATTGTTTCGACACAATTTATGTAGGGTTGAAGACGTGTGTTCAATCACTAAATTCCACCGCTCCCCTAAAGTGACATTATGATATATTTGATGCACAAGTATATGCACTTATATCCTATTATGCTTCTGACATCCATCGTGATTTTATGAAGAAAAACATATCATTCAAAGCCAACTTGTAAAATTATGATTGACACCATCATATGCAAAGGACACATGTGTTTTCATTATGTTCTTATATTGAATCCAAAGAGGATTCAGTGGACTGATTCAACCAACTTGCGGACACCTTAAATATTTTATGGTGTTGGTTGTTGTGTTGACACGCTGGTCACGTGTCATGACACCATCCACAATTAAAATTTAGACTGCTTATGCTAGAAAGTCAAAGCACCTAGGCCGGGTTAATTTCCGTAGGTGTGATGATTTTATAGCTTATTATATGAGATCTGTAATGGACATCATATCCTTATATAAAAACCCAATTGGTCTCACGGAAAACGACTACAGTAATAGTCTTGATATTGGTAAAAATACTTCCATTTTGGGTTATGCAATTTTACATGTAGCGTTATTTATTCATCTATGACCATCATCATTGAACCAATTTACACCATAGCTAGTGACTATGTGTGAGAATTTTAAAGGATCTCAAACGAACTTGTAATCCTTGAGCTCTTTTGGATTGACATGGATCTACAAATCCTTTAGCTTGGTTAAATATTTTAATGTGCCAAAATTACGCCGTCATAGCGCACAATGATGAGTTACTGGAAATGAATAAATATTTATGATGGATATGAACTTCCAGTTAGTTCGCTATGTCGAAACCTTGACAGGCGATATATTTACCGCTAGATTTGCGGTGTGTCACTTTGATGAGACAGTCTTCTCGTCGTTAGAGGGAGATAAGAACAAGCATGTTCAAGTGGAACGACAGGAATTGTCGTGGTTTGTCCCCACCGTGTCTCATCTTGATCCCCAAAACCACACAAAGTAAAGTGCGTAGATATATGACACATTAAAGTGACGAGATCACATAAACCTGCTGCAAACATGCCTGCAAGAATTGTGTCCTATTAAGAGGACATGATGCCACCTAAAAGGAATTGGGCATTGCACCACCACTATGGATAGTGACATGGTGACGCCATTAGTGGCATAAATGGTGTCACAGGCCGTGGCTCTCAAAGGAAGAGGGGGATGCCACCTTAGGTTTGATAAATACTTGACTAAAGGAAGAAAGCAAGTTTGACACAACTTGATCCATTGATCAGTGATACTCAAATTCGTCTCATGAGAATATTTCTGGATTGTGGTTATCATTGGGGGACGCGTCAAATGTTAGAACCAATCCTTGAAAGTATAGATCTCTATAAACACATTACACTAGTGTACATGAGAACGTGGAATAATGAGTCTAATATCGAACCATACTTCGTTGAAAAATGTCAACGTAGTAAATTGGCCAAATGGAAAGAAGCGATCCAGTATAAACAAAGAGATAGGTCTTTTGGGCAGGTGACGCCGACACCGCAAATATAAACCCTATCAAATATATCTTTGTTAGAATGCGTAATGAGAATAAGAGTCTGTAGACTCACCTTATGGCGCAAAGTCTCTAAAAAACGCACTGGAATTGTCTACGAGGAGATATTCTCTCGTAATGGACTACAATGAGACAATCTCTCATAATGGATGTCATTGCACTCCACTACCTTGTCAGTTTGGTAGTTTCCGAAAAACTGAACATGCAACTTACGAAAGTGATCAAAACATGTCTCTATGGGGATCTAAATTAAGAGATATACATGAGGATCCTAAACGAACTTCATCCACCCAAATCAAGTAACTTTAGATCACATGAATACGTTTGCAAAAGAAATTGAAACGTTCACTAAATTGACTACTTGATTAGGAAGGGATTGATGAATTATGCCCTTGCGTTTTCATTATGGATATGCATGAACTCTAAATGAAATCAGAGAAAATGTATTGTAAATCATAAGGTAAGAATGAAAAAGATTTTGGGAATACACAATCTTGAAATGGAACTCAAGGACTGTAATGATGGTAACCATCCATCAATAGGCTTAGGCACTCTAAAGAATAAAGTGAGGCCTATATATAGTCCTATGATCAGTCGAAGTCTTTACTTTAACAATAGGTCCATTTATCATCTAATGGAAGATGATGAAGAAGTGTTAGGAAATAAAACTCTTATACAAGTGAAATCACGCATAATTGTACTTAAACACAATATGTAAGACTCGACCTCTCATTCGATGAAAATTTATAAAGCTATGTTTAGCTCTGCGCCCATACAACACAAATGGTTCTTTCCAATACTAAAAGATATGAAAGATTTGAGCTTATTCAATCTCTGTATAGAATGTGACATGGTAAAGAAACTATCCAGGTCATAACTAACTATGCGTAAAGAAAAACGCATTAAAGGTGAAAAAAGAAAATCTGTTATTACAGATCAATTTCAAATCTCTTATCGGTTCATCCATACTCTAGACGAAGTTATGACTATTTTGTTATATGAAGGTCATACCACGAGTGAACCTGATGTTCAATATGAACCTATGTATTCGGTTCATGAACAACCTTATACTCAAGATCAAAATAAATCAAGCTGGATATGAGGACGATGTGGCAATATTTAGTTACTGAATCATTGCCCAAAGTCACATTTGGAAAACCATGTGAAAATGCATAACTATGCTAATATTATTGAAGCTCCCATGATTAAATGAAAGAATCAGGGAGAATCCCATGATTAATGTAAAAATTAGGGGGAGGTGCAGACATCATGGGAAGTCTAGCACATACATGTTGTTTTCAAATGTAATAGGTGCGTTGTGCTCTTTTTGTCCTTCGACCAAAATTTTATTTTCTCCCATTGGATTTTTGTTACTTGGAAAAGTTTTTAATGAGGCAACACCACATGCACCATTTTATTTCTGACTCGGCACAAGGGGGAATGTTGAAGGAAAAACACATTATGTGCCTTCGTCAATGTAACTGACGAGAGATAATTACGTAGTCATTATTGTCATTAATGTATTTACTATTACTGTTGTAATACTCACCCTATATAAAAGAGATTATCAATGAAATGAGTAGAACAATTCCGATTCTCCTACAACATATATATATATATATATATATATATATATTTTTTTTTTAATAACTTAATTAGTCCAAAGAACTGATTCTTATTGCTTGTCACTCGTTTGATTTCTTCACTCTAGATTTTGTTTCTGATAAAGGTTCCCATGCAAACTCCATGGCTTTCGTTTTGAGATGTTGATTGACTTAATGTTTCATGTTGGTTCTTACTTTCTCGATATGTTTTGTTGTAGGTTGAGAAATGGAGGCTAACTTTGAACTGCCTGAAGGAGCTGTTGAAGTGATACCTTTTGAGCTCCGTTAATTAGAGTATCAGATGGCTCCCAGGGCGGTGGATCACAAGGGCAGGGTGGCTGATGGGTTAGGAGAGACCGCTCTTGGAGAAGAGGGGATGAGAGGGAAAGGGACGCCTCCGAGAAAGAGAGTGGGGGGAGAGCAGCCCTCCTCAACTAAGGGGAGAAAGCGAAAGGGCCAAGGTAGCAACCGTGGGCGTGGAGGAGGTGGAAGTGGCGGTAGGGGCAGGGGTGGTGACCGGGGTGAGTGCTTTAAAGTTTTAACCAATGAGTTAATTTCATGTTAAATTTTGATAATTTGGTTCTAATGGTTCGTTACATATTGATACTCGGAATAGCTTACACCGGAAAAAGCTTCATGTCTCATGTCAACTCCGTCAACGCTGGCGCGGTAACGAGAACTAAGCAGTTACTTTACTGATCATTTATCTATAGCAATTCAAACGGAATGATATTTCACAATACTACGTACTTGACATATATATATATATATATATATATATATATATATATATAACAAATGTATTTATTTTTTCTTGATATATACATTGATCTCATCTTATGTTTTTTCTTTTATTTTATGGGTTTAAGAATGTTTGCGAGGCGGTAGTCAGATTCGTCTTTAGAAAAAAGCGAACTATCTGTGTGTTTTCTGTGAGTGGAGAAATCTCCAGTGTCACCCTACAACAACAGGATACGACAATCAACACATACGAGGTTATGTGAACCTTTTTTTGATTTCTTTATCGAATTAAGATAATATGAGAATAATTTTATATAGATTGAGCTCATTTTCTTTTTCCCATTTGTATAAATATTTTCTTGTAGGGTCGTTTCGAGATCATAAACTTGTCTGGGTGTTTTAACCCCTTGAAAGACTGGGTCTGGACTGGCGAGATGAGTGTCACCATGGCAACCTTAGACGGTCGAATTTTAGGGGGACGCATTACTGGACATATGAGAGCTGCCTCTCCTGTGCAAGTGAGACTTTTCCCATATACAGATTTCTCATTTTCGATCTGATGCTTGTATAAGTAACAGAACGTACTATTTTTCAATTTTAGGTTGTTGTAGCAGTTTTCTAGCTGGTGATTTAAGAGACCAGAAAGTAAAAGAATACGAAAAAACTAGAGGCTAAACCTTCATAGAAGATCTCGGGGACAATGTGCACTTGTGGCCTGGGTACCTAGCAAGCTGGCTGAGCTTAATTTGTTTGATGTAGAATTTTCCATAGATATATTGTTGGTGTGTACATGATATATTATCTGATTGTTATGTTATGGATTGAGTTAGGATTCCCTTTTTGTAAGTACGTTAAATATAATTTTTAGTTGGATAATTGGCTTGTACACTAAGAGCATCTCCACCATTTTTCTTATAATAATCTTTCTATATGAACGAGTTTCTGGCTTGATAAAACTTGGCCATTTTCTTGCAATAACTCTTCATAACCGGCTTGTCATCCGAATTCTAGGAAGTAAAACATAGAGGCAGACTAAGTACCAGAAAATGAAATATATCAATTCTGCTTTTGATTTTATTAATTTAGCTCCGTATATAATTGAGTGAAAATATAGGCTTTATATCACCTTCATACATTAAAAGTGGACGAAATTTCCTAGAAATCATTGCAGTAGACGCTCTAAAGCAGCGTGATAAGTATTCAGCTAAGATAATGATCCCTAAATCTGGCCTCTATCAACCACATTCTGCTTTCTGAGAATTATTGACACCATTTGTTGAGCTTCTATCTAAAATATCTTTAGACGTTCGTACTTAAATTAAGATCTTCTACCCTACATGACTTGGATGAGGACTCTCACGAAGGGGATAACTATCTAGAAGCACTGGAATGTTTCGTACGTTGTACTCCCCCACCACATTTCCTAAAATGACTTGGCTGACACTGCGCCATTTGTCAACTTAAGCGATGGACATACACTACGTCCGTCGCTGTCAAAGTCACCAAAGCGACGTACTTATGTTTCCGTCCCATAAAGATAAATCCGTCGCGTAAAGGTATCTTATGCGACAGACCTTATGCGACCAATTATATAAGTCGGTTAAGAACATCTAATGCGACGAATATGATTCGAGGGTGTGAGTCAGTCGCTTAAAACCTCTTAAGCGACTGATATTGAAATCCGTCGCTTAAACGTTTAAGATCTGCTATATAACCCTTGGCTTAGACAGAATACAGAAGAAGAAGAAAACGCAGAAAATCACTGTAGCAGCGGCGAAAAATCTCCCCAACTGCTGATTTCGTCAATTTCGGGATTCAAAAGCTTGGGTTTTCTCTTCCAATTGCTTTGTAGGTTAGTATAATCTCTTATCTTCATTGTAATCACCATATTTCGATTTGATTGGTTGATTTTAGTTTTTGATATCTTGAGTTGGATTTTGTTTATAATATGCTTTGTGTTGTTTTTAATATTGGGTGTTTGAATATATGATCAAGTTTGTGTTGATTTTGGTGAATTTGAGATTATTTAGTTTAGTTTGTGAAATTTAGTGCAATTGAATGAATGTGAAATTAAGTGCAATTGAATTTTAGTGTAATTTAGTGAAATTGAATTTTAATGTAATTTGGTGAAATTTAGTGAGTGAAATTTTGTGAATTTTATGGTAGAGTAAATTCAAATTATTAATTAATGATATAATTGGTTTGTGCTGTGTGTGGATTGTGGTAGTTAGGGTTTCTGAAACATGCGAGTGGCTTAGTGAGGGAGTGTGGTGCCGTGTGTAAATTTATTGTTTCGTATTATGTATAATTGTGGTGTTTATCAGCTTAGAACTCCCGTTTGAGAATCAACAATGCATCTAGTTGATCGAGATGGGTTGTTGATTCTCGAATTGTCCCATTTTGGACACTTTAGGCGAACACGAGTTTGTTGATCCTTTTGGTATTCATGTGGTTTAAGTTTCAGTTTTGGGATATAGTTTTGACAATGTCTATGTACAATGTTCCTCGAGTGCAAATTAGGTTGTTTAGATTTTTGTGCACTTGAGGAACTGTAGGGAGATGCTGCCGAAATTTCCCAAAACTGTAGCTGAAACCACATGAATACCAAAAGGATCAACAAACTCGTGTTCGCCTGAAGGGGATAGGACCCAACCCGGAGGCATAAGGAGAAGAAGTGTTGGGACAGATTTTGATTGTTAAGTTGCATGTTGTGTGCTAACCTTATGCATATTGTATGTTTATATTATGACAGGAAACATGGACAAGAGTTGGATCGGCTTATCTAGAGGTGATCCGAAGTTCATTCATGGGATAATTAAATTTTGTACGTTTGTTCTTCAAAATAGCAGTAGTCACACAGAAGTGCATAAGTGTCCGTGCAAGCGCTGTCGGTTGCATAAGCGGAGGATTACAGTGGATGAGATGTTTACGCATTTGAGGGAAAACGGTATGATGCCTAATTACACTACATGGATACATCACGGTGAGGTGGCAAGCGGTCCTTCATTGTATGAGCAGAGGGAACAATACCTTCGGCAGAAAACCTCTTGTAGTGGTAGTGCGGGTCCTCATATAAAACCCAGTATGGACATTTTGTATGATGCTTTCCCATTCATGGATAGATTTAATGAGCCAGAGAATGCTGGTGGTTTAAATAATTTTTATGATGTAAATGATTTAGATTCTATTGCCAGAGATGCTTATGAGAAGTATAGCAGGCTTTTATCGGAAGGGCAGACTCCGTTGTATGATGGTAGTGAGGAGACTGTGTTAACCATCATCCTTAACCTAATTAAGATAAAAACGAAAAATAGATGGTCAGACAAAAGTTTTGATGAGAACATAGAGTTGATCAAGAGAGCGCTTCCTCCAGGAAACAACTGTCCTGATTCATACAGAACTGTAAGAAAGATCCTAAAGAACATGGATCTGGGTTATGAGATCATTCACGCATGTGAGTATGGTTGTGCGTTGTTTTATAAAGAGAATGCAGAACTAGACAACTGTCCCAAATGCCATGAGTCAAGATGGATATATTCTGCACAGGGTATAAAAGTTGTTGTACGAAAGGTTCGTTATTTCTCTCTAACACCCAGGTTGCAACGCCTATATATGTCACCGCACACAACAAAGGAAATGCAGTGGCACGGGGAAAAGATTTCAGATCCAGATTTTCTTAAACACTCGGCAGATGGGGAAGCGTGGCAAGAGTTTGATAAGGATTTTCCATATTTTGCCAACGACATTAGGAACGTGCGCCTCGGACTAGCAACCGACGGGTTCAATCCTTATGGTGCATCCTGCAGCCCTCACAGCACTTGGCCTGTTGTGGCGATGCCTTACAATTTGCCTCCTTCAATGTGTATGAAAAAAGAGTTTAACATGCTTGTATTGTTAATATCTAGTCTAAAGTCTCCTGGAAAGTGTTTGAATGTGTTTATGAGACCAGTTATCGATGAGCTAAAGATGTTGTGGACTATTGGAGTTCAGACTTATGACCGACATGAGCAAAAGTCATTCATAATGAGAGCAGCAGTGATGTGGACCATCAGCGACTTTCCCGGATTATGGATGTTGGGAGGCATCCAGACAAAAGGGTACAAAGCATGTCCCATTTGTTTGGAAGATATTGATTCAAGCAACTTGACAGGGAGAATGGCATACCAGGGCCACCGCAGATGGCTAGACCGGCGTCATCCATGACGTCGAGCAGCAGATAAGTTTAATGAGAATGTTGAGTTAAGGGGAGAACCACGCTCATGGACTGGGGATGAGATTTATAGCAGTATCCTCTGTCATGACTACCTTGTTCAGAGTTGCATCCCAAGTTCAAGCCCAGAGCAACTAGAGAGAAACTGTGTTGGACTCACGTGAGTATATTTTGGGAGCTGCCGTACTGGACCACATCGAGAATAAGGTATACCTTAGATGTCATGCATATTGAGAAGAATGTGTACGACAACATCAGCGGAACCATTTTCGGTCTCGAAGGAAAGACTAAGGACGATCCAAAAGCTCGTGAAGGTCTGGAACAACTAGGGATACGAAAGAGGCTGTGGAAAAAAACGAAACCCGGTTCAAGTAAAAATAAAGAGAAAGTATCTCAAGCACCGTATACAGTTGTTCCTGAGGCAAAAATCGAGATTTTCGAATGGATTAGAGATGCACAGTTTCCTCATGGTTATGCGGGAAGTTTGAAGAATAAGGTCAATCTGAATGATAAAAAGTTTTATGGATTGAAGACGCATGACTGCCATGTACTCCTGCAACGTCTTCTTCCAGTGGTTATCCGACCAAATCTGCCATATTACGTGGTTGAGCCGTTAATAGCGTTGTCCAGATAGTTTCAGAAACTATGTGCTAGAGAGCTGAAGAAAGAGGACGTCCGTGACATGAAGCAAGAAATAGTCATGATTCTTTGTAAATTAGAAAGGATCTTTCCTCCCGCTTTCTTCACCATCATGGTTCATCTCATGATTCACCTTCCCGAACAGGTTCTGCTTACCAGACCAGTACATTTTACCTGGATGTTTCCTATAGAAAGGTGATGCGTTATTTTATTTATTTTAACTACACGATCATGTTCATATGTATTGTACTAACTATAAAATTGGACAGGCAACTCGGAGACTACAAAAAGATTGTTAGAAACACACGTTTCCCAGAGGGGTGTATTGCTGAGCAATACCTTACAAATGAGTGTGTGACATACTGCAGTTTTTATATGGATGATGGAACAGGAGATGCTAATGTTGCCAGTGCGCCTCGATTCAATATCTCTGTTGTTTCCGAACTCGTGAAGCCCAAAAGTTTCATAGCAAAGGCTCGTTTAAGTAGGGAAGAACTATATGTGGCTCACTGGAATGTAATGGAGCACTGTACAGAAGCGGCTGACTTCATTCAGATTTACAATAATCAAGTAACTGAAATCTATCCACATATGACTGATGAAGAGCGTATTCAGAACTTTCTTCCATACTTTAAAACTTGGGTATACAATCACTATAATTTGCTCATTATATAAACCACCATAGATGTCACAGGACACTAATGGTTTGTATTATTGTTATAGATCACATGACTGCAAGCAGAAGGAAGTTCAGATTATAGGCCTGAACTACACATTTTAGCATGCCGCCCTCAAGCACACCGTATTTATTCACAATGTTCTGTGAACGGAGTTAAGTTTGTCACGTGGCAGCGAGACCAACGGTTGAAGACTCAAAACAGTAGGGTCATGGTAGAGACGGAAGACATCTCATACTACGGGATTCTTGAAGCCGTAGTCGAACTTGTATATTCAGAAGGCATGTAGGTTGTTTTGTTTAAGTGTAAATGGTATGATACTGACCCTACCGAGCCTGGGTCCGTAAAGTTAGATCACGATCTTTTATCAGTGGACACATCTACTAGCTGGTTTGAGGATAGACCATTTATTCTTGCCGCCACGGCAAGACAAGTGTTTTATCTGGATGACCCGAAGGCTGGTGAACCTTGGAAAGTGGTTAATGTGATGTCACACAGAGGTACGTACAGTGCTACCACAGTTGCAAGGGAACCTAACATACCTCCTAGGAGGAATGAAGTTGATGAACCCTATCAAGAACCTACCGCGGACTCGATCCCAACTTACACTCCTTTATTTGGTTTCACCATGGACTTGGGTTCTCTTCCACACATAGATGTTCCCATTGATTGTCACAATGATGAAGAGGACGACGATGGTGACGAGGATGATGACGAAATCTATGAAAGCGAAAGTGAGGAAGATGAAGGCGGAAGTGATAGAGAGGATGATTATGCTGATTATGAGGAAGATCTATCTGATGAAAATTGATCGTTTTATTCAGTGTTTTATGTAAACTGTAATTTGTAAACCCTAGTTAAGCAACTGTGTTTTATCTGGACATTAAAAAGGCGCGGATCGCAAGAGTTTAGCAGACGAAATATAATTTTCGTCGGCGAAATATAATTGGTCAAACCGGGTCAGTCAAACCTCTAAACGCTTAGAAATGGTAATTAGACTGTCTAAATGACGTTTTTTTGCCTGACCTTCAACAGATAATAGTTTCAAATCGATGAGACGCAACTAATCGTATAAATTTTTTATAAAATTGATTTAACGAACGTCAGGCTACCCATAGGAAAACGAAAGTAAAAAACAGTTAACCGCAACATTCGGCACACAGATTTTATTGGAATCTTCCCATTTTTCAACCCTAGGCGAATTTCATTATTTTGGTCATATCTTATTTCACAACATTTTTGCATTTGAAGAGTCTACGTATAGTAACTATTTGAAACTATACATTCACTTAAACACTTAGTAAACAAGTTAAGGAACATTAGTGCATATGTTCTGATTTTGAATCTAAAAGTTTAGAAAATCTATTCCAACCGTCAGATATCACCGTTAAGATGAAATACATGTATGGAAAAAAATCTAACTACGTCTGACAACGTTAAAGGCTCGACCAGAACGGTCAACCGGGTCAGTCAAACCTCTAAACGCTTAGAAATGGTAATTGGACTGTCTAAATGACGTTTTTTTGCCTGACCTTCAACAGATAATAGTTTCAAATCGATGAGACGCAACTAATCGTATAAAAATTTTACAAAATTGATTTAACGAACGTCAGGCTACCCATATGAAAACGAAAATAAAAAACAGTTAACCGCAACATTCGGCACACAGATTTTATCGAAATCTTCCCATTTTTCAACCGTAGACGAATTTCATTATTTCGGTCATATCTTATTTCACAACATTTTTGCATTTGAAGAGTCTACATATAGTAACTATTTGAAACTATACATTCACTTAAACACTTAGTAAACAAGTTAAAGAACATTAGTGCATATGTTCTGATTTTGAATCTAAAAGTTTAGAAAATCTATTCCAACCGTCAGATATCATTGTTAAGATGAAATACATGTATGGAAAAAAATCCAACTACGTCTGACAACGTTAAAGGCTCGACCGGAACGGTCAACCGGGTCAGTCAAACCTCTAAACGCTTAGAAATGGTAATTGGACTGTCTAAATGACGTTTTTTTGCCCGACCTTCAACAGATAATAGTTTCAAATCGATGAGACGCAACTAATCGTATAAAAATTTTACAAAATTGATTTAACGAACGTCAGGCTACCCATAGGAAAACGAAAATAAAAAACAGTTAACCGCAACATTCGGCACACAGATTTTATCGGAATCTTCCCATTTTTCAATCGTAGACGAATTTCATTATTTCGGTCATATCTTATTTCACAACATTTTTGCATTTGAAGAGTCTACGTATAGTAACTATTTGAAACTATACATTCACTTAAACACTTAGTAAACAAGTTAAGGAACATTAGTGCATATGTTCTGATTTTGAATCTAAAAGTTTAGAAAATCTATTCCAACCGTCAGATATCACCGTTAAGATGAAATACATGTATGGAAAAAAATCCAACTACGTCTGACAACGTTAAAGGCTCGATCGGAACGGTCAACCGGGTCAGTCAAACCTCTAAACGCTTAGAAATGGTAATTGGACTGTCTAAATGACGTTTTTTGTCTGACCTTCAACAGATAATAGTTTCAAATCGATGAGATGTAACTAATCGTATAAAAATTTTGGAAATGTAATCGTTTTTTGGAAATGCGACGGATATACAAGGTTCTGTCGCTTAATTAGTTTTGGAAATGGCGCGTGTCCTTTGCGCCAAAAATTGGCCCGAAAATTGAAATGTTCTTAAGCGACGGACTAGTTCAATATACGTCGCTTAATAGTACATATAGAACCCGAAAATCTGTCTAACTCACTTAAACGTTTAACTTCATTGCATCAAGGAGAATCCCTACTCCGGCCCCAATCGCCACCACCCTCACTCCGACCCCAATCGCCACCACCCTCACTCCGGCCCCACTCGCCACCACCCTCACTCCGCCCCCAATCGCCACCAGCCTCACTCCGGCCCCGAATCCCTAATTCCCTTATCTCCACTATCACCACCGGCCACCACCCTACCACCACTGTCTCCGTTCTGCACCACCACCGGCCACCACCCTTTCCCTCAATCCATTTATTCACAATTCCCCTCTCTTCACCCCAAATCCGTAATCGACTTCGGTACACTCACTCTCTCTGTGTCTATCTCTCCCCTCCGCTCGGCCCTAAAAGCTACCGGACCCCGTGAAGCGCCTCTGTCCTCTCCCTCCCAACTCCGCCGCAGTCCACGCCTCCGTCTCCGCCACCCTTGACGACTCCCTCCGTAAAGGTACCTCTCTCTCTCCCCTTCTCCCCTTTTCTCTTTCACTGCAACAACATTTAAACATGTTTTGTGGGTTTGGAATAGTGAAAATGGCTTTGTGGGTGTTGAAATATATAGCTTGGATTGGAAAGATTTAATTTTTACATGTTTTGAAGTTATCAAGTTTCAATTTTTATTATCCATTTGAAGCTGTAGATTATCATTCATGTTGGAATTGCGTGATCCAATGGTATTGTATTAATTTAGTCTATTCTTTTAAGGTTGGTTTTGGATTGTTTCTATTAGATCATTCTCTTCAGTTGGAAGCATATTAAACTGTTTGTGTTGTTAGTTGGACGGCAGTTGTGGGTTTGTCAAATAGATAACAGTGGGATTATTCTTGAGATGCTTTTTATGATTCTGATCAGATTAATTAGTCTTATCCTCATCTTACTTTGGAGATTGCGAGAGAGCTAGGGATGTAGTATCTCTAACTATGATTTTGAAATGCTTAACGTCATCATAACATGGCTGCTCTAGAATGATGTTACCTGGAATTATTGGTTCATCAGAAAATAGTGAACAACTGAGATGTCCCAATAACTCGAGATAACGAATCCTACCATGATTACCTATATCCTTTTTGATTAAATTCCCTCCTTTAGCTTTTGTGTATTCAAGGAAAAAAAAAACAATGATCTCTGATCACTATACATGGTACTTGATTAAAGCGCAAAACTACATGATTTCTAATACTTTCTTGTTGGTTACATCTTCTTCTGTGATTACTTATGTTGCATCAGTCTACTTTTCAATTTTCATTTGTGAATTTGCAACTGTATTTCTCTAGGACAAGCCAGACATTTGCAATACCTTGCAAAGTGCAATATCTTCAATTGTTTAATTTTTTTTTGCTTTTTTTTCTAGTACAGTACATTTTACATTTTTTGTTGTTAATGTAAGTACCAGATACTTTTTTTGGTAGGTATAATTTCTTGAATGTGCCTTGGCAGACTTGATTCTTGTAGGTTTCTCTGTGATTTATTTCTAAACCATGAATGCTGACCAGCATTTGCTTTCTTCTTCTTTTGTCGTATGCTGAAACCCACGATAATATTCTGCCCAGGAGAAAGTGGTGAATGATGCCGGCCAAATCTAAAGTGGTGAATGATGCAGGCCAAACCTGACTTGCACCCTACCAATCTTTCTCTACAAGTCTACAACTATTTGTTTTAGTAGCATGAAGTCATTTTTATACAAAGTTTAATTAGAATCTCATGGATTACAATAACCATAACAGATCTGCACCACTAGACGTGGGCACTAGATATTTCATACAAATTGGCAAAGTTACAGCATGCTATAAAAAGCTTCATCATTATAAACTGTAGTGCCTATGTTAAGAAGCTTAACATTTGTCTTGGTTTATAACATGTTTTTTTTGAAGATTTTTTTTTTAAAATTCACTAATTTTTTTTTAATATACCTCTTATATCAGCAATGCCTCCGAAACCTCGATATTCAAAGACGAAGAAGATGGTCGAGCTTGAGGACCGTGATCTTCGGCAGGACTTGATGAGACGATCAGTACGAGCACCACCACTATCGACGCCACATGCTGATTCTTCTGGGCTCTCACCGGCTTCTTTTGCTGCTCCTTCAACTCTATATCTTCCTCCTTCAGCTCCTCGCCTTGCTGTTTCAGCTCCTGCTTCTGGTCCTGCTCTTTCAGCTGTTGCTGTAGTACCTGCTCCTGCTTCTTTAGATGCGTCACTGGGCTTGCTGCTAAGCGCTCCCCCACTCCCATCAATGACGCCAATGACGTCGAGCGGCCCCAGTACTGGTTCTGCATCTACCGGGTCTTCGACGACTGCACGCAGCATTCGTTGCAAGAACTTGGAGACGAGAGGTATATTTCGGCAACTCGGGTGTTTCATTTCATTAAGGATAGATATAGACGATATGAAAGCTTAGAATATCTCCGGTAATTAAGGATTTAACGGTTATAAGCTTATTTCCCCTTTTCTGTGTAGATACACCACCAACAAGGAGGAGAGGTGTGGTGGTTGGATTGAAGACACAGGAGCTGGTCCGGACCGCGGAGGGGAAGATCGTGGTGGAGTACGATGAGTACCACAAAGGCCCCAAGGATCCCAAGGTCCGAAACCTCATTTCTAGGGACATTGGAAGTTGTGTCAAGGACAGTGTCCCCACGATAAAGCCCACCTACAGAGAATTGAGCGTCAATGACCGAGGGATCGTGTCCGACTACCTCTCGGTAAGTTTGTTGTTTAATATGTTTTTTACTTTTCTTACTAATTTTATTTTTGTTATGCTTTGTTACTAATGTGGGTCCATTGTGTCTATGTAGCCACACTACCTGCTCCCCCCAGATCATGATGGCCTGTGGGATTATGTTCAGAAAACGGCAGCCGATCAGTATAAGGATTGGAAATCCGATTGCCGCCAACATTGGCTGGAGTGGGGGGATGACGTTCCTCTTGAGTTCCTGCATCGTCCGGCGCAGTAGCAGTGGTTGGTGGTACACTTCAAGGACCCTACTCATGCGGTAATCAACTCTCTCTCTCTCGGCTCTACCAATATGTTAATACTCTATTGGTGCGTTGTTTTAACCTCTACATGTAATGCTTGTAAATGATGTGGTACATGCCTTATGTGCGAGAATGAAGGACATCCGATCGCGTCCACAAAAGATGAACCACCACTCTGGGACAACTGCCTTCAGTTACCGGGCAAAGGTGCATCAGGTTCGAGGACATCCAACTCCGTTTGTCCGTGCATTCGAGGATGCATATGCAAAAGACCCTGTGGGCGGTCCACACGTGGTGAGACTTCCGTTGTTTTTGTTCCATTTCTTGTGTTACAATTGCGTAATTATGTATTTCTTATTAACATTGGTTATGTGTGTTATTGTAGGAGGCGATGAAGGAACACGTGGACAGACTAGTACAAGAAAGGACGACCCTACACCCGTTGAGGAACAAATCGAAGTGATATCCACTCGACTTGGGGTCAAGAGAGGCACCGAGGTCTAAGGAGTGGGACGGTGCATGTAGTTCTTCTCAGAACCCGTGACTTCACGACTTGGAGGCTCTTGACCACTGCTACATATGTTTAGTATATATAGTTTGTGCTTAAAAAACAGTTTTATGTACTAGCACAATTGAGTTTGGATTGAATGTGTTGGTTTCGGATATTTGAATGAATGTGTTGGTTTCGGATATGTGAATTGAATGTGTTGGTTTGATATGTTTTGGCTGTGCATGTTTGATTTGTTTGGTTTTGTAAAAGGGCAACATACAGAAGCAAATT
The DNA here is from genome assembly GCA_963682095.1 of Potentilla sterilis. Lineage (NCBI taxonomy): Eukaryota > Viridiplantae > Streptophyta > Magnoliopsida > Rosales > Rosaceae > Potentilla > Potentilla sterilis. The sequence continues at coordinate 34,757,866 of OY821766.1, read as the reverse complement.
CTGGGCTAAATCAGACATCCCACTTAAGCGACGGATTTTGATCTTTATCTGTCGCATAAACATGGCGACGACATTCAAAGTAAGTCGCTTAAAACCCACTAAAGCGACTACAATAGGCAGACTTTGCAAGTCGCTCCACCTAAAGCGACTATTGAAGTATGTCGCTTTAGTGTAACTTATAGAGACGGAGAATCGACTATAAGGGTCAGTCGCTTAAGATCACATTTACAGCGACGAACCAAAAACGAATATCAGTCGCTCTCCCTTTACAGCGACTAAGAAACATCCGAATCTAGGTCAGTCGCTTAAAGTCACTTAAGAGACGGAGTTTGGAATGTTAGTCGCTCAAAGTGTAAAGCGACTAAACTTAAACGACCTCAGAGATGCGACGGCATATCTGTCTCTTTAAGATGATGGCGACGGACTTGACCATTTAAGCGACTGATCTTGTCCGTCGCTTTAAGTGGTAAATGGCGTAGTGTGAGCAGACTGAGAAATCACAAAAGCAAGATTAAATAGCAAAGGGACCAAACAAGAATGCATTGCAAAAACATAGTCGTGTTTTTATGTTATCTCATTTCTATATACAGGTTCATCTCTCCACCAGACCTGTCTCAGAAGAAGCCATGCATTGATCTCACTCTTCAAGCTATCCAGTACTATAAGTTTGGGTTGAAAACTTGAAATCAATTGCTTTCAAGGTTCATACAGGTTGAACTCAGTTTTAAAAAGAACAGAACTGGTACATTTTAAGCAACCCCAAGTGCGTGTAGGAAAAATGGTTAATTTGTTTCAACCTCTAGGGTGATTGCCCCGGTTTATTTCTTCCTTTTGTTAATCTTATGGTATGTCTCTTGCTTCTTCCTATTCTCATTTGACGTACTGGATATGAAACAATGGATTTGAGTTGTAGTTATATTTCAGGGTTGGTCATTTCTGTGAAACTATGATGTACTGGTTATTAACTGGTGTGACCTGTGAATGACTGTCGTTGAAGAAGAGAGAAACACTAATTAACAGCTAGCTAGTTGTTTTACTTCCTCCGAATTTGTATTCTTTAAAATTTAGCGTTTCAAGGAAATTGATTTAGAAGGGAATTTACCACCATTTGTACAGCCTCGTAAATAAGACTTAATAAAACAATTATCTGCACATATTTGAATTTGAATCCTTACTCTACTCTTCCCTTTCTAAAAATAAAAAATAAATAAATAAAAAGAAAGAAAGAAAGAATCCTTACTCTTCTGATAACTAAATTTTTAGGAGGGTGGTTCTATGAAGACCTCAAAATTTGCTATTTGAATCTCCTACAATATTTTTTTCATTTAATTCTCAGAAATGCCCATTCTCTTTGTCTCTCCACACCTCCCTCCTTCATACCCTGTGTAAGATGAGAGTGAAGAATAAAAAATAGATTTTGAAGAAGGGACTAATAAATGCAATCGATGAAACTGCAATTACCATTTTCTTTATACTCTTCAAAACACCCAATTTCAAACATCGTTTACCAATTATCTCTTGCTCAAACGTCAATATTATTTTCTTACCATGATTTCACTTCTGTTCAATTTGATTTACTATGATTTGATAAAAGAGAAAAGAGATTGGAGGAATTGGAAATTAAGAGAGGTAAGAACAAATGGATTTATTTTTCCCAAGTTTGTAAGGAGGGCAAAATAGGATTTTAGAATTTTCAAATATAAATGGAGTTGAAATAGAAATTTGGGTGGTGCAAATAAAATCCCCTTTTTAGAAAAGATAAAAGAAAAAACCATTATAACAAAAAAAACATCTATCCAGGGACGAGACTGAATATAAGTTTTACTACCTGATGGTTTTTGTCAGAGAAGGATTGATGGTGGTTTGCACTTTGCAAGTTGGAAGCCATGCATGTTGTAACGGTCTCCAACAGCCAACCAAGTTTTATCTTTCTAGAAGACTACAGGGGGCTAATCGCTAGCTCTATATATGCTCTAACCTAAACCCTAATTGAAGCTAAGGGAAAGTAATACCAACAACTACTGGAACTTCAGTCACAGATCTTTCAATAAGAACATAGTTATGAACAAACTTACCTTGTTAATGAGATCTTTGGCTTCAGCAGAAACTTGAGGGGATGCAGGGAAGCTCAGGCCAACCTTCACTATCCTGCATCAAATTCAAGCACGTCATCCCACATATGGTTCAGATTGTTGGAAAGTAAATCAATATTAATTGTGTATATATTTTCCATTTAATTATATTAGATGTGTATTAGGAGTTCTTTCCTTTATCGTCTCCTACCTTATTGGAGACTACTTGTTGTACAAGACTATTGCTGTATATATTTCCACAATATCAATGGATTAATTTATTCTGCCATAACATACTTTTCTATATGGTATCAGAGCAAAGATCCGAAAGGACTTTGTCTCTTTATTTTCCGCTGCAATTCTTCATCTGACGTTGGTTATCTGTCAGACGTGTGAAGTTCGTTTGTCTTCTTCCAACTAAACTCTATTGTTAGGGTTTGTTAATCTCTTCCTTGCGTTTGTTCTGGTGTTTAGTTTTATCAGCCAAACATTTTGCCGACAACAGCCTCGTCGGGAAAGAAGAGCCTTTGCTTTCTGCACTTTTTGCCGACCACAGCCTCGTCGGGAAAGAAGAGCCTTTGCTTTCTGCACTTTTTTGCCGACAACATCTTGTCGGCCCCTCGCTCCTGCTTTAGAACCTGAGCCGCTGAGCGGCGTCGCTATCAGTCTCGTCGGCCTCGTCTTGCTTCTCCGTCGGCTTCCGTTACATCCAGGTCGACGTCGTCTTCATCACCACCCCGGTTCTTGTAGACGAGCGGCGCAGCTGCGACTTCGTCCCTGTTTTTTTCGGATCGAGTCGTCCTCCGGCGTCTGCCCGAAACCTCCGGCGTCGTCGCCTCCAATCCCTCCTCTGGCGTCGCATCTGCTCCGAAACCCAGCAAAAATCCGATCCGGCTTGAATTTTTCGACAGAACCTGCCTCCTGCTCGACCCGGTTGTGCAGCCCGACCCGGTTCTCCAGCCTGACCCGGTTCTCCAGACCGACCCGGATCTCTGCCCCGACCCGGTTTCAGATCCGACCCAGTTTCTGATCCGACCCACCGCCGGTGCACATCTACCAGTTTATTATTTTTTCTCTTCATGGCTTGTGTTTCCAAATTTGCCATGTCCCCGGTCCCTCATAATCAGTGGATCATCGATAGTGGATCAACCCATCATATTGTTAATTCATCAGACATGATTACTAATCGCAGCAAGTGCAACTCGTCAGTTGCTTTACCCAGTGGTGTTAAAGCCCATATCTCCATGCAAGGATCTGTTACAATTAATAATGCTGTTCTACAGAATGTTTTATGCGTTCCGTCTTTTCATGTCAATCTTATGTCTGTTGGGAGAATCATAGATGATTTACACTGTTCGGTAACTTTCTTTCCGTCTTGGTGTTTTTTGCAGGACTTGACTACGAGGATGATGATCGGTGTGGGAAAGCGATGTGGAGACTTATATTATTTAGTGGCGTTATCATCTACTCTTCCCCATAAACACCCATTTACTAGTCATATCACCCTCTCTTCTGATCTCTGGCACCGTCGATTAGGACATCCTTCTTCTGTCTGTTTGCAGCATATCGTCAATAAGTCGCTTCATTGTCACTTTGATTCCACAAGTAAGTGTGAAATTTGTCCTTTGGCTAAACAAACTCGCAAATCTTTTCCTTCTAGTTCAATATCCACATCTCATTGTTTTTCCCTCATACATTGTGATATTTGGGGACGTTATAAGACACCTTCTCTTAGTGGTGCTCATTATTTTTTTGACTATTGTCGATGATTTCTCTCGTTTTACATGGGTTTTTCTAATGCGTCATAAAAGTGAGGCGCAACATTTGCTTCGTAAATTTTTCGCCTATGTCAAAACTCAATTTAATTCAAATGTCCAAACTTTTCGCTCTGACAACGGAGCTGAATTTCTCTCTCTGCGAGATTTTTTTCTCGAGCAAGGGGTTGTTTTCCAAACTTCTTGCGTTTATACACCTCAACAAAATGGTGTAGTTGAGCGCAAACATAGACATCTTCTAAATGTTGCTCGAGCTCTTCGTTTTCAATCACACTTACCACTTCATTTTTGGGGAGAATGCATTCTTACTGCTGCATACACAATTAATAGACTCCCTACACTTTTGCTTGATAAAAGGTCCCCTTTTGAGATTCTTTACAATAAACCTCCTGACTATTCTCGCATGCGTGTTTTCGGTTGTGTCGCTTTTGCAACTTCTGTTAATCCTTCATCCAAATTTTCTCCACGAGCTCACAAATGCATTTTTCTTGGATATCCAATGGGTCAGAAAGCTTATAAGCTATACAATCTTGAAACCAAAAAGCTTTTTATCAACCGTGATGTTACTTTTTTGGAAGACACCTTCCATTTCACGTCTTCTCCAGGAGTTTCACCATCTTCTTCTTCTTCTTCATTGCCTTGTCCTATATTTGACGACATTGTGTCTCATACTATACCTATTTATCATAGACCTCCCTCGTCCTCATCTTCTGGACCTCCATCGTCCCCACCAGTTTTAGAGTCATCAGGCTCGGTCACAGTTGTCCCTCCAGCTGAGATTGATACCTCATCACAATCCCCGCCTGATACTGATCCGTCTCTCCAGTCCTCTCCTGAAACTGATCACTCCTTACCTACTGAAATCGATCATCCTGTTTCTGATTCATCAGCTCCTGCCTTACGCCGCTCCACACGACCCCGTGTTCCCAATGTACGTCTCCGTGATTATAAGTGCTCGCAGGTGATTCTGCCACCACACCATCTATCATCTCCTCGGTCGAGTCCTCCACCAGGTACGCGTTACCCACTTTGTAATTTCATTTCATATCAGCGATATTCTCCATTACATCTTGCCTATGTCGCAGCTCTTAGTAGGGATACAGAACCATCTTCCTATGATCAAGCCTCTTCTGATCCTAATTGGCAAACTGCTATGCATGAGGAACTTGCAGCCCTTACAGCCAATAATACTTGGTCATTAGTTCCTCTTCCTCCTAGTAAACGACCAATTGCTTGTAAATGGGTTTATCGGATTAAGCGCAAGGCCGATGGTTCTATTGAACGTTACAAAGCTCGCCTTGTGGCGAAGGGTTTTACACAGGCTGCAGGTATTGATTACCATGATACTTTTTCTCCTACTGCCAAGATGATTACAGTTCGCTGTGTTCTTGCCATTGCAGCTTGTCAGAATTGGTCCCTTCATCAGCTTGACGTCAATAATGTCTTTCTTCATGGTGATTTACATGAAGAGATATATATGTCCCCTCCTCCAGGTCTTCAGCGACAGGGGGAGAATTCTGTGTGTCGCCTCCACAAATCACTCTATGGTCTGAAGCAAGCTTCTCGACAATGGTTCTCTAAGTTCACTGAAGCCATACTTGCTGCCGGTTTTGTTCAATCTAAAGCTGATTACTCTCTTTTCGTACAAAAGGTTGGTGATTCCCTTACAGTGTTATTGATTTATGTTGATGATATTCTCATTACCGGGAACAACCTAGATTCTATTCGTGCTACCAAGAAATTTTTGCATTCTCGTTTTCGTATTAAGGATTTGGGTGACCTTAAGTTTTTCCTTGGCATTGAGATTGCACGTTCACAAAAGGGCATATTATTGTCTCAACGAAAGTATGCATTGGAGATTATTAAGGACACCGGTCTCTTAGGTGTCAAACCTGTGGACTTTCCCATGGATGATTCAAAATTGTCAAATAAGGGGGAGTTGCTTAAAGATCTTGCTGTGTATCGACGTTTGGTTGGACGACTCATTTATCTCACAATCACCAGACCTGACATCACTTATTCAGTTCATGTCCTTAGCAGGTTTATGCATGAGCCTCGCCTACATCATATGACAGCAGCTCTTCGAGTTGTCAGATATTTGAAATCTTGTCCTGGTCAAGGTTTGCTTTTGAGTTCTAACAATGACTTTAGTTTGAAAGCATTCTGTGATTCTGATTGGGCAGGCTGTCCTGTTACTCGTCGTTCTACAACTGGATATTGTGTCTTTTTGGGCAATTCCTTGATATCATGGCGCACTAAGAGGCAGAGGACAGTTTCATTGTCAAGTGCAGAGGCAGAGTATAGAGCTATGGCTGGTACATGTTGTGAACTTACTTGGCTCCAGTATTTATTTGCTGATTTACATATATCTATTCCTAGACCAGCTATTTTGCATTGTGATAATCAGGCAGCTCTTCACATAGCTGCAAATCCAGTTTTCCATGAAAGAACTCGCCACATTGAAATGGATTGTCACTTCATTCGAGATAAGATAGTAGATGGCTCCGTCAGAACTCGATTTGTTGGTTCTTTGCAACAACTTGCGGATGTATTCACAAAAGCATTAGGCAAAGACAAGTTCAGATTTCTATTGAGCAAGTTGGGAGTTCTTGACATACACTCTCCAACTTGAGGGGGAGTGTTGGAAAGTAAATCAATATTAATTGTGTATATATTTTCCATTTAATTATATTAGATGTGTATTAGGAGTTCTTTCCTTTATCGTCTCCTACCTTATTGGAGACTACTTGTTGTACAAGACTATTGCTGTATATATTTCCACAATATCAATGGATTAATTTATTCTGCCATAACATACTTTTCTATACAGATCATGTTAATGAAAACAGATAGACAAAGTTCTTATCTCATACCTCTGAAATGTATCTTTCTGACTTTCAGCCTCAAAGGGAGGAACACCAAAGACAAACTCATAGCAAAGAACGCCCATAGTCCAGTTATCAACTGCGTTTTATGAGCTTTGTTCTGCACCAGTTCTTCGACTGTACTGACCAGCTAAAGTTGGCAATCTTCGATTAAGCCTGCAAAAATCAGTTTGCAATAATAAATCCACCAAACATAGTTCCATGAAAACTAGTTACAAGGATAAATGCATAAGGAAGTCCAGGCCCAGAAACCAAAAATTTATCAAAAACAAGCTTGATATATATATACCTTTCTGATCTGAATCATCCAGAATTCATAAACAGATATATAGCATTGTACAGTATCAGAGTGTTCTAAAATCCAGCACTTTCCAGAACAAGGTCAGAGGAACAATCTGCTCAAAATGTTTCATGAACACAACAAGGAACTACAGATGAAAATAAATAAGTTCTGTGCATACATTAGCACAACAAGCTTAGTTTGTATAAAGGGAACTCACACATCCTAATCAAGTTTTACCCAAAAGCAAACTCATTGATCTGAACTTTCTTATTTCCCAAGGGACTAATAATTAGTTCTGACTAAACAATCAAACACCATATAAAGAAAAGACAACCACTGCTTACACTATTTTGGATTCAGAAATCTCATCACTGATGGATCAATTTCAACAACACTTGTATTATATACATCCCTTTGTTCAATATTATAAAGAGGAAAAAAAGAAGAAGAAGAAGTTATTCAATTCTCAATTCTTTCAGTACACCTGAAAACAAAGTTAGTATATATATATATATATACACATCTAAACCTCTTCTACCTATCCTTTTGTAGTTCAATGTACTCTTCCTCCATGATTTCTTCTTTATGATCGATATTACAAAGGGATAGTATTCATTTATTTGGTCACGAGCTCATATAAAAAAAAATTCGGCTGCATAAGATTGATTTAGCCCACCCCAAGTTTTATTTCTGGTTATGTCCCTGAAAATTACTCTTCAAGAATCAACTTTTTTACATGCAGCTATATCATATTATAGTTATTGTCTCTCTTATACAAGAAAGAGAATTTTGGCCGGTCAGTGGATATACAAGGAAGTTCCCCAAGTCATAGTCATCCTACCAGTTGAAATGTGCGTCAGTTGGATAAGGTAGTTAGGTCTTCAAGTTTTGATGATATTCATTATATTGTTTAATTTCCCTGCAACTTCCAAGTATTTCCACTTTATGTGTGTGTGTATATATATATATATATATATAAAAAGAACTCCATTTAGTACTCTCGATAACGTCCTCTTACTTTAAGTCAGTTGCATCAATTTCTTGGTTCGTTTCCTTTTTGTTTTTACATTCTGCAGTGATCGATCAGTGTTTCCAACCAAGTTCACATGCACCTTTCTTACAATTGACATGTATGACCAAGCTAGTGATCAAGTTCCCTCGATCTCCTGGGTTCTGAGTCATTGGAGAAATCTTCTTTCATGCAATTACATAAATAAAGACTCTAATTAACATAACCGATAAGAGTAAGCAAATTAATGAATATTTATCCTTCATCAATTAATTAGTGGTTCTTTTTGTGCAAGATTTCAACTGCTTTAGCTTAATTAATCTGTTAACGTTACCAAAGAATTAATTTCCACATCAGTCAATTAAGTGGGTGATTAATTTCATTGCTTGTTGGTGCCTTGGTCTCTAAAATTCTAGCTATTTCATGATATTTTACTTAATTTCCTTCTCATACATTCCTCAGCTCCTGATTTGACATTCAAGAAATTTCACAGTACTTAAGAAATAAAGAACTTCCTCATTGACAAAGTCATAGTTATGTACCTACGTATATTACAGAATGACGTACAAGTGTACATTCATACGCGAATGAAGTAGAATTTTGACAGTACAAGTAACCCATCTAAACACCCTAATGTTCAATACTTCCAGAAGTAGACTTTTAACAAATTTCTCGGAAAATTTCTGCTATCTTTTTTAATGAGAAACTTCCCAACTGGGCTATAAAAGAACCCTATAAAGAATATGTTCTACAGGTATCTGAGAAACAAGAAAGAAAAGGAACAAACCATCTTGGTTTATACAAGGGTATGGAGTTGGTTTCAGTACCTAAACCACTTGTCTTCCATGTTTTACGTGTAGCAATCCCCTTTTTCCTCTTAATTTTCTCAGTTTCTAAGCACCATTCTTTTCTTTTCTCCTCTTACGAGTTTATCGTAGTAACAAAATCAAATCGTGTATTCGTGTTCTTCATGTTCACTGTTGTTTCTATCACGATTAATATCGTGTTCGGGATTTTGAGGCCTCCCAGGGAAGAATCTGATCATTCTGTTCGGCTAGAAGAACTGAAAGACTATACTGTGTTAAAGGTAAGTGATGAAGACTACTATTACTACTACCAATGTAGCGATTGTGAGGAGGATGACAGTGAGTGTGGTTCTGATGGTTATGATGAAGATAATGATGACGATGGTAGTGACGACGATGTCAATAGTGAAGAGTTTTACGGTGAAGAGATAACTAATGAAGAGTTGGAGAGGAGAGCTGAGGAATTCATAGCGAAGCACACAAGGAAATGGAGAGAGGAGTTTGTATATGAGAAGCTGGCATACATGGCTGCTATAGAGTTTCAATCATCAAGCTCTATCCAACCCAAGGTGAAATAAATCCTCGTATCATACTCTCACAAGATAAAAAGAAGGCGTGACACTATAATTTTTTTGTCATTTGGCTTTTCTCATCTCTAAGTTTTCTCCCCTTCATCTAAGCTATAGTTTGTCATGATGAAGCTGGGTTTGAATTAGTCTCTTGATAGTTCTGTTTTTTTAAGGAAACTGTTGGGATCGACTCCATTGATGATCTGTGGGTGTACGTGTAATATGATTGTGTATAGGCACTTGTTGTAGATATTATGATGATGAAGTAAATAATCAATTTCTAGTGGAAATTTGTATATATACTCTTTTCGTAAGTGTAGCAGTTTGAGTTATAAAATTCCATTGTAATAGCTAGTGTATTCAAAAAATGTACTACTGGCTTTGCCTCCTGAGTTGACATGACTTTTGATATCATAGAGATATGATCCATACAAATCAGAAGGTTTCATGATATTAATTAGTTAGTAATAGGTAGCACGGCAACACCTTGAAACCCCCATGCCATTGGTCACTTCCATTTGCCGATACAAGTGTGATCATTCCCACAATGCTACTAAGTCAACACATCGTCATGGTTTAAATAGATCTTATCGATATGAATATAACCTATTACCAATTAATGCTTATTCGTTCTTTCACAGTTTTATGGATCCGAAGCCTAATCTTATAAGGTTTGTTCTCATATACCGACCTCTAAAGTCGTAAACCAAGCCATATATTACACAATAATCTCAGTCAATCCTTGAATTGCTTACACTGGTAAAAAAAAAATTATATATATATAGCGAATGTTTGTTTTGAAATTAATGTGTGAAGTTCCTTTTTTAATTCATTTTTTTGTCACAGTTGCATATTTCCACCGTTTAGATGTTAAAACTTAATGTATAGATCATCTCTACAAAATTTAATCCAATTTGATGATCTTGAAGGCATCCAAATTGTATTAATTCAATGAACAAACCGAATATGTTAAACCGGAACTGTTCATGTAAATCATAGTAAAGAAGACTCAAACGAATCATCAAATTAGATTAAATTTTGCGTGATGGTCTGTGCATTAGGTTCTAACATTAGAACGGTGAAAATGTAAAAATTTGACTGAAAAAGAGAGTAAAAAAAAAACTTCACACGTTAATTTTAAAGCGAACATTCGCTCTAAATAAAAAATAAAATATATATATATATATATATATTATAAATTGTTGGAAAAGTGTGGCTTAAATTATAGTATATTCGAGTTAATAACGGATGATACCCACACACTATGACTAATGCTGATTATGACTGGGGTTTGTGTATTAAAACCCCATTTGTCATGCGTGGACTCATTTGCTGCTTCTGCACAACAATATACTATTGCAGTTTATTCCACAGATTACATCAGGCAGGAATTGTCATCTTCATTTTCTGAAATTTATTGTTAATGCTTTGGATAATCTGGCACCCAGTCAATGACACATGAGCGCGTAGCAGACTACAGCAATATATGCTTAGGTCATATAAGCTATCTCATATTAATAAAATATGACGTCCCCAAATGAAAGTCATGAAACGCAACTATCCAAACTGCACAGTAAATGAATATGTTAGAGACGAGATCTCACATAAAAAAAATGACAAACAAAATACAATATATGTGAGTGAATAATAATTAATTGTACTGAGGTATTTTGTAATTAAAATCCAACACATTTAAAGTGCGTGGTTAAGTTGGAAAACTAAGTTGGGACTGTATCGGTACAGTAGATTTACACGCTGGTCACCGTTTGTAAAGAATAAGTCTATTCTTTACAGTACCCGTTTTGCTAATCCTCAATTTTGTCTAAGGTTGCTATTGCTGCTAAGGTTGCTATTGCTGCAGGCACTCAGTCTCGTTTAGCATTGGAGATAGGTTTTATCCGATGGGACAGTGAGCAACTGTTTTGCTGGTGTGAAGGTTGGGGTGGTCTGGTGCTATATATATGAGCTATATCCAGTGCACGTACGAAGCTCTGAATTTTCATGTTGAATTGCTTTGGCTTTCTTCCTGCTGCTATCAGTAATTGCTCCTTGAAAATACTACTTTAGACGACGGGAGAAGCTAGAACTAGAGAACATATGTATCAGGTGTTAGGGTCACCAATTCCAGTTGTCGACCGTAAACGTCAACTTTCCGGCTGGATATGATCTAGGAGAGTCTCTAGAAATGGAGAAAACTTGCCAACCTTTTCTTTCCTCTGGCTCAGGTGTAGCAAGTCATGAGTTTACAGTTGCAGATCGGTTAGCTATTTCTCACCCTTTGGTGTTGGTCGTCTGATCACTTCAGCAAGTTAGTTTATTGCACAAACCTGCATGGCTTATCAACCTATACTTATCAATATATTGACGACTTGATATATATTCTTGGAGTCATTTTCCAGAGTCGTCCAGTTTACACGACATGGTATCGTTTTTCCACCACGTTTGTTCGCAACCAAACCACATTTCAATGAAAGTAAGTTAAGTGACTGCAATTGTATTTCCATTCACATTGCAGTCTCACTCCAAAGTTGATTTTCCATGTATACAAAAAGACACCGTTGCGTACATGATTAGACAAACACTTGAAGATATATTCCAAATGAATGGTACCTTGCAGGCCTTCCCTAACCTCCCCCACTTCGAACTTCATTGATAGGTCATTTAGTAGGTTTTCGGCTCTTGGTTGGTGAAGTCTAAAAGGGTTTGTTAACTTTGTTTGACCACTTTAACTTCGTTCATTTATGTTCACAGTTTGAAAGGCAATATCCATTTAATTCAGAACAAAATTTCCATCTGAGATAGGATATCCTTGCACCCGGCATTATTTCCAGCAAAATAGAAACTACTGGGAGAAGTATATAGTCTCTATTTTCGCAGTATCTACTCTGTATATTATGGATATGTCAATCAATTATTGTACCAGAAGAATGTTTACATATGTAACCATCTAAGCAGCACGGACACGAATACGAGTGTCCGTATTGGACACGATTCGATACGTGGACACGTCAAAATCAATTTTTGGTCGGACAAGTGGACACAATAATTAAATAATATTATATATATATATATATATAATTAAATAAAAAAATAAACAGCCTGAGCCCAAAACCGAGCTCGAGACCATGGCCCAAGCTCAAGCCCAAGCCCAAGCACTAACCCCATCACTATCCACCCTCTTCCCCAACCCTTTCCCAAACTGCTCCTTCTCCTCCCATTTCTTCTCTTCCTCATCCTCATCGTCTCCGAGGATGGTGCTTCGGCGACTTGGAGCAAGTCCAAGCGATGCTCCTCATCCACTCTAATGCAAATTAAAACAAGAACGAGATAGTTTGACAAACATCACTACAATAATAAACTCTCAAATTTGGGAAGATAACTAGCACAAAGCCAAAAGGGGCATTAACTTAAAATGAAATCCGAGCAACAGGACAGGACGCTTCATTGCTCATTCCTCATCTTCCTCATCACCATCACCACCAGCTGCCTTCTTAGCAGCAGCCTTCTGGTTCCTTCTCTTCACTCTTCCAGGGAGGCCACCTCTAAGAGGACTTGTGATGGCAAAGTCAATGTGCTTTTCAGAATCAATTCTCACCATGAAAGATGGGATGTTGGAGCGGAGGAGAGGACCAGAGAAGAAGATGAGAGAGCAGAGCAGAGAAGGACTGGAGCGGGAGCGGGAGAGGGAGCGGAGGAGAGGACTGGAGCGAAGCTGCGGAGCGGAGCAGAATCGAATCGATCTGAACTTCTGAAGAATGAGAAACTCCAATCGATCGATCCCTAACCCCCAAAATTGAAAGGTAAAAGACTGATTACGTGCATTTACATACACGTAATTACCACTTAAACACTAGAATTACTTATATCTTTGAGTTAATTATTATGTAATTAATCTATTTTTGTTTGTTTGTAGGAATAAGCGGAAATGTGAAAATGAGATTTAATGGAGCGAAATTGAAGCGAAAAATGGAAGAAAAAGAAAAAGAAGAAAGAAGGAAGAAAATAAGAAAAGAAAAAAAAATATAATAACATATGCTGACATCAGCATTTAATTAGGTAATTAAACGCTGATGTCAGCTTGCCTCCTTTCTTTCACGTGCTGCACACCATTTGAGTCCATCTTCTATGCTCCATTCAGAAACTGCCATGTGTGCTGATCTTTCTCTAAGGCCAATAGGGTGCTGACACCTAGTACCTTGTTAAACTTCAATTAGACCACACCGGATCACTTCAATCTCTCTCTCCTTCCAGCCGACCCGGGAGAAAGAAAAGGGAAGAGAAGTTTCAGCCTCTCTCTCTCCTCATAAAACCTAGCACCCATTTTCCCCATTACTCCTCTTCCACCTTTTTCCAATTTCTCACTCCCTCATTAATTTCTCATCAAATTGGAGGATAATTAGCATTGAGCTCTCTCATTACATCACCAAGACTTCACCAATATGAAGAAATTATAGTTGGTAAAGGGTGGGAACTTAATATCAAGTTGTGTTCATATTTGCATATAGCAAATTGTGAATTAGCTTGTGCTCCCTCTCTCATCTATCCTTTCTCTTGTTTCTTATGTATTGGATGATGTGTTTATATATGGGTAGTGAGTAGTTCCAATTTGGGAGTTAGGGTTGTGAAGCCTAACTCATCTTGTAAGAATGTTGATGCTTTAATTTAAATAAATGTAATTTCAATTGTGTATTCTTGATATCCGAATGTTTTGGTCTTTAGAAGCATGTTTCTAGGCTTTGTCACCCTAGATTATGTTATGGACAATTTGATGAATAGATTGATAAATTGACAACTTATTAGTCTTGTGCATCTAGGATTTCAAGTGTGGTAACCATTAGCTAGCTTAATTGTAGCTAAGCTTGCTTGGGTCTTTATTATCTCGGACTCTTTGCCTCTAATTTTAGATATTGCGGCCTTAACCGGCGTAGTGCCTAAATTAGAGAGTTGGTTGTGGCTTTAACCGGCATAACCGATACACCGTAAGGATAATTGGTCTAGTAGCCTTAACCGGTATTAGATACGAGACTTAACACTTGAGGAAATACATGCATTTCTAAGTTTGGCATTGATGTTTGCAAGAGAGTTAGTGTGAATCACCCTACACTCTCATATTCTCGTTCATTTGAATTCCATATTTAGTTTTCTTGCTTGATAATTAGTTGTTATTTTTTTTATTTTGTTTGCTGTTAATTTAGTTAATTCTCAAACCAACTTTCTCACAAAATCTACTTCCCATTTGTGCATATCCACCTTAGGGTCACAAGTTAGTGGTTTTGATTAGGCTTAGTGCGAGCTAGGCCGAGCATTGCCAAGGCTTGGTGCCTTGATTGTCCATAGTTTTTATTTTCGTTTTATTTTTATTGTGTGCTATTAGTGGTCCTAGAGTCAATTACCTTGATTAATTAGGTCCAACGCCTAATCTCCGTGGTACGATAACTAAGGTCCTAATATTTCCCTTACTTGACACGATTCGTACGCTTGCGAGTATATGAACCAAGTCAATGGCGCCGTTGCCGGGGATTATGGTCTCACTACAAGAAAAAAGGGCTTTGCCGACGAAAAAAAAAAAACGGCCGACGAAACACATTTTTCGTCGGCTATTCCCAAGAATGGCCGACGAAACACATTTTTCGTCGGCTATTCCCAAGAATGGCCGACGAAAATTTTTGTCGTCGCAAAAAAAAAAATTTCGTCGACTATTCCCATAGAATGGCCGACGATTTTTTATTTCGTCGCTAAAAATTAAAAATCGTCGGCTATTCTACAAGAATGGCCGACGATTTTTTCTTTCGTCGGCTATACCCCTATAATGGCCGACGATTTAAAGTTTTCGTCGGCTATACAAATTTAAGAAGAATGGCCGACGAAGTTGACAATTTCGTCGGCTATAAGTCTTTATATTTTCAGATCTGGACAAAAGCTGCCCATTTCAAAAAAAACGGGAGAAAGAGTGAAAAATCTGTGGGTATTGTTGAAATCCGTCCTCTCTTACATTGTGGAGCTATATATAGGTACGTATATGTGTATATATGTTGATTTTGAGTTTTAGTTGAGTTGATTTTGAGTTTTAGTGATTTTGATATAGTAAGTGATTTTTTGTTTTGTTGTTGTTTTAGTGTTAGAATGTATGTATATATGTTGATTTTGAGTTGTAGTTGAGTTGATTTTCAGTTAGAGTATAATTATGTGTTTTAATTTAATAATGTTATTTTAATTAGTGTTAAAATATATATAAATATGTTAATTAATGGTTGTTGATAGTGTAATGAACTTAAATAATGGTTGTTAATTAATGGTATATATATATATGAGTTGATGTTGATAATAATATATATTGTAATATATATATTTGTTAATTAATTTATTATTAATTAAAGTTATACATATATATTATTATCAGGCTATATATGGATCGAGATAAGAGTTGGATTTCGCTTCCAAGGCATGACCGACGATACACTACAGGAGTTGTGGATTTTATGCAGTTCGTCGAGGAAAATGCATAGGGGAATTACCATTATTGCCCGTGCAAGAAATGTAAGTGTCGCAGTGATATGTGTCGATTTCCGATTAGGACAGTATGGGAGCACCTAAAGAGTAATGGGTTTTGGCCGAAGTACACACGTTGGATATATCACGGTGAGCCATCATTAGATGGATCGCATGATCATGTGCAGTATTTTGAGGCGGACAGTAGTAGTACATCCAACGATCCAACAATGGCATTCGTCAACGACGTGTTTCCTTTTGAAAGCGGTGTACGTGGGGAACAATATATGCAAGACCCGGTGCAGCCGTTCCCACAAGTTGTCAACACTGCTGCCTTTGACAAGTACAACAAACTGATTGCATTGCAACAGACCCCTGTGTCTTCAAGTTCTGAGAAGACAGTTCTTCAAAGTGTGATGGAGGTAATGAGGATTAAAGTCGAGACAAAAGGGAGCATCAGGCAAGTGGATGAATATCTACAGTACACTTCTTCGTTGTTGGAGGAGGGTCATCGTAATCCTACCAATCACCGTCAGGTCCGAAGTATCCTCAAAGATCTAGGGCTTTCCTACATTAAGATCCATGCATGCGCATTTGACTGCGTTCTCTTCTGGGGTAAAGATGCAGAAGGGAATGACCTTGCTAGCCTTGATGCATGTCCGATATGTCAGTCTGACCGATATAAGTTGACGGGAGCAGGCAATAGGAAACCTGTGAAAGTGCTTCGGTATTTTCCGTTGAGAGATAGGCTTGAGCGGTTGTACATGTCAGAAACCAAAAGCCATGAGGTGGCACGGTGAGCGGGACGCGGGAGACGCAGATATCATGACACACATCTCTGACGGAGCGGCTTGGAAGCATATAAACAATGAGTTTCCTTATTTTGCGTCAGATGTCAGAAACGTCAGGCTTGGGCTCTCAACCGACGGGTTCAACCCTTTCGGCACCATGAGTCTTTCATACAGTATATGGCCGGTGGTTTTGGTACCTTACAACCTTCCTCCGTGGATGTGCATGAAGAAGGAATATAATATGTTGACGTTGTTGATTCCGGGGCCTGGTTACCCAGGGAAATGTCTCGATGTGTATATGAGACCATTGATTGAAGAGCTTAAGGTATTGTGGGACGTTGGTCATCCCACTTTTGACAAGTACAAGCAGGAGACGTTCCAGATGCATGCCATGGTTATTGGTACCATCAGTGATTTTCCTGCTTATGGGATGTTATCGGGCAGCGTTGTTAGGGGATACAAGGCTTGTCCAGAGTGCCTCAGCGATTATGGGAGCACCCCTCATTGCAACAAGATATGCCGAATGGGTCATCGTGTGTTCCTTCCGACGGATCACCACTGGCGTTACGAGTCCGCCGCATTTGATGGAACCGAAGAACACGGCCGTGCTCCCAGAAGATGGACAGGAAGAGAAATTATAGCAAGACTTAATTAGTACGATTTTGGGCCCCTCAGTAATCATTCCGATATTGTAGCGGAAATACCTGAAAGGCCTGAGGAGTACAAATTCTGGACACATAGGAGCATATTGTGGGAACTCCCGTACTGGTGTGAGTTGCTGATCCGTCACTTCCTAGACGTTATGCACATAGAAAAAAATGTTTCTGAAAGTGTGGTGGGCACAACGCTGAACTTGGAGGGGAAGACGAAAGACGGTCCTAAGGCTCGCACTGATCTGCAAAACATGAATATCAGAAAACCACTATGGTTGAAACAAGGGAAGAGAAAAATGCCTCAAGCTCCTTACACCGTCAAGCCTGAGCATAAATCAGAAATTTTCCATTGGATAAGTCTGGCCAAGTATCCTTCAGGCTTTGCTGGAAATATAGCCAAGTGTGTCAACAGACAATTCAACAATCTGTACGGGTTGAAAAGTCATGACAATCATATCCTGCTACAACGTCTCTTTCCTGTTTTCATTCGACCGTTCCTTCCCCGTCACGTTGTGGAGCCGTTAGTAGCGTTGGCAAGATTTTTCCAGAAGGTATGCACACGGGAAGTGAGAAAATCTGACCTCCGGGAAATGCAACAAGACATCGTTCATATCATGTGTAAATTTGAGATGATATTTCCTCCAAATTTTTTCGACATCATGCCTCACCTCATGATCCATCTTCCTCGGCAGTTGTTGCTTACCGGTCCTGTGCACTTCACTTGGATGTATCCGATGGAAAGGTACGTATTTTACACCTTATGTTAATTTCCTCATCAATATATGTGATATAGTGTTAATGTATTATCATAACACTTTAAAAACTTGATTTATAGGCAACTTGGACAATACGGTGGTTTTGTCCAAAACAGATCCGCACCTGAAGGATGTATAGCTGAAGCATATATTGCGCACGAGTGCGTCACCTACATGAAGCTGTATTTCGGAGCGTTACAGGAAAGCATACAGGAAGATGTACCGTCACAGTTCAATCTTTCCATACTCTCCGACGATGTTGTACTCGGTGGAAACATGCCAGTTTCATACAAGTTGAAAGATTATGAGGTAGCCATTGCACATTGGTGGGTACTAATCAACTGTCCAGAAGTTCAGTTTTGGAAGGACATACATCTACGCTGTGAAGGAGTAGCAGGTGATCTCGATTACCACAACCAGACATTCGCAGAGTATTTCGGCCGCTGGGTACGTACCTTTAACACTATTGTATACGTGTTCATATATTATTGTGTATATTTATTCATATTTATAGTTGATTCTGATGGTTCCAGATGGACCTTATTGAAAATGATAATCACCCAAATTGGTCGCACGAACTCAGACTTTTAGCGAGGAGGCCGGTCTATTCAAAAGTTTATGCGACGTGCAAGGTGAATGGTGTGTTATTTCGATGTGAAGACAGAAACCTCAGACTGAAAACACAAAATTCAGGGGTTATGGCACATGGTGGGGATGGTGGAGTTGACTATTACGGTGTTCTCCATTCAGTTGTGGAACTGCATTACGGGGAAGACATGAAAGTGCACCTTTTCAAGTGTAGATGGTTTGACACACGGCCGCAGAGCATGAAAACCGATCAATACGGCATAACTTCTGTGAACATTAGTACATCATGGTATGAGGACGACCCGTTCGTTTTAGCCACATGGGTGAAACAAGTGTTTTATCTTGATGATCTCGCCAAGGGTGACCCGTGGAAAGTAGTCAACACTATCCACCATCGCAACATTTACCGGGCGTCTACACTTGGAGTGGCTGAAGAGAACGAGGAAGGGGGCACCGCGTATCAAGAGCCCAACTCAAACGGTATTCCTGACTCCTCTTTTATTCGCCTAGACACGCCGGTGCGAATTCGACGTGAAGAGCCACTGCTTGTTGATGTTGATCCAAATGAAGAAACTAACGAGGACTCTAGTGGTGAGGAAAGACATAGATTACCCCTATCGAGCAATTCAGAAACCGAAGAAGACTCATCCGATGATTCCGATTACAATCCGACGGATTAAGTAATTTAAATGATGTAATCTTTTCATTTGAAATCAACTCATTTCTAATGAACGGGAGTGGGGATGAGCCTCCCAGCTAGGCTGGGTTCCAAACCCCTTAAAAAAAAAATTGAAATATGTTGACTGTTGGGTTTCTGGTTTTTTATGTTCAATTTTGGTTATATGTGAACAGGACATCGGAATAGGAGAGGTGTAAAACCACTGATTTTTTTGGTTTTTTTTTTTCAGAGAATAGCCGACGAAAAATGCATTAGTTCGTCGGCCATTACAATAATGGCCGACGAAAAATTTAATTTTTCGTCGGCTATTCTCACAATGGCCGACGAAAAATTCATTATTTCGTCGGCCATTACAATAATGGCCGACGAATAATTAAATTTTTCGTCGGCTATTCTCACAATGGCCGACGAAAAATTCATTATTTCGTCGGCCATAATTTTTTTAAAAAATAAATATTTTATTTTTGACCGAAAACGACAAAAGAATAGCCGACGAGTACTAGGTTTTATTTCGTCGGCTATGATTAAAAAAAAAAACAAAAAAAGAGCAGCTTCCATTTTCTATCACTGTCGACAAACCATTGCTTCATCCTTCAAATGCAAATGTGTCGTGAAATAAGATATGACCGAAATATTGAAAAACGTCTACGGTTGAAAAATAAGAAGATTCCGACAAAATCTGTGTGCTGAATATTGCGGTTAACTGTTTTTTACTGCCGTTTTCCTATGGGTAGCCTGACGGTCGGTAAATATTTTGAGGAAAATTTTTATACGATTAGTTGCGTCTCATCGATCTGAAACTATTCTCTGTTGAAGATCAGGCCAAAAAACGTCATTTAGACGGGCCAATTTCCGTTTTAAAGCGTTTAGAGGTTTGACTTTGCAGTTTGACCGTCCCGATCGAGCCTTTAACGTTGTCAGCTGTAGTTGGATTTTTTTTCATACATGTATTTAATCTTAACGGTGATATCTGACGGTTGGAATAGATTTTCCCAACTTTTAGATTCAAAATCGGAACATATGCACTAATGTTCCTTAACTTGTTTACTAAGTGTTTAAGTGAATGTATAGTTTCAAATAGTTACTATACGTAGACTCTTCAAATGCAAATGTGTCGTGAAATAAGATATGACCGAAATATTGAAATACGTCTACGGTTGAAAAATGAGAAGATTCCGACAAAATATGTGTGCCGAATGTTGCGGTTAGCTGTTTTTTACTTCCGTTTTCCTATAGGTAGCCTGACGGTCGGTAAATATTTTGATGAAAATTTTTATACGATTAGTTGCGTCTCATCGATCTGAAACTATTCTATGTTGAAGGTCAGGCCAAAAAAGGTCATTTAGACGGGCCAATTTCCGTTTTAAAGCGTTTAGAGGTTTGACTTTGCAGTTTGACCGTCCCGATCGAGCCTTTAACGTTGTCAGCTGTAGTTGGATTTTTTTTCATACATGTATTTAATCTTAACGGTGATATCTGACGGTTGGAATAGATTTTCCCAACTTTTAGATTCAAAATCGGAACATATGCACTAATGTTCCTTAACTTGTTTACTAAGTGTTTAAGTGAATGTATAGTTTCAAATAGTTACTATACGTAGACTCTTCAAATGCAAATGTGTCGTGAAATATTGAAATACGTCTACGGTTGAAAAATGAGCAGATTCCGACAAAATCTGTGTGCCGAATGTTCACGTTAACTGTTTTTTACTCCCGTTTTCCTATGGGTAGCCTGATGGTCGGTAAATATTTTGAGGAAAATTTTTATCCGATTAGTCGCGTCTCATCGATTTGAAACTATTCTCTGTTGAAGATAAGGCCAGAAAACGTCATTTAGACAGGCCAATTTCCATTTTAATTTATAGGGTTTAGAGGTTTGACTTCGTAGTTTGACCAAACGTTTAGCCGACGAAATATTTAATTTCCAAAGTATAGCCGACGAAATATTTGATTTCGTCGGCTATACTCTAGTGATCCGCGCCTTTTCATTGTCCGCCGTTGGATGGGGGAGATCGGACGGCTGCTGAGCGCCTAAACTATAGCCGACGATATTCAAAGAATAGCCGACGAGTTCATATATTTCGTCGGCTATACTTAAGTATAGCCGACGACTTAAAGCATTTCGTCGGCTATTCTTAAGTATAGCCGACGAAATCTTTTTAATTCGTCGGCTATACTATCGGGTATAAGTTTGTTGCAGCCGAACCCTAGCCTCCATTTGCTGCATATTTCCAAATCCTCCGCCGCTCGCCTCAAACCGATCCTCCGCCGCTCGCGTCGTCGTCCTCCTCCCTCTTCCTCCTCCAATCCGGCAACCCCCTCCTCCCTCTTCCTCCTCCAATCCGGCAGCCCCCTCCGGCCTCCCTCTTCCTCCTCCAATCCGGCCCTCCCGCAGCCTCCTCAAATCCGGCCGGCCTGATCCTCCCTTCCATTTTCGGCAGTAGGTTTTTTTTTTTTTTTTTTCATTTATGTTAATTAATGTTAATTTAGATATAATTTAGGTATTTAGGTTAATTTAGGTATTTATGTTAATTTAGGTATAATTTAGGTATTTATGTTAATTTATGTATAATTTAGGTATTTATGTTAATTTAGGTATAATTTAGGTATTTATGTTAATTTATGTATAATTTAGGTATTTATGTTAATTTAGGTATAATTTACGTATTTATGTTAATTTAGGTAAATTTTAGGTATTTATGTTAATTTAGATAAATTTTAGGTATTTATGTTAATGTAGGTAATTGTTTTCAAATTTATTTTAATTGTATAATTTAGGTGTAATTATATAATTTATACGTATAAATTGGTTTTTTAATTATATAAATTGATAACTTAATTGTATAATTTAGCTTAATTATATATATAGCTTAATTATATTTAATTAGAATTTATTATTTAATATAATATAATTTAATATGTTAGTATATAAATTGTTATATTAAAATATGTTAGCATTATTGGTTATTATATTAATTAGAATTTGTTATTTAATATAATATAATTTAATATCAATTAATGTATTAATGCATCGGGCTTTAGATGGCCGATGCATTAAGAAACCTATTCGGAGGCCGCCGTGGCAGCAGATCTAGAGGTTCTAGAAATTCCGCCGGTTCCGCAGACTCCGAGAGGACCGCTAGCCAGCCTGAGAGGACCACCAGCCAGCCGCAGAGGAGTGTAGATTCATCCCAGCCGCGACGGACTGTGGATGCAAACCAGCCGCGACGGAGTGTGAGTTCTCGGCACCAGACCCTTCTCCAGGCGGGGCGGCCGTCGAGCACTTCACTTCCGCATGTCGGTCCCTCCGTGGCTCCGAGGTTTAGTCGGCAGCTATTTCACGAGGAGATAGCTGCCGACGTTCCTCAGGTTCGTATGCCTGAGGTTCATCGGGAGCCGATGCCGAGTCCGACTCAGTCTGCTGCTGACTCGACTGAGGCTCCTACTCTCCCAAACTAGCTCTTCCTCCCGTACAACATTCCGGCGATACCGGAGGTCGACTATCAGGGTGTGCCCATATGGCCTGATATGCCTCAGTACGTGAGTGCTACGGAGGCATACCAGCAGCAGCCATTTGAGAACCCTGACCACCTTATTTCGGCGAGGAGAAAAGGAAAGTCGACAGACGAGTCATCCACTTCAGGTAACATTTGATTTTATTAATTAAATGTTTTATTAAAATTAACGCACTAATATTTAATTTTATTAACCAATCGTCGTTTTTGTGATAGGGACAGCCGCTAGCAGTTCACGGAGGAATACGAGAGGTGTCATATGTTTTGACACGCTCAGGAGAACTGTTGAGCGCAGCGGCAGGATTCAGATCAACGAACCTCCTAATCAGGAGGTTCCGGAGAAGAAAAAACGCCACTACTCGGGTTGCGTGGGGTCACTGATTAGGGACAGAGTCCCTATGTTGTAGACCCGGTGGGCTGATGTGCCCCAAGAGATCAAGAGGGAGGTGAACAACGCCGCGTCGGTGAGTAATTTAAAAAATTTAATTTATTTATCGTCATATTTAATAATTTTCGATATTATTACAATTGTAAAACTAATAAAATATTATTTTTCAGACATTCTTCGAGATTGCCGAACACAGGCGGGATTGGGCGGACACCCAGCAGAACTCGAGGTACGTTTGTTTTTATGATATTATAATTATCTTATAATTATTAATATTTTATGATATTAATAATATTTCTAATGCACTTTTATTTTTTTCGTAGGTTCAAAGAGTGGAAGAACGAGCTGCGTTCCCACTATAACGAATACGACTACCTTGGTCGTATGGGTACTCCCAGGGAGTTCATGTTCCGGGAGTACGAGTGGCGTCGGTTGAAGACAGTAGACTTCAACAACCCAGTTATGCAGGTAAATACTAAAGTTCAGTAAAAATGTTTATTTTGTTAAAATTTTAATTATTAGTTTAATTATTTTATAATTATTACACTAATATTTTTTGATGCATTTTTCTAACATTTTATTATTTTTTTGAAGCAACGTTCTCGGATAAACTCTGAGAACCGCCGCCGGAACACAACCCCCCATCATGCTGGTTCACGGCCGTTTGCACAATATCAGGAGGAGGCGCTCAGAGATCATCCTGATAGCAACCCGTACGTGGAGACGTTCAAGATCGCTTATCCACAAGCGACAGAACAGCTCGTAAGTCGTTCATTACAATTTTAAAATTTTAATTATTAATTTTACTTAATTATATATTTGTTATAATATTAATTTTTTTTTCCCGTCCACTTAGGAGAGGGTCAACCGGGCCGAAGAAGAGGTGTTCCAGCAAGTAGTTCGGGAGACACAACCGAACATTTCAGAGGCAGATCTGGAAGAAGCCATGCGCCATGTCGACCGGTCCAGTGTCCAAACGGCAGCGAGGATGTTCGACGCAGCCTTCCCAAACCGGACAAACAACTTCTACTGCCGGGGTTTGGGAAGTTCTGGACTAGGGCTTCTGAAGACCACTAAGGGAGGTCAAAAGAAGGGAGGCGGGGAGAGCCAGCATATGAGGGGGGAAGTGCAGCGATTGGCCGCAGAATTGACGACCTCGTCCCAGACAGTACAGGAGCTGCGCCGCAGCACACAGTAGTATCAGGAGGAGATGCGCCGCAGAACACAGTAGTATCAGGACGAGATGCGCCGCAGAACACAGCAGTATCATTTGGATATGGCCGGTTGGCATGCCGAATGCGAAAGAATTCGGCAACAAAACTACGACAGCCAACAAGCCTGGTGGTATGAGATGTTCGCGGCACAAAACCAAGGCCTTCCACCCCCGACCCCGTTTCAGCGGTTAGCGGAACCTCCAATGCCTCAACCTCCCGAGTTCGGTCAGCAGGATGACGAGCCTGATGGAGAGCAGGATGCTGGGGATGACCTGCTGGACTTCAGTAGTTTAGGTGATGATTAGGGTTTAGGGTTTATGTATATTAGAACGAATTTAATAAAAAGGGTATTTAGACGTGTTTCTTGTTGGTGCAAATGTATGGACTGTTTTTGTGATTTGCAGGTTGCTTGGAATGGTAATTTAGAAAATAATTTAATTTTTTTTTTCCAAATGTAAGAAAAGCCAACGATTTTGGCATTATTTCGTCAGCTATAATAACTATAGCCGACGAATTTTACTAATTTTCGTCGGCTATAAGTTGTATAGCCGACGAAAATTACATTATTTCGTCGGCTATAACTAATTAATGCCTATTAAATATTAATATATTTCGAGGAAATAGCCGACGAAAATTTATAAAATCGTCGGCTATTGTTAACAACCAATAGCCGACGAAAATTTATTATTTCGTCGGCTATACTTAATGAATTTCGTCGGCCATACTCGAAAATACCCGACGAAATTCGTCGGCAATTTCTCTCAGGTTTGGCCGACGAAAAATATTTTCGTCGGTACAGTCGTCGGCCATACTCTACTATAGCCGACGAATTCGTTTTTTTCGTCGGCCATTAGTATAGCCGACGGGGTTGTTCCGACGACGTATAGCCGACGAAAATTTCGTCGGCAGATGGTATAGCCGACGTAAAATAGCCATAGCCGACGAAATTTTTTTCGTCGGCCATACTTTCGAATATGGTAGTGTCTTCGGATCTTAATCCCTTGGTAATTGGGTTTTTGCGTCACTAATAGCAAACTTTTTCTTTTTCTTTTTTATTTTATTTTTATTATTTGTGTTACTTTGTTTGAAATTGTTCATGTGGACTCGGTGCTTATTTTGGTTATAGCTTTGTTATTTTGGTACTTAATTTCTTATTGGCTCCTTGTAGGTGCATGAACAACACTTTACTACCTATCAATTTGAGAAGTGGTCTTGTTTTGGAAAGACTACCTAGAGGGAGACCAAGGAGAAGAGTTAGGAGACCAAGACATCACTCACAAGCGCCTTCTAGATCTCCTATACGAGTAGTAGACATGGCTGGTCGCGAACGGGAAGCACCTCAAGAGGAGGAGGAGCTTCCATTGAGTCATTATTCTTGTCCTAGCATTGTAAATGCTCCATCTTGCATTGTGCTTCCTCCTACAAATGCCAACTTTGAGATCAAGCCTAACATGTTGTCTATTTTACCTACTTTCCATGGCATGACTAGTGAGAGGCCTTATGATCACATTATTGAGTTTGATGCCATTTGTTCGACTATGCACTTGGGTGGATTGACTTTAGAGGGTTTGAAGCTTCGGTTGTTCCCATTTTCCTTGAAGGATCAAGCACGCACTTGGTTTCTTAAGCTCAAACCAAGATCCATTAACTCTTGGGCGGATATGCAAAGAGTCTTCTTAAATGCCTACTATCCACATCATCGGACCACCTACATGCGAGATAGCTTAACCAAGTTCTTTCAAGAAGATAGTGAGAATTTCTTTGATGCATGGGAGCGGTTCAAAGGCATAGAGTTGGGTTGTCCACACCATGGCCTCACAAAGTGGCTTCTTTGTGAATCTTTCTATAATGGGTTGATGGTTGATGATATAAGAAGATTAGACAATGCTTCCGGTGGTAATTTTCTAAAGAAAGGCCCTAATGCCGCTTGGGATATATGTGAGGAAGTGGCTACACAATCTGGACAATGGGATACTCACCAAAGAAGAAAAGGAGGTAGAGAAGATCACACCACAAGTAGAGGAAGAGATTCATACACACATGGTACTAAAGGAGATGTAGAGCCTCGTGGAAGAGGTGTTTATGATATTTCACATGTTTCTAAGGATGATGGGGTGATGAATTCTAAACTTGAGAGACTTGAGGCAAAAATTGACAAGAAGTTTGAGATCCTTCTTGAAGCACAAAAGGCTAGTGCTACATCTTCTTCACATGTCAAGAGTGTTACCTCTTCTAATGTTTGCATGATTTGTGAGTCTCCTCAACATTCTACCCAAGATTGTCATTTGGCTTCACAATTTCCGGAATTTGTAGAAGAGCAAGCTAAGGCGATCAACACTTATCAAAGGCCACCAAGAAATGATCCTTACTCTAATACATACAACTCCGGTTGGAGAAATCATCCTAACTTCTCTTGGAGGGACCAAGGAGGGTCCTCTAGTGCATTTCAAGGTGAAAAGCAAGGCTTTAAAGGTGGTCAAGGTCAAGACTCATCAAATTTTCCTCATTATGGCAACACATACCAAGGAAACACTCAATTTTCCCAACATGGTCAACATGGACAGCAAGCATATGGGCCTAATTCTCAAGGCCAATCCACTTCCAATCATGGATTTCATGCTCATAATACCCCTCCCGGGTTTACACATGGTGTTGGTTACAATGGTGGCAAGTTTCAAGATACTTCTAGCTCATTTCAAGGGTCAAACCAAGGTGGGAATTATACTTCTTCACCTATTCTTCAAGGAGTTCCAATTGCACCTCAATCGGAGCCCAAGAAGACTCATGTTGATGATATTCTATCCGCCCTAGCTCAAAGTCAAGTCTCTCTTGCCCAAAGTCAAGCAAAGACTGATCAAACTCTTAGCATTCTTGCTCAAGGACAAAGTTCACTTGCTCAAAGTGTGGGGAAACTGGAGATTCAAATGGGCCAATTGGCTAAGGAGCTTAGTGCACGTCCATATGGTGCATTACCTACACAACCGGATCCAAATCCGAGACATGAGCATGCAAAGGCAATTACTACACTTCGAAGTGGGAAAGTTTATGACAATAAGGTACGCATACCTTCACCTTCTAACTCCCCTCTAAATGTGCATGATGACATGTATGACCCCAATTCTCCCACACCACATTCTTATGATACACATGCCCCCACTCCTATGCATGATTCACATTCTTCACTTCCATATTCTAATATTGATGATCATGTGTTGGTTGAGGATTATATTGATAGTGATGATGATATGTTGCATTCATATGAAACCAAGGGGGAAGAAAATGTACCCCTTGGTCATATTGGCGATAATAATGTGCATATGCATCATACTTTTATTTCAAAGGAGGATGGGAACCGGGGAGAAGAAAATGTACCTCCGGGAATTGGAGTGGGAGTTGTGACTTTGAATACAAAAGGAAGAAATAAGGGGGTGGATAAGGAAGCCGGGGAGGAAGAAAATGTACTTCCCGGAGGTACACAAGGAAGGAAGACCTCTTTATCTCATTCTACACCTTCAAAGTCTCAAGCATCTACTTCATCCGCACCGCCTAAGCATGTGCACTTTGCTCCTAATACTCATTTGTCATCATCTAAGGATCGTCATCAAGGGGGGAGGAATAAGGCGGAAGTTAATTCATCTACTCCTATTGATACACATGGTTCACCATCTATTTCATCATCTAGTGAGCATCGAGATCTACATCAAGAGGGAAGTAATAAGGAGGAAGACTATTCTCATGTACCTTCGGATTCTAGGGATAGGAGTGGACCGATCCATTCTACACTAGGCGAGGCCTTGAGGGCTAAGAACCCTAGTGGGACGGTAACCACCCTTAGGGGTTCGAGGGGGAGTCTCACTTTTTCTCCACCACTTGATTTGACCCCATCGGAACCTACACTTCCATATCCACATGTCAAGAGAGCCCAAGATAAAAAGAAGCGGAAGGAGACACAAAAGCAAGAGTTCATTGAGTTATTTAAGAGTGTCAACATCAATATCCCATTACTTGATGCCATTAAGCAAGTTCCGGCATATGCAAAATGTTTGAAGGATATGTGCACTAGTAAGAGAAAGTTTGTAGAGAATGAGGATGTGTACTTGAGTGAGCAAGTGTCAGCCGTACTTCAAAGAAGGTTGCCTCCTAAGCTTAGAGACCCCGGATCTTTTACTATTCCTTGTACTATTGGGTCACGAGGCTTTGACCGAGCATTATTAGATTTGGGAGCTAGCATTAACCTTATGCCTTATGATGTGTACAAGACTCTGTCATTAGAACCAATCAAGCCCTTGAAGATTAAGCTTAAGATGGCAGATAGGAGTATTAAGTACCCTCGTGGAGTAGTGGAGGATGTTCTTGTCAAGGTCGAAGAGCTTTATGTGCCGACCGGTTTTGTAGTACTTGATATGGACACTCCTTCGTATGAGGATGAGGATGAGCTACCTATCATTTTCGGTAGAGCTTTTATGGCGACCGCCGGGGTCAAGATTGATGTTCAGAAGGGGTTACTCACTATGACAGTTTTTGACACAACTATTGGTTTTCGAATTTTTGATGAAATGAGGAGTCCATTGTATCATCTTGATGACTGTTTCCGCATTGATGTTATTGATGCTATTGTTGGGAAGACTTTTATTGAGCATTCATCGATAGACTACATGGAGACTTGCATTGCTCAAGGTGGAACCAATTTTGAGAGTAAGGAGCATGTTGAGGCTATTGCATACTTGGAGGCATCGAGACCATATGTTGGTCCACCCCCAAGGTTTTTACCCCTACCAACTTCCATTACACCACCTATTCCTTCATGGGAGGCACCACCTGATTTGGAGTTGAAGACTCTACCTTCGACGTTGAAATATGCATTTCTAGGGGAGAGTAACACATTACCGGTTATTATCTCATCGAAGTTGAGCAAGATTGAGGAAGATAAGCTTTTACGAGTGTTACGTGAGCATAAGGGAGCCATTGGTTGGTCTATTGCTGACATTAAAGGCATTAGTCCATCCAAATGTCAGCATCATATATACTTGGAGGAGGGTTGTGCACCTAGACGAGAGGCTCAGAGGAGATTGAATCCTCCTATGATGGAGGTAGTGAAGAAGGAGATCATTAAGCTTCTATATGTGGGAGTCATCTTCCTGATTTCTGATTCACCATGGATCTCACCAGTTCAGGTTGTGCCTAAGAAGGGAGGAATTACAGTAGTGAAGAATGAGAAGGGTGAAGATGTACCGCAACGAGTTCAGAATGGATGGAGAGTTTGTATTGATTATAGAAAGCTTAATGCAGCAACAAGGAAAGATCACTTTCCACTACCCTTCATTGATCATATGCTGGAGAGATTAGCAGACCATAGCCACTATTGCTTCCTAGATGGATATTCCGGATATAATCAGATTCACATTGCTAAGGAAGACCAGGAGAAGACTACTTTCACATGCCCGTTTGGTACTTTTGCCTATAGGAGGATGCCTTTTGGACTTTGCAATGCACCGACTACTTTCCAGCGGTGTGTGATAGCATTGTTTCATGACTTGATAGAGTGTAAGATGGAGATCTTTATGGATGATTTCTCAATTCATGGAGATTCTTTGATGAGTGTCTTCACTATTTGACCCTTGTTCTAGAGCGGTGTAAGGAGACCAATTTGGTTCTCAATTGGGAGAAGTGTCACTTTATGGTGGATGAGGGTATTGTGTTGGGGCATGTTGTATCAACACGTGGCATTGAGGTGGATAAGGCGAAGATTGAGTTGATTTCTCGTTTACCACCACCAAAGAATGTGAAGGAGGTTAGGAGTTTCCTTGGACATGCCGGCTTCTATAGACGCTTCATACCAGATTTTTCACGGATCACCAAATCATTGTGTGGCTTGCTAGGCAAGGATGTGCCATTTGATTTTACTTCGGAGTGTCTACATTTGAGCTACTTAAGGAGAAGTTAACTCATGCACCCATCATGATCGCACCTGATTGGACTAGACCATTTGAGTTGATGTGTGATGCTTCAGATTGAGCGTGCACTCCATGTGATTCATTATGCTTCTCGGACTTTGAGTGATGCACAAGTTCACTACACTACTACCGAAAAGGAGCTCCTTGCTATTGTTTTTGCTTTAGAGAAATTTCGGAGTTATCTTCTTGGGAGTAAGGTGATTGTCCACACGGATCATGCAGCTTTGAGATACTTATTAAGTAAGAAGGAAGCCAAGCCTCGCTTAATTCGTTGGGTGTTATTACTCCAGGAGTTTGATATTGAGATCAAGGATAAGCCGGGAAAGGAAAACCTTGTCACAGATCATTTGTCTAGACTTGAGCATGGAAGAGAGTCTTCTGATATACCGCTGACTGAGCATTTTCCCGATGAGCACTTGTTTCACATTGACATGGAGATTCCTTGGTTTGCGGATTTTGTGAACTATTGGGCTAGCAATTGTACCTTCATTCCGGATAAGTATGATGCCCAACGAAGGAAAAAGTTTCTTAGAGATGCTCGGTCATACATTTGGGATGACCCGTATTTATGGAAAATGGGTAAAGATCAAGTGATTAGACGTTGCATTCCTCAATGGGAGGCCCCAGAGATTATTTCTTTGTGTCACTCATCTCTATGTGGTGGACATTTTGGTGGGAAAAGGACGGCTTTCAAGATCCTTCAATCCGGTTTCTTTTGGCCTACATTATTCCGAGATTGTCACACTTTTGTTCTTCAATGTGATAGATGCCAACGTACCGGGAATATATCTTCTAAGGACCAAATGCCACTCACTAATATCTTGAAGGTTGAGATCTTTGATTGTTGGGGCATAGACTTTATGGGACCATTTCCCAAATCTCATGGACATGAGTACATCTTAGTTGCAGTTGATTATGTTTCAAAGTGGGTTGAGACTAAGGCCACATGGAAGAATGATTCCAAGGTAGTCGCCAAGTTCTTGAAAGAGCACATTTTCTCTAGATTCGGGACTCCTCAGATTATTATAAGTGATGGTGGAACACACTTTATCAACCGGACTTTCGATGCTTTGATGAGGAAATACGGGGTCAAGCATAAGGTTTCTTCACCTTATCACCCTCAAACTTCCGGTCAAGTGGAGGTGTCAAATAGGGAGATTAAGAGGATTTTGGAAAAGACGGTCAACTCTTCAAGAAAGGATTAGGCTACTAAGCTTGATGATGCTCTATGGGCCTATCAGACCGCATATAAAACTCCAATTGGCATGTCTCCTTTCCGCTTGTGTTATGGAAAGAATTGTCACCTTCCGGTTGAACTTGAGTATAAGGCATGGTGGGCTATCAAACTTTTGAATTTTGACTTGGAAGCAAGTGGCGAGAAGCGGAAATTTGATCTTTGTGAGTTAGAAGAGATCCGAGAAGAAGCTTATGAGAGTGCCAAATTGTTTAAGGAGAAGACAAAGGAGATACATGATCGGAAGTTGGTGAAAAAGGCTTTTGAGCCCAAACAAAAAGTTCTCCTGTACAACTCTAGGCTTCGCCTCTTTCCCAGGAAATTGAAGTCAAGGTGGAGTGGACCATATGAAGTGGTGGAGGTGTTCCCTCATGGTGCTATTGAAGTAAGAAACTTGATTGATGGGAAAACCTTCAAAGTAAATGGTCATCGGCTTAAACCATATCATGGCAACACCTTTGACTCTCATGAGGAGGTAATCTACCTCGATGCCCCCTGAATAACCCTAACTCCCATGGACCGGCTTGGGGTCTTTAAAAACAAGCGCTTCTAGGGAGGCAACCCTACGTGACTTTGAGATTTGCTTATCTTTTTTTTGTATCAATAAGGCTATGTAGCCATCATCTTGGGGAGGTTGGGAGGTGTGTAGAGCTGAAGTGTGAAGAAGTAATGAAAGGAGTTGTGAGCAGTTTCTGTCGAGTTTAATCAGCTGTGTTGGAGGTGCTAAGTCCATGAGCTTAATGGAGGGTCATTTCCTTATTCTTCGATGGGCTATTTGTGACACATTGCTCCAGGACGTTCCATATTTCTTATTGGAGTTGATCTTCACATGAGCACCTTGTGTTATCATGGAGCTTATGCTA
The DNA here is from genome assembly GCA_963682095.1 of Potentilla sterilis. Lineage (NCBI taxonomy): Eukaryota > Viridiplantae > Streptophyta > Magnoliopsida > Rosales > Rosaceae > Potentilla > Potentilla sterilis. The sequence continues at coordinate 34,725,345 of OY821766.1, read as the reverse complement.
AGGAAGTCCATGCCTTGTACCTTGAGGTTCGTGTCTTTTAAAGGGTTTCTCCAAGGGTCGTGAGCAATGGAGGGTCGACAAAGGGGGTTTTCGCATCTTTACTCCGCATTTAGATGACTTCTTTTCATAGTTTAGTTTTGTGTGCCTTCGCCCAGACTTCACTCTCATGCCTAAATCCAACATGGATTTTAGCTTTCGAGCTCACTTGGCACCATTGAGGACAATGTTGGTTTTAAGTGTGGGGGTGTAGGCTTGGGCGCCTTATTAAAAAAAAAAAAAAAATTGATTATATTTTTGGTAGCTTTTGTAGTTAGATTTTAGTGGTTAATGCTTTTCCAACCCCTATGACGAGACATGGACTTAGTTTGTTGTGATTGTGAATAGACGAGGCATGACTTAGGATTTTGAATTTGTTTTGTGATTAAGTGCATATGTGATTTATGGTCAATTATATGTGCGCTCATAGCCTATGTTAGGTTCTTTCATCATAGTTAGAGAAGCATATAAATGATTTGATTAACTTGCATACATTTATATGTGAGATTTTGGGCCTATAATAATGGTGTATGCATTGTTCATTCACTTGTTTTTTCATGAGTGCACAATTTCATGGTATTGCGTTCTAGAACTTGCTTGAGACCTCTCAAGGCTACTTGTAGCTCATGACGGGATGGAAATGGTGGAGGCACTAGGATTAATTACCACCATGGCCAAAGAAGTTTGTGCCTAAAAATATTTAATTACCACTAGATAGCCACTTTGAGCCTATGTTTATGTTCAGCCTTTTTGTTCCTTAGCACCACAAATCCCTACCTAGCCTAAACACTTATATCCTACCCTTCCATGGTAGTTGGTGAAGTGATTCGAGAGAAAGACTTTATGTTTGAGTGATTCCAAGGAAAGACAAAGACACAAGTGTATGGTTACAAAAAAATAAGTGTGGGGGTGGATGCTCTATGAAAAAGAAAAAAAAATTAATAATTAAAAAAAAAAATTCTCAAAAAAAACAAAAAAAAAAGAGAACAAAAAAAAAGAGAAAAAAATAATAATTAGATAATATAGTTAGTGGGTTGTACATTGGGTTCTAGAGTGAGTAACTTAACGTTCGGGAGCAAAAGTCTTAAATCTCTACAAGAGAGAGCCGCTTCATCAATTTCCATGGACTTTGTATTTTCCTTATCCTTCAATTCTATTAGCCACTCACCCTTAGCCCCATTACAACCAAATAAAAGACCTCTTAATCTTGAAAGTTGTGAGCCTACCAAGCGGAGATGAGATCGAAGAGCAAGCTTATGGCGGCGCGTATTGTGAAATTGCTTTTGAGTGAAACACATTTAACCTATAAACACTTGAGCGGAAATACTTAGTGAATCTTCGTGAGTTTAGTAGGTTATATCGAGTCTTTTGTGTGCCTATTTGATTGTGGTGAATCGATTTGACACTAGGTCAACACATGCATATACTTGAGCATTTTCACATGTGCACCTTAGTTGCCTTAGAAGTTCATAAATTCTATGTCATGTTTTGTTAACCTCATGATCATGTACATAATTAGTTCTCCGAGGGTTATGGTTGGAAATGCTAGTACCACAACTTCTTTTTGTTAACCATTTGTGTTGAGTTAGTAGGTTTGTGGATTTGTTTCATTTAGTTTGCTTGAGGACAAGCAAAGTTCAAGTGTGGGGGTGTGATTACGTGCATTTACATACACGTAATTACCACTTAAACACTAGAATTACTTATATCTTTGAGTTAATTATTATGTAATTAATCTATTTTTGTTGTTTGTAGGAATAAGCGGAAATGTGAAAATGAGATTTAATGGAGCGAAATTGGAGCGAAAAATGGAAGAAAAAGAAAAAGAAGAAAGAAGGAAGAAAATAAGAAAAGAAAAAAAAAATATAATAACATATGCTGACATCAGCATTTAATTAGGTAATTAAACGCTGATGTCAGCTTGCCTCCTTTCTTTCACGTGCTGCACACCATTTGAGTCCATCTTCTATGCTCCATTCAGAAGCCGCCATGTGTGCTGATCTTTCTCTAAGGCCAATAGGGTACTGACACCTAGTACCTTGTTAAACTTCAATTCCTGCCGAGACCACACCGGATCACTTCAATCTCTCTCTCCTTCCAGCCGACCCGGGAGAAAGAAAAGGGAAGAGAAGTTTCAGCCTCTCTCTCTCCTCATAAAACCTAGCACCCATTTTCCCCATTACTCCTCTTCCACCTTTTTCCAATTTCTCACTCCCTCATTAATTTCTCATCAAATTGGAGGATAATTAGCATTGGGCTCTCTCATTACATCACCAAGACTTCACCAATATGAAGAAATTATAGTTGGTAAAGGGTGGGAACTTAATATCAAGTTGTGTTCATATTTGCATATAGCAAATTGTGAATTAGCTTGTGCTCCCTCTCTCATCTATCCTTTCTCTTGTTTCTTATGTATTGGATGATGTGTTTATATATGGGTAGTGAGTAGTTCCAATTTGGGAGTTAGGGTTGTGAAGCCTAACTCATCTTGTAAGAATGTTGATGCTTTAATTTAAATAAATGTAATTTCAATTGTGTATTCTTGATATCCGAATGTTTTGGTCTTTAGAAGCATGTTTCTAGGCTTTGTCACCCTAGATTATGTTATGGACAATTTGATGAATAGATTGATAAATTGACAACTTATTAGTCTTGTGCATCTAGGATTTCAAGTGTGGTAACCATTAGCTAGCTTAATTGTAGCTAAGCTTGCTTGGGTCTCTATTATCTCGGACTCTTTGCCTCTAATTTTAGATATTGCGGCCTTAACCGGCGTAGTGCCTAAATTAGAGAGTTGGTTGTGGCTTTAACCGGCATAACCGATACACCGTAAGGATAATTGGTCTAGTAGCCTTAACCGGTATTAGATACGAGACTTAACACTTGAGGAAATACATGCATTTCTAAGTTTGGCATTGATGTTTGCAAGAGAGTTAGTGTGAATCACCCTACACTCCCATATTCTCGTTCATTTGAATTCCATATTTAGTTTTCTTGCTTGATAATTAGTTGTTATTTTTTTTATTTTGTTTGCGGTTAATTTAGTTAATTCTCAAACCAACTTTCTCACAAAATCTACTTCCCATTTGTGCATATCCACCTTAGGGTCACAAGTTAGTGGTTTTGATTAGGCTTAGTGCGAGCTAGGCCGAGCATTGCCAAGGCTTGGTGCCTTGATTGTCCATAGTTTTTATTTTCGTTTTATTTTTATTGTGTGCTATTAGTGGTCCTAGAGTCAATTACCTTGATTAATTAGGTCCAACGCCTAATCTCCGTGGTCCGATAACTAAGGTCCTAATATTTCCCTTACTTGACACGATTCGTACGCTTGCGAGTATATGAACCAAGTCAAAGACGCAAATACCCCCGTGTCCAACACATCGGGCGTGTCCAATATTCAATTCGCGTGTCCTGCTGTTTTTGGGCGAATTGGACCGTATCTGTGTCCAATCCGTGTCGAACACGCGACACGCGCCTCCTGCAGCGTGTCCGTGCTGCATAGGTAACCATGTGTTAATTCACACACATCATGAGCCTTCTAAAGCCTCCAAACTATGACCGCCACTTGGTTTGGTAATTACTAAACCGACCGAATACTGACTGAAGTTTAAAGTTTGGTAAATTGTTTTGTTGATTGGCAGAAATATCACTTTGGTCATCGAAACATATTTCGCTAGACAATTTGGTCACCAAATTTTCAGGAACTTCACTTTGGTCATTTAACTACGCACTTTATATCACTATGGTCACTCCGTTTATTTTTTCCGTTTAAATGCAGCAAATAAGGCTCATTGGCAAGGGTATATTCATCAACCCATTTAGAAAGAATCTATGGTCACTTTTCTCTCACCAAATTCAATTTTTTTTATTGAGTAATGCAAATCGAATCTGGAACAGGTAGAGAAAAAAGCATAAATTTACAGTACGTAATATTGATCTTAAAATGCCCAACAGCTTTGATTATTGAACATAAAAAGTACATAAGAATTCTATGATCACTTACATTCATCCAGAGTTAGTGGTTGGTTTCGTAAAAGAATTATAAATGACCAGAAAATTAGGTGAAATTAGAGGGAGTTTTATGTTTTCGTAAAAAAAAAAATGCCACCAAGAATTTACATGTCCAAAATACCCTTAAAGTTAATAGAAATATCACAATTAAACGGAGAAAATAAACAGAATGATCAAAGTGATATAAAGTGACATAGTTGAATGACCAAAGTAAAGTTTTTAATAGTTGGGTGATCAAAGTGTCGAGCGAAACATAGTTCGATGACCAAAGTGATATTTTTGCCTTGTTTATAACCAAACCTGATAAAAACGAAACTGAAAATTACCCAAAAAAATTGATTTGGGTTTGGTAAATACCAACTATGTCGATTATCTTAACATTAACTTTATATACTATATTTTATATATATCTTCATGTATATTAAGAGATATAAACATAAAAAAATTACTAGTAGGAACATTATATCATATACTATATAGACAATACTTAAAATACCTTGGTCAAAACTGGTTAAATAACTAGTTTATAGAAAATGACTAAAACTTGATGTCATATATACCAAAGAGACCTATAATAAATAGATAAAAACAAGTCTACATTTTTTATTCTAATTTGTATTACAAATAATATAATTGTTGTAATGTTGGTATTACCAAAAACCGAAATACCGATTTTGGTAAATAATATTAAAATCAAAAATTTTGGTTAGTAATTGGTAACTCAATTTTGAAACTGAAAGTTTTGATTTTGAAGTGGGCAATACCTATAACCGATCCGAACTGATCAAGTGGCAGCCCTGCCTACTCCAAACTATTAGATTGAGCCAACCAATAAGGTACTTACGGTCGCATGCTATTCAAGCGGATCTAAGATGAACATTGAAGCCGAAGCCACAACTGAACACTAGTTAATATTCAAAAGTCAAAACTGATCAATCTAACATCCAGAAAAATTACATCAAAAGTTGAGTGCTGTTTCCTAACTTTACACGATTTTAAGCCACTGGAGTCACTATTTTTCCAGGACTTTTCTCCTAGTCACTTTCCTCCATCATCAACCTACCATCCTATTAATTGAAAATTGTAGGCTACACTGAATTGATACAACAAGGTTTTACAAATAAAAGAATTAGAGATACAAGAGATACAATTGATACTACATACATCAATTTATGTTTCCATTTTCTTCCTTCACATCCCCCAACGCTTCTAATTCGGCCAGCATTATATTGTATTCATCATCAACTTCTTTCATTTCCTTCTTAAGCTGTGCCACCTGCACAAAAATAAAAATAATCTTCACCAACCATGCAGTTCCAGGCCAAGACATGTTTAACGAACTAAAAAGTAACATTTAAATAGGCTCACAAATCCTTGAAAGTGAAAAAAGCCAAAATTTACGTCCTAAGAAAAACAGCCAAAATTTCAAAGTCAAAAACTAGAAGCAAGAATGAAGAACAGAATAAAATTCTCAGATTGTATACCGAATTAAGTAATGGATAAGCTTCGTATCAGTAAGAATAATTTGATTGACTGAAGGGTATTGTACAGCAACAACTAAACAAGAAAGAACAGAACTAAGACATCAACAAACATATTATGCAGTACAGAAGTACCTTATGATTTAACTCCTCCTCTCTCTTCTCGTATTCCAAGCAACTGACAATATAAAAGGATAGTCGGAATCTGAATGGTTAGCAAGTAAACCTCACAATCATTCAAGAAAAACTGATACATGACAAAATGGAGTTGCGGTGACAATAACAGAACAAATGACCATGCACTCACTTAGCCCGTAGTTTGTCGTTCTCTTGCATTAGATTTTTAGCCTCTTGATCTTTCAGCTGATTTCCAGTGGGATTCACCTCCTACCAAACAAGTTTATAAAAAGAAAGAGGCATTCAGCAAAAGGAAATGTTATTTAAACATGTGACATCATATATTCATAAACCGATACAGCGTCATATCAATATGGGTACATTAAGTCTAGGCCAAACAAGTACAGCTTTGAGCGAGATATACGTGACTAGTTTTTTCTATTCCCAAACTCAATTTACATAAGCTGGCATTGCTTAATAAACTAAATGCCCTGCTCAAACAAGTTGCTTGCTTACCTGTAAAGGACGACTCTTCCCAGTATTGATCACCTTGGCCCCTTTCACATTTTCAACTGGCAGAACATCATCGCGTTCTTTCCTCTTCATCGTTCCTATTACACCAAAACATGGTATAGTTACTGAAAATGTAATTGTCTTCTATTTCCATAAGAATTAATCAGTAAAATTATTGATGAGAAGAAAAGACGCTTATGCTACCTTGTACAGATTTCCTTAAGCTGCTTGGAATTGATGGCCCAGATTTTCCTGGTACTGTGTTTTTACTACTAAGAGCAGGGGAAGTTTGGCCCGATGCGATAGATTGATGTGCGGGCACTGGTTTAAGCTTTTTCTTTACCTGATACCCAATTAGTCCACAGTGATAATCCCTGCAAAAGTTCAATTAAACGCATCAGCTACAGTCAGCAACACTTCAGAGATTCTAGCATATGCAGGTATGAATGCCAGATGCCGATCAGTGTCCAAAAATTTTTTTTGAAATTTTTTGATGTATTGAAACTGTAGAGTGGCCATACGTCTAGTGTCATGTTCTGAATGAAATTATAAAAAAAATTAATTGGGATGTGTCCAACAGGTCCTTCTTGTCTGTAGACAAGAAAAGTTTGATAGTCCATGGCTCCATGCAAGATTCAAGTAAATGCAAAAAGAAGTGATTATAGATCTATTTGAACATATGAGGTTATTTATTATGAGCCAATAGCTTTACCAGTATTCCCATGTCATCTCCTTCAAACGGACTTCCAGTTTCTGAAAAAGAGAAGTTCTCTCAAAATCTTGTTTGTTATGACTTGGCTCGACAAAGTTTGCTTCCAAGACACCTAAAACAAAATCCCAAAAAGCATTGGCCCATAGTTACAATACCCACAGAAAGCGAAATATAGCTCTAAAACTGCAATGTTAGTTCATACCAACAACTCCACGACCCCTACTGTCCAAATAGCTCACAACTTGCCAATACGGCTGCAAAGGAAGAGAAAAAAGTAAAATAAAACATAAAGGAGAGTAGTTCCAGTTTTTCACTTGAAATATAACCAGAAAAGTGTGCACAGCAATTTTTATTTTTTTTGGCCGAAGAAAACAAAACTGGATTGTCACTTGAAAAATGACCAATATCATACAAATGAATGCATTTCAGTTACAATAAGGAAATCTTCTGGAAGAAAAAAATATACAATGGGGAAACCTAAGAAAATATAAATACTATTATTTGAAGGACAATAGACTCCTATCAGGAAAAACACTCATGTAAATACAATTTTCTTCAGCGCCTATTTCTATGCCACAAGTCCAGTTTTAAACAGCTACAGAACATATACTGAAAGATCTGTTATGCATGTCATAACATTGTCCTAGGTCTGTTATGCATGTCTATGCATATGTGCTTTATGACAATAGTCCTGATGCTTGTCTGAAAACCATATATAGACCAAAAAAAAAACTGCTTTATAAAATCAAAGCCAATCATTGAACAAAACAATAAAAATATTCCTCGAGATAAAATTCAGCAAGGAAAAATACCAGTATCAAACGATTCTTGTGATACACATTGAAGCCGTGGTAACTGACATAAGGAGCATCATTTAGAAATCCAATAGTCGTCACAACTTGACCCTGCAGTTTAAGCCAATTGATTGTTAAAGCAGAGAGAAGCAATTCATATGAAACCAACCAAGTCATCTGTGGAATCATTTACTATAACAGTAACTAAAAGCATTGTCTATAAACTAAGTACAACCTCCACAGAACCCCCAGTTTGAGGTCTGTACAAGATATATTCTTGAAATTTTAGATCATTGGCAATGTTATGATGCTCAACAACTCGCCCACGCAGAAAGATTTGAAAGGTTGCTGGTATCCGCAAGTACAAGATAGACAAGTAAACCTGTGGAGCATAGATAAATACATTCAGAGAACTTTCAGTCTTCTACGTTAAATTTAAGTATGCATAGGCTATGCAAAGCTTACACGGAGAGAATGATGGAAACGGTTAGCAATGTGTCTTTCATTGACTTCTTTACATCTCATTCTAGCACTAACTTTTCTTGTATCCCCACTAATTCGAATATCCTGCAACAACCAAGGTACAGAAAACCACCTCACTGAACTGATATACACTACTTTCACAACATTCAAAAAGAAGAAAATAGAGTGACATAAATCTTTTACCTCGGGATCTGTATCGAAATCCAGCTCTGGACTCCCATCGTCGTTACACCACAAGTTATAAACCATAACTTTTGTCCCATGAGCTCCAATGTCATTAAACTGTCATCTCATTAGTGAATATTCAAGCAGTAAATCAGAAAGTGATGCAAAAAAGAACTACCAATGTACATGAAGCATCATCAGGTGACAAGCTAGCTGGTAAGCAGCTAACCTCGAGAAAAGGTATGTTGGCCTTTTCTGGTTCATTTCAAAATTTAGTAACCTAGATTTACACGTGAATCAGCTTGTGAAAATAGAAGAAACATATCCCACAGAATAGATAAAGCATAAGAAAAATTCACAAAGATTCAAAGGCATTGTTGTAGAGGAATTTGGCTGATAACTGAAGTATAGATGTATCCCCCACCCCAACAGAAGAAAAATCCACCATTTCTCTCAACACGACGAGAATGCTACTATTTAAGAACGCAAAAACTGTAGAAGCTTACTTGTTTCAGTAGCTCAGCCTCAGTCAAATATGGGGACCACTGTAGTAGCAAGGAGAGATTAGACATAAAATGTTCTCTGCCGTGCATTATATCTAATGTTTCAGATGTAGGGTTGAATTCATAATCCACCTGTAATTGACATGCAATCTTGATTGAGACCGAGAATAGATGACAAGCAGCATTTCAGCAGCCTATGACCCTCCAGAAAAGTGAGATATTCAAAACATACTGTGTATGCTCATTCGTGAAAGTGTGCTTATCGGCCGGAACGCTAGAGTTCATGTTGCAATTACATATTGCAACATGTCAGCTTTCCTTCTAAAACTACAGACCACAGCCTCAAGGTAGTCTAAATATGGGTTTACAATAGCACATCAATTGTCCTGGTATATTTACTAACACATGCAACAACAAGCCACACTTTGCTCTCTGTCTTACTTTTAACACTGAAAAATATGGGACGAGAAAAAAGACGCTAAAAGGTTAAGCAATAAAGCTCACCATTGGTACTACTATTCTATCATGTCCTGTTCGTGCCAAAAACGTGTAGGAGAGAAGACCAATGCTTTGAGTCAATGTCCTATGAAGAAAAAGAAATAGGTAAGCAACAATATTATAATAACTAATTGCAGAATTCGCAAATGTCGGATGCTTTGATCCTCAAGGAAAGAAAATTAGAAAAGACAACAAATTTGCAAAATGAAATAGAGATTTACAAATACAGGATTCAGGACTCGCAAGAACTGTAATTTGTTAATAGGAAACTAATAAAATTTGAAACTAAAAGTGGAACTAAAACCCAAACTAAAGAAACCGGCAGTCTTCTTTTACATAAACACTTGTACTATTAACAAAAGTACATTGCTTGCGGGTCCTGAAACCTAAATCCTACTTGAAACAAGAACCTAAACTAGATGCTTCCTATCCAAGCTAAAGGAAGAAAGGACAGTGAGTATCCAGAAGAAACCAATGCCCATAGCGGGGCTGAGAATCTAGCCTGGTCCAAGACAACTCACTTGTCTCCTTTACACTCAAATTATAACACTGACCAAACCACCTGAAGACATTGCTACCACATAACTCCCACACTCCTTTGCTCTTCCCACCTCCGGGTGGTAGAAGCAGAAAACCTCTCCATAACTAGGGAATCACATAAGAGTAAAAAAAAAGAAAAAAACACTCGGGTCAATCTAGCACCCTTAAATATTAAACAGCAGTCCCAGAGCAATCAGACCATTCACGAAAAGGTGACTGATGCTCTCAGCTGTCCCTCTGCACCTTGTACACCAATACGCAAAATTACACCCATCGTAGGAAATACACCATTCACTCATTATTTTTCTTTTGTAACAACAAACATACATAGGATCCTATTACACCCATCGTAGGACCTCAAAAGCACTCAATGTCCTTATTTTGGAAGAACAAACATTCGTAGGAACCTCTAATAAACTACATAAACAGTGAGCAAGGAATTTACCCTGCAGGTCAATCCAGCAACCATAAACGAATAACACAGCAATCTCAAAGCAATCATACAATTCACTAAATGGCGACTTATGCTGTTGTCCCTCCCCACTTAGTACAGTTAAAAGGCAAAAACTACACTCGTTGTAGAGATTACACCATTCAATCAATATTTTTCTTAAACTTACATAGGAACCTCTGATAAACTAAATTATTAGTGAGCAAAGATTTCACACAAAATCTTCCAAAAACGCTGCCGCCCCAACCCCTTTGTAAATGACAAAAGTACTCACTCACTCTAGCACGTAGCAAACAAGCAAGAAATAGTCAAATGTGGAAATAAATCTATCTTCAATAATAGATTTTAAAGGTATTTTGAAACAGACGTTCAACCCTCTCCCTTAAACTATCCTCGCAAACCCCACAGGGGAACCAAGGAGTTTCAGTGATCATCCAAATTTCAAGATCAGTTAACTTGGTCACAGAAAATGAAAAACGCACGCTGTTTTCCAATAGCCTATAAGTCATCAAATAAAACTATATTCCTCAGAGTCCAAACAAAGAAGCTGAAAATGCTATCGTAATCAAACCTCTTATCCTGGTGGCGGCTAAATACAATAACATCCGCACCAAGTCTCATAGTACTGGTCTTGAAGCCATTACCATCTGGAAGGACACAAGTCAAGGAATAAGTGCCACAGGACCGACAGGACTAGTACACCAAATTCTGAAATGAATGCTTAAAGTTATACATTGGCCAATGGCTGATTTCGACTTCTTATCTGAAAACCCAAAACTCATACAGCGGCGCATGGCTTCAGGGTCCAAGCCGTTACCATCATCTATACAAAGCACAAAATGTTAGATAGAAACCTAAAAAGCATGTTGATATGCTACAAATCAGCCCTCCAATAATTGTACATTCATACCTTGAATTAACAATGCTGGGCTTCCATCCTTTGGATTTGAGATTTTATCTACATTGACAAATGTGGCCCCATTTTGGATCTATTCAAATGAAAAACAAAAAAGAGTGAGTGCCAATTGTAATAGGACAAAGATCAAAACCAGGCAAAACACTAGCATAAGAGACAGTTGCACAACAAAGCCCAATACTGAAAAGATATAGACCTACTGATTTTTACTGTGTAAATTTAAGGATAGATAATTTATAAGGGTTTGGTGTAAATTTCTAAACCCTAAACCCTAAATCAATTAAAAAACATTCTTCTGTTTTTATTAAACTTAGGTGGAAGCCTCCAGCATAATAACATAATTGATGTCTATAGTCCTTCATCTAATCAGAAACCATCAGACTGGAAACTTACAAGCCACTTAGTAGTATTCAACCAAAAGAGACGATTCAATAATTAAATATAGAAATTTTAAAATTACTGAATTACCTCATCAAATGCATTGTCAAGGAGTTCCGCTATAGCTGAAAACAAAAATTAAAGGAGAATGTAACCTTCTCAAATTGAAGAAGATGCAAAACATATAAAGATGCAAAAAGCTCAATTCATTAATCATCATGCAGAAAGCAGAGATTAGTAAAGAAACACAGTACCACCAAAGGCCCATTTATGTGAGGTGGCATTTGAGTGAAGAAACATGGGGTGGACATGTAAATAGTTTTTGCCATCTGTCAAGAGTCAAGACGAAATTAGGATTGTTAGAGAAGCATCATGTGCTGGTGAAGAATATAAGTATAAAAAGTAACACTCATCTGAATAAAATACTGGGTTGGGAAATAGGCTTCAATATTGCTACTAGACCTTGTATTCAGATCCCAGCATATATTTAACCAATAACTTTAGTAGAATTCACATGCAAAACCTCTCAAGTTAAATTAGAAGATATAGTAGAATACTTTGAAATGTGGACTTAGAACCGATGCCATCATTGTAGTTGCCAGCTTTCCAGAATTGTCGACACAGTGGTGCTGGACATATAGGTGATGCAGAAGAGATGCCTGTGTCATCCACAGGAGACTGCCCTTGGTCTAATATACTGGAACTACTGTGACCAGTACTTAAAGCATTAGAGCACCTATTTTCTTCGGAATTTTGTACAGTACGTTGGTTTTTTGACAATTTATTCTTCACAGGTTGAGCTTTACACTTGTCTATATTACTTCCAACAGCACCTAGCTCCAGCTTAACAGGTTTCACATCCACCTCTCCAAGTTCATCATCACTAGATAAGTCCACAACATCTATCAAGGTCATCCTGCAGGCCATACACAAGTTTAAAATGCAAAACCAGGTAAGACAATAATAGCATAACTAAGCATGGGAGATATAAAAACTTAGAAACAGAAACTAAGACATTGGCGCAAGGAACAAAGGTCTCATAATGACCAATCTCTATATATATATATAGTTCCTATCCAGAGCGAACATTCGCTTTGAACTCACCGTGCGAAGTTCAGTTTTTGGCACACTTTTCGGTCATATTTTAACAACTCCACGTTCAAATGTTAGAACCTAATCTACCCACCCACAAACCCAATTAACCTAATTACTAACCCAACCAAAACCCTAAAAAAATAAGACAAACCCTACAACCGAAACCCCAAAATTCGCAACTCAAATATTAAATCGAAGACAGGACCCTCTAATTTAAACACTACATGAATCGAAGTACATACAAAGGGGAGATTTTGGAGTAGCCGCGGGTGAGAATATTGTAACCAGTCGACATCCGAGTATCGGCGGCCACCACACAGTAGTCTGCTCCGGCAATCGCCACCACAGATTTGCACAAATCACCAAACCCATCAAAATCACCACACAAAAACAAAAACAAAAAAATCAATTTTTGGAAAAGTTAAGAGTGGATGGGAGACCAGTTGCTGTGTTGTTTGGTCATCGTGGATTGGGATTGTGTTGCAGAGAAGAGTAGGGCAACTTTTGAATCTCTGGTTTTGTGAAAGGTGTGAGCTTTGGGGCTATTTGTTCTAGGTGTCTTTGGCTTCACGAAAGAAATTAGGCCGGGACGGTTCGGTTTTAGTAAAAAAAAAAAACAGGAACAGCATAAGAAAATTTTTGTAATAGTTCGGTTCAGTTTTTCAATTTTTTTTCTAAGAACCACAAGAACCAAACCGTAAAAATTTCGGTTCAATTTCTCGGTTTCTGTCAAATGTATACGTAAGGAATAAATCGAATAATAATCATAAATCATTCTAAAAGAAATCATCATAATCATAATATCACATTACTTTCAAAGTCCAACATAGTACCAATTTGAAGTACCAAACTGAAAACTTAAACAATAAACATAATTGAAATTAAACAATCCAACAAATTATCCAACAAGAAGTTTTAACACTTAAAGTACTGCTCAATTCTTCTTCTTTCCACTAGCTTTTGAAGGTTTTGAAGGTACCGAAGATTTTGAAGCATCACTACTCAGTCTACTCTTTGAGGTTTTGGAGATCTTTGCAACCTTTCGGCTTTGCTGAGTGGTTGTTGCTGTCTCTTCTAATATGCACAGCTTCTCCAATCTTAATTTCTCCTATGCAGCTTGTTCTACATGGAGAAAAGAACATACATTTATTAATGCAATAGACTTATAAAATAGAAAAGTAGCAATACAAGTGAACAAGTTCAAGTTTACCTTTTTCAACTTCTTCAAACCACCCCATTTCCTCAATTGTTGGAATAAATTCCAACCCCATGATTGCATCAGATTTCAACCAATTTTGGTAGCAAATGAGAGCTTCAACAGTCTTAGGAGTTAATGAACTCCTATGTGGATCAATTACCCTCTTCCCGGTGCTGAATGAACTCTCACTAGCCACTGTGGAGACTTGGATTGCTAACAAGTCCCTTGCAATAGCCTGCAAGGTAGGGTACTTTGGACCATGACACTTCCACCAATCCAAAATATCCCATAGTTCATCGTTTGCAGGCTGCTCTATTGGATCTAACAAGTACATATCAACCTCTCCTTCAATCACCACGGCTTCACCTTGAAGTTGCTTGTTCCACAACTCTTGCATAGCTGCCCTCTTCCCTGTTAACCCCATAGGCCGCTCTATTGGTGTTGGTGCACTGCTAATGTAGTCCCCCACATTCCTTTTCCTCTTTGGTACAGCTGCAACAACCTTTTCGGCTGCATAAAGATCACACAAGTCTAACACAAGCTTCTTCACTTCATCTGTTTTTCTTCTGATTTCATCACTTCCCATGAACAACATTGTTTCACAAATAAGTGCCACATAATTCAGTTTATAACTTGGATCTAAGACAAGTGCAACTAAACATAGTTGATTGATATCATCTATAGATCCAAAGAATTTCTTAAACTTGGAACTCATTTTGTTAGCCATACCAAACAATACTTTATCCACTTCACTTGAATTACTATCAATGGGCTTGTAAAACAAATCATCTAGCTCGGCTTTGACTGTAACTATATTATTAAAGGCTTTATGTGAAGTAGGCTTCAGCTGACAACTCACACTCACTGTTACCTCATAGAAAACCTTCAAAAACTTGACAAAAATACTTGCTTTCTCCCAATCAGCTGCATTTGGAGGTCTGTTTTTGCTAGAATCCGGGAGGACTCACAAAAGCACAATAATAAAGCTATAAATAGACACGGGCAAGTATAGTGGTTCACCGTGCCATCGGAGGGCACGGCTACGTCCACTTAGAATATAGTATGATCGGCCAATAAGCCATCGGGTGGTTACATGCCAAGAGTAGCAAGTATCCAAGATCCTATATCTAAGGGGGAAGCCTTCTATTTATAAGGAAGGAAGGCTCCCTCATTTACAATGTTTCCAATGTGGGATGCAAACCCACTTTTCCTACTCTGGAGGCTACTTCAGGTGCCCGGTGGCACGCCTTCCGGGTGCGGCACCGGTGATGTGAAATAATGGAGATGTAGTCGGAGTGCTGGTCTATCCGAGGTGTGCCGGAAGTAGGGCATATCAGGCCGGTTGCACAGTTCACGAGGTCACCGAACATGCTTGGCGGTGCACCATATATACCTCCAACAAGTCCTCCAAGTTCCCGAGTAAGAGTGCAATCTTACTTGGGGAATTAATCATCATGTGCCGCCAAGCGTAGGTGGTGACCGAGTACGTCCCTACTACCACCAGTCCCCCAAGTCCCTAAGTGAGATTGGACTCTTACCGGGCGTTCGAATGCCGAGTCACACCCCTCCGCTCGAGTGTTACTGATGTGTTCCCAGTAATAGTCCCCCAAGTCTGTGTTGGAGATTTGACTTGGCCGGGAGTGATGTTTCCTTGCTAGTGACCTCCGTGTTTAGTCTTGCTTGGGGGTGTACTGAGGTGCCGGGTTCTGATCCGCACTGTCTGTGCCGTATTTCCCGGAGGCAAGCTGATTGGATCATCGGGTTCCGGAACGGCGGTGGGTGCCCAGGGAGGATCCGGGTTTGACCGGTTCTGACTCGTTGAAGCTTGATCGGGCAGAGCCGCTGCTGAATAGAGCCGGGCCTGTTGAATCTGGGGTGACCCGCTGGCCGAGGTGATTGCTGAACAGGATCGGGCCTGCTGGATCTGGGGTGACCCGCTGGCCGAGGTGATTGCTGAACAGGATCGGGCTGGAGGGTGAGCTGATAGACTGAGCGGCCGAGCTCACGAGGCCGGAGGTGAGGTGCTAGCGTGAGCTGTGGTGCAGGGGTCGAGTCTCTAGTGCAGCGGGGTGCCCAGAGAAGATTCGCCCCGAGGTTGACCCGTTGGAGACCTTGACCCACTGACCATGATTGGGCTCATACTGTCGGTTGGGATAACTCGGTTGGTGGAAACCGGTTATGCCCTAGGAAAGTGAGTGGTAAGCTGGTACCGGCTCGATGGATGGAATGCGCAACCGTTAGTTGGAATAGGTTCTACCGTTGGAATGCATGTTACCGATGGAATGCCTGTTACCGATGGAATCTCTGTTACCGATGGAATGCCTTTGGAATACCGTTGGAATGGTGTCACTGTTTGGAATGCCTGTTACCGATGGAATGCCTTTTACCGATGGAATGCCTTTGGAATACCGTTGGAATGGTGCTACCGATGGAATGCCTTTTACCGATGGAATGCCTTTGGAATACCGTTGGAATGCCTTTGGAATACCGTTGGAATGCCTTTTATTGATGGAATGCCTTTGGAATACCGTTATGCGGTATATATATTGCTTCCAATAAGTCCCCCAACTCGAAAAGGAACTCGGCCGGGAGTTCGAGTATTCCCGTTTGTTCGTGGTGGGGTGTTGCGGCCATGTTATAGCACCGGTCAACATCCGCTCATTCTTCCCAGCATGAACGTTATGGGCGTGGGGTGCAGGGTTTCTAGCCTGCGGGGAGATTTGTTCTGTGTTAGAGAAACAATTTGCCCGGTGGGGTGGCGTAGAGATAACAAGTCTCCCATGGATCCCCAATTTTTTCACAGCTTGGTGTGATGCAGGGTTTCTAGCCTGCTGGAAGAGTTTGCATGTGTTAGAGGAAAAATCTCCCGTGTTTATAAAGCCCATGTGTTTGAAGCCTTAAGTTGTTGCTGACTTGTCCGTGCCCGTAGGCGCGAAGGTGGTGATTAAACCAATGGAGTGCCTTGGAGCCGGTTGAATGCTACATAACCGATGGAATACCTGTGAACCGGTGGAATGCCTGAAGATATGTGTTGTCCTCCTATGGTGTGAACCTGCATGAAGAACAAAGGAAGAATTGATGGAAGACATATCGGAAAGATGGAGTTGAAGTTTCCTAGTGCTGCTTGGAAACCTTGGGTGTCCTAATCAAATTGAAGAGTGATTCAGACTTGAAGTCTGGGTATGCTGGAACTGCGGGACAGGTTACTGAGGGGATGAGATCAACTTGATGTAGGTGTGTCAACGGAAAGGATTGAAGTTCCCTAGTTTGTCTTGGCAACTTCTACTGCGTTGAAGTTGATTAAAGAAGCTGTGTTGATTAAACATCTTTGGCTTAACTTGAGTTTCAAGTATTTGTTACTTGTTGGACTCTCTTTCTTATGACTTGGTTGCCAAGGAAATTGAGAGATTTTGCCGGGACTGCTTGCTTATATATATAGAGGGTATGCTGCCTCTAAAAGCAAGGAAGTCAAACACAGAGAGAAGAAGAGAGGTGCTTTCGGAGAGAACAAAACATATATGTGCTATCTTCTGTTTTTCAAGCTACTGTGATAGCTTTATAGTATCTTCCCTCTCAGCAGAAAAATCATTGAGAGAGATATTTGTGGACTTAGTGTCTTTGTGGACTTAGTGTCTCTAGTATTGTGTGGACTTAGTGTCTATAAGATCAAGACTTGTGTAGTCTTCTGTTGCAACCTCAACTTGTGTAGTTGACAGAAAATTTGTAACTCAGTATCAGATTAATACAGCTACATGTTTTGTTGCTATATTCAATTTCTTCCGCTGAATATTTCTGTTTATATCGTATAATCGTTCTATCTAATATTTTCAATTGGCATCAGAGCAGGTACTGAAAAATTCGGTAGATCCTGTGGAAGATGGAACGAAACACAATGAATTGACCTCCACAACTATCCGAGATGGACTTTGCTCAATGGAAGATCCAAATGAAGTCTTTTCTGTGTGGAATAGACTATCACATGTGGAGAAGCGTTCAGATTGGATGGAAATATCCAACCTTAAAGAAAGAAAAGGGAGAAGAAGGCTCGGTAAATACTGAAGGTGAAGAAACATTAATTCCCGAAGAAAAATGGTCAGAGGAGCATGTCAAGCAATATGAGGCCAATCATAAAGCCCTAACAGCAATCTACAATGCCTTGACCAAAGCTGAAAAGAAAAAGGTACAAAATTGTACAACTGCTAAACAGGTATGGGAAAAATTGTGTACATTAAATGAAGGTAATGATCTGATTAAACAACAAAGAGTTCAGCTTGCATATGCAGAAATTGATAAATTAGAACAATATGATGAAGAAACTATTGATGAATTTTATGCACGTGTTTCTGAACTAACAAGTTTAGTTGAAAGTCTAGGTAAACCTATGTCTGAATCAGACATTATCAGGAAAATTTTGAGATCTTTGTTAGAAAGATATACTATGAAGAAAACCGCAATTCAACAATCAATAAATTTGGATGAACATTCTGTAGAATTGTTGATCGGAGACATCAAAGCTTGGGAGAACGAGCTTAAAGGTAAGAACAAGCCAAAAGGTATGTCCCCTAAAAACCTTGCTCTCTCTATGGCAGAGAAAACAAATAATCATGTGAAAAATGAAAAAACAGAAGATGATGAACTCCTGTTCTTAGCTAATGGTCTGAAACGCATGATTAATCAGAGAACTACAAACATTAGAAATAATAAAATTAATCAAAATAATCAAGCCTCCAGGAGTTTTCAAAATCGTGGAAATCAATATCAAAATAGTAATTTTCAAAGAAACCTAGGGTCCCAAAACAATCAAAACAACATGTCTTCTCAAAATTTTCGATCAAGACCTAGGTGCTATATTTGTAATCAATATGGTCATATTGCTTCAAACTGTACTAACAAAACTTTTAGCGCAGAAAAGAAGGCGTACAAATCAACTTGGAGCGACGAAGAAGAAGAATGTAACGACAAGAAAAACAAAAATTTTGCTCTTGTATCTTCTTTCTGCTTAAACTCCACAGGGACAGATGATGAACTCGAAGTCGAGGAAGAGGTCGATCTTAATGAGTTTCAACAAGAAAATGAGGAGGAAGAAGAGATGATCGAATACCAAAACAGAATCGTTAAACTTGCTGAATCTGTTTCGGAACAGAACATGGATTTGAAAACTCAGGTAAGAGACTTACTAGAGGAGAAAAAAATATGGATACATAATTCAGATATGCCCTCAATGAACCTTTCAACTGATTTGTTCAAGGTAAAACGTCTACATGCAAAGATAAAAAATTTACAAAACGAAATTGGAGAGAAAGAAAATATCATTAGTATGTTAAAAAACAAAATAGATCTTTTACAAGACTCACTTGAGAAAACTGAAGACAAAGTAGGAAAATTCAGAAATAGCTCACAAACTCTCTCCGACATTATTAATTCAGGAAAATCTTATAAAGATAAAACTGGAATAGGGTATGATAAGAATGTCAACTCTGGGCATGTCTTAACTAAGGTAAAAGAAAATAGTACAGTTCCAGGGTTCAGACCTTCTATTGATTCAAAAATTGATAAACTGTCTTCAAATACCGAAAGTTATTTTCAAAGTTTAAAAACTACCTTGGATCAACATAATTGTCTGTTGCGTTACATATCTCACTTTGTGGGACTAACCAAATCAATTGAAGTGCAGGAACCTGAAGAAAATTCTGAACAAGATTTTAGTTTCTCAAATCTTTTATGTAATCTCTCTCATACGAATATTGACTATGAAGCTAATCATATTGAAGCTTTTTGCAATGTTGTTATTACTGTCTTATCGGTTAGAAGAGAAGATACTTGGTATATTGATAGTGGGTGTTCCAGACACATATGTGGGAACAAATCATTCTTTGCAAATTTTCAAGACACAGGTAATTCAGGTTCTGTCACCTTTGGTGATGGACGAAAAGCAAAAATCAGAGGAAAGGGTACGGTTATTCTTCAAAATATTACCTGTTTAAATAATGTACTCTATGTTGACGGCCTTTCAACTAACCTAATCAGTGTAAGTCAACTTGCGGATGAGTATGAGGATATATGGGTTAACAAAAGGAGATGTATAGTTTTTGATTTACAAGGAAAATTGATTTTGGGTGGGTCTAGATCAGACGATAATTGTTATCATGTTTCTAATGAATCTTTGACATGCCTCAGAACAAGCTCAACTGATGAAACAATGGAGCTATGGCACAAAAGACTTGGACATATGAATCTTCAGGATCTGATTAAAATATACAATCAAGAGCTGGTAAGGGGATTACCCGTACTAAAAGGACGAACTGACATTATCTGTGGTGGTTGTAAAACAGGAAAATTGACGAAAACAAGTCACAAGGTAGTAAGTTCGAATCCTTCAACTAAGCCATTACAACTTCTTCATATGGATCTAATGGGACCGTCGGCAAACCTCAGCCTAGCTGGTAAGAAATATATTTTTGTAATCGTTGATGACTTCTCACGATTCACTTGGGTAGATTTCTTAAATGACAAAGGTGAGACTTTTGAATCCTTCTCTACTATTAGCAAACGTTTATTAAACGAAAAATATCAGGAGAAGTTGAAAATAACTAAAATAAGATCCGACAATGGTACTGAATTTAAAAATGAAAAATTTGCAAAATACTGTGATGACAATGGTGTTTTTCATGAATTTTCGGCACCTAAAACCCCACAACAGAATGGAATCGTAGAACGTAAAAACAGATCTCTTCTTGATATGGCTAGGGCTATGATTCACTCATCTGGCCTCAGTGAAAACTTTTGGACAGAAGCAGTTAATACTGCATGTTATGTTGGAAATCGTGTTCTACTTCGATCAGGTACGAAAAATACACCCTATGAATTATGGAAAGGTAAGAAACCGAATGTAAGTTATTTTCATGTATTTGGAAATCCTTGTTATGTTTTGAAAGATCGTGAAAGATTAGCAAAATTTGAACCCAGAGCTGATGAAGGTATATTTATTGGTTATTCCTCGAATAGTAGAGCTTATCGTGTCTATAATAAAGAAACCAGATTTGTTATTGAATCTATAAACGTTACTGTTAACGATAATTATGATCATGTTAGCTCCATCTTTTCTGAAAATGTAAAAACAAAAGAAAAGAAAAATACTGAACAAGAAAGCAACATTAACGAAAATGAGGAAGTTGATAACAATTTGCAGCCAGCTACTAGATTTAAAACAGGTTTTAAACAGGTTCAAAAAGATCATTTTGTTACCGATATTATAAGTGATATCGGAGAAGGAAGAGTAACCAGAGGTCGTCTAGTTCAGTATCAAAACAATCAGAATGAACAAGATACAAATCAAGATTTTGAATTTATTGAACTAAATAAAGCCTTACATTGTTTCATAAAAGCAAAAATACGTGAAACTAATGAATTATCTTACTTTGGTTTTGTCTCCTTGATTGAACCAAAGAATATGCAGGAAGCTCTTAAGGACGATGAATGGATTGTAGCTATGCAAGAGGAACTAAATCAATTCGAGAAAAATGAAGTTTGGACAATCGTTCCAAGACCAGAAAACGTCAACGTTATCGGCACAAGATGGATTTTTCGAAATAAAGTTGATGAACATGGTAATGTTACTCGAAACAAGGCCAGGTTAGTAGTTCAAGGTTACTCCCAAATCTTAGGTCTTGATTTTGACGAGTCATTTGCCCCTGTTGCACGCCTCGAGTCTATTAGAATATTAATTTCCATTGCATGCATATGCTATTTCAAACTATATCAAATGGATGTAAAAACTGCATTTCTACATGGTGAAGTTCGTGAAGAAGTATATGTGGAACAACTCTAGGATTCAATGATATACATCATCCAGAATATGTGTGTAAACTAAAAAAGGCAGTATACGGACTAAAACAAGCCCCTCGTGCATGGTATGAAAAATTGTCTACTTATTTAATTTCTCAAGGATACTCTCAAGGAAATGTGGACAAAACTCTATTCATCAAACATATTGGAAAACATTTTATAGTAGCTCAAGTGTATGTAGATGATATAGTTTCCGGTGCTACCTCTGATGCTTTAGTTAAAGAATTCAATACCAGCATGACTAGCAAATTTGAAATGAGTATGTGTGGTGAGTTAACTTACTTTCTAGGGCTACAAATAAAACAAAAAGAAAATAGCATCTTTCTGTATCAAACTAAGTATGTTGAAAATATGCTAAAGAAATTTGATATGACCGGTTTAAAAACTGTTAAAACACCTATGAACACAACTACAAAATTATGTCATGATTTAAATGGAAAATCTGTAGATCAAACTATGTATCGTAGCATGATTGGAAGCTTACTGTATCTTACTGCAAGTAGACCTGATATTTCTTACAGTGTTGGAGTATGTGCCAGATTCCAAGCAAATCCCAAGGAGTCTCATTTGAATGCTGTAAAAAGAATTTTTCGATATGTATCAGGAAGTATTGATTGTGGAATCTATTATACAAACTCCTCTAATGCTGAAATTGCAGGATACTCCGACGCAGATTGGGGAGGTAATATCCAAGACAGAAAAAGCACCAGTGGGGGTTGTTTCTTCATTGGTAAGAATCTTGTCGCATGGCATAGTAAAAAATAAAACTGCACGTCTCTTTCTACAGCTGAGGCTGAATATGTGGCAGCAGGTAGTTGTTGTACTCAATTACTATGGATGAAAAATATGTTAAGTGACTACGGCATTCCACAAGAAAAACTAGTTATTTTTTGTGACAATACTAGTGCTATAAATATATCTAAAAATCCAGTACAGCATACTAGAACAAAACACATAGATATAAGGTATCACTTTATTCGTGAACTTGTTGAGAAAGAAATACTTGCCTTAGAGTTTGTGTCTACTGACTATCAATGGGCTGACATATTCACAAAACCATTGGATACTGAACGTTTCATGGTCCTTCGAAACGCCATTGGAGTTTGTTCGCAATATTGAATCTTAAATCTTGGGACACTCTACAAGGTACGTTTATATAGTTCTTGATCTAAACCTTGCCTAGATAGTAAATGTGGTGTTCCTGATCAATTTAATTGGTAAGGATTATTTCTTATTGTCTACGTTTTTGTGCTTGTTTGCTTCAGTTTCATTAGCCTTTGTAAACTTGCTGAATCATTAAATTCACACAATTCACATGTGCTTTCTCTGTGAGGAATTATTTTTGAGTCGAGTCACCTAGTCAGGAGCCGAAGTTGAAAAAAAAAAAAAAAAAATTTGCATTCTATTGGCCAGGCTAGTTCTACTCTTCAGGCGTTGACTAACTACTCGATGTCTGTTGGAATAGACTGGTTTGGTCACCCCGGTGGATAATTGTAACTGTGTCAGTTCAGCTGACCATGAGACATCCTTGTTATGTCTAGTACCCTAAAGTCATCTGACTTGGGAGTTACTGTCACTTTACTGTTCACGAATTATAAAAGAATAAAGATGGTTGGAATAAGGGGGAGAGTTGTTGGACGTTTTGCTTGCGAACTTAATCACTCCTCTAAAGTCTTCCTCACATTGAAGCACAAAATCCAACGCACCTCACGTATTTATGCTGGCTAATGTCTTGCAAAGTGAACAGTCTTAAAAAAAGCTCTGACTTGTAGTTGTATTCCTTATTATCCTCAGCTGATCGGATTTATCATATTTATTATTCCTGGATACGTGTTTCACATGAACTATCTATTACTATCTTGTATGTGGGTTCTCTATTTAATTTTTAGTGTTCTGAGCATCCTAGTCCTACTGTGTATCCGTGAAGTATGTTAAATCCGTTTGCCTATAATTTTCAGTTGATGACCTTCTTTTATGATGCTCAATTTTATACTTACGTTGATTTTAGTGAACTATATGTTCTGCATTACAGTTCAGTTATTGACAAAACATACTTACGTAAGGTGTCTATATCCGTTGTGTAAGGTTTTGGTGATATCAAATCTTAATTGACAAGTAGCTATATGTGTTGTACTTATTTTCAATTACGTTTATGACGAATCAATACAGATCAATTTATGAAACCTATTTCTGCTATGGCTTACCTTGACTACGAGTTTCATTTAGTTTAAGATTTCTAATCAAACTACAAAACTACCTTCTGGTCTTGAATTAATCTGTATAAATATGGTGCTTCTTCATCGTTTTTCTTCATTCGCCTCTCTTTCCCTTCTTTCTCTGTTCTTCAAAGTTGTTTCAGGAGAAAACTTTCAACGTGCTAAGAGCTATGACGTCAGGACGCAGGGATGGCAGAGAGCAAGAGTATCGACGACGTGCCAAAAGTCACGCTGATGCTGAGTATGAACGAATATGTAGACAAAACCACCGGCTGGAGGCTGAGGTTCAGCGACTTCAAGAGGAGGTCGAAATGGTCACGATAGGCGACATTATGCTTCAACTAGGTCGCTTTGATCACCATCTCCAGGAGCAGATGGACGCTTTTCGTGCTCATGCTCATGCAGAGCGTATGGAGCTCCTCAAAATTGTTTCTCGCATTGAGAAGGCTGTGACACCTATAGGGCATCCCTCTCCATCTCCTCTTCCTACTCCTACACCATCCGGAGGAGTACAACTTATGAATTCCCTCATCCAATTTCGTAAACGTGAAGGAGAGGAGGCTCCCAGGAATGGCCTTCCTTCTTCAACTGCATGGACTTGTCCCCCTCAATCAGAAGGATCCTCGCGTCGTCCACAGACTCCACACCCTCGTGGTGGTGGTTGGTTGTAGAAGGGAATCTCTTCCTTTTATTGAACTACAAGTGATTTGATTCCTTGGTGGATATGTAGGCTGTCACAGTTTCATTGTGATGCAATCACAAAATAACAATTCTTCTTTGTCCTTCATGGACTTAGGGGGAGAAGTTATCAAGCTGCTGCAAGTTCATTCTTTTCGTGTTTCTAGTTTTTCTGTTTTTTTTTTTGTGGTCTAGTTGTTTCTGGTTTTTGTTTCGCTTATGCTTAGGTTCACATGAGCTTAGTTGTTTTTATGATTTTGAGGTTTAGTTTTGAGCTAGTTCTTTTATGAGTCTGTGTAATCAAGTGCTTTATATTAAAAGTTTCGTGTTTTTGCTATTCTGACAAAAGAGTTATTTTCATAGTCATACTGTTACTTTCGTCGCAATGTTTTTGATCGATGCAGGTCATTGGCTCTGATGTATTGAAGCTTGATAATAGAGAAGTCCATGGAAGGACAAAGGGGGAGATTGAAGATATGTATTGTCCTCCCATGGTGTGAACCTGCATGAAGAACAAAGGAAGAATTGATGGAAGACATATCGGAAAGATGGAGTTGAAGTTTCCTAGTGCTGCTTGGAAACCTTGGGTGTCCTAATCAAATTGAAGAGTGATTCAGACTTGAAGTCTGGGTATGCTGGAACTGCGGGACAGGTTACTGAGGGGATTAGATCAACTTGATGTAGGTGCGTCGACGGAAAGGATTGAAGTTCTCTAGTTTGTCTTGGCAACTTCTACTGCGTTGAAGTTGATTAAAGAAGCTGTGTTGATTAAACATCTTTGGCTTAACGTGAGTTTCAAGTATTTGTTACTTGTTGGACTCTCTTTCTTATGACTTGGTTGCCAAGGAAATTGAGAGATTTTGCCGGGACTGCTTGCTTATATATATAGAGGGTCTGCTGCCTCTAAAAGCAAGGAAGTCGAACACAAAGAGAAGAAGAGAGGTGCTTTCGGAGAGAACAAAACATATATGTGCTATCTTCTGTTTTTCAAGCTACTGTGATAGCTTTACAGTATCTTCCCTCTCAGCAGAAAAATCATTGAGAGAGATATTTGTGGACTTAGTGTCTTTGTGGACTTAGTGTCTCTAGTATTGTGTGGACTTAGTGTCTATAAGATCAAGACTTGTGTAGTCTTCTGTTGCAACCTCAACTTGTGTAGTTGATAGAAAATTTGTAACTCAGTATCAGATTAATACAGTTACATGTTTTGTTGCTAATTCAATTTCTTCCGCTGAATATTTCTGTTTATATCGTATAATCGTTCTATCTAATATTTTCAATGCCTGATGGTACCGAAAGCCCGGAGGCTTGTCCGTAGGAATATGTCGATTTTTCAACCGGTTTATTCCGTAGGAATGTGCGCGGGAACTTCATGCCGGACTGATCGGTGGAGATCCGCAGGCGCTGGACTAAAATGGAATGCGTGCACTGAAATGCGATGCATACTGATATGCGTGCACTGTAGTGCGATGCATTGTAATGCGATGCATACTGATATGCAATGCATTGTAATGTCATGCACTGAAATGCGTGCACTGTAGTACGATGCATACTGATATGCAATGCATTGTAATGTCATGCACTGAAATGCGTGCACTGTAGTGCGATGCATACTGATATGATCGTGCAATGCTGAAATGATTGACCGATGCATAATGATATGATCGTGCAGTATGGTGTTTATGCAAAGACCCTGTTGTTATGCACCAGCAAACTATAATTGTACCGTTTTAGCAGGTAATTATGCGCATATGTATCGTATGTTCCCAAACATGTTATGCACAGGTGAAACATGTGATGAGTGGTGAAAAGAGTACTTATCTTTGGAGAAAGCAGCCGGGTGTTTGAATAGCAGGCGGGAATGGTTCCCGGGTTGCCCGGTGCTCGCCCAGGCACAAAATGGGTGTTTTGAGCAGATTAGTGGGCTGCTGACCCGTTGGGCCCGTTGACCGGGCTGACCCGCTGGGCTTGGTTGACCGGGCTGAACTCCCCCCCCCCCCTTTTTTTTTTTACTTTTTCTTTCTCTCTATGCTTTCGTTTCTTTTCTTTTCTTTCCCGCTCTTTTTTCCCTTCTGTCTTTCTTTCTTCCTCTGGTCTCTCTCTTCCGCTCAGTGGGTGCTCAAGGAAGGCCGCTGGGTGCCTTGAGCAACTGTCCAGAGGGAATGGTGACCGGAGAGGAAGAGCATTGGGGGTGAATCGCTTGGGGGTGAATCGCACGAAGCTGTTGCCGGGCGGAGAGGGGAGTAGCCTCGGGTGCTGAGCCGGGAGGTCCGCTCGGGAAGTTGATACATTTTTTTTTTTATTTTTTTTTATTTTTATTTTTATTTTTTTCGTTCTTTCCTGCTCTGCTTTCGGAGGAAATGACTTGCACCGCTCCAGAGGAGATGACCCGCATCGCACCGGAGGGGACGAACTGCACCAGAGGAGACGACTGGAGAGAGAGATGACAGGAGGTGGTGCCCGTAGAGGGGAGACATCGGTTCGTAGAGGTGCCACCAGTTCCGCATGCACTGGAGCCATCGAAGGCCGGGGGAGATGTCGCTCCGAAGGTCGGAGGAGGCGATCCAGAGAGGGGCATACCACATTCTCTCTTCTTTCTGTTCTCTTTCTTCCCCGCTCGTTTTCTCTCTCCGGTTTCCCTCTGCTTGCTCGCTCTCTCCCTCGCGTCCGGAGGGGAGATGACCAGAAAGGGACGCGACCGGAAGTGAGATACCCGGAGGTGAGCGATCTCCCGGAGAGTAAGACCCGGCCTGTGCCCTAAGGAAATTGCTCTTCCTCCTCCACCGACAAACCCGGAGCCTTGTCCTTTGCCGACCTGGCGCCACAAACTGACCGGCGACTTACCGGAGGGGACGACCGCTTGGTAGTTGGAGGAGGCGACCCGGAGAGGGGCCCAGAGTTCTGTCGCACAGGGAGTCGCACGAGAGGACGACGAAGGGCTGACCGGGCGGGGTTGACCCCGTTGACTGGTTTGACCCGTTGGGCTGTTGGGCCTGAGAGGGGTCTGATGAACATTAGGCCCGGAGGAGTGGCCTGCTGGCCGGGCTGGCTAAGGGGTTGTTTTTTTGTTTTTTCCTTTTCCTGGCCAGGCTGCTTGCCGATGGTGTAATTAAAGAATAAATGTAATGATCGATCTCTACCCGCTGGTAGAGCAACACAGCCTTTAGTAAATATTCCCACAGACGGCGCCAATTGTTTTTGCTAGAATCCGGGAGGACTCACAAAAGCACAATAATAAAACTATAAATAGACACGGGCGAGTATAGTGGTTCACCGTGCCATCGGAGGACACGGCTACGTCCACTTGGAATATAGTATGATCGGTCAATAAGCCATCGGGTGGTTACATGCCAAGAGTAGCAAGTATCCAAGATCCTATATCTAAGGGGGAAGCCTTCTATTTATAAGGAAGGAAGGCTCCCTCCTTTACAATGTTTCCAATGTGGGATGCAAACCCACTTTTCCTACTCTGGAGGCTACTTCAGGTGCCCGGTGGCACGCCTTCCGGGTGCGGCACCGGTGATGTGGAATAATGGAGATGTAGTCGGGGTGCTGGTCTATCCGAGGTGTGCCGGAAGTAGTGCATATCAGGCCGGTTGCACGGTCCACGAGGTCGCCGAACATGCTTGGCGGTGCACCATATATACCTCCAACAAGGTCCTACCCTTTTTCTAGGCTTTTTTCCTGCGTTGGGAGTTTCTGCCTCTTCTTCTTCTTCATCAAGCTCTTCATCTTCATCAAAGTAATTCTTATACCTTCCACCTTCCTCATCTGCCAACCTGTAGAAAGCCTTCTTCAACTCTAATGCTGTGTCCAACATCATGTAGGTGGAATTCCATCTTGTTGGCACGTCTAACACACAAATCTTCTTACATGGTACCTTCTCTGTCTCAACACATTTCGTAAATACCTCCATCCTTTGTCCACTACTTCTCACATACTTAACAGCATTTCTAATGCTAGACACTGACTTGTCCATTATATGGAGACCGGACTTCACAATTAGATTCAAAATGTGAGGGAAGCATCTCACATGCATGTATCTCCCATTAAAAATAGGCGGCTTAGGCCATCCACTCATCTTTTCTACTAGGTGCTCTATGGCTACCTTGTTAGCTGATGCATTGTCCACTGATACAGTCAACACTCTATCCAAGTTCCACTCAACCAAGCAGTTCTCCAATATTTTTCCTATGTTATTCCCACTGTGATTAGGTATAACACAAAAACAAAGCACCCTCTTGTGCATCTTCCATCCATCATCTATGAAATGAGCAGTAATTACCATGTAGTTAATGTTTTGACACGAGGTCCATGTGTCTGTTATCAAACAAACAGAACGAGACCTCAATTCTTCCCTTAAAGCCTCTTTTTTTTTTATCATACATGCTCAGGAAATTCTTCACTACTTGCTTCCTACATGGTATAGGATTCCACCTTGGTACTGCCACACTACAAAAATACTTAAACCCCGGCCTTTCAATTGTACTAAAAGGCAACTCATCCAACACAATCATAACACAAGCAGCATCTAGACATGCATATGCAGACCACTGTTTTGAAGCTAAAGACCCTTCAAGCACATCACTAGTTAAAATTTGCTGACTTTCTTCTAAATTATTCCTACCAGGATACCCCTTACAATGCAAACTAATATGCTTAAGCAGTGAACTAGTACCATTACCTCTTGGATCAGATTTCAAACGAATAGGGCAGTACTTACATTGAGCTCTCTTTTCGGTTCCGACTACCGTCTCCAGTCCATCCTTCATCTCTATCAATAGGAAGTCAATTTTTACGAAATGACTCCATGCTTTCGACCTCTCTTTCATGACCATCTTCTCCCTCTTCCTCCTCGGATTCTTTGAAGGCACAAACTTTTTCTTAGAAGGCTCATCATCTCCACTTGGCTGAGTATGTTCAGTGACTTGAGTCTGCTCATTACTGGAGTAGCTGGTACTCAGACGCCATTGCATCTATATACACAACATATCCAACAAAATCAATTAATAGAGGAAGACTTCAAACAAGAATTCACTCAATTTAGTATAAATGGAGATGAGGGAAATTAGAGATGAGGGAATTACAAGAGATTCACTGCTGCCTGCTGGTCGAGGGAGAAGGGATTCACTGCTGGTCGAGGGAGCGAAAGCGAGGGTGGGTCAAGGGAGCGAAGGAGCGAGGGCGGCGAGGGTGGGTCGAGGGAGCGAGGGAGCGACCGAGCGAGGGAACAAGGGAGCGAGGGCGGCGAGGGCATGGCGCGAGGGAGCCAAGGGCACGGGGCGCCGGCTGCTCGGACTGTGAAGAATCGATGAAGATTACTGATTGAAGAGACTCAAGATCGAGAGTCTGAGAGAGACAGAGATGGGAGGACTTGAGAAGAAACAGAGAAACTCATAAACTCACTTAGACTGAAAGAGGCTGCGTACTGACTTAAAATTTTTAACCTAGGTTTTTAATCTAACGGCTTAAAATCAATGCACTTACATCCAACGGTTCTAAATCGGTTTCCACCTTCTTTTTTTCCTGAAACCGAACTGAACCGCGCTATACCCTTTCGGTTCGGTTTTTTTGTTTTTCCATCTGGAATTTTTTTAGGAACCGCACCGAACGGCAAAATTCGGTTTGAGTTTTGCGGGTTTTGCAGTTTTTCGGTCCGAAAATCCCAGGCCTAAAAGAAATAGGAGTGAGACGGTGTCGTTTTCAGACTTGGAGATTGATTCCGGAGCCCCGTTTGATATGGATTGTGGGTCAAAACCCATTTGTATAAGGATTTGGTATAAAACAAAAATTATAATAAAAAAAAATAGAGTGTACTTGTTCAAGGAGAAATTATAATAGAGAGAACTTCTACTTTATTCATTGATAAAGAGACCTTTATATAGGCATTACAATAAGTATCCCGATAAATCAGGGATTCCCTATCTATTACATAATCATCTAATCTAGTCTAATTAGGTCAAGACACATCCAGGAAGTTACGGAAATAACCTTCCTACAACACTCCCCCTTGTGTCGAGCGCCTAATGTCTTCATGAATGTCTTCATGGTGCTTACCATGTTGCCTCACTAAAACCTTGCCAGCAAAACAAAAACCTCTTGGGCAAAAATAAAATACATGGACGAAGGGAAAAGAGCACAACGCACCAACTACTATACTTGTGATTGACATGTGATGTAGACTCCCCTTGATGTCTAATAAACTTAGAGCTCTGATAACTGGCGCATGCCAATGCTCTTCACATGTTTCACAAACATAGATTTTCTCAAAAACTTGGTAAACAAATCTACAACATTTGCATCTGAAATCACTTGATTAACTTGGATGTTCAGGAATTTCTGTTGTTGCACATTATAAAAGAACTATGCGGGTCAGAGAGATACCCAACATCTACAAAACCAACTAACACATTGTTGGGAGTCTTTGGATAAGGGAGACGACCATTGAAGGATGAAGAAGGGCCGAAATCATCACCTATGCCGGTCTCCACGTCGCCGGTGCCCGCGGCAGTTCCGCGGCGTACCGCGGCGCTGCCGGGGCTGCCGGTGGCGTTGGTGTGAGGATGACCGGTGGTGGAAACCTCTCTGGTGCTAAAGGGGTAGAACAAACCCAAGTCAATGGAACCTTTCAGATGTTTAACACCATTCCAATGACGATGCGTAGGCGCTGAGATAAATCTAGCTAATAAGTTCACAACGAAAGCGATGTCTGGTCTAATATATTGTGCTAAATACAATAGCGCTCCAATTGCACTAAGATACATGTATTTAGCTCCAAGCATCTCTTTATCATCCTCTTTAGGAAGGAATGGATTCTTGTGTCTAGACTTTGTCTTTCTTATGAACACGCATAGGCATAAATCATTGTTCTTGTATCCCCTCCAAATCAAGTATTACAACAGACGTTACAATCTAGTTGCACAATGACTTTGTGGTTTAAAGTCACTTGATCGAGGCATTAGAAGTCCTTCAAACACTTTCGTGTATATATCTGCATCTATATCCCTATATAGGTATACATTAACCACATTCATAAGCTGCAAACTTTAGTTTTTGGGACACTCCTAAACTGATTAAGTAGCGGAAAGTAATAATGTCCATTACGAGAGAATACATCTTATCGTAGTCAATACCAGGTCGTTAAGAGAAACATTGCGTCATGAGTCTTGCTTTATACCGCATGATTTCATTCTCTCATTACGCTTACGAACAAAGGCTCTCTTATGGCCAACAAGTTTCACGTCTTTCCGGATCAACTTAACAGATCCTAAGACTTGCCTTTTATTTAACGAGTCTAGTTCTGCCTGTATTGCTTCTTTCCACTTTGGCCAATACATTCTTCGTTGACACTCTGCAACGGAATAAGCGATTACATCATCAACATACGTGGAATTTTATCCACAGAATACACGTGCACACTTGTGTAATTGAGATTTATGTATACTCTGACATCAACAAAGGTTCTGTGGCGTCCCACAGAAAACACATAGTTGATCATGGACATAATTATAGTCAGAGACAATCTCATTGATGATGAGAGGATTAATTTGTGCCATCGCAACTCGCTTCTTTCGAGGTTTTAAATCTCGAGAATTAAACGGTCTCCCCTTCTTCTTGGTGGGAGCCGAGGCCGAAGTTGCTGCCCCTTCAAAGTCCATCAGTGGCACCGTTGCGATCCGATTCAACAACAGCGACGACGTCCCGTAGGGCGGCGTCGCCGGCGGCGTTACCCACTCCTGAGGATATGCCGACGGCACTAGGTCTTAGGGCAACCAAACCAATCTCATATGATCGGATCTTCAACCTTACCGGCACATTTGCAGTATGTATGTGCGATCTCGTCACTTTCTAACTCACTTTGAGTAGTGCGGGGATCATGATGAGACAAATCGTTGGGGGTACACCATGTCAATTCCTGACGTTCATTCGGAATGTGAGCAATCATATCTCCCCCTAACGGCGGGAAGTGTGTCTCATCAAAGTGACAATCTGCAAAACGCGCAGTAAAGAGATCTACGGTGGTTGGTAGCGGATTATTGTTGGGGATTCACATCCAACATATACATAAACGTCTTTGTAGACCCATCTGTGTACGCAGAAGAGGCGTAATAGATAAACAGCACAACTGAAAGTACGTGAGTGCGCAATATTGGGTTTATAACCAGTAACCAACTGGTATGCACTACACGTATGGTTGACATTGGGTCTGAAACGAATAAGCATAGCTGCATGCAGTATTACATATCCCCATGCAGAAACTGGCAATTGGTTCCCATAACCAAAAGCCCTAGCTAATAGCCGGAGTTTCTGAAGAGTGGCTTCTGCAAGGCAGTTCTGAGAAAGAACATGAGAAACGGGATGTTCAACTTCAATCCCTATGGATATGCAATAATCATTGAATGTCTTGGAGTTAACTCTCTAACATTATCCAACCTAATAGATTTAATAGGATGGTCATGGTGGTGAGCCCTTAACTTGATGATTTAAGCTAAAAGCTTGGCAAATACAGCTTGTGGACAGCAAATCGACATGACAAACGCGTCGATGCATCAACCAGCACCTTAGAATACACAAAGGGTCCGCATTCTGGTTGATAGGTCCACACATATCATCTTGGATTTGTTGTAAGAATGGTTTCTTTTGTGTCCATAACAAAGGAAAACAATGGATTCATCTTTGCTAGTGTACAAGCTTTGCAATAAGAGCATTATGCATCTTAAAATACAAATTCGCGCTGAAAATCAGATTCACGCGCAGCATGACCTTTGTGTACTAAAACGGTTATAACTTCTTCATTACAGAAGGTATCGACAAACCGTAAAATTTTTTGGAAACTAGACATCAGTAGCTTTCCATTGATATAAAGTACACAACATAGTTCGAACCGAGCTGATCACAAAGCTCTGTCGAAGTTGGTGGATCTATAGATTTCCGGACAGATCCGTCCTACGTTGCCAAAACGGCCATAACTCACTTAATATGATAGCTATGATCAAATGGTCAGTGTCTCTGGAAATTAGACACATAGACCTTTCTATTGGTATAAAATATACCATTTTTGAATGAGTGAGCTATGATTTATAGGTCATGCAATATCAAAGCTTGTATGAGTCATAAGATCCAATAACAAGAATTGGAATGATGTATTCTCATTAAATCTGACTCAACTTCTTCTCTAGAATGATTCATTAGAGGAAATACACAAGTAATTGTTACCATTCTCATATATCCAAGTGATAACATATGGCAATTAGGTTTTGGAAAACACAGCAAGATTCGATTTTTTCTTGGTGTATAGAATACGTTCAATGACATCGATAATTGTACCATTAGGTAACGTAAAGTTAATGAATCCACGCTCTTTAATAACCGGCGAGGTTCTAATCGATATAGTCATTGATCATCTATATTGCACATAATACTTAAACGACTCTCTCTCCCTTAGGATAGTGTGGGTTGTCCCACTATCAGCTAGACACTCAACTTCACCGCGAGACATCTAAATAGATGAAAAACTATGGGTGGTTTTCTCGCGTGACACAGTATAATCACTACCCCGTAGGATAGAGAAAGAAAAGGGGATGAAATCCCATCGAGTGTATCACATGACATTTGGACTTTATAACTTCAACTAAAGTCGGAAAGTGCAAGGTTGAATGTTACATAACCGAGCAATTATCATCAGAAACCAAAACGAAGCTAAGGCTTCGCACGTTGTGGTGTTGAACACCTTTGGTGACTGGAAGAATGGAGGCTTAGCCTCCTAGGATCTGTGCTAATTACCTTCTCGGGTGGCTATGGAACCGAGGCCGAAGCCTCCTTGAAAGCACGGTGCCGTGGCACCTTTGTGCTGCCGAAGCAGAGGTATCATCACCATGAGGCCGACGTCGGCCACTAGGCTTGTGACGTCGAGCCTAGCTCCAATTATTCTTTGATTTTGATTTTGATTTGAGCTGAGGAGGAATTATAAGTCCAATATACTAAGCCAATGTGACCCAATAGTGTTTCAGAAGAACCACGTGAGTCGTTAAAACACGAATCTGGATTGCTTAAAAACATAAAATTTCTCACAATATGGGAAAACAGAGAAATTTTATTAACTTGCCAACTTTTAATACATCAAAAGCAAGCTTCTAATTCCAAAGAAAACGACTAAGAGATCAAAGTCTATAAGATATGGCAAACCCATTATAATACTTGAAAAATTCTTAATGAAAAGTCAAACATAAAGACTAATCAAAATCCGGGACATCTAATGCTTGAGTAGGCTCTTGAGTCTTAACTTTAGGAATGAAGTGCTCAGCCACGAGATTAACGTGAGGTTGTCATCACTAGTTCTCACTCAGCATGATAATTCTCTTTGCTAGAATTATCTCTTGTAGGCATTAATCATCTCTTTGCTAGAATTATACACGTGGTGCATATGCTTAGAGGAACCACACTTGTAACAAGGAGCAAAACTAGTGCTTTTGTTGTTGTTGTGAGACGAGGGAGGAGGTGGCGCGTGGCCACCTTGACAGGTTCTATGGCCGAATCGGCCTCCCCCTGAAGGTGCGGCATTGCCGCCATCTCGTCTCCAAGTGTTGGAGAGTCGTGTCACACGGTTTCTACCATTTTGATTTCCTCCACGTATCGGTTTAGAAACTTGTTGATACGGGGCATTCTGATTCTTATTTCTTTTATTTTTGAAGCCTTCCCATAGTGAGCTTGTGGTTCATGAATCTTTTTAATTCCAACAGGTCTCAAAATTATTGTTATTTATTCGGCCTAATCAACCGAATTTCGGTATGGGTGTCATAAGACATCATAGGCTATGGGGAATTTATCAAAAGTCTTATTGATAAGATCTCTATCATTTTTGTTATGCCAAAAGTGTCAAGGTCATAATCCAAAGAACCGAATGGTTTTCCATTTCAATGAAATCTCTGGGATAAGTATGTTATTGACATTATTTAATCGCTACTGGAGCGTGTCCCTTAAATTTTTTCTTCAGAGATCTTTATCGACAGATGTTGTCGCTTCAGAGTTGGATGAATATGACGTTCTCAAAAATGAGTGCCTAGGCCTTGACATAATCCCCAAATGGGGTAGTGGCTACTACTTCATTCAGAATGACTGAGAAACTTTTGCTTTGAAAAACAAGCTACACATCGGAAACTCATCGATGATATTGTTTGCCCTCGAGATTAAGAATCTCAAAATCGGGTCGTGACTATGACGACATCTACAAGAAAAGAGATACGTCGGATTGGTATGAATATGACATATACCATTCAAGTATGTAGAACGGAATTAGAAGGGCTATGACGTATATGGTTATAAATTTATCTTTTCGATGCATAAAACCGGCGACATCATATCGCACCTACAAACAGTGGCGTACTCAGACATCCACATAAGCATCATTTTTCTTTTAATTTCCCTTTCAAACGTGATTCCCCCAGGACCATCACTTAAAAACTTTGACCGTAGGGGTAATTACATCCCCATCTTAGGTCTCATCGGCGATATAAGAATGGCCGGGATCAGAGTAGAAGAAGGCTAATAGCGCCCAATATATATATCATATATGTTCAAAAGCTGGAACTTTTATAAAATCTTACTTGCTAGTTCGCCAATGAACTGCGTTGTAATATAAAATGCGCTTGAGAACTCGGTTCTAATCCTTGTGCAAATTTGAGATGTTCTTCCATGTACGTGCAACGAAATAATCCTCGCAATTACATCGCGATGCGTCGTGCAATAAGTTTCATGGAAAAAAAAAACACATATGATTAGTCATATTCACCATATTCAGGACAGTAAAACTAACAAATAAATACTACAGTAACTGTTTTAACCCGTAGGGTAAAATTTTTTTATCTGAAAAACGTATAATTACCGTTTTGCCCCTTTCACAGTTGGGTGGACTGCAGACTCGGGTCGGGTCAGGCCCAAGGATCCGGGTCGAAACCCATTGCAGACGGGTCGGGTCAGGCAGAACCGGGTCTGCTAGATCTGTAGCAGATCATATCCGGATCGAGGGACGTCGTCGGGGCCGGCCCTGCGTTCGTCTGCGCTTGCTGCAGAGGGTGGCGTGCGGGGCTGGGCTAGCATCGTCGACATGGGGCTGTGTCGAGGAAGATCCTAACGGCGCAGGATTGGCTGCTGGCGTCGGCTTGAGCGGTGCGCTGGCGTGCAAGGCAGCAACATCGGACTCAAGGCCGCGGAGGCGGCGCTGGACTGCGTCGAGGAAGGCTCGACCAGCGTCGAGGAGTGGCTGCGATGGACGCCGAATCGGAGAGGGAGGGGAGGTGGGTGCCCAGAGAAGATTTCTGGGTGTCGTGAGCATATTCCAATATCGGCTGACAATGATGTCGTCGGCAGAACTGGGATCCGACTCTTTTTTCTTTTCCGACGAAAAAAATTGTCGCCAGAAGTACATTCCACCTTCGTTGCCGACAAAGGAGTTGTCGGCAAAAGATAATTTCTGATGAAGGGTTTTCTTTGCCGACAAGAAGTTGCCGGCAGAAGAGAAATCTAGGGTTTCTGAATTTTTTTTTTTTTTTTTTTTTTCAGATTGGAAATCTAGGGTTTATGAGTTTTTCAGGGCTATTAGTCGAAAGGGTAGAGCCACGTGCTGATAACGTGTTCAAGGAGAAATTATAATAGGGAGAACTTCTACTTTATTCATTGATAAGGAGGCCTTTATATAGGCATTACAATAAGTATCCCGATAAATCAGGGATTCCCTATCTATTACATAATCATCTAATCTAGTCTAATTAGGTTAAGACACATTCAGGAAGTTACTACAGTACTCACATTTTAATATCAAAAATAAAATGCGCAATATCTGCGCCAAAATTCATTCTCTATAAATCA
The DNA here is from genome assembly GCA_963682095.1 of Potentilla sterilis. Taxonomy (NCBI): domain Eukaryota; kingdom Viridiplantae; phylum Streptophyta; class Magnoliopsida; order Rosales; family Rosaceae; genus Potentilla; species Potentilla sterilis. The sequence continues at coordinate 34,687,851 of OY821766.1, read as the reverse complement.
AAACTGAATTGAAACATGCAATTAGAGTTTTAATTAATCTCCACAATGCTGATGAATTTCTATAAAACACTCAAAATTATCACATCGATTACAAGTTTTGAATCACCACTAACCTCCATATTGTGATAGTCTCTATCCCTAACAACTAACAGACTGTCAATAAGAGCAAGAGCTTTAGCGACATGGCAGAAATGTTGTCTTGCCTTCATTACTAGTAGCTGCCATCAAAGGTCTTGCATTACAGTCACGTGAGACTAAATGATTAGCTGCAGAGTATTGATGAATTAAGCCATCAAAAGTGATCTTAACGACATTCACATGATGAGGGTTCCACTTGATAATAGTACTATTGTTTTGAGTTTCCCTCCCCCTATGAACACTATCATTAGCACTGTAACTCTTGAGAGTAGTAGCATCGGCTACCACACTCCAAGAGTGGTACTAATTCTATCGTTGAAGATTATATCATTTTTAGTTTTTTAAAGTTGTCAACAGGGAATGCGAGCTTTGTCGATTGAAACTTCAGATTTTATATATATAGGGAGAGTTCCTTAAAGACCTGGATGTAATCATTAAATTAGTGTATGTTGTCATTTCCAGCTTTATTTACAAAGACACAAAAGGTGGTCCACATTTTTATTGTCTAAATCACACAAAGAACACGAGTTGCAATTAAAACAAAAAAAAAAATCTCAAAATTAAGTGTATTTCTAGTTTGTAGTCCCTTCTTTAGAAGAAGCCATGCAAGAGAACTTATTAAGTGGTTGGATATTTAATTTCTACATTTGTTAAACAGGTCAGCCTTGATTATTTGTAAAAAGAAATTTTACCATACTCATAGTTTTCCTACTGTATTCATACCAAGGAATGCAAAATCGATTTTTTTAGCGAAATTTCGTCGAAATTTTCGTTTTTCCGTGGGATTGATATTTCGATTCAATTCTTTCAGTTTCTCGTCGAAATTTCCCGATATTTTCCGATATTTCTGATATTTCACCGATTTTTCCGATTTTCCGGCGAAATTTCCGATATTTTCCATAAATTTTTTATCTTACTTTCAAAAACTAATTTTCAACAATTTAAAACACATAATTTTCAACACCTAATTTTAATTTCTAACTTACCTTCAAGAGCTAATTTTATCATACTTCTGTTTTGATTTCCTAATAAGTTTCTTACTCATGCATGCTTAATAGTAATGTGTCTTACACTATATATTTTACTATAATGTATATTTTTGTAACATATAATTAAAATAATAATGTGTAATCATTTTACATGATAATGAATGTAATTACAATTTTATTGACATGATTTTTCTATGATGTTCTAATAAGCTAGCTTATCTTTTTTTTTTTTATGTAGCGATTCAACAACTATATAATAGCTAGTGGCAACGGGTCAACGACTATATAATATCAATTTTTATATGGTTTTAAAAAAACTTCATGTAGTTGCTTTTGTGAAATATTATGTACAAATAATGTTAAAGGGTGTGATGGTCTAGCTTCATTTTAGGTTTCAAGTATACATTATATATATTAAATCATATTTCAATAAATATCAGCTCTATTCACATAGTAATTCATATAACATTTCAATAAATTGATATGTATTTGAATTTATTAATATTTTATTCTCACATATGATCGATAACATAGCATAAAACAATCTTAGAAAATTTCAATACAAATTTCAATGTATTTTTTATAGTTTCCGTCGTTTTTGTCAAAATTTCTAATGGATCGATATTTTATCGATATTTCCGTCGAAATATCCGTATTTTGAAACACCGATATTTCTTTGATATCCGATATTTTACTCCTTGATTCATACACATGCCCTTTCCATCTCGTTTCGAACCTTCGTTTATGGTTTGTCCGATGTTGTTCCTATGATTGCAGGGAAGCCTAACAAGCACGACTGGTCAGCTTCGAACACTTCAAACTTCAATGTTTGACTTTTAAATTTAATTAAACTAGGAATATATAAAGATTATTAATCCAAAATTATAAATTGCAGAACCAAATCGCCTCCATAGTTTTCTACTTGCATAAGTACAAAACGTTTCCGGCGTCAACGAGATTTTGATTTCCGATTGCACCAAACAAAAACCAGAAACCCGTCGAGAAAAGAAAACCAGAAGCCTACAATTTCTACAGAGAAAGACCAAAACACAGACAGACCAATACGAATTCAGACAACGAGAGCAACAAGTGATCTAGGATGGAGATGCTATGGACATGGCTTTTGAGTTTCTTCTTCATCTTAACTCTCTTATGCATTCTGGGTTATCAGGTATCTGGTTCTTCCACAATTTGCAACCCTTTTTTCATCTTGCATGATGTCTTGGGATAGTTGTAAATTCACAGCCTAGGAACCACCTGAGTCATCTGTCTAGCTTGTAATCTAATTGGGTTTTTGTTTCTTGTATGTGAAATCAAGTATGTGTTTGTTTATGTTTCAATCTGAACACCTTCTTTTCTTGCCCTTTCTTCTCTTAGAAATTCTCCTTTAAAGACTCTGTTTCTTTTTTCCCTCATTTGTGTTTCATCAATATTCACACTTTTTCCAATCGAGTGTTGCAAAAGTATTGTACATGGATAAGTGCCATATAAGGCTCTGTACAATGTCACTCTCTAGAAATTGATACCGGATGTATGAATTTATATGTAGACTGTGCATTTTAATTTCTTAGTTTCCTTTCTTATGCAGACTAACCTTAGTAAGAGAAGTATAATGACTATTCATAAGCTTGCTGAGAATGAAAACATTATGTATAGAAATAATTGGAGATTCTAGGCAAGTCAAAGGTGAATCTTATGTAGCAATCTTATGTATGCTACATGTGGTTTTTTGGGTCTAAATATTCTGTTCTGCTGTATTGAGTTGTTCTACAACCATATTCATCTGAGTTGCAGAGATGCTCCAGCAATTTTTCCTGAATCACTTTGTGTAGCTCTTGAAATGTTTAGAGATATGACCATTGCAAAATGTTGCTTGCAGCTTGTGTGCTTAGTGGACCTTGAGTTCGATTATATCAACCCTTATGATTCATCATCTCGGATAAACAATACTGTATTGCCAGAGTTTATCGTTCAAGGAGTTTTGTGCATCATTCTTCTTATAACGACGCATTGGTTTATGCTTCTATTGGCTCTCCCACACCTATATTACAACGTCAATTCGTGAGTTTCTTTCCCTACCTTACTTAAATATTGATGTGTCTAGAAATTAAATAGAGGTAGAAATAACTTACTTGAGGTGAATATGTTCTATATTCCACAAACTTGAAACCAAAGTGCTGCTCAGTTAGATTATGAGAAAATTTCATCCCTAGGTACATAAAGTGATAATATTGAAAGCTTGAATGGTAACTTTGTTTGAACTTCCAAGTGAGGCATGCTGCATGATTTATACGTTGTGGTAAATGAGTGGTTGGGGAACTTGAATGACTTTAGCTTACTGGTTTGTCACTGTAGCCTCCTTTACATGTGATGAACCTGTTGGGATAAGAATGCATACCTAAGACTATAATTTTCTTTCTAGAAGGTATGTGAGACTATTTCTTTTTAGAAGGTATGTGTGACTATAGAAGGTATCGTCTTGAAATACTTTTGGACAGTTTCTGGAATATGTAGTTTCTTTTTTTGAGAGGGCTGGAATATGTAGTTTCAATATGCAAGAATTATTTGGATTCTGTGAACTTGGGTTGTTTATGCTTTTTTTCTATCTGAGATAATGATCTTTTTATGCACTGTCAATTCACCAAGCGCATGTTGGCAAGCTCATCATATGCATTAATGATGTTATGTTTCACTCACATATACCTATAAATAACTCGCCATGTTTTACATCCTTTGTCTGTATAAATGACATCATGTTTCACCAGATTGTACCTTTAAATAACTCACCATGTTTTCCATCCTCTCTCTGCTATTCGGTAATCACCCTTTTTATCCTTGTGTTAGTATGTGCGTAGGTGTGCATCTGATTAAGTGAATACAGCCTCTGCCATTTATAGCATAACAAGATCCCAATATTAACTAAGCTTGCTTAACGTTTAGGTGTCTGGAAGGCGGCTTGTTAAAATGTAGTTTGTTTGCAATTTATGCTGACTGCAGAGATAATTCTGCAATATTGTTTTGTTTATGAACCAACAATATAAAATTAAACATGGAACTTTTCTAAATTGTGAGTACCTAGAGATGACCAGTTCTTTTTGCTCTTATAATTCAGGAATGAGTGATCAGGAAAAGAACCATACTATTTGATATGATTAGAAGAACACTAAAGTGACTCAAAAACATTTTTTAAGCACCATACTAGAGCCTCTTGCTTATCTGATATGTTATGTGATTCCATGATCAGGTACATGAAGGGGCGGCACTTGGTGGATGTAACTGAGATCTACAACCAACTGAGCTGGGAGAAAAAACAACGGTTCTTTAAGATTGCTTATCTGTTGGTCCTGTTCATCCTCTCTCTATTCTGGTATTGTGATAATTAATGATTTCATTTATGCCCGTAAAATGTTGTTGGCACTTTTGAAGCAGTAAGTTATTTTTTTCCGTTCGTGTAAATGTGGTTTAGGTTGCTTTGGAGCATTGGAGACGAATACGATTAATCATGCACTGCTGCTCCCACTGAGCTCTACCATTGTGAGTTTCCAGATATAAACTATGTCATTAAGCAAGTTATAAGTGTGGCCATTGCATCATTATCTTATGTTCTCATCTACTTTCTATGCATTTTCACTGGCACATCGCTATGCCTATAACTATCGCAAGCAATCTCTTAGATTTAGGTAAACTCTTATGATCAATCATGAAACTTGGCTTGGTTGTTGATGTTTTTTTGGTGGATGTTAATTACTAATCTACTTTGGTTTAATGCAATTTTTTTTTAATTTTTTTTTTTTAATGAAGGAGCCACAGAGGAGACTGCCTCTAGTGGATGATATGAATCAGTACCAGTGCAAACTCGGCTTGATTTTGACACCTGATTTGTCATTTGATTTTGTGTCGGTACTAGGATGCTCCACCTTCTGTATGTAAATTACTTGCGCTCTTCTATTTTCTGGACAACTTTTTTTTCCCTCATTCACAATGTGAAGGCTTAATCTATACTTTCCTGAAATATATGAGGTTCTCACCATTAGTGAAAGTTCTTCCCCCATCATACCAAGAGGCAATCTTTTCTTTTAAGAATATCGAATATCAGCCATCTGGACTGTTTTCTGATAATAACAAAAACCACAATCTAAAGTTTTGAACTATTGCATACACCAAGGCTTATTGTAGCAAGAAACGTACGTGCAAGCAGAACTCTAGTACGTAAAAGCTATGATGGGATTCAAGCACAACTCGAGCTATTTTAAGGAAGAGGCATCCTTCACTTCCTTGGAGAGATAGTAGAGCTGCCCACAGGCCAAGAAACGTAACTCATGGAGAAGAAAACAAGTGTTTATTTAGCCGTGAAGGAAGTTAAGGGCCCTGGGTGCTCAAGTAATTGTACTTGCCGCTATACAACATGAGCTGGAATTGTTTATTGCATTTTTAGCAATGTTAGTAATATTTTAATTAGGTTTCTGAAAACACCACCCCTTTTTTTACATTCCACACCCCTTTTTCCAAAAATTTCATATGAAAAGACCAAAATACCCTTTTCTTTTTCTAGCAATTTGTGTTTAATTTTTGAATTTTATGTTCTAGAACATGGTGGGCCAATAAATTTATTTATTAAAACATACTACGTATATATAATTTATTCTCTATATTCAAAGGTAAACAGTTAATTTTAAGCTTCATTATTTCTTCTCAACGTTTAAGTTATTTAGAGAATATCAGAATTACTGAAAAAGAATTAAAAGATAAAAAAAAATTTTGAAAAAATTAAAAAATTATAGGGAAATAATTAGCAAAAGAAGACCAGATTATTGGGATCTGACTTTCAGATTTACCAAAACAATCTATATTCTAGAAGAACAGGTTACAGAACTTAAGCAAGTCCTTCACATAGAACAAGAACCCCTTAATATTTTGAGCCGCAGTTAGAACTGCTGGTTAGATTCGTCCTAGTTGGTATCAGAGCCTGTTTTGCTCAAAAACAGGTGGAAGAAAAAGACTTATGCCACAAAGTTGGCTCCTCTTAGCCAACAGAATAGTCAAAACTCAAGAATTACCAAGCCTTTTGTATAGAAAAGGAAGGTGATAAGTGGAACTCGTGTTTTCACACAAGACATATCCAAGAAAATCAATACTCCATTGAATACGTCTGTAGAGTTCTTAACACTCTATATGACGAACAAATTCATCTCTAGAAAGAAATAGGAGTAGAAGAACTTGATCAGTCAAGACCACGTATAGTTGATTTTCTAGAACACTTATCTAAGAAAGAATCTACCAAGAAAATAACAGAGCAGCTCGAGAGGTTTAATCTTAGGATTAATCAACTCGTAGAAATACAAGCAAAAATATCAAAGCTTGAAGAAAAGATAGATTACCTAAAAGAAAAACAATATCTTGTAGATATTGAAAAGAAATTAATAAGAACAGAGAATCTTGCTAACAATATTAATCAGCAAGCAGCTGATTTAAGAAAAACTCAAGAAGACTTGAGAAAACTTTTAGAAACTCTTATATCCAGAATATGATGAATCTAAGAGTAGATCTAAGAGTAAAAAGGGAAGATGAAAAAACTCTAAGCTTATATCTTCCTACATAAAAACTTGCTGAAAACGTAGAAGCAATAGTACTTTAGCAAAACTATAGCAATATATATCTCCAAGAAATAGGCAGAGATATAGAAGGACAATTTCAAGAAATAAACACAAGAGTCTCAAATCTACAGAAGAGTGTAGAAAAAATAAAAGAAAACCTTATCGTTGAAAGAATCAATGAAGAAGAGCTAGCTCATATAGTATCTAGTAAAATTATCATACCTTCTCCAAAGACAGAAAGTGGGTTTAAATTCAGTAAACCTAAATTACTCGAATGGAAAGAATCAAAAACCTCCAAGAGAGACATGAAAATGTTAAGCAGAATACTCAGTAAAAGATATACTGTGCCACATGTACAGCTCATTAATGCTCAAGAATTTGAGTATAATGAAATTGAATCCAACGTGAGAGAAGCTTCAGCTCCTAAGTTTAGCTTCAACGAAATCTACAAAAGAGGATCGTTTAAGCTAGATTCACATAGATTCAAGATACTTGAATTAACCATTCCAGCAACTGGAGGAGAAACAGACATCAGGTTAATCACTCCAAAAGAAGTAAGTGAAGCTTTCCAGAGAAAATATAATTATATGCACATTGGTGCGGTACAAGTATCCATAAAACTCTTAGCAAGAGATGTGATAGATTGTTCGGTCTTGTGCATTCTACAAGACGACAGGATAACATAATTTAAGAAAAGTCTGTTAGGAACGGTGGAAGCATCCCTATGCAACCAAGTTGCATACTTTAGTGTTTTCCCAAACTTCACTACTCATCTAAACGATGCAGCACATTGTTTGAGATTGAGAATCAAAACAGATGAGATTTCCATGAAGCAGGGAATGATGGAATTAGCTGTAGATTATAGAATTTACTACAAGCTAATGAGTTCCAATGTAACTCCCAATACCAGGTTTATAAATAGTCCTGGTACCACTACTTCCATCCTTACTAATCCAAGAAACCATTCCCAACAGAAACATATCACCAAGTGGGATGAAGTCTCATTCCCTAGAGAATGGAGTTTGGCTCCCCCTGAGAGACAAATGCAAAGTACCAATGCCTCTATCTATGAGGATACTAAAGGAAAAATAAACCTTCAATTCCATAGACACTCGTTTGCTAACTATGAGCAAGCAAGCACGTCAGGAGGAATTCAGGAAGAAAACTTCGAAGAAGAAGATTTAAAAAGGCCTATAAGAATGTTTAGAGAACTATATGCACAAGCATAAACTTGTGAATCCATAGAAGGATTAGAAGAAATCATAAGGAAAATCTCTTTAACTCAAAAAGAGAAGAGAAAAAGAAAAATATTACCATACCAAGCCGCTAAAGAAGAACCAGGAGAAACCTCTGCAAATGCAGAAACACCCATGGATGAAGAAACACCCATGGAGGCGGAAACCAGTAATAACCCAGCAGGGCCGTTAGGAGGAAATACTATAATCCAAAACATTACCAATAATCCTACCCAGATCATTAGAGAAGATAAGGTCAAACTTCCTAAAGGGCAAGCACCTACGGGAAAGTTAGGGGAACAAAGCTCTCAAAAGAGCATCCGTACAGAACTAAAATGGGGACAACCAGTCTCCGATAGAGGTGTCTATCTAGACCTAGATAGTGTAGGAGATAAGAGAAAAGCAATAGATAACTGGGTGGCTAGTCTAAAGTTAACCCAAGCATTACTCCTATCCAAATTCTCTTATGAGGATGCTCATGCGTATTTTGAATCTACCTTAACAGGAATAGTCCAGAAATGGTACAATTCCTTTAAGAGAAGTTCTAAATGGGCTGAGTGGGCACCCAAGATAGCTCGGACTAACCATCCGATGGACTTTGCTATTCCCATATATGGACAGTTCTGTGGAGTTATAACAGGGCATAGTGAGCAGGACAAAGAAAGAGCTAAAACAAATATCCAAAAATTAAGTATCTGTAACATGAGATACTTTGAAGAATATACAAATGAGTTCCAGAATTACTACTGTACAATAGACGAATTAGATAACGACGAACTCATTAGAACCTACTACAGAAAATTACCAGAACTATGGAATAATGCTGTAGCACAATCCGTTGAAGAAAACCCTCATTTTTGTTTTACCATTGGAGGAATAGGAGAAAGAGTAAGAGACCTTTTCAGAAAGCAATGCACAGAAAATCAGAAAGCTAAAGCAGCTAAGAAACAACTCAGAGGAGTGGAGAACATGTGTCCAAAAATATTAGACACTCCAACACAATGGGGATGTCATACTTATACAGACAAGAAACATAAAAGCAAATTCAAGAATAAGAAAAATAAGAATAACTTTACCCCAATAAGAGGTATAAGTTCAGGAAAAGTTTCAACAAAAATAAAGAAAATCATCTCCTAGAAAGAGATTCTTCAAGAAAAAACCAAAAAATCAAAATCCTACAAGAGAAACCAAATCATGCAGGTGTTGGCTCTGCAAAGCAGAAGGACATTATGCAAATGAATGTCCTAAAAAAGAAAAAAGAACGTCTAAAGCCGTCATAGAGGAATATGATGAAGCTATAGAATATGCAAACCTAAAAGGCTTTGAAGTAGCATATTCTGATGAAGAGAATGAGTCTATATATTCTCTTGAATACTCTTCAGAAAGTGATACTGAAAGTACGTCAGATGATTCTGAAGAAGAAAGTAGGCGCCCTATATTTATGCTAATCCAGAATTGGAAACAAGAAAATACTGATAGTATCAGTAAATTAGAATTTCTACTAAATCCTGGAATATTTACATGTGACTACTTGGTTGTTATGATAATAACTCAGTACCCATGTATTGTGAAGAAACGGGTGAAACATACCATAGAGAATGTTTCATAGCTGAATTAAGAAGAAAGACAAAGGAAAATGATGCGCACTTATTGGTAGATCAAGAATATGATACATTCTATGATCAAAAGCAAGAGAAGGATCTCGAGGATGACATCGACAAAATACAAAATTTTGAAAATGACTCTAAGAAAATGAAGTTAATAACTTCATCGAGTCAGGAACCAAAATAAATACCAGTAAAGGAACTCCCAGAAACCCCTCAAGAGAGGATAAATCCTTTCATAGAAATCTCTAAAAAAGAGATACAACCAGTAAAGCAAGTACAAACAGGTATATACAACAACTATATCACAGTAGGACTAAAGTTTCCTGGATATAGAAAATATCATCTACATGCCTTTGTAGATAATGGCTCAGGATATAGTCTTGCTAGAAAATATGCCATACCGGACGAATACTGGGAGAAATCTGATAAAGAAGTCACTGGAATAGGAATGGGAGAAAATGAATTCAACATGAAATACATAGCTAGAAATGTCAAAATTTGTATTGGAGGAGGAACTTTTCTCTTCCAGAGAATCTGGCAATGTGAAGCTCAAGGAGCAGATATGCTAATAGGAAATGAATTCCTTCTTAAGCAAAAGTTAATTCAAACCATCGAAATGATCGGGCTTGAAAAGAATAATAGGTTCTACTGGGAACCGAGACTTGTCAATGCAGTTGGCATTACAAATAACGGCTTCACAAAGCAATATCAGAAGTCGCGAGCAAACCGTGGTGATCATAACCCTAACTCAACCTACAAACCAGTGGTGCAACTGGTACTAGCCTTAAAAGAATTCCAAGAAATTGTACCAAATGAAGCAACAAGTATAGAAAACTCAGACACAGAGGAAGAACCTCAGTCAAAAAGCTCAGATGGTGAAGAAGAATTCATCAAAGAACACAATTTAAAAATATATATAAACAAAGTAGAGCAAAAGAAAATCCCTAACCTTGTTGAAATAGAAAATCTACTCAAGCCTATAATTAGTGAAGACCCTCAGTTATATTGGGAAAAAGATCCAGTATATTGTTAGCTGAAAATGCATGACGCAAATGCCATATGTTATGTCAAAGCCATTCCTCATTATAAAAACAAGGATAGAAAAGAGATGGAAAGCCAAGTTAAGGAATTACTTGAAAAGAAATTAATTAGGCCTTCAAACAGCCCTCATCATGCTCCTGCATTCCTGGTTAGAAACCACGCAAAGCAACTAAGAGGAAAAGCAAGAATGGTAATAGATTATAGAGATGTCAATAAGAAAAAAGTAAAGGATGGCTATCAAATAGCATAAGTAAGAGTCTTCATAAATAGGTTAAAAGGAGCAAAGATTTTCTCAAAATTCGATGCAAAATCTGGCTTCTGGCAAGTAAAAATGCATCCTGACTCTATAGCTCTAACAACCTTTGGGACACCACAAGGTCATTATGAATCACTACCAGAAAAAACAGTATTACCGACGAAAAAAAAACGGCCGACGACATACTTTTTTCGTCGGCTATTCCCAAGAATGGCCGACGATTTTTTATTTCGTCACTAAAAATAAAAAATCGTCGGCTATTCCCCAAGAATGGCCGACGATTTTTTCTTTCGTCACTAAAAAATATTTTTCGTCGGCTATACCCATAGAATGACCGACGATTTGGATTTTCGTCGGCCTTTCTCTTAAAGTATAGCCGACGAAAACTTTAGAAAGTTTGGCCGACGAAATTTTAATTTTCGTCGGCTATAAGTCTTTATATTTTCAGATCTGGACAGAAGCTGCTCATTTAAAAAAAAAACGAAAAAAAACGGGAGAAAGAGTGAAAAATCTGTGGGTATTGTTGAAATCCGTCCTGTTGACAGTAGCCGCAGAGAGGCTACAGCAGGCCCACAGACCCGCAGCAAGTGCACCAGGGCCCGGCCCAAGGGTCGGGACCGGATCACCAGCACCCGGCCTCAGGGCCCAGCACTCTATCCTGCCTCCAGGGACCCTGGGGCCGGGGGCGCCAGCCTGCCAAAGAGGGCACCAGAAGGTACAAACAGAAGGGAACCAGTCCCACATCGAAGGGTGAGGCCAGCCCTCACCCCCAACCACCTATATAAGGGCCCCAACTACCCTCTTTATTAGGTAACTTATCTCTCTCCCTGCTTACATACGTGCCTTGGTTATATATATTCCAACTATACTAACTTAGGCATCGGAGAGGAGAAGGCCGGCCCGCCCGGTATTCCCCTTAGTGAGCAGGATTGCAGGAGATCAAGTTGGATTCATCAAGTATCTACTAGGCCCCCGGGTTTAGGCAGAAACAATTGGCGCCGTCTGTGGGAAGCTTGAACGAAAAGCCGTGTAAGCAAAACCGTTGAGAAAGAACTCGGAAATGAGTCAAGAGAAAGGTACCGCCGAGGAGGGACGCCTTGCAGTAGTGCAGACGCTCACCTCCACCCCAGCCGTCACGCGGGAGCCGCGCGGTGACCGGGGCAACGGTCAGGAAGTAGGGAGCTGTGGGGGACCATCCGGCGTGCCGGATCCCCACCACGACAGCTCGCGCGGTAAAGGCCCGGCAGAGGAGGAAGACAGTCCAGAGCGACGGGGCTTCTCCTTGACGTTCTCAGATGATCCAAGCGATCGATCTGAGAGCCCGGACCGAGACCCAACGTACAGCCCCGGCCATAGCAGTATGGCGGGAGAGCTACGGGCAATGGCCGCAGAGGTCAGACGTCTAAGAGAGGAGAGCGACAGGGACAGAGCTAAGTCTAACGCCCGGTACGAAGAGATGGAGGCGGTGAATACTGCCCTAGTGGCCGCCCTGGAAAGGGGACAGCAGCGCAGTGACGCCATGGCCGAGGCACAGGCGACACTCCCACCGATCCAACCTCAACACACCGAAGCAGGGAAATCTTCGGGCGGTCGGCCCGGCAACCCTGTGCGAGAAAAGCCGCCGGCAGGCGCAGGCCCGCCGAAGAGCACGACAACCTCCCACTAGCCCGGCGCTTCGTCAGTGGATGAAGTTGAGACTCCGACCGCACGAGCGCTGCAAATGCTAGCCAACACCGTGTCGGACTTAAAGGCCCAAATGGAGGCCAATGAGAGAAGAGCCGCGCGGCCGATGGAGGGCGCCCGGTTTAATGAGCGCATGGGTCCTTTCTCACACCGGGTCATAGAGTCAGGAAGATCTGGCAACCAGAAGTCCCTCAAGCTCACCTACTCAGGGTCCGGCTGCCCGTACCAGCATCTGGACAGCTTCCGGTCCCAAACCTGCGCCAAGGGATACTCCGATGCAGTCTGCTGCAACATCTTCCAGGAGACTTTGTCTGGAGAAGCGCTCAGCTGGTTCTACGAGCTTCCAGCAAACTCGATCAAGGCGTTCGAGCAGTTAGCCGACCGGTTCGTAGGCCACTTCATTCTCCGAGTCGAGGGAGCCCGGACGTCGACCATCCTCTTCAACTGCATACAAGCCCCCGGAGAGGAGCTGAGAACCTTCGTCAACCGCTGGCAGACGGCTACGGCCGGAGTTCGGAACCTGGACAAAGGCATCGTCGAGATGGCGTTTAAGCAAGGGCTCCGAGCGGGCAAGTTTTCCTACGCCGTCCGGGTAGAGCTCCCGCAGGGGTACGACGAATTGATGGCTATGGCCATCCGGCATGCCCAGGCCGATCATGAGACCTACGGGCACCACCTACTGAAGAGGAAGCGGAATGAGCAGCAGGAAGACCATCCCCGGGAAGAGAACCCTCCGCCCGGCCAGGAAGCCAAGCCCAGTCAGCGGACCGAGAACCGCACCGCTCGACCCAGCCGGAACGCCAACAACAGAAACTGGCCACAGCGGCAGCAGAGACCCTATTCTGATAGACCCCAGGCCGAGCACAAGCCGGCACCATACCGCCAAGAGCGCCCCCTGGCAATCATGCCAGCACCACCACCGGCCGGTCAAGAAGTCTTCACCGCTCTCACCACTTCCTACGAGGATATCCTACTTGAGAACGGGAGCGTCATCCCCCCACCGCCCAAGAGAAAGTACCCGAAGGGGAAACTTACAACGGCGCAGACGGGCAAGTACTGCTCTTATCATGATGAGGCTACTCATCGAACGAATCAGTGCTGCGCTCTCAAGACAGCGGTGCAGGGTTTGATTGATAACGGCCAGCTCCAGCGGTACGTGGGGGAAAGAAGAACAGACCCCGACCGGGAACGTGACCAGGCCTGATAAACCCGCTAGCCCGAGCGGTTAGTTTGACATAGTTCACGGTTCAACCGTTGTAAGAACATATATATATGCAAACTACTTTTGAGAAAATTTCACCGGCTCTGCCAGTTCCAGTATATTCATATTCAAGCAAGTATACAAGCAGTAACCGATCCGGAAAGATTACAAGGAAAAGAGCAAGGAAAATCCTAAGGAGCCACAACTCCGCCTTCAGCAGGCAATCCGTTGGCTTCTCCTGCGGCACCCTCGTCGTCAACCTCAGTTCCGGTGTTGACTCTGGCCCGGGGAGGCTCGGCACCGTTGGTAAAAGAATCCAAGTCCGAGCGAATCGCTTCATCCGGCTGCCCCTCCACCGGCTCCTGATGGATGTCCGACTGCTCATGGATATCTCCTTCAGCAGCAGTCGGCATCAGGGAAGTGTCTAACCATCCCTTCCCCGCCCATTCCGTGTACGCATCTGAGATGCCCTCCTCCCTGGCCTTCACCAGAAACTCCAGGAACTGATCGCTCTCACGGTATTTGAGAACGACCCGCTCGTAGAGTTCCGGGTCATCTTCCCCGGTCGGAGCAGCAGAGGCGGCGCTCAGAGCGGCAGCTCCCACTTGGAGCTCGTCCACCTTGGCTTCCAGTTCGGCCCTCTCCTTCTCCAGGTTCCGGTTCTGCTCCTCCAGCTTCTTGGCCCTCTCCTCCGATCTGGCCTTCTCCCGGTCCGAGCGAGACTTCTCCACCTCCAGGCGTTGTCGGACCTCCGATAGAGCAGCTATCTGTCTCTTCAGCTCCGACAGCTCCTCGCTCGCATCCGGTTCGTACAGACTGTACAGCAGCTGCGCAGCAACAAAGGCAGTTAGTCAAGCTGCAAACGAAAACAAGCTACAAACAGTGTGGTGAGTCCGTGCGGTACTTACTCGAAGGACGGATTCCTTGCATTTTGGGCGATTCCCGCCCGCCAGGGCTCTAGCAACCCCGGGTCTGTCCAGCCCAAGACTGGCCAAGTCCGCCGCCACTTGCCGGGCGAGTGCACTATCCGGGCTTCCTCCCGGTGCCTCCGCAGTCACGGGACTACTCTGCCGGGCAGCAGCAGCGGCCTTCTCCCCGGCAGAGTTAGCTTACGCGCCGCCGGTTATCCTGAACCGTTTGGCCAGGTTCTCCCGTGCCGACCCACCGGTAAGAGTCACCAGAGCGGAGGAAAGAATGTCCCCGCCCTTCCGTTTCTCTCCCCGGCCTTCCGGAGAAGAAGATCGTGCGCTTACCGGGGCGACGCGAGCCACGTGCGGCACAGACACCGGCCGGTTGGGGATCCTGTTCACTCCACCGGGAACCCTAACTGACCCTCTGGTAGCCTTGCCCCTTCCAGGCACCGTATGGGGCGCGGTATGATGGGTCTTCACCCGCTTCAGGACATAGGCGTCGTCATCAACGTCCATGGCCCTCGGCTCCGAATGAGTCGTGAGCCGGCCGGACTCCTCTTCCACCGACGTCCGCGAGACGGTCTCGCCTTTCTCCTTCAGCTTCTTGAGGAGGTCTTCCCCGTCCATTGAAAGAGTGGTTTCGGGCTTGATAACCGCCCGGGAAGATGCACCTGCAAGGAAGGCAAACAGTTAGCATCTTGCAAAACTAGCACAAGGTATCACCGCTAAAGGGCCTGCTACGCACCGGGACCCCGCCCGAGTTGGCAATATTCCAGCACTTCTCGCTGGATGAAGTTGAAAGAACTCCGCTCCAGGTCGTCCCAGCATCTGAGTATGGTCGAGATCCTCTCATGCTCCAGATCGGATAGCTCGAACGACTGGTCGCCGATGGGTTGGAAGGCGCCAGGAACCCAGTACATTTTACTCCTCGCCTACCACCTCCCGCCCACCATCACCACCTTCTTTCTCCAACTGTTGTCTACCCATGAAGGCATATTGGTGACGATCGGTGGAGGTTTCCGGGCGTTGAAGGACAGGCAACCCCGGGACCCCTGCTTCCTGGAGTACGACAGCCTATACAAGGCCCGGAACTCGTTTACCGTTGGTATATTCATCCCGGAAAACTCGTACAAGCAGCCGAGGCTCAGTAGTCGCCTCCACTGGAGCCCAGGAAGCTGCGCGGGCGACACTTGCAGCGCACTAAGCATATACTGCACGAAGTTTGGTAGCGGGAGCGAAAGCCCATGCCGGAACTGGTCCTGATGCGCGACAACCCAACCCGCCTCCGGGTTGCAGGCCGACTCTCCAGGATTCCGGGGCCGCAGCAGAACTTCATCCGGGATACCCCACGTTTCCCGGAATGCTGCAATCTCTCCAGGGGTCATGCTACCCTCCGGTTCATCACACACCACATCATACTTCCCTCTGCCAATGGTGTAGCTCGCCGCCGGAGCATTTGCAAAACGCACCCCGTGCGGTATTTCAGTCTCCGAGGATTCAGCCCCGGAAGACGAAGCCGAGGACGGAGACGAAACCCTACTCCCGGAGCAGTCGGCGACTTCGGTCTCCGGAGATTCCGAACCGAGCCAGTCCTCCAGTCTCTCCTCATCGTCCTCGATAGGACCTCTGGCAGCCGATTCGGAAGCCCGGTCAGAACCTGAAGATGACATCTTAACCTAGGGGAAGAAAACAAAACCCTAGCGCTCGTCAGCAACAGGCTACAACAGCGCCTTCTACGGCCTCTCCCCAAGTTCGCCGCAGAGCAGTTCCGTCAGCGACAGAGATCCCTCCCCCCCCCCCCCCCCCCTCCCGCCGCAAAACAACAAAGCCAAAACAAGAACAACACCGGGGCAAAGAAATCAACAAACTTACCGATTAGTATGCTCAACCGAGGACAATCCTCCCTCCGAAAGCAGCGAGCAATGGTAGGAAGAGAGTAGGGAGCGCTCAAGAAAACGGATCTCGTGGGGCAAAAGGGCTCAAAGTGGTCGCCGGATTCCTCTCTTTCTCTTAGTTTCTCCAAAGCAAGAAGCAGCAGCAGAAAGGAGAGCAGAAGAGGCCTTTTTATAGAGGGGACCAGTGCCCTAGGCAATCGAAATCCCTCCAAAATAAGTAATCAGAGCAACTCAAACGCCTGCGAATCCAGGCCCTCCATCTCAAGACCGCCCCCTGCTGGCACGTGTCCCAGCATTGGTAAACTGCCCATGCCATCATAACTAACGGGACTGATGGACTTCCTCCTTAAATGCATGTCATCCACTTGTCCCACACGCTGGCGACAGGAAGGTAGGAGCAGGAACCGAGGAGTCAGGCCCTCCCACACTTCCCCAGATCCCACGGTTGCACACCATATCTTGAAGACCTCTCACCGGTGGTAATCATCCAACCGCTTCGAGAGCACCCATCCGGGTACGAGCCATCCGCCCGGCACCATGGCAGTTCACGGTTATGATCATTCAACCGGCTGCATGGCTTCTTCGTTGCATATCACCGGAGGGCTCGTCTCGATATGGCATGTCGCCCGGTCGAGGTCCGCCCGGCACCATGGCAGTTCACGGTTATGATCATTCAACCGGTTGCATGGCTTCTTCGTTGCATATCACCGGAGGACTCGTCTCGATATGGCATGTCGCCTGGTCGAGATCCGCCCGGTCCGTAGCAGTTCGCGGTTAGGTATCATTCAACCGGCTGCACGCCATCCTACTGGAGACCTCGTCTCGATATGGCATGTCGCCCGGTCGAGGTCCACCCAGTTACATCTCTCTTGAGGGACTCGTCTCGATATGGCAGAACGCCCGGTCGAGATCCGCCCACCGGTTACGACGCATCCAACCGGCTCGAGAGCATATTCCGGGAATAGCCTCCACCCGGCCCCATGGTATTTCACTGGGGGACTCGTCTCGATATGGCAGGACGCCCGGTCGAGTTCCGCCCAGTACCATGGCTGACCCCAGTCATGAGAACATTCGACCGGCTTGGGCTTTATACACCCGGGTGAGTTTACATCTAACCCATGTACGCTTGTCCAGCAGGATAAAAACCCTGCATCGCACCAGCTGCGGCAAACGGGGGCTGCACGGCGAGCCTTGTCACCTCAACGCCACCCCCCTACCGGGAACAATATCCACCCGGCCCCATGGCATTTCACTGGGGGACTCGTCTCGATATGGCAGGACGCCCGGTCGAGTTCCGCCCGGTACCATGGCTGACTCCGGTCGAGAACATTCGACCGGCGGGCTTTATACACCCGGGCGAGTTTGTATCTAACCCATGTACGCTTGTCCAGCAGGATAAAAACCCTGCATCGCATTGAACCGCGATCAACATGGGGCTACACGGCGAGCCTTGTCACCTCAATGCCACCCCCCTTACCTCAACGCTTATTCAACACAAGCTGAGAAGAACTAGCAAGTGTTCACCGGTGCTTCAAACAGCCCGCAACACTGGGGTAATCTCCCTACAGGCTAGCAATATGGGACTCGTCTCGATATGGCAGAACGCCTGGTCGAGCTCCCATACTCCTGGACTCGTCTCGATATAGCAGAACGCCCGGTCGAGGTCCAGTACTGAAGTTCACCTGGGACCCGTCTCGATATGGCAGAACGCCCGGTCGAGGTCCCATGAACTTCACCCCGTCCGCTTTGGCAGATCGCCCGGTAGAGGCTCAGTGAACTCCGCTTTGGCAGATCGCCCGGTAGAGGCTCAGTAAACTCCGCTTTGGCAGCTCGCCCGGTAGAGGCTCAGTGAACTCCGCTCCGTTTCGATTTGGCAGATCGCCCAGTTGTGACCCAGTGAAGCTCCGCTTCGTACCGATAGGGCAGAGTGCCCGGCCGAAATTCCGTGCACATCTCTTGCATGGCGGATTTCAACGCCCCATTATCATCCCATGCACAAATCTCTTGCATGGCGGATTTCAACGCCCCATTATCATTCCATGCACACATCTATTGCATGGCATCATGGCATCATCTCATACACTCTCCGGGTTCCACCCGCCCCCATGCTCATAGCACCACAACACTTAAGCATATTACTGCTTATATAACAAACGTGCTTATAAAATTATTGCTTCCCATCGGTAACAGGTACTCACCTCGGTCACGCCCAATCTTTAACGCGGACTTGGGGGACTGGGCACCGATAGGTTGGTAACCCTGCGGGTCTGCGGGACAAGAGCAAGACATATTTAAGTCCCCATTCAAGATTGCACTTGACCGGGAACTTGGGGGACTTGTTGACAGTAGCCGCAGAGAGGCTACAGCAGGCCCACAGACCCGCAGCAAGTGCACCAGGGCCCGGCCCAAGGGTCGGGACCGGATCACCAGCACCCGGCCTCGGGGCCCAACACTCTATCCTGCCTCCAGGGACCCTGGGGCCGGGGGCGCCAGCCTGCCAAAGAGGGCACCAGAAGGTACAAACAGAAGGGAACCAGTCCCACATTTTAGGGTGAGGTCAGCACCCCCAACCACCTATATAAGGGCCCCAACTACCCTCTTTATTAGGTAACTTATCTCTCTCCCTGCTTACATACGTGCTTTGGTTATATATATTCCAACTATACTAACTTAGGCATCGGAGAGGAGAAGGCCGGCCCGCCCGATATTCCCCTTAGTGAGCAGGATTGCAGGAGATCAAGTTGGATTCATCAAGTATCTACTAGGCCCCCCGGGTTTAGGCAGAAACACGTCCTCTCTTACATTGTGGAGCTATATATAGGTACGTATATGTGTATATATGTTGATTTTGAGTTTTAGTTGAGTTGATTTTGAGTTTTAGTGATTTTGATATAGTAAGTGATTTTTTGTTTTGTTGTTGTTTTAGTGTTAGAATGTATGTATATATGTTGATTTTGAGTTGTAGTTGAGTTGATTTTCAGTTAGAGTATAATTATGTGTTTTAATTTAATGTTATTTTAATTAGTGTTAAAATATATATAAATATGTTAATTAATGGTTGTTGATAGTGTAATGAACTTAAATAATGGTTGTTAATTAATGGTATATATATATATATGAGTTGATGTTGATAATAATATATATTGTAATATATATGTGTTAATTAATTTATTATTAATTAAAGTTATACATATATATTATTATCAGGCTATATATGGATCGAGATAAGAGTTGGATTTCGCTTCCAAGGCATGACCGACGATACACTACAGGAGTTGTGGATTTTTTGCAGTTCGTCGAGGAAAATGCAAACGGGAGTGAATACCATTATTGCCCGTGCAAGAAATGTAAGTGTCGCAGTGATATGTGTCGATTTCCGATTAGGACAGTATGGGAGCACCTAAAGAGTAATGAGTTTTGGCCGAAGTACAAACGTTGGATATATCACGGTGAGCCATCATTAGATGGATCGCATGATCATGTGCAGTTTTTTGAGGCGGGCAGTAGTAGTACATCCAACGATCCAACAATGGCATTCGTCAACGACGTGTTTCCTTTTGAAAGCGGTGTACGTGGGGAACAATATATGCACGTGAAGAGCCGGTTTGAATTCGACGTGAAGAGCCACTGCTTGTTGATGTTGATCCAAATGAAGAAACTAACGAGGACTCTAGTGGTGAGGAACGACATAGATTACCCCTATCGAGCAATTCAGAAACCGAAGAAGACTCATCCGATGATTCCGATTACAATCTGACGGATTAAGTAATTTAGATGATGTAATCCTTTCATTTGTAATCCACTCGATCATTTCTAATGAACGGGCGTGGGGATGAGCCTCCCAGCTAGGCTGGGTTCCAAACCCCTTAAAAAAATTTTTGAAATATGTTGTCTGTTGGGTTTTTGTTTTTTTATGTTCAATTTTGGTTATATATGAACAGGACATAGGCATACGGGAGGTGTAACACCACAGATTTTTTTATTTTTCACACAGAATAGCCGACGAAAAATGTATTATTTCGTCGGCCATTATCATAATAGCCGACGAAAAATTCATTATTTCGTCGGCCATAAATTTATTGAAAAATAAATATTTTATTTTTGACAGAAAACGACAAAAGAATAGCCGACGAGTACTATGTTTGATTTCGTCGGCTATGATTAAAAAAAAAAAAACAAAAAAACAGCAGCTTCCATTTTCTATCACTATCGACAAACCATTGCTTCATCCTTCAAATGCAAATGTGTCGTGAAATAAGATATGACCGAAATATTGAAATACGTCTACGGTTGAAAAATGAGAAGATTCCGACAAAATCTGTGTGCCGAATGTTGCGGTTAACTGTTTTTTACTTCCGTTTTCCTATGGGTAGCCTGACGGTTTGTAAATATTTTTAGGAAAATTTTTATACGATTAGTCGCGTCTCATCGATTTGCAACTATTCTCTGTTGAAGATCAGGCAAAAAAACGTCATTTAGACAGGCCAATTTCCGTTTTAAAGCGTTTAGAGGTTTGACTTCGCTGTTTGACCGTCCCGATCGAGCCTTTAGCGTTGTCAGATGTAGTTGGATTTTTTTTCATACATGTTTTTAATCTTAACGGTGATATCTGACGGTTGGAATAGATTTTCCAAACTTTTAGATTCAAAATCGGAACATATGCAGTAATGTTCCTTAACTTGTTTACTAAGTGTTTAAGTGAATGTATAGTTTCAAATAGTTACTATACGTAGACTCTTCAAATGCAAATGTGCCGTGAAATACGTCTACGGTTGAAAAATGAGAAGATTCTGTGTGCCGAATGTTGCGGTTAACTGTTTTTTACTTCCGTTTTCCTATGGGTAGCCTGACGGTCGGTAAATATTTTGAGGAAAATTTTTATACGATTAGTCGCGTCTCATCGATTTGAAACTATTCTCTGTTGAAGATAAGGCCAAAAAACGTCATTTAGACAGGCCAATTTCCGTTTTAAAGCGTTTAGAGGTTTGACTTCGCTGTTTGACCAAAGGTTTAGCCGACGAAAAGTCTATTTCGTCGGCTAAACTCTTGCGATCCGCTTATTGTCCGCCGTTGGATGGCTCAGAGCCAACGGCTGCTGATTGTCCAAAGAATAGCCGACGAAATATTTAAATTCGTCGGCTAAACTCTTGCGATCCGCGCCTTTTCATTGTCCGCCGTTGGATGGGGGAGATCGGACGGCTGCTGAGCGCCTAAAGTATAGCCGACGACATTCAAAGAATAGCCGACGAGTTCAAAGATTTCGTCGGCTATGTTGAAGAATAGCTGACGAAATATTTTTAAATCGTCGGCTATTCTATTGGGTATAAGGCTGAAATTGCCGAACCCTAGTCTCCATTTTCTGCATTTTTCATATTTCTCCCCCTCCGTACACCTCCGCAGCAATTTAGATTGCGTCGCACCGCCGCTCTGCTCCTCCTCCTCCTCCATCAGATCCGGCCGGCCACTCTCCTCCTCCTCCTCCTCCATCCGATCCGGCCACTCTCCTCCTCCTCCATCCGATCCGGTAAGCTTTTTTTTTTTTTTTTTTTAAATTATTTTAATTTAAATATGTTAATTTAGGTTAATTTATTTATGTTAATTTAGATATAATTTATTTAATTATTTATGTAAATTTAGATATAATTTATTTATGTATTTATGTTAATTTAGGTATAATTTAGGTATTTATGTTAATTTAGGTATAATTTAGGTATTTATGTTAATTTAGGTAATTTTTAGGTATTTATGTTAATTTAGGTAATTTTTTTTTAAATTTATTTTAATTGTATAATTTAGGTGTAATTGTATAATTTATACGTATAAATTGGTTGTTTAATTATATAAATTGGTAACTTAATTGTATAATTTAGCTTAATTATATATATAGCTTAATTATATTTAATTTTAATTATATAAATTGTTATATATTTGTTAATAAATTTAATTGTTATATATTTGTTATAATTTAGGTATATAAATTGTTATATATTTAATTTTAATTATATAAATTGTTATATAAATTGTTAAATTAATTATATATATATAAATTAGTAGTCTAATTATATATATATATATATTAATAAAGAAATATAGTTATATTTGTATATAAATAGTTATATTTAGGTTAATGGTTAGTATTATTTAAAATGGCCGCGGCTGCAGATGGCCGATGCATTCAGACAGTTCTTCGGAGGCCGTCGTTCCAGATCGAGAGGTTCTGGAAGTTCCGCCGGTTCCGCAGACTCCGACAGGACCCTTAGCCAGCCTGAGAGGACCACCAGCCAGCCGCGGAGGAGTGTGGATTCCTCCCAGCCGCGGAGGACTGTGGATTCATCCCAGCCGCGGAGGAGTGTGAGTTCTCGACACCAGACCCTTCTCCAGGCGGGGCGGCCGTCGAGCAGTTCACTTCCGCCTGTCGGGCCAGATGCTCCGAGGTTTAGTCGGCAGCTATTTCAGGACGAGATAGCTGCAGACGTTCCTCAGGTTCGTATGCCTGAGGTTCATCGGGAGCCGATGAGGAGTCCGACGACGTCTGCTGCCAACTCGACTGAGGCTCCTACTCTCCCAAACCAGCTCTACCTCCCGTACAACATTCTGGCGATACCGGAGGTCGACTATTAGTTTAATTATTTTATAATTATTACACTAATATTTTTTTATGTATTTTTCTAATATTTTATTATTTGTTTGAAGGAACGGTCTCGCATAAACTCTGCGAACCGCCGCCGCAACACAACCCCCCATCATGCTGGTTCTAGGCCGTTTGCACAATATCAGGAGGAGGCGCTTAGAGATCATCCTGATAGCAACCCGTACGTGGAGACGTTTAAGGTCGCTTATCCACAAGCGACAGAACAGCTCGTAAGTCGTTCATTACGGTTTTAAAATTTTAATTATCAATTTTACTTAATTATATATTTGTTAGAATATTAATTCTTTTTTTTCCCGTCCAATTAGGAGAGGGTCAACCGGGCCGAAGAAGAGGTGTTCCAGCAAGTAGTTCGGGAGACACAACCGAACATTTCAGAGGCAGATATGGAAGAAGCCATGCGGCAGGTCGACAGGTCCAATGTCCAAACAGCAGCGAGGATGTTCGATGCAGCCTTCCCAAACCGGTCAAACAACTACTACTGCCGGGGTTTGGGAAGTTCTGGACTAGGGCTTCTGAAGACCATTAAGGGAGGTCAAAAGAAGGGAGGCGGGGAGAGCCAACAGATGAGGGGGGAAGTGCAGCGATTGGCCGTAGAATTGGTGACCTCGACCCAGACAGTACAGGAGCTGCGCCGCAGAACACAGCAGTATCATTTGGATATGGCCAGTTGGCATGCTGAATGCGACAGAATTCGGCGACACAACTATGACGGCCAACAAAACTGGTGGTATGAGATGTTCGCGGCACAACAACAAAACCTTCCACCCCCGCCACCGTTTCAGCCGTTAGCGGAACCTCCAATACCTCAACCTCCCGAGTTCGGTCAGCAGGATGACGAGCCTGATGGAGAGCAGGATGCTGGGGATGACTTGGTGGACTTTAGTGGTTTAGGTGATGATTAGGGTTATATTTTATGTATATTAGAACGAATTTAATAAAAAGGGTATTTAGACGTGTTTCTTGTTGGTGCAAATGCATGGACTGTCTTTGTGATTTGCAGGTTGCTTGGAATGGTAATTTAGAAAATAATTTAATTTTTTTTTCCCCAAATGTAAGAAAAGCCGACGATTTTGGCATTATTTCGTCGGCTATAATAACTATAGCCGAAGATTTTTACCAATTTTCGTCGGCTATAAGTTGTATAGCCAACGAAAGTTACATTATTTTGTCGGCTATAACTAATTAATGCCTATTAAATATTAATATATTTCAAGGAAATAGCCGACGAAAATTTAAAAAATCGTCGGCTATTGGGTTTTCGTCGGCTATAGTTAATGAATTTCGTCGGCCATACTCGAAAATACCCGACGAAATTCGTCGGCAATTTCTCCCAGGTTTGGCAGACAAAAAATATTTTCGTCGGTAAGTTCGTCGGCCATACTCTACTATAGCCGACGGGGTTTTTCCGACGAATTATAGCCGACGAAAATTTCGTCGGTAGAAGGTATAGCCGACGAAAAATTGGCATAGCCGACGAAATTTTTTTCGTCGGCTATTCACTCAGATCTGGTAGTGAATGGCTTGTAATGCCATTTGGGCTCAAACAAGCACCGTCCATTTTCCAGAGAAAGATGGATAACATCTTTAAACCATATTCAGATTTCTGCATAGTTTACATTGATGACATTCTGGTCTTCTCTAAAACTATGAATGAACATCTGAAGCATCTTGAGCATATTTGCAAAATTATGGTCCAGAAAGGACTCATCCTTGGGCAGAAGAAAATTCATCTTATAAAAGGATAAATATATTTTCTTGGCATACATGTGAAAGACGAAGAAATTCGTCTTCAAGAACACATTGTTAAGAAAATTAGCCAGTTCTCTGATGACATTCCTGATGCTAAATCTCTTCAGAGATTTTTAGGAGTTGTTAACTTTGCAAGAGACTTATTCCTCAAGTGAGTGGGTTCACAGCACTTCTCTCACAAAAAACGATCTCAAGAAAGAAATGGTCCTTTACAACGGATGATAGCAACACAGTTAAGAAAATTAAAGGACTCACAAAACAACTTCCTCCCTTACAGTTACCAGAAGAAGGCAACCTAATAGTATTGCAGACGGACGCTAATGACTATTACTGGGCATGAGTAGTCTTAGCAATCAAGCCAGACACGAATCAAGAAAAAATTTGTAAATTTATGTCAAGAAAATTCAATCCTGCAGAGCTGAATTATTCCACAGGAGATAAGGAAGTTCTAGCACTAATAAAATCCATTAAAGAAGCAGAAGCCTTTTTAGGAAACAAGTTTCTAGTCAGAACTGATAACAAAAGAGTAAAAAACTTCAAGAACTATAAACTCACAGATGCAGCAGATAGAGGAAGAGTTCTTAGATGGCAAATGTTTCTAACTCAATATGATTATGATGTTGAAATGGTTGCAGGAGACAAGAACTATCTATTTGACGCTCTTACTAAGGAAATGGCAATGTTCGAAAGAAGTGAAGGCCGAAATCTCAGAAGTAGGAGACCAGAACCTGAAGAAAGAAGAAGACCTAGTTTCGAAGAAAAAAGACCGGAAGAAATAAGGAAACCAGACCTAGAAGACAAAGAGGTAACTCAGGAAAGAAAATTAAAAGCAAAAACCATGTGGGAAAGATACAAAGGAGGAGATAAAACAGTCGGACCCCTACATGACGGACCAGGATACCAATACATAGTAACCTACTCTTCTGCAGAATCATGCAAGACCTCCGAGAGAAAACAAGATCTTGAGAAAATCCAGCCAAGTCCAACAGGATGGGATGGCTACAGTCAGTTCAAAACACTCGCACAAGGAGAGATCCCTGATGAAGATGAGAAAAACCTCTTAGAATAATTCCTACAACACCCTAGAAATGAGAACACTTGGGATAGAATCTCACGAACACCCTCTCAGATAATGAGACCATGATATGATAGGCAAGCAGCCTACAAAAGAAAACAGCCAGTTATAGCAGGAACGACTATGATAAACAACCAACCAATGAGGATATACGAGAAGCCAGTCTTCAGAACCAGTAAGGATTTACAGTTTAACCAAAGGATTATTATGGATAACCTCTTGACTGTCTCTAGGAATCAGAATGAAGCCCTAGTGCTCCAGGCTTTAGAAGCATTAACTGAAGAACTTTCCAACAGAGAAATGGAAAAAGAGCCGGGAAAGGTTATTGCCTATCTTGAGAATCCTGAAAGTGCTAAAATTCTAGTTAAAACTTTATCTGAATTAGAATGGTTCCATTTTCACAATCTCTTAGGAGATTTTAAAAATAGAAATGTCCTTCAAACAACGCTATTAGCAGTGGCGGGTCCTTATTATGGAAGGTATATGGTTGATGTTCGAGCAGAACATCCCCAGAAGCATAAGCTATGGTTGGTAGAGAACGGTTTTGTTCGTAATCTTTGGACCAGAAATAATAAAGACCTAGAAGGTCTTCCTGAGAAAATTTATGAGTCTGTCAAGAATGTCAGACCAAAGGGATGTGTTTTAAGACTGAAATTCATCTCGACCCCTCCAGAATGGACTATTGAAGCAGGACAAAAAACCTACATCTCTCCATACCATTATGTGAGAATAGTCCATAGAAGTACTCGGGGAAATAGGTCCTCTAGAAACAATGGAGCTCCAAACCAAAGCCTGTCATGGATAAAAGCAATGGTGATAAACCACATGAAGAAATTGGTCCGAAGAGACCAGTACACCACTCTTCTGGCAAGCGGAGAAAAAATAATGGTCACAAGTTATGATCATCCTTCACCGGACAATTGTGACTTTTTCAAAGCCTTA
This sequence comes from Potentilla sterilis, assembly GCA_963682095.1. Taxonomy (NCBI): domain Eukaryota; kingdom Viridiplantae; phylum Streptophyta; class Magnoliopsida; order Rosales; family Rosaceae; genus Potentilla; species Potentilla sterilis. The sequence continues at coordinate 34,660,883 of OY821766.1, read as the reverse complement.
GAAAGGCAAGAGATAGAAGGAACGCTGTCCACCTCCAAGTGGATGGAACAAGTTGAAAAGGAATACAAGCATACAGTTCCTTATGACTCAGACATGGAAGAAGAGGAAGAAGGAGAGGGCTCCACAACATGAGCATCTTTTCATGACGAGGAGCTACACAACATCGAGAACATGATAGAAGGATAAGCTGCCGACGCATAAAGACACAAGTTGTATATAGTGGTTTGCCAACATTAAAGCAGATGTTGATTAAAGGAAGTTGTCGACACTTGAAGACAAGTTTCCTTTGAATTATAGAGGCCAACGTCTTTGTCAACTTTAACTAAAGATAAGATTCCTCTTATCTTCAGTTTCAGAAGTGTTTTGTAAGAAGTTTTGAAGTCCGAGGCCTATATAAGGAGTGGAAACCCTCAGAAGAGGGCATTCGAAAAGAAAACAAGGAAGAGAGAGCAGTCTGAAGATTGAAAGCTTAGAATACTTGTGAAAAGTGTGAGTTGAGTGGTGTGATAAATAGGGTGAAACTGTATAGTGTGTTACTACTATTCAACTCGGTGTGGAGTTGTGTGCTTTATTTATAAGTAAGTTTGTATTTCCATTTCCAGTATGAGTAGCTAAAACAACTTTAACTGTTTACCCAAGAGTCGAGGCTCTGGGTTATGTATATGTATGCATGTTTAGATAAATAAATTTCAGTTGGTGTCCCTCATATCCGTCGGAGCATTTAAAGTTTTGATCTCAAACTCCAGGTAGAGGACTACCTCCTAGGAGTGGTATTTGAGAAATATTTGCTGTATAACTTTCAATATTTTAAAATTTTCTAGAATTATTACTGATATACTAGAACTTAGGAAACCCTCTAAGCTTAGACAGCAGTGAAACCGTCAGAAAAGTAATCATTGAGACAGGAAGTCGATAGGTGAAAATGGCATGTTAAAGGCTAGTTCTTAGTCTTGACAGGTGTTTCTGAAATCTAGTATAAACAGTAAATATAAAATATATATATATATATACACACACACACATAGTAGAAGGGTAGTTTGGAAAGTTCACAGGATAAGGGGTGGGGATTTCACTTTTAGGGGTGGGGATTTCACTTTTAGGGGTGGGAATTTCAATTCTCTTTAATTAAATTTTAGCTAAAATAGTTAAAAAGTCATTTCGGCAAACTATTTTAAAAATACGTATACATCAGTTATTTATATCTTAATTTGATTTAAACTTAAAATATATATTAAATGAATAAGAAATAATTTATATATATAAGTTATATCATAATTGGTTGGTGTAAAACATTTGTAATGATTATTCTTGATTATCATAATTAATTGGTTGGTGTAAAACATTTGTAATGATTATTCTTAATTAATAATTTTTTTAATAATATTTAAGTTTGATGTCATTTAAACAAAATTAAAAATGAGTCCCACATTTTTAAGAAGGGACCACTATAAATATAAGGCAACTCTAACCCAGGGTGTATAACCCAAGTCTTGGTCTTAAAATGAGTTTTTCATCTCCAACAGCCCATAAAAGGAGGTTTTGGTTTTGGAAATGTAGGACTTAGTTTAATATTCAGTCTTATATTTGATCAAATTCTGAGACCAGGACCGGGGACCCATTGTTTTTTATTGGGTCCATGCTGCAGTAAGGACACACGCGTTTTTTGGGAGAAGAATGAAGATGCGCAAAAGAGAGAGCAGGTAGACGCGTGCTGAAGCGCTTTTTTGTCTCATTTCATACAAAAGTGGATCCCGCTAGCTGACAGCAAAATAAAATTGTCCCCTTCTGTCTGTTGGAGACCACCAACGGTTACTATATGAACGGGCAGATTTATGCATAGATCAAGATCGACGGCCCTTGCTGATTAATTTTTTTTTTACTCTAATGGTAATACACCAATCTAACAACCCAGATTCTTTCAGTAAAAATATCAAATGGCCAGGATAATTCCATATTTTTTAAATTTATTTTGACCTTAAATTTAAAAAAAAAAATCAGAAAAAGATTGAAAAGAGCCGTTGCAAATTTTTTTAAAGGTCAGTCTATATATAGAAACCCAAACTCTCATAAATTTCTAACACCAAATTCATCTTCTCCTTGCAAATTTTTCATTTTTTCACTACTTCTTGTTCTACAATTTTTTTCCCAAGGGAAATAATGGGAAAAAGAAATGATTTATGGTAGGCACGATGAATAAACCGTTATTTGTCAAGTTTGGATCATCATTAGTTGTGATGGTGCTATCAGATGAAATCAATCGACGGATACAATGTGGTAACGTATTTCGGCGGAATATAATGCGCAAAAACTGACGAATTGTATTGAGAGGTCACCGAATAGTTGTAAGGATCGTTGGAAGATATTTAGTCCACTATGCAGGAAGTGGCGCGAAAGTCTTATCATAGTAAAATCGGAGCACCGAAGCGGTGAAAATAAAGAAGACGATGTAAGTATATTGTTCATATGTGAAGTGATGTTTTATTTTTATTTTTCATTTAATTTACATAAAATTTTATATATAGCTATGTTGCTATAGAAAATATATAGGAAATTATATGTGTGGCCATGAGCATATGAGCAGTTAATTTTACTTATGCTACAACAATATAAATTACTTAATTTTGTGTATTTAGTTTATGCTACTTCATTATGTGTGTATCCATGAGCTCATGAATACTAATATATGGTACTTAATTTTGTGTCTAGCTCATAAGAGCTAGAGCGATTTACTATAAGAAGGTTAAGGCGGATTTTGTCTATGATCATTGTTGGAGAGTCTTGAAAAATACTATCAAGTTTGGGAAAACGCCTTTTACCGAAAACATTAATACGCCGATTTTTAGTCCTATCAACTTGGAAGAAAATGAAGAAAATGAAGCGGGGCCAACTCCAACAAGACAAGCACATCCTCGATGATAAAAAGCTCAAAAAGCCGCAAAGAAGAAATGCAAGCAACAAGATATGGATGTTTTCATATTCAAATGCAAAAGACACATGATAAAAGTGAGGGAGAATACCAACAAAGGCAACAAAAATTTGAGGAAGTCAAACGAATTGAGCAACGCGCCGAGGAAGATTGTGTTATGACGGTTCATCTATCAACGCTCGATACCCCAAGAAGAAAGGGTTCGTAGAATCCGTTTGAAGGCCACCGGCAACCCAGAAGAACCCTAGTTTCGGTTGGAAGTTAGGGTTTTCGCTCTTGTCCCAATGATATGTAGTAACTCATTACTCAATTGGAGCTGCTTGAATACATTTGTTATAATCAACGATTAGTGTAAATAACGTGTAAATAGTTGAACTGTGATTATGAATAAACAAACTTCATAGTCTCAACAAAGTTCATAATAGATGAGAAAATATGATTATTAGATGTTCAAAAATTGAAAAATAATTAATTACAGATTTCTTTTAAAATCTTCTTAAAATAATTTTTTTTATTAATTTTTGGACCTATGAGTATTTTAAATTAATGAGGTCTAAATAGTATTTATTTCGTTGAAAAAGTAAATTGGAGATCGATAAAACAAAGAGGTCCTAATTGTTCAAGGAGAAAAGATAATAGGGATAACTGTATCTTTATTGATTGATAGAGAGGCCTTTATATAGGCATTACAATGAGTATCCCGATAAATCAGGGATTCCTTATCTAATACAGAATCAACTATACTAGTCTAATTAGGCTAAGACACATCCAGGAAGTTACGGAAATAACCTTCCTACAACACTCCCCCTTGTGGCGAGTGCCTAATGTCTTCACGGTGCTTACCATGTTGTCTCACTAAAACCTTGCCAGCAAAACAAAAACCTCTTGGGCAAAACTAAAATGCATGGACGAAGGAAAAAGAGCACAACACACTAACACTACACTTGCGAATAACATGTGATGTAGACTCCCCCTGATGTCTAACAAACTTAGAGCTCTGATATATGACGCATGCCTAGGCTCTTCACATGCTTCACATGCATAGATTTTCCCAAAGACTTGGTAAACAAATCTGTAACATTTGCCTCTGAACTCACTTGATTAACTTGGATGTTCAGGAATTCCTGTTATTGCACATTGTAAAAGAACTTGGGCGATATATGCTTAGTGTTATCACCTTTGATAAAACCTAACTTCATCTGCTCAATGCAGGCTTCATAGATACACGTAGGTTTATCGGTGGTAGACACTAGTACACATGAATCACGAATGTGGCGAATAACTGATCTTAACCAGACACATTCTCTAACAGCCTCATGGAGGGCAATGATCTCTGCGTGATTCGATGAAGTAGCAACCAAAGTTTGCTTGGTTGATCTCCAGGATATCATTGTATTTTCCATGGTAAAAACATAACCAGTTTGGGAACGAGCACGATGTGGATCAGAGAGATACCAAGCATCTGCAAAACCAACTAACACGTTGTTGGGAGTCTTTGAGTAAGGGAGACGTCCAGAGAAGGTCACATTTGAATGGCCGGATGCTTCGCCATTATCATCCGCCACGTTACTAGCGCCAATGGCAGTACCACAACGTACGATGGTACTGTCGAGGCAGCCGGAAACGTTGGTGTGAGGAAGGTGATTGGCGGAATCTTCTCTCTTTGTTCTGAAGGGATAGAACAGTCCCAAGTCAATGGAACCTTTCAAGTAACGAAACAAATGTTTGATACCGTTCCAATGACGATGCGTAGGCGCTGAGCTAAATCTAGCCAGTAAGTTCACAGCGAAAGCAATGTCTGGTCTAGTGCATTGTGCCAAATACAAAAGTGCCCCAATCGCACTCAAGTATGGGTACTCAGCACCAATAATCTCTTTTTCATCCTCTTTGGGACGGAATGGATCCTTGCTTACATCCAGACTACGAACGATCATGGGAGTAGACAACGGCGTACATGTATCCATGTTGAAACGCCTGAGCATTTTCTGCGTATAAGCAGACTGGTGAACCAGAATACCCTTGGTTCTATGCTCTAACTCAAGTCCTAAACAGAACTTAGTCTTCCCAAGATCCTTCATCTCGAACTCAGATTTCAAGAATGAAACTGTCTCTTCAATCTCACTTGAAGTACTGATGACATTCATGTCATCAACATAGACAGCTACAATAGCAAATCCAGAGTCGGTCTTTCTAATGAACACGCATGGGCATAACTCATCGTTCTTGTAACCCCTCCGAATCAAGTATTCACATAGGCGATTGTACCACATCCTTCCAGATTGTTTAAGTCCATACAGTGAACGTTGCAGCTTAACTGCATAAGCACTCCGTGGTTTAAAGTCTTTTGATTCGGGCACATGAATTCCTTCAGGAACTCTCATGTAGATATCTGTATCTAGATCCCCATATAGATAAGCTGTAACTACATCCATCAGTTGCATACTCAGTTTTTCGGACACTACTAAACTGATCAAGTAGCGGAAAGTAATGATGTCCATTACGGGAGAATACGTCTCCTCGTAGTCAATACCAGGACGCTGCGAGAAACTTTGCACCACAAGTCTTGCCTTATATCGCAAGATCTCATGCTTCTCATTGCACTTACGAACAAAGACCCACTTATGTCCGACAAGTTTAACGCCTTTAGGGATCAATTCAACAGATCCAAAGACTTGCCTTTTGTCTAATGAGTCAAGTTCTGCCTGTATTGCTTCTTTCCACTTCGGCCAATCTGCTCTATGTTGACATTCAGTCACTGAGCGTGGTTCAACTTCGTCGTCATGGATGATCTCTTGTGCGACGGAATAAGCATATATATCATCGACGTGTGTGGAGGCTCTATCCACTAAGAGACACACGTTATTCAAACTGAGCGAGATTTCTTTGTTCTCTGGAGTCAATATTGGTTCTGTGTCATCCCACATAAAAGATTCAGTTGACTCATGGACATAACTATAGTCAGAGACAATCTCATGCGACAATCTCATGCGATGGATTCGCATCGTCGATGATGAGCGGATTTTGTGCTTTCGCTCGCTTCTTTCGAGGGTTTTTATCTCGAGAATTCTTCGGTCTCCCCCTCTTTCTAGTAGGAGCCGAGGCCGAAGCTGCTGCCCCTTCAAAGTCCATCAGGGCACCGTTGCGATCCGATTCAACAACAGCGACGCCACGGCGTACGATGGCGCCGTCGCCGGCGTCACCCTCACTTGAGGATATGCCGACGACACTAGGTCTTAGGGCGGCTGAACCGGTCCCGTAATTCGGGACCTCCAACCTTGCCGGTACGTTTGCAACAGGTACGTGTGATCTTGTCACTTTTGCAATATCAATGAAAGCGTCGGGCATCGAATCCGCGACTTTCTGAAGATCGATAATGCGTTGCACTTCAAGCTCACTTTGAGCAGTGCGAGGATCATGAAGAGACAAATCGTTGGGGGCACACCATGTCAATTCCTGACGTTCATTCGGAATGAGTGCATTCCTATCTCCCCCTAACGACGGGAAGTGTGTCTCTTCAAAGTGACAATCTGCGAATCGCGCAGTAAATAGATCACCGGTGGTTGGTTCTAAGTAGCGGATTATCGTTGGTGAATCATAGCCAACATAGATGCCTAAACGTCGTTGTGGACACATTTTGATACGCAAAGGTGGCGTAATTGGCACATAAACTGCACAACCGAAAGTACATAAGTGCGATAGATTGGGTTCAAAACCAGTTACCATCTGGTAGGCACTAAACGCATTATTGGCAATGAGTCGAAAATGAATAAGCATCGCTGCATGCAGTATTGCATATTCCCAAGCAGAAACTGGCAAATTGATTCCCATAACCAATGCCCTAGCCACTAGCTGGAGTCGCTGAATGGTGGCTTTTGCAAGGCCGTTTTGAGAATGAACATGAGGAACAAGGTGTTCGACTTCAATCCCAATGGACATACAATAATCATCAAATGCTTTGGAGGTAAACTCGCCAGCATTATCCATCCTAATAAATTTGATAGGATGGTCAGGATGGTTAGCCCTTAACTTGATGATATGAGCTAAAAGCTTGGCGAATGCAGCATTTCTTGTGGACAACAACGCGACGTATGACCAACACGTCGACGCATCAACCAGCACCATAAAATACTTAAATGGGTCACATTCTGGTTTGATTGGTCCACAAATATCACCTTGGATTCAATGTAAGAATGGTATATTATCAGTTGAAGCTTTGGCGAATGAAGGGCGAGCATGCAATTTAGCAAGCGAGCAAACCTTACAAAATGAGCGATGGGCATTGGAAATTGCCGTTGTGGTATAAGAGGACACATGTGGTGACGCCCCATGTCCCTGTGAAAGGTGGGACTGCACGACGTGCGACGTAAAGGCCACGTCCTCATCCGCCAGGTGCGCGACCCGGAAACCCTGTGAAGGGGGGGGGGGGGGGGGGGGGCGGTGGCGAGTGTGGCTTTAAGGCCACAGTCTGGCGGGGAGCTTGGCTCCTGCGTACATCACGATGTTGAGTCGCGGTAAGAGGTTCTTCCAATCTCTTTTTCGACTTGAAAAATGGATGTCCATGGGAGTTCTTTAGAATCCGGATCATCATATCACGGCCAGGGTGGCCTAGTCAAGTATGCCAAAGCTTATAATCATTAGTGTCACAAAAATTGTCAGTGACATCATATGATTCAAAGACACGGGCTGTAGTGAGATATAAGCCATTGTCTTCAATGCACGGCATCTTCTCTAAGATACGGCGGCGACCGTGTTCTTAAGAAGTAATGCATAAGTATTCTTCACCATTCTCAGCATAGGTATCCAAGTGATAACCGTTGGCACAGATATCCTTAAAACTCAGCAGGGTTCGATTTGTTCTCAGCGCATAAAGAACATCAATGACATTGATAACAGTACCATTTGGTAACATAAATTCAGCGGATCCTCGCCCTTTGACCACCGGCGAGGTACCTATCAATGTTGTCATAGATGAGCGATACGGTATTAAATCCGTAAACAACTGCCTATTCCTTAGAATAGTGTGGGTAGTTCCACTATCAGCTAGACACTCAACTTCACCGCGAGACATCTACAAAGAGACGAAAACTTGGGTTAGTTTCTCGCGGGACACAGTCTAATCACTACGCCGTAGGATAGAGAAAGAAAGGAGATGAGAATCCCATCGAGTGTATCGCATGGCATTTGGACATTATAACGTCGACTAAAGTCGGAAAGTGCAAGGTTGAATGTTACATAACCAAGCAATCATCATCAGAAACCAAAACGAAACCGAGGTTTCGCACATTGTGGTGTTGAACACCTTTGGTAACTGGAATAAAATGAGGTCTAGCCTCCTAGGATCGGTGTGAAAACACCTCTCGGGCTGCACACTAGCCGAAGCTGTGGATGTCAAAGACACATGGTGTCGTGGCACCAGAGTGTGGCGGATGCCGAGCCTACTTCACCTTAGTGAGCCGATGGCGGCCCGTTTGCCACCCTTTTTTTTTAATTTATTTAGGGATTGAGCGTAGGTGGGATTATAAGTCTAAAATATAGAGCCTATGTGACCCAAATGTGGAGTCACAAGAACCACGTGAGTTGTTAATACACGAACCTGATTGCATAAAAACATAAAATTTCTCACAATTATGGAAAAACAGAGAAATTTTATTAAGTGTCAACTTGAATACATCAACTTCTAATTCCAAAATAAACAGACTAACTAGAGTCATAAAAACATGGCGAGTGCCATTATAATGGCGAATGTCATTACAATGGCGAATTCCATTACAATACTTGATAAACTAGAAAAGCCATAGGCTAGTCAAAATCCGGGACATCAAAAGTTTGTGGTTGCGCCTTTGGAGAATCCACATGATGAGCATAATTTGCTTCAATCATCTCGTCCTCAGCATAATTGCTTTCTTCGGACAAAAACTTCTTGTATTTCTTGTAGGCATTTAACATCTCCTTACTAGCTCGACAATCGCGATGGTAGTGTTTGGAGGAACCACACTTGTAGCACGGAGCAAATTGAGCATTCCGGTTATTGCTATGAGGTCTAGGAGGGTTTGGTACTGGACCTAGACGGGGTCCGTGGCCAGTCCGGCCTCCCCCTGAAGGTGGTGCGTATTCGCCACCTTCTCGCCTCCAAGTGTTGGAGCGTCGTGTCACATTATTTCTAGCATTCTGATTTCTTCCACGTACCGGATTGTACGGGGTATGGCGGCCTTTATTTTTCTACTTTGAAGCCTTCCCATAATGAGCCTGTGGTGTTGGAATTGGCTTTGTACCAACAGGTCTCTGGCTACTATTGAGCCTAATTTCAGAATGGCGTTCTTTTTTAGCCAATATTGCCATAAGGTCAGCGAATGATCTGATTCTGCCTTCATCAACTGAGATCTTATACTGATGTCCGAGGACATCGTACGTCATGGGGAATGTGTTAAATGTCTTCTCCAGAAGATCTTTATCGGTTTTGATGACGCCAACCGTGCCAAGATCCGCCTGTAGACTAATCATATCCTGATTGTATTTGTCTACTTTGTCATAATCCGAGAAACGGATTTGTTCCCATTTAAGGGTGAGCTCTGGAAGAAGCATGTCATGGACATTGTTAAATCACTGCTGGAGCGTGTCCCATAAAATTTTGGGATCTTTTACCGACAAATATTGTCGCTTCAGAGTCGAGTGGATATGGCGCCTCAAATACATGAGGGCCTGAGCCTTGGCATGGTCCCCAAAAGGGGTGGTGGCGGCTGCATCAGTCAGAAGTGCTGGAAAGCCTTTGCTTTGGAAAGCAATTTCAACATCGGAAACCCATTGATGGTAGTCTTTGCCTTGAAGATCCAAGATCTCAAAATCAGGGCGTGACGGTGACGACGACGACATCTACAAGATAATGAAACGTCGGATTAGTATCGCTTTAAGCAGATACTATCAAGTATAAATTGGAATTAGAAGGGATATATTCGATCACATGAAAACTAGTTTCGATGCGAAATTTTTTTTCTTTTGATGCATAAACTGGCGGTTTCATACCGCATCTTCAAACAGTGGCGTACTCACACATCCACATAAGCATTTTTTTTTCTTTTAATTTCCCTTTCAACGTGATTCTCCCAGGACCATCACTTAAAACTGCGACCGTAGGGGTGATTAAATCCCCATTCTAGGTCTCATTGGCGATATAAGAATAGCCGAAATCGGAGTAGAAGAAAGGCCAATAGCGCCCGATATAATATATCTATAGTTCAAAAGCAGGAACTTTTATAAAATTTTTACCTTTTGATTAAAGGAACGAGAGCGTAAAGCTTGTTCTTCGACTCTTGTTTGGTTCTCAAGCCTCTTCCTACGCGAGTAATCTGGAGGACCTATCTTGAAAAGTTGATGGCGAGCGAACGTGCAGGCGGCCACGCGAATGGGCGAGTTGGCGGGCGAGCGAGCAGGCTGGCGAGCCAAGCGAATAGGCAGGCGGCCAGGCAAGGGCTGCGGCCTAGGAGAGACCGAGAAAAAAAGGGGGGGGGGGGGGGGGGGTCGCAGGGGTCCCGAGGAGGGAGGTGCGGCCTACGGAAGGGATGGAGGAGGAGGAAAAAGTTATTAGTGTTTTTCTAGGTCTCAGGGAGGTCACGTGCTGATAACGTGTTCAAGGAGAAAAGATAATAGGGATAACTGTATCTTTATTGATTGATAGAGAGGCCTTTATATAGGCATTACAATGAGTATCCCGATAAATCAGGGATTCCTTATGTAATACAGAATCAACTATACTAGTCTAATTAGGTCAAGACACATCCAGGAAGTTACGGAAATAACCTTCCTACAACACTAATGATGTTTTTCGAGGTATAAATAGAAACTCCCTTACATCTTAAGAACGACAGCTGATCATCTGTCTCAAATTCCCTGTCTCCTTTCTTATCTCCCATTCAAGTTGTGCCATGTGTCATACTACTTAACAGACCTAAACTCTGTTAAGTCTTTTTTTTGTTTTTTTTTCAATTTGTTATTTAAAACAATATTAAGCAAAGTAAATTTAGAATTGTTATTTCCGTCATCTTGCCCAGTTCGTTGACACCAGCTCTCTGACCTCTCAAAACTCAAAAGCCTTAATTTCATCTGCCCAGTACTATTAACATTTGATCCCTCACTCACCTCAACAATAACACATGGATCATCCTCGTTTGGAGGAAGGAGCTGGGATAGCTCGACCAAGTCAACGATGACTTTTCTCTTTCCTCTCCCGCCAGAAAGATTCGCCGTCTGGTATGTAACGTACCGTGCCGTACGGTGCTTATGCAAGTAGAAAACTATGGAGGTGATTTGGTTTTGCAATTTATAATTTTGGATTAATAATGTGTATTTTAGAGAAAGGGACCATCTAGCTTTGTAAATTAGAAAAAAAGCCCCTTGTTTTTCACTTCATAAAAAAGGACATGCCTTTAATATGTTTATCATAACAAACTCCATTTAATTTTACTAAATTATAAAAAAGGGCTGTTTTTAGTTTTATTTGTGACCATAATACCCTTTTTTTGTTTTTTTTTTCTTAATGATCATAATACTATTTCTCTCTTAATCAAAACTCTCTCTTTGTCAAAAGTTCAAAACTCTCTCTTTCTCTCTGCTTCGTCCTCACCAGCTCCACCTCTTCACCAACGCCATGCTCCTCGCCGTCGCGCTGCTGCTCCTCGCCGTCGAGTTCGACACCGGTCGCAACCCCGAGTTCAACGACCCCGAAAGAACCACATCGGAATCAACCTCAACAACATACAGTGGGGCGATCACGATCGCTACAGCACGACGAGCTCGTCGGAGAACGAAGACGACGACGACGATCGCGATTCGAGATCCGAGATCGAGTTTTGAGTCGTAGATCCGACGACCACGGCCATCGACGCCGAGATCGAGTTATGAGTTGTAGATCCGACGCCGACAATTCTGCCAGGAGGGATCCGAGACTGACTCTTAGTCTTCGTTTCTGTGAGGCAACCGCGATTCAGATGACGACGAGCTCAAGCTATGAGTCCGACGCCGACGAGCAGGTCTTCAAGAAATTCGACGTCAACGGTGACAGATTCCGATTCCGATGATCATGTTGAATTACTACTGCTTTATGCTATCTTGTTGGCATTAACAGTATGACTTTGTTATGTCAATATGGTGTCAATGACTTCAGTTCTTCCATGCTCATGACTAATGGTATTTCTGTGCTTAATTGAGTTTGTAGTTACTAATACAGTTGGGTACATGATTGATTGGTCCTTTATGCAATCCCACTAAACAAGACTGGATCAGTTACTTTAGGAGCATAAAACTCATCATTCCTTGTGGCCTTGGTTTTACATTATCATTTCCTTATAAGCTGGTTCATCTGGGAGCATAAAACTCATTCTCTGACTGTTTTTGAGTACCAGGTTACTAATCAATACTCTGTGTGCTATTTGATTGTTTAGCACAGTAGACTGTATCTCTAGCATTGCACCCGCTAAGTTGGGACTCGTTTTAGAGAAGAAACGATCACCCGCTATGTTGATTGTATAGCTATGTTGATTGTTTAGCTATGTTGATTGTTTAGTTAGATAGTTAGTAAGATAGTTACTAATTAAAATGTTAGTTAGTAAGATAATTACTAAGATGATAGTTACTTAGATAGTTAGTAAGTTGATAGTTACTAAGATGATAATTACTTAGATAGTTAGTAACTATATAGATAGCTAGTAAGATCATAGTTACTTAGATGGTTAGTAAGATAGTTACTAAAATGATAGTTACTTAGATAATTAGTAAGATAGTTAGTAAGATAGTTACTCCGATAGTAACTAGTTATTTCGATAGTTACTCTGATAGTTACTGGAATACTGGGATAGTTACTCCGATAGTTACTTTGATAGTTACTCCGATAGTTACCGAGATAGTTAGTAACATAGTTAGTAAGATAATTACTCAAATGATAGTTACTTAGATAGTTATTAAGATAGTTAGTAATATAGTTATTGAGATAGTTAGTAAGATAGTTATTGAGATGATAGTTAGTAAGATAGTTAGTTTGATAGTTAGTAAGATAGTTACTAAGATAATAGTTATTATAATAGTTAGTAAGATAGTTACTAAAATGATAGTTACTTAGATAATTGGTAAGATAGTTAGTAAGATAGTTACTAAAATGATAGTTACTTAGATAATTGGTAAGATAGTTATTTCGATAGTTACTCCGATAGTTACTTTGATAGTTACTCATATAGTTAAAGGGATAGTTACTTCGATTGTTAGTAAGATAGTTACTAAGATGATATTTACTTAGATAGTTAGTAGCTATATAGATAGTTAGTAATTATATAGATAGTTAGTAGGATGATAGTTACTTAGATAGTTAGTAAGACAGTTACTAAGATGATAGTTACTCCGATAGTTAGTAAGATAGTTACTTTGATAGTAACTAGTTATTTCGATAGTTACTCCGATAGTTAAAGGGATAGTTACTCCGATTGTTAGTAAGATAGTTAGTAAGATGATAGTTAGTTAGATAGTTCGTAAGATAGTTACTAAGATGATAGTTACTTAGATCGTCAGTAAAATAGTTACTAGGATGATAGTTACTTAGATAATTAATGATAGATAGTTAGATAGTTTGTAACTATATGTGTAACTATGTTAGTAACTATCAATTTTGTAACTATTCTGTGTAACTATGTTAGTAACTATCTTAGTAACTGTCAATTTTGTAACTATTATATGGCGGTTCTGGAAGTTGCAGATTGGGTTTTCGGTGTCTGATTTTCGATTGTAATACCTTTCCGGAAAGGGAACGACGCCAGGAATCAAACTCGTAGCTTTGCTACGATGTGTGGGCTTTTTCGGGCTTTCGAGTTCGTTTAAGGCCTCAAAACAGCAGTTTAATATGTTTTCAGAATTTATGTTTTCTAATTCGTTTTGGATTTGGTTTGTTTATTTCCTTGGGCTTTAGGGTTTTGTTGTTAGTTGCCCTAGGTTTGGTTTAGTAGTATTTAAACATCCTTAAATGGGTGTAGACGGTTTATCTTATTATTTTTCAATCAAACAAGAGTTTTCTCTTATTCTCTGGTGGATTCCAGAATTTACCTTTAGGGTTCTTCGCTTGAGAACCTTTGTTACCAATTAGGTTTAACGCTTGTAAACCTACCACCCTTCACTGCGTCAGTAACTATCTTAGTAACTATCATCTGAGTAAATTATTATGTGTAACCACCTTAGTAACTATCTTAGTAACTATCAATTTATAACTATCTGTATTACTACCTTAGTAACTATCATTTAAGTAGTAACTATCAATTTGTAACTATCTGTATAACTATCTTAGTAACTATCATTTGAGTAGTAACTATCAATTTTGTAACTATATGTGTAACTATTCTACTAACTATCTGTGTAACTATCATTTGAGTAAACTATTTTGTGAAACTATCTTAGTAACTATCATCTGAGTAAACTATTCAGTGTAACTATTTTAGTAACTATCAATTTTGTAACTATTATATCTTAGTAACTGTCTGAATAACTACCTTAGTTACTATCTTAGTAACTATCATTTGAGTAAACTATTCTGTGTAACTATGTTAATAACTATCTTATTAACTATCAATTTTCAGAGTGAGCCTGAGGCCAAGTCTCTTCTCCACCACCACCTTCATGCTTTCAACGTGAACCGCTTACCCTTAGTTTACCATTTTTAACTTCACCGCCAAATTTTTTTTTTTCATCTTTCAATTTCAGTTCAGCTTCAATTTCAGAGCCACAAGCTCTCTCTCTCTCTCTCTCACTCAATTTCTAATCTCCGATGGACTCCGCGGTGATGGTGATGGGACCAGGTCTTGGATCGGACTAAATACAACAATAAAGCCTTTGAATCCAAATCAACGAATCAGAGTCGCCGAGTCTTTTTCCTCCTGTGGAACTAGGTCTTGGATCAGAAAACAAGCGCGCCTAACATTTTGGGGCGCAGCCAAAGAACCTTACAGGGAAAAAGGTTATCGGAAACCAGAGACCTCGCCGGAGGAGCAAGCTAAGGTTCCAAAGTACATCAAACAGAAAAAGAGACGAGAGAGATATAAAGGCTTGTGACTAGCCTCAGCTTCACGCTCCTTCAATACCTCGGGTACTCTTTCATGGCCCTGCTCGAGGCCAACCCGACCCGAAGTTGAGGCACCGGTGGTGCTTGACGGTGGCGGTGACGGTGGGTGACGACCGGTGGGCGATTTCTTCGTGGGTCCAGGGGATTGGCTGGGGCCTCCTGACGACGGTGACGGTGGCGGCGGGTGAGGACCGGTGGATGGTTAGTGCACGGCGGTTCATGGCTGAGATAGTGAGAGAGAGGGGAGAGAGAGATTGGAGTTTTTATTATATAGAGAGAGAGAGAGAGGTGGTGTTAAATGGCTGGGTGGCACATTTGTAATTTATTGATATGTTGATGGCAGAAGTTTAATAGTGTCCTTTTTTATAAGGCCTTTAAAGTTAAGGCCTTTTTTATAATTTTGGGCATTCAAATGCCCTTTTTTATAATTAGCCCATTAATAATCTTTATATATTCCTAGTTTAATTTAATTTAAAAGTTCAAACTTTGAAGTTTGAAGTGTTCGAAGCTGATCACTCGTGCTTATTAGGCTTCCCTGCAATCATAGGAACAACATCGGACAGACCATAAACGAAGGTTCGAAACGAGATGGAAAGGGCATGTGTATGAATACAGTAGGAAAACTATGAGTATGGAATAATTTCTTTTTACAAATAATCAAGGCTGACCTGTTTAAAAAATGTAGAAATTAAATATCCAACCACTTATTAAGTTCTCTTGCATGGCTTCTTCTAAAGAAGGGACTACAAACTAGAAATACACTTAATTTTGAGATTTGTTTTGTTTTTTGTTTTAATTGCAACTCGTGTTCTTTGTGTGATTTAGACAATAAAAATGTGGACCACCTTTTGTGTCTTTGTAAATAAAACTCGAAATGACAACATACACTAATTTAATGATTACATCCAGGTCTTTAAAGAGCTCTCCCTATATATATAGAATCTGAAGTTTCAATCGACAAAACTCGCATTCCCTGTTGACAACTTTAAAAAACGAAAAATGATATAATCTTCAACGATAGAATTAGTACCACTCTTGGAGTGTGGTAGCCGATGCTACTACTCTCAAGAGTTGCGGTGCTAATGATAGTGTTCATAGGGGGAGGGAAACTCAAAACAATAGAACTATTATCAAGTGGAACCCTCATCATGTGAATGTCGTTAAGATCACTTTTGATGGCTTAATTCGTCAATACTCTGCGGCTAATCATTTAGTCTCACGTGGCTGTAATGCAAGACCTTTGATGGCAGCTACTAGTAATGAATGCAAGACAACATTTCTGCCATGTTGCTAAAGCTCTTGCTCTTATTGACAGTCTGTTAGTTGTTAGGGATAGAGACTATCAAATATACGGAGGTCGGTGGTGATTCAAAACTTGTAATCGATGTGATAATTTTGAGTGTTTTATAGAAATTCATCAGCATTGTGGAGATTAATTAGAACTCTATTTGCATGTTTCAATTCAGTTTCGATTTATAGAGAATGAATTTTGGCGCAGGTATTGCGTATTTTATTTTTGATATTAAAATGTGAGTACACTTTTTTTTTTATTATTATAATTTTTGTTTTATACCAAATCCTTATACAAATGGGTTTTGACCCACAATCCATATCAAACGGGGCTCCGGAATCAATCTCCAAGTCTGAAAACGACACCGTCTCACTCCTATTTCTTTCGTGAAGCCAAAGACACCTAGAACAAATAGCCCCAAAGCTCACACCATTCACAAAACCAGAGATTCAAAAGTTGCCCTACTCTTCTCTGCAACACTATCCCAATCCACGATGACCAAACAACACAGCAACTGGTCTCCCTACGACAACAATGGCGGGTACTCCCATCCACTCTTAACTTTTCCAAAGATTGATTTTTTTGTTTTTGTTTTTGTGTGGTGATTTTGATGGGTTTGGTGATTTGTGCAGATCTGTGGTGGCGATTGCCGGAGCAGACTACTGTGTGGTGGCCGCCGATACTCGGATGTCGACTGGTTACAGTATTCTCACCCGCGGCTACTCCAAAATCTCCCCTTTGTATGTACTTCGATTCATGTAGTGTTTAAATTAGAGGGTCCTGTCTTCGATTTAATATTTGAGTTGACAATTTTGGGGTTTCGGTTTTAGGGTTTGTCTGATTTTTTTAGGGTTTTGGTTGGGTTAGTAATTAGGGTAATTGGGTTTGTGGGTGGGTAGATTTGAGTTGGTTCCTGCTGATGTGAGAGTTAGAAGCAAAAACTTTGGGTGGGTTTCGAGAAAGATTGCAGCTTTACTGCTGATTGATTCTCTTAAGAGGTAGTGCGTAAGTAAGTGAATTTGGAATGATGGATTAAGCATACAGTATGGAGAAACAATAGACTAGATAGGAAGAGGTGGGAGGGAATTCGGGAAGCAAATAGTCTAATTCAGAGGGTTTTATGTTAAGCCTATGGGAGGGAATTCGGGAAGCAAAGTTTTGGTTAGACGCTTTGTTTAGTTGAAAATTAATAATCACTTGTTGTACAGGGTTTCCTCATAAGCTTAGATGGTTTGTTGTTATTTTAGCTAAACCATATGGACCAATGGGTTGTATAAAGTGGTACAGCAAAAAGGATTGTTTTTTGCATTTTGTTCACTTCTTATGACCTACCTGATTATATATGATGCGACTCTTGAGACTGTTTTATGGAGATGAGAGGATGTTTGTGTTAATTTTTTTTTTCTTCCACAAAACTGATGTTGGAATTTATATTTTGTGTTGTTTTCTGAACTTGCAGGGCAGACAAAGCATATATGGCCTCTTCTGGTTTTCAAGCTGATGTGAAAGCTTTACAGAAGCATTTGGCAGCTAAGCACTCGGTGAGGATTTAAATTCCATTTTAAAATACTATTTTCTGTTTAGTGGACATTTTTTATGTGTACCAGATGGTGGTCGGTTATAGGTGGTTATTGGTTCTTTGACACAAAAAAATTGGAGTATGTTATTTTACTGGATACTGATGATATAACTCTTTATCGTTTCCCCCCAGATTTATCAGCACCAGCATAACAAACAAATGAGCTGCCCTGCAATGGCTCAACTACTCTCCAATACTCTTTACTTCAAACGCTTCTTTCCTTATTACGCCTTTAATGTTTTGGGTGGTCTAGACAATGAAGGTAATTTTTAGAATCTTGATACTTTGGTTACCAGTTGAGACTTCTTCTGCCAATGAATTTTAATCTATTTTTTTTTATCTGAACTGTAGGTAAGGGTTGTGTCTTCACATATGATGCTGTTGGTTCCTATGAGAGGGTTGGATATAGTGCCCAAGGTTCTGGTTCCACACTCATCATGCCTTTCTTGGATAACCAACTGAAGTCTCCTAGTCCTCTCTTGTTGCCTGCTGTGGTATGCTTTTACCTCTGGTTACCATTTTACTCAGTTGCTTCCTCCTATTGGCCTTTTATATATTATTTTATTTTATTTACCTATTATAATCTATGACACGCAGGATGCTGTAACACCACTTTCAGAAGGAGAAGCAATTGATTTGGTCAAAACTGTTTTTGCATCTGCCACTGAGAGGGATATATACACTGTAAGTTTTTGGTCCTTTCTGAACTTCCCTACTTTCATGTTTATTTGCACCGTTTTATTGAAACCTTCATGGAACCTATTGCAGGGAGACAAGCTTGAAATTATTGTCCTCAACGCTAAGGGCACTCGTACCGAATTCATGGAACTGAGGAAAGATTGAGTTCTACCCAGAACCAGGCTACTGGTTTTGACCAATGCAGAAGACTGGACTTTCATGCCATACCCTCTGTTTGTAAACCAAGATTGTTCATTCAGTGATCTCATCACTGTTGCTTGTGGTTTAGCTTTTGATGAATCCAATTTGAAAAACTCCCATCTAGTTAATCAAAATGTTGCAGCTCTGCTGCCTGTATTAAACCTGATAATTTATGTAGCTCACTTTTTACATTATTAAATTGCGTTTTTTGGTGTTCAGGCTAAATAAATTTCATGTGATTGTTGAATGACATCGATCTCTTTTGTTGGGCACAGTAAGTGATAGCAAATGGTTAACTATGATTTTATTGATTGAAATCTTGCTGTCAACACAGAAGACCATTACATGATTAACAATTATGAATTTTGGTAAAATATCTATCTGCGTGAATGCTTGATGTGATTCACAGTGGATTGCAGCAACTAAGACTACTCAAAAGCTGTCCTGGGAAGCCCAACCTTTGTTCTCTAACTCTTGTCGCAGTGCCTATCATGAAGTAAGAAATCAGAGTTAGATTGAATATGGTTATAATGCAAATGCAGTGACAGGAAACCTGAGTTTGGTTACAGTGTTCACCTTGATTCTCTTCCTGTTGATGTCAAAATCAAAGTTGCCTAACCGGGATGCCGATCGGTACTCCACTATGGAGTCTCTCCGCGGTGGAAACCAAAACTCAACATCATCCACCAACTGCACAATGAGAAAAAATATCCTAATTACCAATCACATTACTCCTAACATTGAGTTTTCCAACTCTCCTTTTGGTTGTTATGGTACGCTTGCCTTACCCCTAAGATTGAGGATTGGTATTCCACTCTCACATAATCATCTTTCTTTTCCATAATCTGCGGCGTGAACTTGTCCGGCTTTGTCGATTTTATCTGCAAAAAAGATGTTTTAGAATTGAGATTCACTCATTGACTCAAATGTTCACAAGGGCATTTGGTTTTACCACTTGGAGCAGTTCCTCCATAGCTACGTCTCTGCTGACCGGCTTTTTCCTATTGCGTCCGCCATTATAGTTCCTGCAACACAAAAAAAAAGAAAGAAAAAAAAAAAAAAACACATGAAGCACATTTTACAGGTGGGTCGGTGTGATTTTGAGTGCTATACTAATGTCTAATGGGGCAGCAAAACAAAGTAGACATATTTAACACAAAAAGTATTGGAACCAGGTCCCCCACATGACTTTCCATCTTCTTCTTCTTCATATACAGCTTCCTAGTTTGACCACAGATTTGACCACAGATTTGGTGAAAGTTCAACACATAAATCATCTTCAAGGATTTCAGGCTTTTTGCCCCATACCCCATTCCAAGTTTCCAACTACTCTAATCTCTTTGAAAAAAAAAAAAAAAATATCCTAAATTCCTAGCTAGCTCAACTGGTCAAACAAGACTAAGGCATTACTGGGCAGAACTGAATCAATCTAAGTTATCTAACAATCATGAAATAATGGGAGAAAAGAGATGAAGCATATGTATACCAGGGAGGGGCATAATGGACAATGTCAGTGACATTCTCAGCTGTTGAAATGCAATTCTTGGTAGCTGGACAAAGAGCCAAAGCTTGTTGGTTTTTCTGAACTCCAAGATAGTCTGGCTTTTTACCACTGCAACCCATCAATCAAAATTCAATCAGCATTAGTTTGGTTCAGTCCAAACTGAAGATGGATTATTAAGAAGAGTTGACAATTGAAATGGTTATGTTACCTGAAGTTGAAGATGGCTCCCACCACAGCCAATTCGCTACTCCTTAGTATTATTTCCCTTCAAATTATACAACTTTTTGTGTCAGATAACTTTGTTGAAAAAACAATAAGGGTAGTTGAGAGGTGGAGAGGGAGAGAACTAATTACCTTCGACCAACTGGGTCGGTGGGTTTGGGGTTGTTCTGATGAGGCTGCTGCTGCTGACAAAAGGTGATATTTGAAATGGAGGGGATGGAGTTGAGTCTGGTGTGATTCTTGTAAGAATAGGAGGAAGAGGGAGTTGGGTATGCCATGGAAGCCATTTTTTGGTTTTGATTTTGTTGCTTGCGAGAGAGTGGTGGGTTTAGAAACTTGGCTCTGCTTGTTTTGTGCTCGTCTGGAACTGTCTCTTCATGCGCCTATTTATCACCAATTTTTGACTTCTTTTAAGATGGTGGAACTGAATTTACTTTTTTCTATCGTTCAAATGAATTGGCTTCCTATGGAAGCTTTGCAAGAGAATAATAAAAATTTGCAAAATAGAAATGTGTCTTGGATTTTTGGCTCGAAATGCAATGATGGAGTGCCAAACATTTCACACTCTAAATCACTTTAATATCCTTCAAAAATATAAAAGATAGTGGATTTGACTCATTTGAGTAACAATTATACAAAGAGTTTTTTCATGTAATTATATTGATTTTAGGTATTTCCAACATCAAATCTTAAACAAACCGGCTTTAGACTATTAAGTAAAATAAAATTAAACAATTTATAGCACGACAATATCGACTGTGATTTTTATTGAAGACTCCAACCATAACAGAAAAAGAATACTTGTACATGTAGAACACCGCAATTTTATTTTGAATAATATTGACATATTTAGTCATGTCGAACAAAATGATTACAACAATCAACTCAATGACTTGATCATCTCAACTGAGTCTCGGTTGTTCCCTCAAAATCTTCTTGGTGTCGATAAATTTTGATATATATGGAACTCAAATATGTAACCGAGGAAAACCAACGCTACAAGACTAATTTATTTTCATAAATAAATGGACAAATAAATACGTCTCTTAAAAAAGAGAAAAAAGAGAAAAATAAATAAAGGAAAATAGGAATACAATATGACTAAAATCTTGGGGAGGAATGAAGAAATACAATAAACTAGCAGGGCCATATACTTACATAAATTGCTGATTTCACAGAGACCAAAGCGGGAAGAAGAGGACAGAGCTGACAAGAGAGAAACCCACAACTTGTCCAGGAAGCTTTATTCCAATGTCTCGAGGAAAGGTAACCGAACCCTCTCAACTTCTTCTTCTTCTCTTCAATCCACCACTAAATCCCAGTACCTTTCATTCCGCCGATTCCGTTTTCTGTTTGTTGTATTAATTTTATTGCTCTAATTCGGTTTGGGTCCTTCAAACGCCTCAAACAGCAAAAACCCTTAACTACAATGTGTTAATCGATCTTATATCATCCCATATTAGTTTGTAGTATCTTTGTGAGGGTTTAGGGGTTTAAGCTGTACTGTTTGACTTCATCAGTTTCATGACAAGCTGTAACGAAAAAAAAAAAAACCTTTGTTTGGTTGAGGTTTGAGTGTGTTTTTAATGAAATGTGATTGCTTTGGTCAAAGTAAAAGCTGGGCTGTCGGATGTGTGGAGAAATTGGGCACTTTTCGGGTTTTGTTTTGGAGTTGATTGTTGTTGTTGTTTCTAATGGTTTGCTTTGGGATTAGGATGGGACGGTTTTGGTGATTGATGTTGGCCCATCGATGCATAAAGCGCTTCCCGAGATAGAGAAGCTTTGCTCCATGCTAGTGGTGAAGAAGGTGACGTTGTTTTTTTTTGTTTTAGTCATTGGTTGTGTGGCTCATAGCATTGCTGGTTTTGACAATGTGCTTTGTTGCTTTTTGTATTGCAGCTGATTTACAGCAAAAGTGATGAAGTTGGAGTTGTTTTGTTCGGAACAGAAGGTACTATCGTCGTTTAGCTCATTGTGATGAATTTATGTGGTATCTTGTTGCTATTTGTGTTTCAGTAATGCTTTATGTATAGGCTTCATTCACTCCTTGGAGTTGAATGAAAGACAGTCTGGTATAACTATTTTGGGCAGGGGTTAGTATAATGGTTCAATTTGATCAGGCACGGAAAATGTGCTAACAATGGAAGTGGGTGGATACGATCATATAACGGTCATACAAGATATCAAAGTTGTTGATGAGCATCTTATTCAGGCTGTAGAGCAACTCCCACGTGGAACTCATAACGGTGATTGTATCCTTTTTATCATTCAAGCGTTTTCAGTGGTTCTACAAGTGTGCTTAGCCTAGTGTTCGAAACTTATATTGACAATTCTTGTCCTGCATCTTCTACATGAGACTTTTACATTCTCACGAGTCTTGAGATTCAAAAATTACATTTTGAACGGGGTACATGATTAATAAAGAATATGTGCACGAAGTTGTTTCTTCAGTTGCGTTTTGGCAAGCGGTATGAGAAATTGTTTCAGGAAGGAGAGGATACATGTAAGTAAATAGATAAACTTATAAGTGATCGCATGTGTTCTTATTTTCATGTCCTTGGCACCCTTGACTTTTTGGTAGTTCTTGATGCTGTAATTGTTGGGATGGATATGCTGATCAAGAAATATGGGGAGACAAACAAAGGAAAGAAGCGTCTTTGTCTATTTACGAATGCACACTTCCCTACTAAAGCTCCAGAAGACGGAAGTAAAGAAGATCAAGTTATGAAAATTGCCGGACACATGAATACTCAAGGCATGAGATTGGAAAGTATAGTCATAAGAGGAGGGCTTACTGGGGAAGCAAAGAAAAGTATAATGGATGAGAATGATCATCTACTGGATATATTCTCAAAGAGAACATGTGCAAAGTTAGTACATGTTGAGACTCCGACCGCATTGCTAGGTGCTCTTAGAACTCGAAAAGTTTCTCCTGTTACAATATTCAGGGGTGATCTTGAGCTGACTCCCAAAATGAAGATTAAGGTGAGTTCTTTTAAGTTCTGCAAAGTTCTCACTAATTTTTTTTTGTTGCATATCATTGTTCGTTGCTAATATTAATATTCTTGATGTCAATCCTGAATCAATGGCGTCTTTAATTTATAATTCTCCTCATCTCATTGCTTGATGTTGATTCTTGCATGTATTTAGTCGTCTCTTTTATATTCTTCTGTGCTGGTTATCATAGTAGAGATCAAAGTCTGGAAGATAGTGTATCGTAGATTTGAATTATGTTCCGAGTATCATGGTGTAAGAGTTTCTTCTGATGCATCTTCTTTACACCACTACTATTAGGTATGGGTTTACAAGAAAACATCAGAAGACAAGTTTCCCACTCTGAAGAAATATTCTGATAAAGCCCCTCCAACAGATAAATTTGCGACACATGAAGTCAAGGTGGATTTTGAGTATAAGAGGGCTGAAGATCTGAGTAAAGTCGTACCTCCAGAACAGAGAATTAAAGGCTATCGTTATGGACCTCAAGTAATTCCCATATCATCTGCTGAATGGGATGCTGTCAAGTTCAAACCGGAAAAAAGTGTGAAACTTCTGGGATTTTCTGATGCCCAAAACATAATGCGGTAAAGTTGTCCCATTTTATTCATATACATATAGCTAGTTTTTAAACATCAGTTGAAATTCTAATATTATGTTTCCTTTTTCTTTTTTGGGCTTCTTCCCTGCACATACATGTATATTAAAGACACTATTACATGAAAGATGTCAACATTTTCATTCCTGAACCGGGTAATACAAGGGCCATTCTTGCTGTTTCTGCCTTGGCACGAGCAATGAAAGATATGAATAAGGTGGCAATTGTCCGCTGTGTTTGGAGACAAGGACAAGCAAGTGTGGTTTTGGGGGCCTTGACACCCAATGTGTCTGACAACGATAATATTGTGAGTCTGAAGTTAAACATGAAGTTTCTTAGAATGCTTTCTTGAAGTATCTCTTTTTTCATGGT
The DNA here is from genome assembly GCA_963682095.1 of Potentilla sterilis. Lineage (NCBI taxonomy): Eukaryota > Viridiplantae > Streptophyta > Magnoliopsida > Rosales > Rosaceae > Potentilla > Potentilla sterilis. Next base: position 34,636,430 of record OY821766.1, on the reverse strand, counting down.
TTCCATATTAATGCTTCATGTTTTTGTTGGGCAGCCTGATTCTTTTTACTTCAACATACTTCCTTTTATTGAGGATATTCGAGAATTTCATTTCCCGTCTTTCAGTAATTTCCCAGCAGCATGGCAACCAAATGAACAGCAGCAAGAGGCTGCTGATGACTTTGTGAGGATGTTTGATCTTGCACCGCCTGGGAAACAGGAGGTTCTGCCGCCTGACTTAACACCGAATCCTGTTCTTGAGGTATCCAGTCATGCAAATTTGTCCACCTTCAAGTGTATTCTTTCTTCCATGAAAATTATAATCTCTAAAGGCCATGAAGAGGATTTTTTTACAACTGTCTGAAAGGCAGATGTGCAAAGCTCACAAGTATATGATAATCACCATGCTCTCTCTCCTTAATATACCTTGAGCTGAATTCATAACTGACTAACGACTTTTTGTTTCCAGCGGTTTTTTCGTCATCTCGAGTTAAAGTCAAGGGACCCAGATGCAGCTGTACCTCCAATTGATGAAACCCTCAGGAAGATTAGTGAACCAGATAAGGAGCTGATTGCCAAAAATAAGTCTGTTATTGATGCATTTCGTAGTCGTTTTGAAGTCAAAGAGAACCCAAAGGTCATCATTCATTCTCTAATTTAGCCGTACAACTGAAAGCAATTTATGTTCTTATTATACTTTCTCCTCCACTTTTCTAAATTGGAAGGCTGCAGTTGTTTCAGTTTATGTGTTTTGGCCTATGGTTATCTCTTTATTAGGTTAGCCCTCTTGTGGTGTTTATAGCAGATGTTTTGGCTCCTGTAACTTGAGTGAACTTTCTGTCCCTGACTCTTGTTTCTTTATTCTTTTTCTCTCTTTTTATTATTATTTGTTACTGTTTTATTTTTATTTTTTCATAGAGGGCTGTTTCTATTTGAAACATAAAAAAAAGAAAGAAAAAAAAAGTTTTGTTCCATATTCTTTTTACATTCTTGTATTTGGAACTCAAATTTTAAATATAATTGGTCTGCAGCTGAAGAAATCAAGTAGGCGACTGTTGAAAGAAAAGCCATCTGTGTCTGATGAAAGAGACGATCATATGGACATTTCTGATCAACCCAACTCTAACGAACATACATCTGGAATTAAGGTTACAAAAATTGGGGATTCTGCTCCTGTCCAGGATTTCGAAGCTATGATGTCCCATAGAGATAGCCCAGAATGGATCGGTAAAGCCATCAAGGATATGAAAAACAAAATACATGACTTGGTTGAGGACTCTCACGAAGGGGATAACTATCCTAAAGCACTGGATTGTTTAGTTGCACTCCGCAAGGGTTGTATCCTAGAGCAAGTATGTCTCTCTCTCTCTCTTTCAAACACAGAGGCAGATTCAAATACAAGAAAATGAAATAAATCAGTTCTCCTTTTGCTTTTATAATTTTAACTCCGTATATTAAGAGAAAATATAGCCTTTATATCGCCTTCATACATTATAAGTGGATGAAAATTTCCTAGAAATCAATGAAGTAGACGATCATATTAGCTAAAGCAGCTTGATATATTCAGCTAAGATGATGCTCCCTAAATGTTAGGCTATCTCTGGCCTCTATCAACCACATTTCTGTTTTCTGAGAATTATTAACACCATCTGTTGAGCTTCTATTGAAAATATCTTTAGACATTCATACTTAAACTAAGATATTCTCCTCTGCAGGAACCAAAGAAGTTCAATGATTTTCTCCGGTCTCTGTGCAAATACTGCCAGGAGAATTACTTGAGCAGTTTCTGTGAATTTCTTGCAACCAAAGAACTAACCTTGATTCCCAAGACAGAAGCTATAGACAGGTTACTCTTTCAATGCTCTTCCCTGCCCATCAAGTGCTTTCATGTCATAACTCATTGATTAATCTTCTATCTCTGATTTCAGTCCGTGACCACTAATTGGAATTTTGATTTATTTATGTTCCCTATGCAGTGAAGTTACAGATGCTGAAGCTAGAAGCTTTCTGGTCAAATCAGAACCAAAGTTGGAATGAAAGTTCCACTGCTGAAATTGGCAAGGTTTACTGGGGATGTTGACTGAGAAATCAATCATGTACAGATCCCAAATTTTGTTGATCAGTGAATATTTTGGATGTATAGAAATGCGGAAACATAAATGTACTTTTATCTTGCTACTCTGTTGCTTTTCTAATGAGTAGGCCCAACTCTTCTGTCACTATTAGTTGTGTCAGTCATGGCTATACAAAATTGCAGTGATGTTTCATTCTGTTGATTTCGAAAGTGTATCTGATGATTCTGCAGCCAATGATTCTTTCAGATTGACCATTCATACTTCTGAGAATCAAAACCTAAAATTTGCTTGTATTGGGGCCTAGGAATTAAGTAGCCTAAAATGAACTGTTTTGGAAGGGGCTTGTGTGTGTTTTATCTTGTCATCTGCAACATGAGAAACTATACTAATGTGGTTACAATCTACAACAAACCCTCCCAATCCAAATTCCGAACGTGCTGAAGGTTTCTGAGGAACTGAACCATTCTTTGTACAACTTTCAACGTTACTTTTGCAAAAAAAAAAACCTTATTTCGGTGACTACATTGAAATCGACAAATTTCCTCTTTACTGTGCTGTTTCAATCATAAGCGCTTACGTCCAAACCATACTGCTAACTGACCCTTTTTCTTTAGCAATGTAATGATGCAAACACCAAGATTTTGGGAATTTGTTCTGTGGTTCAAATGTTCAATGATTCAATGATAAAGAACAAGTCAAAAGGCTCTGCTCCATATGATACCATATAACAAAGTGTCGAGGCTGTTGTTACAAACTCACATTTCAAAACTCTACCGACTTTGATGTCATATTCTCTTGTATTGATGAGAACGGGAAAACCTCAAGACAATTTGCGCAAGAAAATGCAAAGTCTAGTATACAGCGGCGGCAGGATTAATCAGCAGTGAACTTTCACCAACTCAACATCGTATATCAGCCATGAGTCTGGTGGTATATCTTTGCCACCTCCACTCCCATAACTGCAAAACATTTTATAGCTAAGTGAGATTGGAAAGAAAGCAATGGATGAAGAGTATTCAGCTAAAGTTTCAATAACATACGCCATTGAAGGTGGGATCAGAAGTCTTCGTCTGCCACCAACTCGCATACCTGAGAATCATTCATGTGTATCATTCTCAAATAACAAAGACAGAATAATCACAAGCATAAATGTAAGAACAGATATCCAATTACAAAGTTAGAAGCAAGTTCCATAGTCATTACCATCAATACCAGCATCCAGACCCTCTATAACTTTTCTACGACCTGCAAGAAGCAGTATATATATGTAAATACAAAAGTAGAGACAATAACTTCAGTAAGACTGCTGAATTTCCATGTGGTATACCCAAGCGGAACTTTGAAGGAGGATCATCATCACACAAATCAACTACACCACCATTCTTTTTCAACTTGCCAACATAACGAACAGTGATCTGAAATAAAAAAAAAAGACTAGTTTAATTATCTTTTCTGTAGCAGAAACGTAAGTAAGGTTGACTACAATTATCTGTTCATATGATTCAGCCACACAAACAACATTAAAATTAATGTCAATTATAACAAAAAGACTACATGCCTTTTTCCCAGAGGTTGCAACTTTGCCATCTGAGTCTCCTGCTTCTAACTCCTCAATGTGTAATCCACTGGGGAAGGTTTTAACTTCAGATGATTTCACATTGACATTATTGACCTCATTCTCCACTGGAGATGTGATCTTCTCTTCTACTGGTAAGAGAGCTATATCTGTGTTCACAGTTTCTCCATGTGAATGGGTTTTGCTTTTCTTCTTCTTCTTCTTTTTGACTTTCTTTTCATCAGGTTCATCAACAAATTTATGGGAGTTATGGCCAGAAATCCTGAAAAAATGAAGGGAGAAATTACTTAGTCAGATAACATAATTGTCATAAATCACACAGAGGCAAGCAAGTACATATACACATACATTCTATACTTCTAGCAGACATTGCAATTGTTTGCTGATGGAGATTCTCAACTGCCTATTCACCCATGCAGGAGATGATATGGGCAACAAATAAATGATGAATGGTGATATTGGAATCATTTTGCGAAGCCGAAATATTTGTGTGAGTGCACATGTTTACTAGGGAGCGTCAAATAAATGCCCTCAGTGGCTCAGTGCATCTGTGCATATGCAAAGGGGCTTAATGGATGTGCATATTGAAACTCTTTTCATGCTATTTAGACCATGTGGGGACCAGACTAATATATCTTGTGACATGAGACACACCTGAAGTAAGAGATTATGTCCTCTAAGACTATTTTTATATATATATATATATGTATGTATGTATGTATATATATATATGTATGTATGTATATGAAGTTTTTAAAAAAACACTAGTACTCACTCATCCTTGGCTGGCTTCTGATTTTGTTCACTCTTGACTGGTGGAACCAAGCAGAAGTCACCCCTTGCCTCATCCTCTTTTACATCATTACCAAGGTCCGTACAGATAACCTCAGCTGTTTTCTCCTCCACCCGCTTCTTCCTTTTCTTCTTCGGTTTATCACTGCTTCCATGGCCAACCTCAGTAGAAGGCAATGATAAGTTATCTGGCATTTCAGCTCTGCTGCTAGACCAAAAATCATCATCTTCACTTAATTCTTCAACCATATAGTATGATGAGTTAGAATATACAACTAGGAAGGAAAAGGACTCACCAATTGTGGCTTCTATTTTCAGCTTTTGCCTCATTTTTCTGGCCTTCGTCCTCTTTTTGAAGGATATCAGCTTCCAGATATTTCTCCTCCTGCGGCCGTTCTTTCCTTTTTCTTTTTGGCTTTGCCCCATTTTCAAGCTCTACTTTAGAAGACAGATCAACCGGCAGGTCCAATTGCCTGCAGTTAAAGTTGCTGAAACATGGATCAATAATTGAAGGAGATCCATTGAATTTTAAAAGAAGAAACTCCCCTAGTGGTGATATGCATTGACATCTTAAAACGGGCCAATGACTTTACAAACTTATCAGCATGTGACGGAATGTCTGAGAACCAGATCACACAAGTATCTTTCATTGTTTATCACTTAAGCGGGAGGAAATACCTTTTCAACTGACCATCCACAAATACATCATCAGCCTGTCTAATTGATCCAGTAGCAAAATCATCCACTGCCGTCTTGTTGCTGGTATCAACTGTTCCCTTGTCAACTTTCTCTTCCATTTCCTGTGTTGCATTTTCATCAGTGGTTGATTTTGCCTTGAACAAAGATGAACTTGGGCGATTGCCATCATCCTCATTTTCACTTTCCACTTCTGAATCACTTACTAGGTACGTCTTTCTAAGTCGTCTGTGTGGCGTATTCCCTTTCTGAGGTTTCTTCTTAGCCAAAAACTCTTCTTCGGAATCAGAATCAGAATCAGAATCTGCAAATATTAATAGATAAACAGCTTACAACAATGTTGCAAAAGTTTCACCAATGAGGTAACCTTAAGCACAAGCTGACTCAACAAAAACAAAGATGGGAGCTAGTCAACTAATGCAGAGAACCAAGCAGGCCACAATGGTTATGTACACCACTAATTCCAAGTTAGTCAAACAAGAACTTATCATCTTCACGACAGACCAATAGAATCAGTAGAGCTACTGACATCAACTATAATTTGAAGCCACACTTTTTCTATCCCTACCTGTAGCATCAGATCCAGGAGTAGATGGGAAGACTTCAGGATCACCATCATCTATAAAACTATCATCATACTTCTCATCTTCACTGTTTACAGATCTCTGTGTTTCTGAGTCAGCAATGTCTTCTCCAAAGGATTCTCTAGACATCATTGTAAAGGAAACATAAAGAGTCTCATTTATGGTAATGAAAGAATCCAAAACTCAAAACCACCTGTGTGACTGTAGGAAAACTTTAAGTTCTGACATTTCCACACAAAAGAGGACTACTAGCCTCTTAGACCTCCATCATTTACAACTAACAAAATCCCATATCATTACTTCTCTTTATTCAGCAACTAATTCATTTTGAGACAGATACTAAGACCCAAAGATTATGTACAGACAATTGAAATGAAATTCAAGCCATAAACAATAACACCTTTTTAACAAAAGGATACGACTCATCTGGATTGTAAGGTCGACGACCACCTAGATAGTAACCAGCCAGGTGGACACTCCGAGGACCAAGAATCGAGAACATGACTTCATCAGCCTCATCAAATTCCAAATGTAGTTGCAAACACTCGGTTTTCTCAGGATACAAACAGCATAGATAAACTGGACTCTTGTTTCCTACATTACACTGGAGTATGCTTCTTTTGGTTGCAGCTCCCAACCCCAGTGTTGCCTGTGCAAATCAGTATGCCCATTATTGATCCATACAATAAAACACAGACTCACCATACCACAAACTCAATTCAAATATCAAAAGCAAATACAAAACTGGTATGAATGAATCCTAGACATGCAGTCACCTTAGACCTCAAATCACATTGTTCCTATTCAAATTTCTCTTAGAGCTATAGAAACGGCGAAAAACAAATCTATGCATCAATAAAATGGTCAAACTTATATAAACGAAGCACAGGGAGCAGTAAATTAATAGAAAGCTTTACCATTGAAATGTGAAGGCGTCCATTGGAGTCACCAGGTTTATGAGTAAAAGGCTTTCCGGGTTTGACTTCAATCCCTGAAACAATCAACACCCACATTTAAAGACTCAAAACCCACCCAAAAAAAAACACAGAAACTGATGAAAATTATAGGCAGAAAAAAAAAAAAAAAAAAAAAAAAGATTCAATCTTTTGAAATCTGAAAAGCTAATCAGTTCCAATCACTTCAACCCAGTTCATAACTTTCACTCTTTTCTACTCTGTTCCAATCAAATTAACATTTATAAATTTTTGTGGTATGAGAAATTAAAATTAACTCACCCCAGAAAGCCATTTTTGTTGGGTAAAGAAAAGAGTTTGAGCTCGATTGGAAGTGGGTTTTGAAAACCCAGAGAGAAACCGATTGGGGTACAGAGTTTAAACCCTGCGGAGTTGTGGGAGGAGAAACCTCTGTAAAGCCCTAGAAATATTTTAGGAGTGTATTTATATAGAGAAGAAAGGGGTGGGAGGCTTGTGGTGACGTGGCGGAACCTGAGTGGGATTTTGGGTGACGGTCTGGTGCTGATAGCGGAGCCCAGCGCGGGAGAGGTTAATTCTATTTCTTTGTTTAGACCCCAAAAATGGTGAGTTGATTTTTATATTTATTATCAAGGGATTCATGAGGTAACAACTAACAAGGCACCTTAGCAAGTTTAGTAACAAATTTCCTTAGTTAGTATTTGTATTAAGCTCCAGGTAACATAGCAATGCTATTACACTAACTCCCCTACAGCACAAATCTCGAGACACGTCAAATCTTTTGACGACAAATTGGTAAAACTGTAAAAGTTGAATGTTGTTAATGAGAGTTCGATGTTAGGAGACTCGATGTTCTGATTAATTTCGATCGTACAATTAGTTTGTTTCTTTTATTCTTGACAATTTTCAATGTTAATGAACAATTTTGTTCAAAATATTATTTTGACCATGAATACATTTTTCAAAAATATAAACAAATTTTTATGATAAATAAATAAATAAACACAGAATGTTGTAATACTGTTATATCTTGAGCAAAATGAGGCGAAGAACAATCCGAACTTTCTCGTATTTATAGCAAGTCTACGAACTTGAAAAAGACACTCAATCAAATCACCTGAAAATCTGTTTGGTTAAACACTTAACAGATCTCACATTTCCAAGACTCCCACTACTTTCACCACAACACAGCTATGCATATTCTTCTCGCCTTTCAAAACACAATACTATGTGTTCAGAATTTGTATGCATGCATTAGAGTTTAGATGCATATGACTGATCCATCAAATTCTACACATTGATTTGGAGGTATATGATTTTGATATAAATTTCAATATTCAAAGTTAATTAGGAGGACTTTGAAGGTATTAACCAACATGGCACCGCTGCCGTAAGATTAATAAGAGCATCGCCAAAAAAAAAAACTCTCTAAAAATTTGGGTTTAAGTCGTCGTCTTCCTCGTATCACTGTCAGATTCTCAATCAGTTCGGAAGCTACTCAACCCTGTTACAAAAGTACGACCCAAACTCCACATCCTTGTCCGAAAAAGACAAAATGAAATTCCACCACAACCCCAATCATCTTCACTCCTTAGTCTCCTCCATCATTAAAACTTCCAAGAAGACAGCCCAGTTCAACTACTTCACTAGGTGCTTCACTTCTCGGGTCGGGTTTGAGACTCCACACAAAAACCCAACTATGGATTCCAGCAACCACCAGGTACCAACATTTCCTTCATGTCATCATCTAGTTTTGTGTTTCACTTGAATATGAATTTGTTGGGTTTTTATTTTTGTGAAGGAAAATACAGAAGCTTCTTCAAAGCTGGTGCTCTATTCCTACTGGCAGAGCTCTTGCTCTTGGCGAGTTCGCTTCGCTCTAAACCTTAAAGGTTCTCTCTTTTTCATTTCAGATTATTAAAGTTCATTTTTTTCTTCTTATTATTATTATTTTTTATTATGAGTTTCTTTAATAATGAACCAGAGAATTGATCAAATTAGAAAGCTATGATGAATGTCAGCGAATTTCAATGTTCTCCTGTATTTTCTACTGAATGTAACAGTTTTGTTTGTGTGGAGTAGTTCGTCGATAGATTGGTAAAAATTACTAGAATTTAGGTTGCTTTGGATCTTAATTGTGTTTGGTTTTGTTGTTAATTTAAATTGTCAGGGCTTTCGTACGAGTACAAGCCGGTGAACCTTGCAAAAGGAGAGCAGTTTATTCCAGGTGAATTTGAGGATGTGTTATGCTTTAAATCAAAGTCCGTAAAAATAATGTCTCTACATTTAATTTAGCATGTGATGTTACTATTTGGTGAAGCCTTCAACTATGCTGCTTACTGTTTCTTGAAATAATTGAATCTTTGTTTTTATCCTTGGGTTGCAGACTTTGAGCGTCTGAATCCGCTGCGTTATGTTCCGGTGTTGGTTGATGGTGACACGGTGATTTCAGACTCCTTTGCAATATTGCTGGTTAGTGTAATTTCACAGGAAGTCTATATTTTTTCTTTTTATAGTGATATTTAACCAATGAATCAAGGAGTTGAAAGCCTTTAATAGGTTTTACTTCACATTTTGGACAGCGGTGTACTCATTTGTTCTTTTATGTGTGTTCTGGTGCTTTATTAGTATCTTGAGGAGAAGTACCCTCAGAGACCGTTATTGCCTGCTGACCCTCGGCTAAAAGCTCTTAACCTCCAGGTATATTGCTTTTCATATGCCATTAGTGATAATCTTGTTATAACTTATAAGACTTTTCAGAAAATGCATATACTTGCAAATTTTGGTGCAAATTTTTCGCTGCATTTTCTTCCCCCTTGCTGTTTTTCTTATTTCTTTTCACTCTTCAATTAAAGCATGTTGTGGATTGATATACTACATTGCTTCTCTTATATGATAGTCAGACTGTTGAGTCCCTTTTAAGTAATATTCATGGCGAGTGTTTACAGCTAATGAGTGAAGATTATAACAGGGTTCAAGCATTATCAGCTCTAGTATACAGCCACTTCACATGCTATCAATGCTGGTAATTTCTGTTTGTTCGTGTATTTTAAAATGGTTTTGTATTGATATGTACAACTGTACAAGTTATATTTTCATTTGTTCATGTAGAAGTACATTGAGGAAAAGATTGGTCCTGAAGAGAGCCTGTCATGGGCTCAACTCCATTTAGAAAAAGGTTTCCTCGGTGAGTACTTCAGTGCATATTCATGTCCAAGGAGTACTTTTCTGTATGTCATTCCCATTCACTTGTTTCCGTTAAGAAATTATCCCTCTCGTTGTAGTATTATATTTGTGGTAGATGCATAGTGAGTAGTTTCCCCCACCAGGTGTGGTGTGGTTCCAATGCCTTAACATGCTATAATAGTATACTCTTATATGATTGTTATTTACTGGCTTTGCATCAGAAGGCATATATTGTTCTATTAAATATGCTTAATAAATGTTCTCTTACATATGCTTAACAAAAACAAGAAATCATATGGAAGTGAGACAAAATAAAATCAAGTTCTTCTTTTTATGTCTTCTATACCATACATAATCTGAGGTAAAGTCACCTGTCATTGATTGTTACCTTGGTATTTTATTGATAATGATTCTCTGAAAATTAGAGTAGCAAAAATATGTTTGGCACCATTCTCAAAAAGAAAGAAATGGTATATTTGGCAAAGATATCAGAGGATATCTTATATTTTACCGTGCAGTTTTAGAGGTAGACAGAAAATAAGGTTTTTTTTTTCTTTTTTTTCTTTCAGCAGTCTACAATCAATTTGAAATCCCCCAGTGGATAACAGTTTTGCATCACAAAAATTCTGTAATTTCTAGGACTGGTATTATAGCTGCTGGTATGAATTACAACTTGCAGATTAAAGGCTCTTCTAGTAATATGTTTCCAATCTATTGTGTGAACTGAAAATTATCGGCTAAAGAGAGGTAAAAAGTAGAGGAGCATTGCGATCATGACATTTAAACTACCTAGGGAGCATCCAGGTAGGCAAACTACTAGTTGCTTAGGCTACTTTATGTGTGAAAACAGGTGGGGCTGCTAGTATGTTTGATAGTGTAAGCTGTGTTAATGCTTTTATTCGTATAAGTACACGTACATTATATATCCATCATGTAAACCACTATTGGTTGTTGGTTGTCGATGGTGTCATAAATTTGTATACATTTTTCTCTTATTTGTAGCTCTTGAGAAGTTGCTGAAGGATTTTGCTATCAGATTTGCTACAGGAAATGAAGTGTATATGGTCTCTCCTGAATTCTCTCTTATTTATGTCCTTTTTACTCCTACCTTAAGTCTGGTTAAACCGATATGAACTGACAATTTGTTTTAACTTCAACCTAAGACATTGTGAGATGACATAGTTGCAATAGTTGGATATGTGAATGAGCCTTTTGAAATTGGTGTTTCCGAAGCAATAGAGACTTGATTCTTGTCTTTTCTTTTTCCAGAACCACATGAGCTCTTTAAAGCAAATCTGACCAATTAAACGTTTCTTATTGCAGACTGATGTGTTCTTAGCACCACAGATTGCTATAGCTACAGCAAGGTTCAATATAAACATGGTAAACTCTCTTGCTTTTTTATATTCTTTTCTTTGGTTGTTAATTTTCTTTTTGACTTGGGTGTTTTCTTTTGAGGATTGAGAACGTTTCATTCACTGTAAATTCCATAAATCAGGGTTAAACTGAAATAGTAAATTTTGGTGAACCAAGTATTAACCAAGCAAAGAAAGGAGTGATCATAAAGTATCTGCTATAGCAGTTTTGGGTCCCTTGTAACACACCCAAAGCATTACGCATGCACATAAAAAAAGACATAAGTTGGCTCGAGCAGAAAGTAAATTGCCTTTCTAAAGTAATGTTTTGATGGCTTGTGCAGTCCACATTCCCCAGTTTAAGTAGGGTGAATGAATCATACATGGGTTTACCAGAATTCCAAGCTTCATCACCGGAAAGGCAACCTGATGCTGTGCATGGGCAGTGATCCCAGCGGGCTAGAAGTCCTGTTACAAGGATCCTGGCCGGTGTCTGTAGGTATGATCTGCTAGAGCATACATAATTAAAACATGTATTCAACCTTTGTAATCCTCCAATATATGCACTTCATTTTGCAATAGTGGGTCTGGCTTGGGAAAAAACCTCCCTTAGCTTCCAGCTTATTGAAGTCCATGTTATAAAAAAAAAAAAAACGGTGGCCTGGTTCCCATGCTCTTCACAAAACACATCACTCCATCACGTTGAAGAAGAGAGATGGGTTATAGATGTAGGAATAGATGTAGGAATCAAGCACGACTAGGTCGATGAATTTAGGGGCCGACGCAGAGGTATCATATTCAGACGCGTGCAGCGTCGAAGGGAGAAGGAAGGATCATGGTATTGGTAAGGTTCAAGAAGGTTGCTCGCAAGGAAATTTGGAAAGACACCCTAGCAGGCAGAGCGGCTAGGTCATTTTTCGTTTTTTCATAAGAATTTTAGTTAGCAACGTAAACTATCCTCACACAGTTACAACAAACCAGAAGCACCCAAACGTTAAAACTAAGAGACCATCAAGTAGATCCCTAAATGCTGTTTTCTACAAGCTTAGTGCGTGTGACTGTGTGAGCATATTTATGGTAATTTTATAAACTGATAAGTCTTGAACGTGATCTATAAGATGTATGTGGAAATCTTTTTTATGAGTTGTATGTGTAAATGTTGCAGGTATGTATTTGGAACACTAGCTTGTAATGCCAGTGAGATCGATCAGAATCTAACTACAACAGTTATAATTGTGTCTATGTTGCTTACAATTCGGAAAATATGTCTTTTTATAACGGATCTCCTACAATTCGATCGATCAGAACTGAGATGAATGATTTAGAGTGTGATTGAAAAACAAAGTACATATTATATACATAATCAATAATCAATCTTGTTGCGAGAACACAAAGAATATGGCTAACTGGATTAAGAACGTATACAAACACATTAACTAGGCTCGGGACTTTTGGACCGAAAACCCGTAGAACCCGCCGGAACTGAACTGAAATTGGTGGTTCGGTTCGGTTCTTAAAAAAAATTCAAACATTGAAAAAAAATCTGAACTTAATTGTAAATTTTTGGTTCGGTTCAGTTCCTGAGTAAAAAATAAATAAAACCCGAATTAGAACTGTTTGATCTGTGTATATTGATTTTGAACTGTTAAATTGAAAACCTAGATGTAAAAATATTTTAGGTTGTGTCTCAGACTCATAGTAGCCTCACTCCTCGGTACCTATCTTCATCTCAGTCTCCTCACTCTCTTCATCTCAGTCTCTCTCTGTGTCTCACTGTCTCTCAATCGAACAGGAGCAGCCCGCGTCGGCGTGCCCTGCCCTCGCCGCCCACGCCTCCCCCGCGCCTCTCTCCAGACCAGTCTAGACCACAGTCTAGACCAGTCGAACCACAAACGGCTCCACAAACGCCCCGCGCCTCCCCCGTGCCTCGCCCTCGCCGCCCTGATGTCGTCGACTGCAGGACTTGCCACATGCAAAAGTGATGGGATTCATTCCATGAGCTTGTGACCTGCTTGGGATCATGTTGTAGAGAAGATGAACGTTGCATAGAAGAATGAATATAGTAAGATCAATTTCACAACCAAAACCCTCATTTCGAAATGATTGATTTGTTTGTTAACTAGAGGAGATTATATATAATGACATACATCATGGACTTGCTATCTGAATTTGCTATTGATCATGGACTAATTCTTTCCACAAGGGATTGACAGGAATCGAGGAACCGCAGGAATCGTACCGAAAGTTTTGCGGTTCAGTTCCTTGCAGTTTTCAGAAAAAAAAAAAAAAAAAAAAAAACGAGCCGAATTATGACAATTTTTCTTGTGCGGTTCCTGTTTTTTTTTTTTTTTTTTTTAGTAAATCCGAACCATCTCAAGCCTAACATAAACTACATGTACCATTGAAATTGTCCCTGAGCTGGTTAACAATAAAATGATACAGAATGTATCAATTGCAAAATCAATGTTAGGCATAATGACTACTTTTCGAGATTTGCAGCAAGAATAAGAACAAGAAAAGTAACTAAGAATCCTTCTGGCCTTAGAAACATGAATTGCCTCATATCAGCTTTCCACCAGAACCAAACATATATGTCGCACACTTACACTGATATTGTAACTCAGTAGCTGTATCTGATTTTGGATCAAAATAGGGTATAAATGCCTACCCAATTGATTTTTTTTTTTATAAATTTTTTATCCACCATTAAACTCCATATATATAACAGTACAAGTGTACTGTACAATGCAAAGTATTAAGAAAAAAGCTCATCTCACTAACATAAAACAAAGCCCAAATTTAACGAGGACCTTCACAACCAATGTGAATGAAATATATATAATCAATCTTGTTGGGAGTGCATCAAGAATATGGCTGTGCCGCCTGTGCGTGGATAAAGAACATATACAAACACAGAATCTTCTTTGATCAGAGGTAAATTTCATTGAAAACATAATGGTTATTACAACCTCTGGGGTTAAGGCGGTCTCGTTAAAAACCTTGCTTGATCAGGGCAAGGAAAAAAGAGTACCACCCCCCATATATCAATTCATACGTACAATGTGCTAAAACAAATGCACAATGCTAACTAGATGGCAATCATGGCAGACGTCTATGTAGACATTGACGCAGCCTCTCTAATGCAATATAATGGTCCTTGGTCTTGCTAAATCTGCTCCTCCAAACCACCTCCACCCACTTCTTCATCTCCTCGACTAAACTCCTCAGCTCCTCCGTAGTCATGAGGTCCAGTATCTCCAAACAGTGCGCCGCCTCTTTTTCGATTTCGTCAAGAAGATTCCTAATCTTCCGGGGCACCATCTTGTCCTCCTTCAGCCTCAGGATTACAAGTTGAGCACTGTGCGCTGCCACAAACTCCTCCCGCAGATGCTCCTCCTCTGTCAACGGCACCGTTCGGCCGTTGTCAACCAGAAATTTCTTCATGAAATAATGGGAATATCTCAAGCTCTCATCGAATTCAAGAACCCCAAGAACCATCTCCTTGTACTTGTCGAGGTCCCATAAATAATGCCATGCTCGGAGCTTGGAGACTTTCGCGATTAGCTTAGCTCCGTTTCGCAATTTTATGATGAGGCCCTCGAACGTGCGGCTTTCCTCGTCGAACTGGTGGCCTTGGACGGTATCATGTCTCAAGGAGTTGAGCGTGGCCTCTAACTCACCCAGGAGGGGTTTGAGCTTTGTGTTCTTCTCCATCGCTTTGGTGAGTTCTTTGCACACTTCTTGGAACGCCGCCTCGATTTTCTCCATCGCCATGTCTAGTCTTCTTCGATCTGTCTGTATCTCTCAGAATTCTTGTTGTAGAATCCTAAAAGATTGGGGATAAAGCTGGTTGGAGGAAGATTATATATGAAAGTTCTTGGGAAATCCAAATCCTTAGAGGAATGGGATAACATAAATTGGAAAGCTTCGGTGTCAAGTAATTAAGTTCTAGCTGGCAATTACTGGATGTCCG
The DNA here is from genome assembly GCA_963682095.1 of Potentilla sterilis. Taxonomy (NCBI): domain Eukaryota; kingdom Viridiplantae; phylum Streptophyta; class Magnoliopsida; order Rosales; family Rosaceae; genus Potentilla; species Potentilla sterilis. The sequence goes on along the minus strand of OY821766.1, from coordinate 34,621,282 downwards.
TTACTAGATGTGCGTGGATGTCAAGCTAGCTCCCGACACCCAGTGAGAATAGGAAAATAGAAACTGATTAAATCAAATAAATGTACAAACTTTCCAACCGTACGTGGTAACAATGATGGATAAAGTGAGATTGGGATAAAAAATATAACGAAAGCAAAATGATATCTCGTAATTGATTTCATATCGATGAAGAAAAAAATGATATCTTGCATTTAGACAACGACTATGTCTCCCAATTAATCTCCATCACAACACAGCAGTGGAAAATCCTGGCACTCCTTAAACCTAGCTATCCTCGAGTTGCAGCAGGGGAACCGGGTTTTTGTAGTTCACTCGTTGAGCGAAAAGTGAAAAGTATTCTAAGAGCTAGAAATACTTCCGGAGTTAAGTTTTAGGCTTCAAATCATATTCATCGCTGAATCTGACTCTTCTAAAGTGAGAAAGTCGTACATTTAGCAAATTTTATAAAATCTCATTTATCTATCGATCTAATCTAATGGTTCAAACATATCCACGTAAAAATATCAGTTAATTAAATTTTTATTTATTTATTTAATTTTATATAATAATTTTTCTCTCTAATCAACAAAAATTAAAGAAAAAAAGTTTGTTGCCTGCCTTTGTGAACCCAGGATCAAGCGAGTCTGACGACTATATGATTTCATAATCTTAAACTTGATGCTAAATAGCATGTTGTTTAAAGCTTTAAAGAGAATTTTTACAGATAATTCATTCGAAGGAGGTCTCGTTGGTTCCTATATATATATATATATATATATATATATATATATATATATATATATCCTATTCAGAGCGGGGCTCCTTATTTGACATACTTTCTGATCAAATTTCTACATCTCCACTATTCAGTATTCAGGTATATGTGTGTAGATCATCTCTGTAAAATTTCATCAAATTTGATAATCGTTTGAACATTCCCAGTCGTAATTAACACAAGTGGTTCATACTGAACAAATACTGAACAGTGGTGATGTAGAAATTTGATCAGAAAGTTAGTTAAATAAGGAACCCTGCTATTTAATTTTAGAGCGGAGCCCCGTTCTGGATAGGATCTGTATATTTCTACATCTCCACCGTTCAGTATTTGTTCAGTATGAACCACTTGTGTTAATTACGACTGGGAATGTTCAAACGATTACCAAATTTGATGAAATTTTACAGAAATGATCTACACACATATGCCTGAATACTGAACAGTGGAGATGTAGAAAATTGATCTGCATATATTTTGGCACTTCTTACAATTTAAGTAGTTTCCTAACTCTACCAGGAAATCCTATTTATGCCTTACATTTTGCTGTCTGTTGCATAAAATCTGCTGTCTATCTTTGGAAACAAATCTCTTCCTTCATTGTGCAGATCCGACGGATTCTAAATCAAGTTGACTCCTTGTTTTGAGGATCTAAATCAGCTGCACACATCAAGGGGGAGCTGTACTATATAAAGAAGTAGAAAGTTCTGTCTTTCCTGTTGAATCGACTGAGATATTCTTTTGTGTATTTTGTTTAGTAATAATCTCTCAAGTTGACTTATTTCATCTTGAACTCTAATCTTGTTCTTCATCAATATCTATATATATGTGGTGAAGAACTTGTTGAGAGAGTTATTTACAGGTTTTGATCTAAAGTGTGGCATGATATTAAGTTGATCATAAGTTAGCAGTTCTGTGCTTGTAAAGAGATTGAGTTCAATATCTCTACTTGTGTACTTGGTTCATTGTTCCTCATTCTAGTGAATTCGTGTGGACTACGTTAATAAGTCTCGCAGTGTTTTTAATCTCTTATGAGATTTTCACTGTAGTTAACAAACTTTGTGTTCTTTCTCTTATTTTCTTCTCTTATCCGAACTACTTCTCTTGATCTCTTCTCTTAGTACTTTTACTTTGAGATGGGCTAGCCAGGCACCACCATTCCTGTAGTTTGAGAAGTGACAGTGACCAGCGGCGGAGGGAGCACTTGGCCAGGGTAGGCAAGTGCCACCCCTGAGATTCTTGTAAAAAAAAAAATACTATATGTGTATATGTTAATATGTATGTGTATGTTATACTTCTTATTATAGGACCTGACTTTCTCTTCCCATTTTCCTTCTTTGTTTAATAATTTGTATGTATCATCCCATTTTCCTTCTTTGTCAAGTAAACTGGATAGCTGTGGCGAAGAAACATGAGACAATGGAACACTTCTTTACCTTAGTTACTATGGTAGTGAATATTATTGGAGCTTCACCAAAGCGTCTCGATCTTCTTAGAGATTATCATGCTAAGTTTATTTTAGAAGCAATTCATGGTGGTAATCTATCAAGTGGAAGAGGCCAAAATCAAGAAACAAATCTCAAGCGAGCTTGTGACACGCGTTGGAGTTCTCACTTCAATTCGTTATTAAGCTTGCTCAAAATGTTCTCATCAGTTATGCAAGTGCTGAAAGATTTAAAACAAGGTGATGGAATGACCTCTGAACAGAAGTTTCAATGCCAGGTACTTTTAGATTATATACATGTCATGAAGAAAGTGTTGGGAGTTACATATGATTTGTCACAGTCTTTACAAAAAAAAGATCAAGACATTGTGAATGCCCTGAATTTGGTGACAATAAGCAAGGGTAGATTGCAAACGATGAGGGACACTGATTGGGATCATTTACTTGGTGAAGTGTTTTCTTTTTGTGAGGAGCATTGTATTGAAACTCGTAATATGGATGATGAGTTTCGAGTTAAAGGAAAACCACCGAAGCGAAATGCTCAAATAGTCACAAATATGCATCATTATCGTGTTGAGTTATTTTACAATGTTATTGATGTGCAACTTCAAGAATTAAACAATCGGTTTAATGAAAAGAATACTGAGTTGCTTCTTTGTGTTGCATGCTTGAATCCAAGTAATTATTTCTCTTCTTTTGACAAAGAGAAGTTAGTATGTCTTGCCAAGTTTTATCCGAGTGATTTTTCAGAAATGGATATTCAAATTCTTGAAGAGCAACTAGAGAATTACATAATGGACATGCGTTCAAATGATAAGTTCTCAAAATTGCATGGGATTTCTGATCTTGCACAAATGATGGTTGATACAAAAAAGGACAAGACTTATGTCTTAGTCTACTTGCTTCTAACTTTAGCACTTATTCTACCGGTTGCAACAGCAAGTGTAGAGAGAGTGTTTTATGCAATGAATATTGTAAAAACTCGGTTGCGTAATCGAATGGGAGATGAATGGATGAATGGTTGCTTGACTGCTTATATTGAGAAGAAGATCTTTGATAGCATTGACGATGAAGCTATTATTCATCAATTTCAAAACATGAAGCCTCGTAGAATGCATTTGTAGTTCTCTTAGTCTCATTTGTTAAGAGCATTTTGTGTAAATGCATAAGTTAGTGGTTTTTTGTCATTCTATACCATTAACTAGAGAGATATGGGCATATATATGTACTGTTTTGAGATACACTGAACTCAAGTTAGATATAAGCATTTTTATTATTGAATCAATCTATTGTATTTGTTATATTTGATATATTGGCACATGCTCAGGTTTTTTTGTTCTTCTTTTTTTTTCGGAGAGAAAAATTTCGCCCCACCTGAACAGATTTCCTGGCTCCGCCACTGACAGTGACAGTCTTCACTGCCGACACTGTGGAACTTTGATTTGGTAGCGGCAAGCTTGTGTTATTTGTTTCATTGTCTATTTCCTATCTGGTTATAAAAGGAAATAGTTATTTTGGTGTATTCAAGCATCATGTATTTGCTTAGGCCTCATCATGGGCCGGGCCGGGCCGAGCCAAGCCTTACCCTAAAATTTAGGGCTTAGGGTAGGGTCGGGCCGGGCTTTGACTAAGTCAACATAGCTTAGGGCCTGGCCGGGCTAGGGCTTTGATATGTAAACCCTTACCCGCCCTTAAGGCCCATTCTATTAGGGCTAACAGGGTCGGGCCGGGCCGGCCCTTTAAAATAGGGCCGGGTTGGGCTTTTAGGGCCGGATATGAAATAGAAGTCAAATTTTATAAAAGAAGTCAAATTTTGAAAAACGCTATGAAATAGAATTTTATCTTTATGATGAAATACGGTGATGGTAAAAAAATCACTTAAATCCGACAAAATTATAGCCCCGATCGATGCGGTCAACCTTATTTAAACTTATCTCTCTCTATGTGAAGTCATAGTATCGGGAGTAAACGTTCCCAAATTTTTACATGGATGATTACGTCTCATCTATTTGAGAGTTTAATGTTTGGAAGAGTCGACGAAACAAGTTCATCTAAAGGTACGTAATAGCGTTTTCGTGTGATAAGTTTTATGAAAATACGGTTGACCGTTTCGATCGAACATCGAACGTTTACGAAACGAGTTGATTTTTATATTCTACTCATATTTGACTATAACGATCATATCAGACGGTCAAAAATTTTATTTTTTGAATTTAGACATTATAATGACAACATGCTTACTTATTTTTTGAACTTGCTTCCTGTTTGCCCTTTATGGAAAATTTCATTACCAATTACCAATATCATCATAGAAATTACTCGCATGTAAATAAACGAGAACGTTCAATAAAAGAGACGACACTCTATACGTCATGACTAAGAATCATAGCATAATTTAACTATACTGTATGTATAGGCTCATCATGTATTTAAACATCATGTACGATCAATAATAGAGACAACAGTACTCTATAGGTCATTATTAAGGTTCTTAGTAAAATATTATTATATATTAGAGGAAAATTATTCAACTATTTGCACTGAGGTGTAAGTGAACCGACACTGAAATATACAATTTCAACTATTTGCTTAATCACCAACTATTTATATATATAGCCCTAATATTCGAGGAATGAGTTAATATGAAATAGAGAAATATTATAACTAAAGCAAATTGGAGAGAAGAAACTATGTTAACATGATTAGCAACAACAGAAATCGCAATAAAAAATACCATAAAAAGCAATGTCCACAATACCCACCTATTGAGGCGTTAAGACACACTGATGGAGTTAAAGAAATGACTGCGTAAATAACTTAAACATTATTGGTGCAAATGCACCTTGTTGCATTGAATCTGCTCGCATATACGTACTCGCATGTATTTACACATCATGTACAATACAATCAAGAAAAGAGACGACATTCTAGAAGTAATTAGTAAGACTCAGAGCATAATTTAACTATATGTAAGCACTCCGTCGCATGTGTTTAAACATCGTGTCCGATTAATAAAAGAGACAACAATCATAGGTCATTGATAAAATTTATTGCCCCAATATACTCTAATGGAGACCGGAGAGTGACCGGGGCAAGAAAAATGACTTCCAGGGACGAAATATTTAATCCTCAACCGCTACCCTCTTCATTGCCATTCCTATATAAGCTTGATCTCTTGTGAAGAAAATCTATGAAGGGTATCTAAAAACACTCGGCCTAATATTGTTTAGCGGGTCAAAACAGTAGTTAGTTAGCTTCTTGCTGACTACTCAGCTTCTTTTTGTGTTCCTTTCCACAAACTCACGAACTAAGCATTGTTGCGAAATTCATGCATTTTTAGTTTAAGGATTCAAGCTCCAACAACTATCGACACTTGTACGTTCAACACCAAACACAATGCTGCCTTACCAAAACCATCAAGAAGCAGAAGAAGCCCTTGGGAGAGCACTCACTGTTGCAGAGAAGCTATGGTTCCAATACTCGGCTCACAAACCAGATTACATCCTTCACTACCACAACATCATCTTCCTCATGGTGTTCTACACTTTGGCTCCTCTGCCGTACGTGTTCATAGGACTCGGCTGTGTCAAGAACATGGGCAGGTACAAGATTCAGCCGAAGGTGGAGGAGTCCTTCTCTACCATGTTCAAGTGCTATAAGAATGTCATGGGAAGCTTTCTTCTTGTTGTTGGTCCTCTGCAAGTGTTTTCTTACCCTACCATCCAGGTACTTTTTTGACCTATTCTTATTAGCTTAAGCTTTTGGTGCGTAAATATTGTGTGTTTTGATCTTGCAAAATAGAGATTTGACTGTCGATCCATCTCATAGTGGATAGGGATTCGGACGAGTTTGCCATTACCATCCTTGTGGGAAGGATTTTTGCAAATAATGGTGTATTTTATTATAGAGGATTTTGGAAATTATTGGATCCATCGGCTACTCCACTCGAAATGGGGGTACGAGAGGATCCACCGGATCCACCACGAATACGCTGCTCCGATTGGACTTGCAGCACCATATGCGCACTGGGCGGAGATCTTGATCCTCGGCATTCCGGCATTTCTCGGACCGGCATTGGTTCCTGGCCACATTATCACGTACTGGTTATGGTTCATTTTGCGTCAAATGGAGGCCATTGAGACTCATAGCGGGTAAGTGTTTTGGAACCCATTCGACATTGTTTTGTTGAAGTACTTTTGTTTAATTGTGCTTGTATTAGAAGCATATATAGAAGATAACTTTCACTTTTCAATTTGGGATAGCATAAGCAATTGCAACTTTTAGCTTATGAAAAATTTTTGCAACTCAAATTATTAGCTCATGATATCTGCCTTTTGCTACTTAACTTATAGATTAGGCTACCGCATAAAACTGTCCTGAGAGATTGCAGAGACAAGTGCTTATACAGTTATACTATTCAGGTACAACTTCCCTTGGAGTCCCTCAAAATACATCCCATTTTATGGAGGTGCAGAGTACCATGATTACCATCACTATGTTGGAGAACAAAGCCAGAGCAATTTTGCATCAGTGTTCACCTACTGCGATTACATCTATGGAACTGACAAGGTTTACTTCTTTAGCTTACTCTAGTCTAATCACTCGTATTTTGTTACACTACCAATCAAGAATATGCACTGAAACATATCACTAATCTGCAGGGGTATAGGTATCGGAAGCAAGCCCTTGAGAAGGTAAAGTACCTTATGATCAAACTTACATGTATTCATCAAGTTTATGAAACCATTGTACATCAAAGTTATTAACTCAAAAATAAACATTTTGCTCCCTAACCAGTTGGCAAAGCTGAGACACGAGGATGAGGGCCTACAAGAAGAGAAGCCAAATCACACTCCTGCCGAGACCGGAAATCTCAGTAATGAACTTGAGGGACTCCGTCGTCGACTACTAGAATATCAGTGACATGCATTGTGGATCCAAACAGCAGAAGCTAGTTTAAGATTAGAGGATGAACTACCACATTAGATCAGGTTTCCATTTGGACATTTTACTGTATCATTTGACAATAAACATGGAACAGGAACAACCAAAGTAGAGCGTTTCTACTGTTAAGACAATACTAAATTATTTACCGTAATGTTTACTTGCTTTTAACTATTTAGTTTTTTTTTTTTGGCACAGAGTACAACCGTACACGCACATGAAGTAGAAAATACATGTAATAACGAATCCATACTTGAAAGTATCAGAAGTAAAAAAATCAACTGATTGACAGTAACAAAGGAAAACAGAGTAGACTGGAAAAAAGAAGGTGTTTGCTGTGAAACTTTGCCTATGATAAGCAGAAGCATACATAAGTATGTAAGATGTAGTTCTTTGTTCAGATGGCGTCAGCTCTAGATCTCTGAAGTTTCAGGAGAGCTAGAAAAGTGAAGAAACCAGAGCCTAGTGTAACTTCAGTTTACACAAAAACATGGCAACTCAACCAAACAGTTCAGGTACAATTCCCTCTGAAACATGTATGTTTACCAAAAACACCTGAATGGCTGAAATCTGTAGAAACTCTCTCAAGTAGCTCAAGTATCTTGGGAATCTATCGAGTTCCAGATACAGGTCTGCCTTTTGAACTGTGGGTGTAATAGCCTCCATGAAGTTGTTAGAACTATTTATCCTCGATAGAACTTTTTAAGTGTATCTAGTGCACATTGATCTCTCCGTTCCCTGCATAGCTGAATACCCGCCTACGAGGTTCATTTATCATGTATTGGGGGATGGAGCGACCCAAAGTTTAACCTTTTTATCTACACTTGCTGTTGCCAAAATTAATACTTTCTTATCACCTACAAAAGAAGGAAGACACGTCGTTAACTAACAGTAAAAAGCAACAATGAACTGCAGACAAGTGCCACAAAGATGTGGAGAAAAAAGATTAAGTTTAACAAGGGGCCACTTCAAGGAATTGCATTTAGCAGGCTACTTCTGATTTGTCACACAACTAATCTGAGTCCAAGTTAATTTGCTTTTCTCAAAAACAATCCATTGGCAGGTTTTCAATTAGCCATTAAATTGTTCCCAATGCTATCAGAAGATGGACTATACTGAAGTATAGGTTGCTCAGATGCACCTGGGTTTCATACAGGAAAAGTTATTCAGGTTGGCCAGACCACTCTCCTAAAGTTCTCTAAGTAGGTATCATGATTTCGTTGTGCTAAATCAACAGTAAGAGTTGAAAAAGGTATCTTTGTATGTGGACAGAAAAATACTCATAATAAGAAGCCAACTTTCAAAATATTCAAGGTAAGTGATTTACCCATTGGAATAGCCTGTGGCCCCCATGCAATGCATGTGATAAAATCTGCATGAAAAGATAGGGATTAAAGAAGATTCACAGGGAGACTTTTTGAGGTTAATAATTCAAAGCATCATAAATCGTAATTTATAAATCATAAAAAGAAATCATTGCCGCTCATATGAGAAATGTCTTCCTAACCCAAGATAGATCAACTTTATGCATATAGTACTTGCTAAAATAGAGAAGTTGGTTAGGTATGATCATCTTGCGCTCAATCACTTAGATGTAAATGATCAGATCATTCTTAATCGATAATTGAGTTCATATATATCTACAGAATATGACAATGACATTACATCACTAAGGAACCTTAATAGATGTAAAGAAGAAAACTGAAGCCAAGTTTTAATCGTGAAATATCTAACATAATATTGAAAAACAAAGTGTGCATAAATGATATGAAAAATAAGACAATCTGACCCTCCAACATACCATCATGGGCTTTGTCAGCTGTGTCCAAAACCTTTCCAGTTTCAACGCATAACCACTGCAATGTTGAACCATGGGTTGCCGCCAAGACTTTTCCATCAGGAGATAAACTAAGACGATCATAGTGGGGACTACCGCCACAAAGTGGAATAGGAAACACATTGAGAGTTTTTGGATCCTCATCCATATGATATCGAACTTTGAAAGAACAGGGAATAAGGTTAGCGCAGAGAATTCAAATTACGAACACCAGGAAAAAAGACAAACATCTAATCTTATCAAATGAGCCATGCAGATGATACAACTGGAAACTGTTGTTATCCCAAAACCCATAGAGTGAATAGTCACCAATGCTAGGATTTATTGTTTAACATGAGAAGCATACTGTTTCTTGAATGGTAGCTTTTAAATTCTTTTATAATAGGTGCAACTACAACTTGTTTCCCTTTGAATAGCAAGTTTACCTTATTTGTAATTTATATCAGAACAAACAAAAAGTGGATTATGGCCCAATATAAATCAGTCATTTGATGGATTTGAAGAAAAAAAAAATTAGAGTATTTTAGAAGTCAACTGTAAGATCATACTTATTGATGAAATTAGACTTGTGCAAAAGGAATCAATATTGACTTACTATTGCTTTCTATTTTACCATAGGTGCCTGTTTCATTTGACTCACTATTGCTTTCTATATTACCATGAGCCAGTTAATAAGTACTCTATGTCAAACATACATTACATAGGTGCATGTTTGTGCGTTAAGGGTGGGGACAAGGGATTTCTTTTAATTAGCTGCATGACAAAAGATGGAAGTACAGACAAAAACTTTAATTTGTTGATACATACCATTGATATTCCAAATTCTTATTGATCCATCTTTTGATGCTGTGATAATTTGTTCCGAGTCTGGAGTAAAGCATAACCAAGTTACTGCACTCTGAAAAGCAACAAGATGAATGTAAGATAAATGCTGATAAATTTTCACAGCAAAAACATATTCAATTGCATAATAATTGAAAAACATGGAATTGGTTTTTGCAACCAAAATTTAGCTTCTGGCACTCCCTTATGTGCGGGTTTTGGAGAAGTGCAGGATCATATGTGCAGCAAACACATGTACTATAGCATTCATGCTAGATGCAACTGGCTTCGTAATTTTAACCTTAGAATAATAAAAATTCTAACCAAAAACCAACAGAATATTAAAAAACCACTTCACTGAAGTATTAGGATAATAAAGAATTAAACAATTAAAAAAAAAAAATTTGGCTAATGCTAAACATTTATGTTGGTCCCATTGAATGAGATCAACATCTGCAGTCTAATTATAAATTGAAAACCATCAAGCTTCCAGATTCGGAGAGGCAGGGAACTTGCATAATTAATAGAACTACAGAGAGGGTTGTGAAGACAGTCATGAATCAAAACATTAACATAAAAACATATAACCTTATGTCCTTTAAGTTGCATGGCTTTTGAAACCTCCTTGACTGATCCATCCTTTGAATATACGATCTCCCACACCTGCAAAGAAAAGTGTGCATAATAACAAGCAGATTAGAATATATACCATTTAGCATCTAGATTCTTTAAACCAAAAAACAATGGAAACCAATCATAGAATCCAGGAAGTTAATGATGAAACACAGTTACAACAAGTGAAAGTGAGCAGCTTATAAATATATGAAGAACAAAGCTACTAACGAATATAACTATGGATTTCAATGTTGTGAACTATCTCACGTTGATGAGATACTCGTACATCTGATGCCATAGCATCTTAAACACAAACAGTCCCATACAGCATTTGTGTGTTAACTGAATCAATTGCTTATGCTCAACATAAAGGACTATACGATACACGTACTTCAGACACCCCCAATTGCATCAATATCAGATGAGCAGAAACTTGCAACAAATTCTTGCAATTAGCAAGCAGGTAGCCCTTTTTTTTACAATAAAAGATTCTCTCTTTTTTTCTTTTTTCTTTTTTACATTAGAAATTAGATCATCTAATGAACTGCATCCATAACCGATGAAAATATATGATGAACAAACCCTTAAGAAGAACTGAAATTTAATTCTTGAAACAGGGGACTTCTAATTCTTTTGGCACTTCTTTAAATACCCCTTTTTAGTAGACTTTGATAAAGCCAGCGCACAAATTAGAGACAAATACCTTCACATCAGCAGTAAAAGCTGCAGCAGCAATGAAACGTCCATTTGGTGATATAGCAGCCATGTTGTTTTTCAACTGATTTGTGTCAACATGCCCCAATTTCTTGCCAGTTTTACCATGCCAAATTATGATGTCAGTACCTAAATTGTAACAAATCAGAACAACAATAAAGGTCATATAATGACTGACAACCATCTATTAGGACAGTATATAATCCAAATTTCTATTGTTTCCATTGATATATTTAAATGATTTCGAGTAACCTTAAGTTAGAATTATAAATAGATAAAAAAAAATTATAAAAAAAAGAAGAAGCAGGCATGCGATATAATGCAGGATATAAAGTTAAAGACTGTACCTTCGGAACAAGAAGCAATGATTGCACTCCCATCAGCAGTGCCATAACTTGCTTTGGTCCCAGATAAGGTGAGAATACCCAGTTTCTCATGAATCTTGTGCTGTTCCCACTTGATTTCTGGGAGAGGAACCTTGGATGGCTGACTGGATTCATTAGAAATTTTGGGTTTTTCCACCCCACCGTACATGTACAAAGAAGCGCCAGTCAGATTTTGGGAAGCGACAACTAAGGACGATGCATCATCAGAAAACGAAACTGCTACAGGAGGACCACCAACAGGCGTACTTATTTTCAGAAATCTGTTGAAAAGGTTGCACAAATTGATTAACGAAAAGCACCAAAAAGCATGAGCATAAGTGGTAATGAATCAAAGTATTTGACATTCATACTTGAAACTTTTGCTCGAAGCATCATCCAGCTTGAACACCCTGACAATTCCATCCGCACAAGCTGTAGTAAATCAAAAAAAAATAAAAATAAAAATAAAAAATAAAAAAAGATATGAGATGTACGCATCAGACATGTCAAAAATCAAAAGTCACATATAGCTCCAAGCGTATAAACAAATGTAACACCACCAGGGAGCACGTTCTCAATGGCAGGTAAATCCACTTTCTAATAATCACAAATACGTAACGGATTAAGAGTCAATGACCAACTTCTCATACGATTATCACAAATACGTTCTCAATGTACCGGTTGGCATTTTTTTGGATCATCAAGACAACTATACTCAACAACACTGCTACTAAACGAATGCGCAGAGTCACAAAACTCGACTCAAAATCAGCCAAAAGCACTAACAGAATGGTCTATCCTTCCATCCATCAAAGCACACAATGAACAGCATTAAGCTCATTCAGTGAAACAAACACCATTACCTGTAGCCAAACACCGTCCATCGGGAGAAAAACACAGTCCATCAACCGAATCTCCATGACCTTTCAAAGTATTCACATCCAACGGATGATGCTTCTTGTTGTGATCCTACATTTCGCCATCGAAAAGACTCAGCAACTCCAATTATCAACATTCAGAGATACAGAACCACTCAATATCAACATGCAGCTCAAAAAGCCTCATAATTCAATTCTAAAAGTTTAAAACGACGCCGTTGGAGGCATACCTTGTCGGAGGCGTGAGAGTGAGGCCTGGCGTGAGACTTCTTATGCTGGGAGGGCTTGGCCGGTTGCTTCCTCTGATCGGCTTGGAGCTCCGGTTTGGAAATGGACTGGACTTCGGAACTCCGTTTGCGGAAGTAGCTGCTGAAGAAGGCGAGGGCAATGACGGCGCCGATGACGACGGAGAGGACTGCGATTGGGATAACCGGATCCATTAGTGGACGGTGAGGATCGGATTGAGGTGTTTAGGGTTTTGATCGGACCGAGTTTTGGGGAAAATGGGAGGATAGTTTAGAATGAAATCTGAAATGAAACTCAGGGTTCAAGTTATTTTGTATCCTAATCTATAGTAATATTGGAATAATAAAATAAGAAAATAAAGTAAAACTATATATTATAAATTTATTTTACACTCTTATATATTATGATTTTACCTTAGAAAGCCAAGTTATATTAGTTTGTGTAAACTTGATATTTTCGAGTTAAATGGTTGTAATGAGCTATAGTAAGCAGATGTTAATTTAGTTGTTAACCCGCTAAGTCTCTCGTTTTAAAATGTTTGTAGCATGTAGCATGTAGCTAAATTTAGTTGTTGATCTAATGAATTCAATTTTTAACTAAGAAAAAAGACCAGCCCTAATCTTTGTTAAAAGTGCATGACTAATATTGGTAGTCATTGACTAGTATTTTGTGCAGTACATTGACAAATGAGCTAGCTAGTTAATGAATCTCATCCCATCTAACATAAAAAACTACTAATAATAGTCAACCGTTATTATATTGCCAACATATCTGAATACCGATATTTCAAGCATGTAAGGCGTTGCCCATCAATCATGCATTACTTTGGTACAAGATCTCCACTAAACAGATAAGAATGTGGGAGTTGTGTGGGCTCTACATGTTAAAGATCACAGCTTTTTAAGTATGCTTTGTGGATATATAGGCCTTGCAGACTGCTAGTCATAACAAACATAACATTCCAGTTATAGCCTGCATATTCAAGAGTGGCATGATTACAGCTATAAGGTCTTATCGACCCTGTAAGGCACTCGAATGAAAATTCATCTTACCTACATCAAATACCATTATCACTGACAGTATGAATCATAATAATTGATATCACAAATCTGAAACACATCCATATACATGCAGTCAAGTGTTGGCAAGAACAGAATGATCAACTCTCCTGCAAACGTAAGGATAACACACTTGGAATATTCAATTCCAATGCAGAATCCTAATGGCCCCTTCATGTTTGAGAGCTACCCTCCCCTTTCTGACTTTCTGATTTGATCATATGAACAGTGATAACCGGTATAGAAGTATATATACGCATGATGGAGCTGGTTCTTATACGTATCTTCACTATCTTGTACACAACCATGCTTCAGCAGGCAATGTATCTGAGAAATGACAACCAAAATTGTCATTGTTTCCTTCTCAATGCCAAAGAGTGAGGGAAATTGGTGGCTATAAACAGAACAATGATAATGGAGCAAGATGGACAACCTTTTTTCATAAAGCAAAGATTTGGGAGTCCACTGGTATCCGTAAATTTACAGTTTCAAGCCATCGACTGAAAAAGTTCTTTTTCTGAAAGCAGCTTCAGTTTCTGGAACACATAAAATAATCATAAGACACCACATGAACAGTTAAGCTGGATTTGATATCTTGTGCAATAATTGCTCTCTATTCATTTCTTGAACAGTGATTGAAAAATAAATCGGCCATTCCTATCTAAACTGCATGCAGTATTTTATGTGAATCTGAAAAGAAATTATGAGAATAATATGTGCATACATATATACTGTGGTTGAACACTAAAAAGACAATTCCAATCCAAACTGCATACAGTATTTGATGCAATTTCAGAAAGACAATGATGATAATAGTATGTGCATATCTACCGTAATATACTGTGGTGGTTCTTGGATACTGGTAGTTCCAAGAATTACTTCCCTTCTCAACTTTGTTGTCATCTTGTAACAAGCTCGTAGCTGAAGATCACATTAATATAAAACATGAGAGGAGATCTGTAAAACCAGTATGCAGATTTCTAAAACCCTACATAAAAGTCCATGACTCCTACCTCTGATCGAGTTGCCCCACCAATCATAAATACAAAAATACGCCTCCCCATCTTCTTGTAATCAGTAATATCACCTCTCAAAACCGAGTCACTACAAAAGATGTGAAAGAGCAACATATAGTTGATATCTAATTAATAGTTGCGCAGCTCAGAGTTTCCATATTAACATCTTTTAAAACACAAAAGGAAAAAAAAGCTCTGAAGTGCTAGCAACAACCAAATACTAATTTTTTTTTAATTTCTGAGAAAGATTGCAGAGAGTGCAGGGGATATGATGGACTAGTATCGTCTCAAGAAATTCAATTCAAAAGATGACCTTGCCAAATTGTAAAAGTTCCGAAATCTATGCACATTCAGTTAGTGAGTGAACACAATACTCAACTAGATACGGGCACTGTGAGGCTACCTTGAATATCCATCATCAGAATGCCGAGCGCGTCCCCAATTTGCAGTTCTCCTTGATCTTATCGAATGGGGATTAGTCGACTTAGTTGCACTTTCAGATGTACTCTGAGTACGTCTCTGGCTTCCTGCTTCAGCAGTTGTACCAGGTTCATTCATACATGAATACTCATTCTTTGGTAATAGACCTTTGTTAAGATTTTCGATGAGCTCCTAAAACAAAATCATCTAATCAGATACTGGTTTTATAATAAAATAAAAAATTAAGCTCCAATTACAGAACCTAATTTTGTTAACTAATTCAGCTTCAAATCTGTTTGTGGTTTAGACACTCTTCTCTTCCTTTCTTATTTGGTGAGAAGCTTTTCTCTTATTATATAAGCAACATGTTTTTTCTATCTTATTTCTACTATAGATTGTCATACTATGACTAATGCTATCCAATCACTAACATAAATCTCTCTATCCATCTGTCAGAGAGAGAGTGTAGAGTGGGGTTGTAATTCAAATTAAGAAAACACCAGTTGAAAAATGTTGAATTTTGTGGAGAGAATATATATGGAGATCCTGCAAGATGATCATGCATACATACCTCCATCAGTGGGAAAAATCGGAATAGTTGCCATGTTTCCTCCTCTTCACCTTCACGATCCTTTCTCGCTGCTTGTTTAGTCTGATAATTAAAACAAGAAAAGTTATGAACGGAAGCCTTTTGTTGCCTGTTGCTTGCTTTGATGCTTTCTGATAAAGGATTATGCACTAATACACAAACATATATGATGGGCTTACCTTCGCATTATTAAACTTGAGTGAAAAGCTACCAGTAGACTTTTTGGATTCTGATGATCCCTTCATCAATCGCATGTTATTCACAACCTTCATGTCCTCAAGTGATAACTTGGCCAACTAATTAAATTAAACAAAAACCAATCAACTTAACAGTAACTTTTCTTTCTCTTCGAGAGATTAACCTAACTACTGTAGTATAAGTATTAGATATTCATTCAGATTTCAACATATCCATATATTTCTAATGATTGGAAGGAATTGAGGGTGTTTACTTCCTCAGTGGAACAACAAATTACAGTGATAACCACATGATAAAAACTGAATTGAAAGCTATAGCTACCTGCATTAGCTTACTAGCTTTGTCTCCTTCAAACTTCTCAGGATATACAGTGGCATATATCATTAGCAAACGCAACTTGTTTTCAGGACTTGCATCCTGCATAAATAAGAGAAATATAAAAAATACTGTTGAGTATATACAACTACATAGTACTCAGCTACATGTTCTCTGTACATACCTGATTGGTCCTCAGATAATTGATGACATCCTTGGCTCCTGCATCTCCAAAAACAAGATCCTGCTCCAGTTGCCCAAGGTCGCGAAGTCCCTTTTCCCTGATCATTCTGTTAATTTTCCCTGCCATCTAAGACAAAAGAATCCAGCTAAGTTAATCAGCATGAAAGACAATAACCAAAAAGCTAAAGAAGCAGATGGGAGAAGGAAATTATAATAGCAACTCTTAGATAAACCAAACAATTTGCTAGGTTGTGATACATGCTGATACCAGGTAGTCAAACATTCCCTATGACCACTGTCCGGTCTGTCCCCAAGTTCTGCTCTGACATCCCTTATCCCCAAACAGGCAAACACAGGCTTTCTTTGAACCAAAGAAAGTAAAAAGTAAAAGAACTTGAATCTCACTCCTCTTTTGTTTTTGTTTTTTCCCTCTCTTTTTAACCATAGAAGATAGCTAGAATATTAAACTCCACATAATTAAATAATCTAAAATATAGAGAAACAGCATTTTGATAGCTCAAACTGTAATTGAAACCTCAAACATACAAAACAAAATGAATCCACCTTATATACAACATTGTGATAGGTTAAGGCTTTATGACTCTATTGAAAGTAAAAGCATAGATATTCAAAGCATACCTCAACATGGAGAGAAATCTTTTCCATTTGTTCAGTGTACTGTGGCAGAGCTTGAACCATTTTCTGCAGGTCCCGTGTAGATAATTCATTGCCATCCCTACAAAAAAATCATATTATATAATTGATGTGTATGTCAACAATATTTCACTAGGCATAATAACTTAAATAAAAAAAGTAATATATAGCCATAAAAAAGGAGGGATCAAGATTTATGATGCCTGAATATCCTGTTGGAAAACAACTTCAAAAGAGTTCTTAGAAGACACCAGTAGAACCAACCTTGCACTCTGTTGGAGCTGTGCAGCTTTATTCTTTGATTGAAAGGTGCTAAACTTGTCACTCAATCGTTCACTAGCCTGGTAATTCAGTTAGTGGACTATAGTATTCACACTTGAAATATATTCATGTAACTGAAAAGTTTAAGGTCGAGAAATATACATCTGCTATATGTGTATGGCGAATCTCGAGCCAGATAGGATCATTATCTTCCAAAAGGACCTCTTTTCTCTCAGGATCTCCACCAGTTTTGCTGGGAACCTATATAAAATATATGTCATGTCTATATCTAAAGAAAATTAAATGGAAATAAATATACAGTAAAAGGAAAAGGTTATAAAACAAACATGGCATACCTCATGCACATATTTGTTGCCATCCATCTCCAATAAATCGTGGCACATAGCATCATAGGTCCATTCGTGTATAACAGGAGCAATCTATACATGCAAACCCACAGATTCAAGAAATGAAAATAAAATATCTTCGGAAAAAACTAAACTAAAAGAAAAAGGATAGCTAGCCAATACAGTAGTATAACAAGAACCTGATCCACAGATCTATCCAAGATGAGTAAGTCACATGTTTCTTTCTGTGGAAAATTGGGAATTGAAGATTTATATTTTGAAATAATGTCCCAAACAGCACCAGCAAGCTTTGTAGGAAATAAATCACGAGGTGATGCTTCTGCAGATTCATCTACTGCATTGGAAGCACGGTATCGCACAGATGGAAGCTCCTGAGATAATGTAAACTTGTTTAGACATTATCTACCAAAAAGAAAAAGAAAAGTACAGAACACCAAAATTTATATGGATTAAGGCGACCAACCGTATGTTGTTACTAAAGTCCTAAAAGAACCAAGCATGTTAGAAATAAGCCACTGAGCCAGAAGCAGTATTTAAGGAGCCTCGTGTAAGTTATGACATCTTACCAAACCCAACTTTTGAAATTATAAAGACCATACCTTCATTGAAGCAAAAACTGTCGCAATTCTAGTTGCCATTATGTTCAAGCACTTCTCAACTCTCTTAGTATTCTCAACATCACCAAATAGCTCCTCCAATGCGCTATCTTGATCAGTGACAAAAGCCTGCATTAAAATTATCACACTGAAAAAAGTATCCCATACATGCTTCTGTAAACAACTCAAGTTCTTAAAGCCGTTGATAAATCATGACACCATGCATAAGGAGTGATAAAGAAAAAACAGTTACCTGATTATCGATGGGAAAATACTCCAGATTCATCTGCATATTACCAACCAAAAGTAAGATCCGACAAAAAATCAATGAACTGTCAAACAAATGGGTAGATGTAAAAGCAATGGGAAGAGATTTTGCTTTACCTCTCTCAATGCACCTATACGCGGTAAAACACTTGTATCACTCTTTATGTGATTTATAAGTTCCTTTGGGATAGGTGAACTGAAAAATACAAAGGCTCTGGAACCGGAAAACAAAGATACACAAGAAACAAAAAGAAACCACAGTCAGATACTGCTAGTTGAATGAATTGATAAAAGCTAAGAGAAAAAAAAAGAAGGAAAAACTTCTCTTACTTCCTGTATAAAGGCTCCCTTCCAGACATGTCAGACAAGAACATGACAATACTGCATGCTAGCAAAAGATAGTATTAAAAAGAGAATACGAAAAGCAAACCATAAACAGAATAATGCATGCATATTTTGACAAATTCTTTACTTTTCTTTTGATGGCTGGATATAATAAATAACATCCATTGAAGGCAAGGGTTCCCTCCTCCGGAAAAGGTCTTCCACCACTGTGATAAAACATACTAAAGTTTTAGTGAGTTTCAACTAACAATGAAGAGAATCAAGAAATACATCATCAATTTCTTATGATGTTTCACACAATACTGTAAATGATGACTTGAATTGCAGTGCACTCACATTTTAATGAATCATTGTATTCTTGCAAAGCCTGGTAGTGTTCACTTCATTTAAATAATATAAACCTTAGAAAAGAAGGTAAATACTCCAAATTGATGTACGGGACCAATATTTAGATTCCTTACTAATTTCATTTCTTCCTAAGTTACCAACTAACTCACTCCGTATTACAGCTTATTGTGAATGTATTCCATTACTGTCTCAATTATATTTCAACAAAAGTTCATTCCCCATCCAAATACTTGGTACTAATCAACAAATTGGAGTAACTAGGAGCACAAGCTATGAAGAAATAAGGATTC
Organism: Potentilla sterilis; assembly: GCA_963682095.1. Lineage (NCBI taxonomy): Eukaryota > Viridiplantae > Streptophyta > Magnoliopsida > Rosales > Rosaceae > Potentilla > Potentilla sterilis. The sequence goes on along the minus strand of OY821766.1, from coordinate 34,601,737 downwards.
AGGTGGAAAGGAAATTGATACAGAGATATCATGTATATACCGTAAAAGAAACATGCACATTGACAGAAGAACTGGCAATACGCCCGAATTATGAAAACAAGAAAAAAGAAAACAAAGAAGGAAGATAAACTTTTGCTCACATGAAATTTCTTGGTCAGTGATATCTGCCATTTTACATGAATGGGACATGACTTTCACTGTTACTTTATCCATGATGAGTACCTGTTGTGAAACAATTGAGGGTGATCAGAGTAACAATAGCTGAATAGCATGAAGTAAATTAATGAACTCATTCTACTGCAAATAAATCAAGTTCACCGAACTAAGTACATAATGATGAGTACATGAAACTTAATTAAGCACATAAGAACATTGAACAACCTTCCAAGATTTGGAATTCGCCGTTCTGGTTGATCCAAGCATTTCGTGCAATAACCCTACAAAACCATCCAAAGAAAGTAAGAAACCGTATCACATATTCACAGTTCCTCCATGCATTTCTCATCTCTAGCAAATCCAAACATAAAAATGATCAAAATCAAATCTCTATTTCATTCTTCAGTATCAATCCTTTCCCCAAAGATTCATAGTGAGATGTGAAACTGTGACCTCGAGAACACGGAGAATAAAATTTGACCCAGTGGTGATAATCCATTCCACCCATATATATTTGTGACAAACCAAAAAATGCCTAAGATTAACCAAAATTAATCCAGAACCTCAACGCCATTCTTCAATTTTACATTTGATTGATCATGATCTGGGGTTTCATAATTTTTCTAGCTCATGCATGTTCTCGGAAAAGAAAGAACTTACGGTCACGGCTGAACTGACGGAAACACTTGTACTCCGACACTCCGCCTTGGGAAAAGGAGGATTCAGAGTCTGAAAACGACATCGTTGCAGCAGAAGAAGCAGATTATTATTTCAGATTTTCAAGTTCTACGAAATAGTGATAAATTAAAAAGAAGCATTCAGAAAGAGAGAGAGAGAGAGAGAGAGAGAGAGAAGAATGAGTTGGAGAAGCGAGAAAGGAGCGGGAAAGAGGAGAAGGTCGTTACAAGAGGCTCGGACGTGTCACATGAACCGTTAGCTTCGCCTTCGTTTCACTTTCACGGACGAGCAAACGCTTCGTTCGACTTACTCTTTATTAGTACTGTCTCTGCCCACGACATCGTTTCGCTCTTGTTTTCTTATGGCTTCTTGGAATCTGGGCATGGCCTGGTATGGGAAAAACCCAGCCCACAGATTGTGTTGTATAACGAGGTCGTTAAAATGATCGAAATTTTTCAATGGCGGGATGAAACAAAGTGTCACTTAGGTGGTTTTGTCATCTATATTATTATTAAACAAACAGCAATTTTTAGTTAAAACATAATTTTTTTACTTTTATATTTTTAAAATATTAAACAATTTTATGAATGTATCTAATTGTTAGGGATAAAAATCTGAAAGTCAGAAATAATTTTTCTCTTATTTTTTAGAAATTAACTCCACACTTCTAAACTGTTAACTGTCAACTTCTCTACACTCATAGGGTGTTAGCAATTTCTAGTAATACAAAATGTCAAGAATGCTGATATTAATGTATCATTATTTCATTTGAGTAGTGTCTTTCATGTATGTTACCAACTTATAATAGTATTGTAAAGCAAATTGAGTAGCTAAATTACATAGAATTGGTAGATTCGTAAGATTGTTTTCGGATATTTTCTTGATGTTTATCGGGTAGAATTGCCACAATGTGTTGATTAGAGATAACCCTTCTCTTTGCAGCAGTGAATTGCATCACTGAACATCTCATCAACCCCATACTTAAATTCGAAACCCGAATCCAAGAGCTTCTTTGATGACAGACCAGGAAATTTAGGACCTTCAACTTCCTTTAATGATCTGCAAACAAAACATAAACAGATCCAAGACGAATTACATTTAGAGATAGATGGAAGCAAAAAGAGAGACTGAAGTAATAATATGATGTAGAATAGTCATTAACTTACTCTGATGAGGGTATCTGAAATTCAGGGAATTTGGCAGAAAGGAACTCGGCCATTTCTTCAATTGTGATGACATTTGATGAGCAATTGTATCTCCCTTTTGCATTAGGATGCTCGAAAAGGAAAAGGTGTGCTCTGGCGACATCATCAACATGTACCACTGACATATTGATAAGTATACGATATTCATCCCTGTTACCTACATTCAACATAAATGTCAAAGAAGATTTTTAGTGTATGTGACATTTTAAATGTGCATCATTCCTTTACTAACAAATCCTTAAAAAGGAAGAAGAAGGAACGTATCGATCAGGCTGAGACATATGCAAATCCTTTGGACGATATTATCATAAGAGTTAGTATTTGCATATGATCGTTTGCTTATTCTACGGACTTGATCGTTAGTCATTTTATACTAAACATACCTAAAACCAGCGCTAATGCGGTTTTAACAGAGCCGGGGAACTTGGGACAAATGAAAGGGCCAACAACAATGGGAGGAATTACGGTCACAACATCCAATCCATATTTCTCCGAAAATTCAAGAACTGCTCTTTCGGTTAATGTCTTCGAAATCATGTATGAACCTGCAAAGGGCTTCAAAGCTTTAATGTAATCTGTGTCACTCCAAGAATTTTCATCCCTGTCTTGCACATCCTTGTTGTTAAATACAACAGCAGATGCACTAGAAGTGTACACAACTCGTTTCACTGTTTTCGCATGTAAGCACATCTTAAGGATACTAAGTGCTCCATCGACTGATCGTTTGGTCACGACTGGTTCAGGTTCTTTGTCTTGGAAGTCAACTGGAGTAGCAACATGGAACACTCCGACGCATCCTTGGATGGCTGCATTGAAACTTTCCGGATTGCTTAGGTCCGCATTGAAAATTTGGAGCCTTTCTTCTGCTCCTGGTAGAGTTGTGAGAAAGCTTACATCTTTGTTGTGTTCTGTATGCAAAAGTGTTGGTGTTAAGGTTTGCTATTCACGCACATACTAGTTGGCTAGCTAGCCGTAAACTTGCATCAAACTTCAGTTTGTAATAGCACTAAAGGCTTGTTTATGTGCGAGCTAGGCAGAACAATCCAACAATAAGAAAACTTGTAAATTGGCCTTTGATCCCAAAATAGCAGAAAAAATGTTCCAGAAAGGCAAAAGGGTTGAGCATTCATGCCAATAACTCAATTCTAGCTACGCATATGGACCAGGTTAAATTTCTTTTACATGTTTACAATAGGTGGGTAAGTCCATATATGTGATGATCAAAGGTTTAAAACAAAATTTATACCCAGGAACAACAAGCTAATCAAAATAAAAAACCCAAAATTCTTTGATCAAGGAATCAACTAATTTAAGAAAAGCAACTTTAGTGAAACAGTGATAGTGGGCTCACCTGGGTCTGATCTAACAGTGGTATTGACAGAGTAACCATGCTGAAGAAGCCTCAAGATCAACCAGGACCCTATGAACCCTGAACCTCCTGTTACACACACTCTGCCTTTCTCCCCTTCCATCTATCTCCTGCCTTCAGTTCACAAATCTGGTTCGTTGCACTCTCTGGCTTTATATATATGAAATCCCTCCCCCCACCCAAAAGGTAACCTTTCTAGGTGAGCTATCTTTTCACATCCATTGCCTCGTTACTGTCTTATCATTTGTTCTAGTGCGCACTAGTCTTTCCCTATGGTTGTTGGTCGAAGCTGTGTCCCTATCCCATGATTACGAGAAGGCAAAATTACTGCTTTGGTCACTGATCTATGTCAATAACGACAGTTTGGTCACTATCGAATGTGAAATATCAAAATGGTCACTGAAGTTAATGTTTCGTTATCAAATTGGTCATTAAAAGTCAAACGGCTGTTAAATATAGAATATTCTTCGAATATTCCGTTTCTTACCAGGGTATTATGGTCACTGAGGTATATTGGCGCCATTTCACAAATTACCTGCGAAGTATACAGTAACTTCTCCCTCTCTCTGAAAATCCTATCTTCTCTTCAACATTAAGTTGTTGCAATTCTAATCAAATCTATATATTGATGCAGATTGCGGACAAGTACATGAGGGATGCCAGAAGCCTGATTGCCAACCATGAGCACAGCGAGATTGCTTCCGCCGTGGGACTACTAGACGCCGCCCTTGAAATCTCACCGCGACTCGAACAAGCCCTGGAACTCAAAGCCAGGTCTCTGCTCTTTCTCGGCCGATTCAAAGACGTCGCCGATATGCTCCAGGACTACATTCCCAGCCTCAAAATCGCAATCGACGACTCCACAGGCTCATCCGACTCTTCGTCTCAGAATCTGTCGAGGGAGCGAGTCAAGCTTCTCTCGTCCAACAGCAGCAACTCCTCCTCCGACTCGTTGTGTCAGGATCCCTCCTTCAAGTGCTTCTCCATCTCCGATTTGAAGAAGAAGGTCATGGCAGGACTCTGCAAAAGGAGGTTGGTAAGTAATGAGGAGGTTGGTGTTCTACACCCTCCTCTCTACCTTTGGAGTAAATGCACTGCCACCTATTCAATTATGTCATTTTCTTACAAACCAAAAATCAGAAAGATTGGGGAATTTGCCTGTTTTGATTCTCACTGATTTTGGTTGCTTATTTGGACTCGGAAAGCATTGGATCCCATTTGTTATAATAATAAATCTCATAACAACTTTGACTTCCAATTTGTCAAGTTTGAAATTGCTATATAATCTGATTAGCATTCAAATGTTATAAAAAATATGTTCACACTTTACCCTGATCTGCTTGCGTTGTCCGCTAGCTTGCTCTAGTTCGCTTACTGATTTCCATCGAAACAGAAATACTAATGGTGATTTTGCAAACTGCACATGCAGAGACAGATTGATTGAGTTGCTTGGGAATGAATTAGTTACCTTTCTAGTGGTAAGCCACCAGTGCTTCTTGTCATTAGAAGAGAGACAAGGGGAAGTAGTAGAAGCAGACATTGGTCTTGATCTAGCTGGGTTTGATGTTGTGGTGCTGTAGTTGAAAAGGAGGAGGAGGAGTTAACCATTCACAATGAAGAAGCTTCTGTGTTCTGCTTGTGGATGGATCATTTCCTCCCTTTCAAAGCATACAACATATTTCCTGTGCTGCTCTTCTTCTTTCTCTCCCTCTCTGAAATAATGGGATATTAAGGAATGAGGGGAATTATATATACATATATATATATATATATATATATATATATATATATATATATGGGAGGAAGAAAAATAGAGGGAGAGTGGGAGGGAATGGAGAGAGAAGAATTAATGGAAGATTGTATTTAAAATGTAAGGTCAAGCACGGAGGTTATCTTTCAGCTTTTGACAATTCTTCAAAAGCCCGCTAGTTTAAGCTCTCATCAATTAGTTCTATGTCTCTGAGTGCTTAAAGATTTTGCTACTGAACATATACTCATCAGTGTAGATTGCAAATGGTGAGAAAATCTTTCTTTTTATTCTTTTGTTGGCCAGTAGGAGTACTCTTTGTCTGTGTAATTCGGGTCCTTAACTATCATTACTTGTCAATTAGATATGCAGTGATGTACATATTTAGCTATTGTAATGTAATTGACAACCAGGGATCAGCTTTTCAGCTGGGAAGAGCAAGTTCTTGGAAACCAGGCAGTTGGGGTCGTTCTCCAAGTGATGCCCGGCAGGATAAGGAAGGCAGTTATTTTTCTACTGTATTAAAATCTGCCAAACAGAAGGCCAGCAATTTGAAGTGGCCGCAACATGATCCTAAAGAACTAACAGAGGTGGCCTCCTACTCTAACCCACCAGTATCAGTTGCTACTGCAAGCGCTAGTTCATCTCTGCCAGATACAGAAGCTGATGAGCTGCCTGTGTCGAGTCATATTACAGATGAACCGCAAGAACAACAAGTCGATGAGAGCTTGTCAACTCACAATTTGTCTTCATTGTCAGAAAATTTCGATGAATTCAAGGCTGATAAAGAAGCTAAACTACGAGAGTGGTTGGAAGGGACGGACAATCTGGATAATCCCAGAGAAGCAAGTGATGATGCAGAAAGATCTTAGCCTGTATATAAAATGGGGATTTTGAATTAAGAGTGAATAAAACAAGGAAATGGAAAGAAAAGGGGGGACTTAATGTTCTAGAAAGGTAACTAATTCAATCCCAATTTTAAATCGATCAAGGCTTAAAATGACATATATACCCTCAATACTTTGGCACATGTAGTGAATATTGACGGCACGTGACATATTTTAACGTCTCAGTTCACGGAGTGACCATTTTGATATACTTTTGCATAACTTGAGTGACCATTTTGATATTTCACATTCGATAGTGACCAAACTGTCGTTATTGACATATATCAGTGACCAAAACAGTAATTTTGCCTTACGAGAAAGTGTGAAACGAAAGAAAGGCCGTGTTGTGGTTGTTGTTTTTCCTTTCTTTTGCTTCTATCTTTTTACAATACATGATGGAATATGAATATGTCGGGTACTTAGAAGACTCAAAAAGTCTACGACATAATATTTAGATGGTATTACGTACCAACTACCAAGTTCTGTGAATATGGAATCTAAGATATACTTACTTATTTTTGCCTTGGATCCAAGACATTGATGTATAATAAGGTATTTGTATATTTCAAATTTGATAGTGTTTTTGTGGTATTCCAAGCTCAATAGCAGTAGATGTTTGGCCGATGATAAAACAATTGAGTTAGCTTGGGTTTGCGATTAGAAACATGTGTCATTAGAAGTGGACTCTTCTTTGATTATCAATTTCCTCAAATTTATTCATTTTGGTTTCTTGGCAGGATAGTTTTTGTATCGTATCTATCAAATGTCGCTCCTCATACAATTTATTGGAGGATAACCAAGTGGTAGATGCTCTAACAAATTATGGTTTTTCAACTACACGTTTCGTTTGGCTCTGATACCATTTTACCTCTTGATTTTGTTTAATCGTTCTATAATTTGGACTCCCCAATTTCTGTTTTTAGTAGTTAATGTTTGAAAATTGAAATTAAAAAGGAAAATTGTAGAAATGCCTAAATTACAAGACTTAATTTGTTTCGACATTATATATACTAACCTCGTACCCGTGCGATGCACGTGTTATTGATGAAGAAAACCGTGGAATTTAGTTAGTCTCTACATTTTTTCATTTTATTTAGTGTTTTTCTTTTAAAGATAGGATAATCTTTTTATGTAATTAGTTTAATGTGAAGGGTAATATGGGCATGACACAATTTGGTGGTATTTGTAAGGCATGACTTTCTAATAGTAGAGATATATACATATATATATATATATATATATATATATATATTTTAAGGTTAAAAATCATAACTAATTAATTATTTTTATATATATACTAGTCAGTCATACATGCTCTGTATGTAATATTTTAATTTAAAAATAGTAATTAAATAAGACAATTATTGCATAAAATAGTGGGAGAGGAAGATGGAACGTGGGGATAATTGTTTTAATTCTTTTTATGAAAATCTCTTTTTTAATTCACTACTGGAAAACAACATTGAAGCGACGACTTTTTGTCGTCAAAAGTCGTCGCTTCGACACCGAAGAGACAAAAAGGTCGTCGCTGGAGGTCGTCGCTTCGTTTTCGTCGTTTCGATTCGAGGCGACCACTTTTGCTACAAAAGTCGTCGCTTGGATATTTCAAGCGACGACTTCAAAGTTTGTCGCCAAATTCTGAGCAACGAAGTTTGAGTCGTCCCCTCACATTCGAGGCAACGAATTTTGGGTCGTCGCTTACAATTCTAGGAGACGAATTTTGGGTGGTCGCTTACAATTTGAGGGGACGAAGTTTGGTTCAAAAGTCGTCGCTAGAGTGTATGGAATGATAAATTTCATGCGACAAATATCAATGTTCGTCGCTTCATGTTTCCATTTTCGTTTTAAAAAAATTTCCCGCCGATTTCGTTTGAGTTTGATTTTCCAGATTTTCCAAATTTTCCAGATTTTCCAGATTTCGTTTTTGCGGGGTTGGGGAGGAGGAGAGGGAGGGAGGGAGGAGAGGGAGTGAAGATGATGGCGACGGCGAGGAGGAGTGGGAAGGAGGGAGGCAGTGGAGGAGGAGAGGGAGGGAGGGAGGGAGGGAGGGAGGCGGTGGAGGAGGCGACGGCAGAGGAGGAGAGGGAGGGAGGGAGGCAGTGGAGGAGGCGACGGCAGTGAATGAGAGGGAGGGAGGCGGTGGAGGAGGCGACGACAGAGGAGGAGGCGACGACAGAGGAGGAGAGAGAGGGAGGCGGTGGAGGAGGCGACGGCAGTGAAGAGGAAGGAGGAGAGGGGGGAGATATATATATAAACGAAAATCTGACGGTTCAATTATGGCCGTTAGATCTGGAAAATCTGACGGTTCATAGGGTCGATCCGCGCAATGTGTTTTAATTGGTTCTCAGCATGTGGCGCGGATTCAACACTGAAGCGACGAAGTAAGGCTAAATCCGTCGCTTCAATAATATTTAAAAGATTTTAAAATTTTTATTGATTATACTGAAGCGACGAAGTAATACAAAATCCGTCGCTTCAATAATATTTAAAAGATTATAAATTTTTTATGAGATTATACTCAAGTGTACAACTTTTCGAAGCAACTATATAAAAGAAGTAAAATTTTGAAAAATACTGTGAAATAACATTTGATCGTTATGATGAAATACGGTTATGGTAAAAAAATCACTTAAATCCGACAAAGTTAGAGCCCCGATCGATGCGGTCAACCTTATTTAAAACATATTAAACTGCCGTTTTGAGGGCCTAAACGAACTCGAAAGCCCAAAAAAGCCCACACGTCGTGGCAAGGCTACGAGTTTGACTCGTGACGTCGTTTCCTTTCCGAAAATGTATTACAATCGTCAATCGGACACCAAATGCCAAATCTACAACTCTCCAAACTATGAAAATATGGTTGACCAGATTTCAAAACATGAAGCGACGACTATTGCTCAATACTTGTCGCTTCGTATAAGAAGTCAGCGACGAATATTGACGAAAGTTATAAAATCCGTCGCTTGAATTTTACGTCGGCGACGAACTTTGAATTTTCGTCGCTACAGTTTACAAAACATTATTGGGAGGCGACAACAACCAATATTCGTCGCTTCAATAAGATGTGAGCGACGACTATTGATCAAAAGTCGTCGCTCTCGTTTTCTGAAGCGACCAATCCGATATTGGTCGCCTCAATGTGTTGAGGCGACGAACTTTGATTTTCCCTTTCCAATCTTCGTTGCCTCAGTTCTTGTTTCCAGTAGTGATTGTCATATTTAACCTTGTGATTAAACTGTTTTTTAAAGTTTTTTAATATTTGAGGGTTAAAACTATAAAAAAAAAAAAAAAATCAGTTATGATGAGCAAAACCTATTTTCTTAGCAATAGTATACATAAATGAAACGACATTTCTAATGAGTATATTTAGTTTTTTGTGAAAAATAACAGTTATATCAAACTCTTTATTATAACTCTATGTTATTATTTAGCTATCTCGCTAGCCAAATTTAGAGAATGTAATAGCTAAAAGTTAAAATATTTAAATTTAATACATTCTATATATATATATATGTAACTATATATATATATTATATATATTTAAACAACTTTTTATTTATTTAATGAATATTTTAATTTCAAATCAAGCTAAAATAGAGAGAACTGATATACACGTATTTCTAAAATAGCTAGCCAAAATGATTTTTTAAACTATTTTGGCTAAAATTTAATTAAAATATGGCTACTATTACTGAAGATGCTCTAAAAGTATACGTACATAATAATTTTAGAGATAACAGAGACCAAGTTTACCTCATTCATGACTCATGAAGAATCTGGAGAAGTTTTCGTTTGCAAACTCCAATTGGGCAAAAGCAAAGCTATTTCATGTGCACTTACGACCAAATTAAGGTCCAGATATAACTATATAAATATTAGGGCAAAGCGTGTTACAAACATGTACAGTACATTATTCACATGAATTGAACACACAAACGTACGTATATATAACTTATTTAATCTTCCCAACTTATCCATAATGCCGATGAGATTAAAAGTTAATTTGTGGCATCAAAGGTGTCAGTAGACCAAGTAACTACCGATCGATCGGCAATAGCTCACTGACTAATTAACAAGCACGTACTATAGAAAACCCTTCTCTTTGCAAGATTGAATAGCGCCATCAAACATTTCCTCAATGCCGCATTTGAACTTGAAGCCAGTATTCAACAGTTTCATTGATGATACATTAGTTCCTTTGTAATCTTTAATCTCCATTAAGTGACTGAAAAGAGCCAGTTAGAAAAAGTCAGAAGATCGAAGAAGATGAAGTCATATCATGTTAGCTTCAGTTATTTACGCTCATATGAGCAGCTAACTTAAACCCTTAATGATTAGTCTGAGGCCGGCTCATTGTGAAACCCTAGCCTACATCATCGATCATTATATGCATGCATGTATTCCCAAGTACGTATGTATTTCATTTACAAGAATATATAGGAGGAGAAACGATGAATCTCACTCTGGTGTTGAAATATGAAGTTCTGGGTATCTTGCGGAAAGAAAGTCATGTAACTCATGAATCGTTGTTTGGATCGACGAACAAATGTACCTCCCTCTTGCATTAACATGTTCAAGAAGGAAGATATGGGCACGCGCTACATCATCTATGTGCACCATGTATGTGCTAACAAGATATTTACATTGCTCTTGGTCACCTGCATGGATTCAAAAATCACTAGCAAATTAATTGAGCCAATTAAGATTCAATTATATACAGTAAAATTTATTGATATTGTAGTCGTTTCATGAATGCATCATTGTAAACTAGTTCATATAGTGTATGAAGAAAACATTACCGAAAATGGGAGCCAGTCCCATATACACCGAAGCAGGAACATTTGGACAGACGAAGGGTCCAACTACTATAGGCAAAACCACAGTGACAAGATCCAAACCATTCGTCTCTGCAAACTCCAGAGCTGTCCTCTCCACCACAGTCTTGGAAACCAAGTAAGAAGAGCTCACAAGCTTGTTACTTCGGCAAACATCAACCTCACTCCATGTGTTTTCATCAGTTTCTTCAAGCTGCTTGCTGTTGAACAATATCGTGGCCAAACTAGAAGTGTACACCACTCGCTTCACAGTCTTGGAATCTAGGCATGCCTTCAAAATGTCTATCGTTCCTTCCAGGGCTCGTTTGGTTACGGTTTCCTCGGGTTCTTTGCCTTCGACGTCCATGGGGTGAGCAAGGTGGAAGACACCGGTGCAGCCTTGGATTGCGTCATTGAAGGTATCGGGGTTGCTGAGATCTGCATCAAAGATTTGGAGTTTCTCTTGTGCTCCTGGTAGACTTGTTAGATAGCTGATATCTCTCTTGCCTTCTGCCATAGACAAATGGATCATATACGAGCTCATAAATTTGGAGTCTGCAGATGATTTGTCAACAATAAACCGTATCCTAAATTAACCCTTAATTATTATTCGACAAAAGTTTGTTGTACGAACTCCGATGAGAATTTTATTTACCTGCCTCAAGTGAAAGTGAATTTATATGTGATAAGCTTAATTATTACATACAAAACACTCAATTATGAGAGACATGCATCTAAATTCTCATTATTCCCTGAAAGGTGGGTTCGTTAAGTTAGTAGGACAGTATGCATTCGTATTCTCCAGCTTGACAAGAAATCAATCTTTTGATGCTAACTAACCGCTACAATCATTTTACAAGCTCTGATGATGAATTATATTAGTATGACTAAGATTGCTATAGCTAGCGTTCATCAAAGCTCAAAAGGACCTAAAAGAAGTTTAATTTTCTGGAAACAAAAAACTAGCTTGAACTATATAAGTTATGTGATAAAAAAAAAACATATCATAGATCGATTCCCTGAGTCATATGGTATATTAATCTTTATCATCACAATAACGAAAACCAACACCTTTCATATGGTATATAAACACGACCCGAAATTCCGAGTTACTTACCAGCACGGGATCTAACGGTGGCTCGAACAGAGTAGCCACGCTGAAGCAATCTCAGAATCAGCCATGAGGCTATATATCCTGTTCCACCAGTCACACAAACTGTGCCTCTCACTTCTTCCATCGATCGACGTCCGATCTCTCTGTGTAGTTCTTCGACTTAGTTAGCTATTGAAGGTGAGAGAGAAGATGATCGAATAAGTTTTCATGTAACCATTTGCGCGAGTTAAGGGTCAATAGATTGCAAGCCTGTCATATTACAGCTAGCTAGTTCTGCACATTCTTTGCGTTTCTTTTGGAGCTACGAGCAGTTTTTAATCGACTAATTGACAGATATGACAATCCCCGTTACGTAATCAAGTTCTTTGTTATATATTCATATCAACCCCTCAGTCCACGATTTAAACGATATAGATGTAGTCACGCATATATACCCTCTCTTTATTTCTCTCTAACAGCTACAGAAGTATATATATCTAATGAGAAGACCTAATTAATTAGATAGAGCATGTTTGCAACTTCCAGAAGTTTTTCTGGGCTTCTAGATATGCATTTTATTGCGTTTAACAGATGAAAGTGTTTATCAAGCTTAAGAAACGCATAGCGTATATAAGAGTGAAATGTACAGATCATATATTGGATATTTGGATGAGTTCAACAATAATTGTATAATGTATAGACCTTGACGAGGTTCATGATTGATTATTGTCAACGAATTAGTATAAATGTGGCGGTCATACATACGTGTGTGTGTATATATATATATTCAGAGACTATAGACTATATATACACAGTTGTGAACCATGAGGCACTAAATAATTTCATAAGAAGTCCACAACTAATGGAGGGCCTTCTTTTGGTATGAAACAAAATTGAAGTCCTTCTTTGCAATCCATCTTTTCTTTCTAATACATAAATGATAATCGATGCACATCAAACTATCTAAGTACGTGTAATATGTAACTTCCATTTCATATCTAGATAAACTGGATATGAATTATCGATGCTCTTGACAAAAACGGTGATATTTCTAACATATTATCCATGATTTTTACTACATACATATATCAAACCGGACCTTGTTGATGTTTTTATGGAGGTACTTATAATCAAACGTTCAGAACAGTTTCTCAAGTTAACATTCTTTATAGAAAACCCTTTTCTCTGCAAGATTGAACTGCTCCATCAAACATATCTTCGAGCCCATGCTTAAACTTGAATCCAGAATTCAGGAGCTTCTCCGATGAGTACCCACACGTTTTGTGACCTTCAATGCCCTTCAAAGAGCTGTAAAGCAAAGAGCAATGGTAAAACAAGAGATAGATAATTGGCATACATCAGAAGAGATCGAGTCCTATATATAGCTATAATGTAAAGAGATCGATAACTCACTCAGCTGTCGGTATGTCATATTCAGGGTATTTTGCAGAGAGAAATCGAGACATTTCCTCTAAGGATACCTGAGCCAATGAACAAATGTACCTCCCTTTTGCATCAGGCTTTTCGAAAAGAAAGATATGTGCCCTTACCAGATCATCTACGTGTACCATACTTTTGTTTTTCAGATATCCATAGAGATTCTCATTTCCTGCATGCAGGGAAAAAATGTACGTACATGCATGAGTCGTATGTATATCTGTACATGAGCCGTATAACACTTACTTCTCTTCAATAAAAGTTCGTCATAAATTCAAAAAAAAAAAAAAAAAAAAGTTCGTAAGGCTGACCTTGAATCATGCAGAGGAACAGATACACTGAGTTAGGGAGTGTTTGGCAGAGAAATCCACCGATCACTAATGGAGGGATCAAAGTGACAATTTCCAATCCATTGTTTCCCGCAAATTCCAGAGCTGCTTGCTCTGTCTTGGTCTTGGCAGCCACATATGGAGTCTCAAGTACTTTCAGAGACCTATGATATTCAACGTCACTCCATGTACTCTCATCCACAATGTCTTTGTTGGTTCCACTATGAGTAATAGTTGATGCACTAGAAGTATATACAACCCTCTTCACAGTCTTGGCATTCAAGCACACTCTCAATATGCCTAATGTGCCTTCTACTGATTTTTTTGTAACGATTTCTTCATCTTGTTCTTTCAGAGGATTAGGATGAGCTACATGGAAGACTCCGGTGCATCCTTCAATTGCTGCATTGAAACTTTCAGGTTGGTCGAGATCTGCATTGAAGATCTGAAGCTTCTCTAATGCTCCTGGTAGGCTTGTGAGGTAGCTGATGTCTCTTTTGCATTCTGGTCAAGATAACCACTAAACACTAAAAAACTAATACGTAGGTGGAGCAAAAGTTAACAACATGTATATCAGACTAGCATGAGAACAACTTTCTTTCCAAAAGACAAAAAAAAAAACAAACAAAAACAAAAACTATAAATTAAAAAAAATAATAAGAATATTCTTCAGTACCTATATATATATAATACCCTTATTTACTAATTTGACGACAAAGTTTATTGTTATAGTGGTAAATATAGTGATTGTTTGGATAATTGTAGTTATATAAGTTGTAATTATTTCACCTACGATACATTTATAAGTTTATGAAAAAATAGTTGTCGATGTGGTAAATTTGATTTAATTATATATAAATATATAAAACACATGTTGTAAACGACCCCTGAATAAAAATCTATAAATAGATATGCTCTTTCAAGTTTAGATCTAAACGGAAGAAATAGCGATAAGAATTTTCATCTTCAATGCATCAATTATTACTCATTTATCCTATAATTTTTCTGTCATGAATGTTAAACACCTATTAGACGATAAATTTTAAATTATTCAAGAAAATATTATCGATCACAAAATTTCCAGGCAAGATTAGAGAGGGGATATTGGAGTATTCATTTATGTAGCTAGCAAGTAGAAATTGTACCTGGATCAGGTCTGACAGTAGCTCGAACAGTGTAACCATGTTGCAGAAGCTTCATAACCAGCCATGAGCCGATGAAACCAGCTCCACCTGTAACACAAACTGGACCCTTTTCTTCATCCATTTTTCTAGCTCCTTCAAACCAGAAGCATATGTGTTACTTGAGTTCAGGAAGCTGTAAAATATAGAATTAGGGTGGCAAGGAATAAACGGTGAAGGTGATAAATAATACTTATATATGGATATTCTTCTCACAAAGCTGCATGGTATAAAAGACAAAACACAGTTGTAGACAGAAGAGGCCGGCCTCGAAATTGTTCACAAATTGTGACCTCGCCAAGGCCAATGCAACACTCTGGGAATCAAAGTTACTGTTGAGGGCGGCAAATGGGCGTGCACTGTCTTCATGGCTTGATACTTGTTTTTCTTTTTCCCCTAGCTCCTCTTTTCTTATATTAAACATTATTGCGTAATTTAGTTTTTATTGAAATTAACAGTTTTAATTAGAAAAAGGGTTTGAATATGATAGACCGGTATAATATATCTAGCGTAATGACATTAGTCTGTTATCTATAAGTAGAAAGTCGGAGTTAATTTGTAAATGGATAGTCGACAGAGTTCAACTCATATGAAAAACTAGTTGTTGAAATTCTAAAGCAGTTGTTTGAGCTTTAGTTGCGAAAATGAAAATGCTGACTTATAGTTAGGACGTCTCGGTGTTGCTACTAGCTAATGTTTACAATGTCGATCAAGTTGCTTTGTTTGGAGAATCATGAAACGTGCTCGAACACAAACAAGGGGATCAAAGTCACTGTTGGGGAGGCCAATGGGCCTGGAAGGACTACTTTAACAACAAATGTATGTCCGTTTTGATACAAAACACTGTGCTACCTATTTATATCTACCAAAAGCGTGTCATTTGGTCGCCTCATCTCACAATTAAGAATCCCTTTTTTCTTCAAAAGTAAGACATAGAATAACACAGTGAAACGCATACACATGCACATTCGCACTAGATCAGTAAATTAATACCCTGCTAATGAATATACGATGACAGAGATAGATAATGCAAAAAATGAGTTTTTTGTAATGTAAGAAAGTTTCGAAAAACATTATTTATATTTTTCATATTTTCCAATTGAAGTGTTATCGTGATAGAATTACCATTTTATTATAATTACGTTATATATATATATATATATTTTTTTTTAATTAATTTTGTGTCATCATTGTCCATATTTTGAATCGTAGAAAGAAACAACCATACAAATACCAGGAAAAGATGCAATTCAATCAAGATGGAGAGGGGCTGAAGTTGTTGGTCAAGTTCTCTCAATTAGAATATAAGTCCTTCTGATGATATTGATGCATAGAATATGGTGGTCTTCGTTTACCTTCTAGATTGATGAATTCATGACCAAAGGCACCTTCCTCATGGCCAAACAAACTCTACACAAATCCCATTATCCTAAAAACTACAAAAGTAGTTGTTAACTTGCTACATTACTTGCATCTTTGCCCAACTTTTTTCTTTAAATCATTAAACTCTCCAAGACTCCAACCCATCTCATAATCAAAAACAGAAGAAACAAAAAAATCCACATAATTAAAAAGAAAACTGCTCATTTCCTTTCTCAAACCTCATCTAAGGGAAATAAAAGACCTCAGCTTGCCTCAAATACATGGATTCCAACTCCGCACCCCACCTGGAATCCTCCATAAAACCCTTGATATGTCAAAAACTTGGCTTCCAAAACATATAAAAAACCAGACCCAACACTAAAACACTTAACTTGCTCTGTTTTCAAAACACTACTTCCCATTCTGTTCTTCCCCGCTCTTGCTTTGCTTGAACCTCCAGAAAACCCAGCTCAATCTTAAACCCCAGATCACTCTAGACTTCTGGATTGATCCGGGTCAGAAAGCCCGGATCTTTCTTGATGAATTTTGGGTCTTTTGAGTGATATTATGCATAGATCTGGAGCTGCCATGGCTTGGAATGTGTTCAAGTTCTGCACAGCTCTGAGGGGTCTGGGCTCTGTTATGATCCTCTTGGTTCTTGGAGTTGTGGGTGTGACGTATTACACTGTTGTTTTGACTAATTATGGCCCGGCTTTATATGCTGGCGGACTTGATTCTCTCATTGCTATTGTCGTTTTGATCTTGTTTCATTCATTGGTAAGACTTTAGAAAACTTGTAAAGTTTTGATCTTTCTTAGTTTTGGCATCCGGGTTTTGATGGGTTTTGTGTTCTGGGATTTTGGGTCTTAGGATAGTGTTTTTATAAATGGGAATTTTCCATTTTTGAAGTTGAACTTGTGGGGATCTGTTGGAATGATATCTGCAGCAAATTCATGTTTATTTTCTTTTGTATTTGATGTTCTTAAGAGTGGTTCAATCATTCAGTTATTGGTTCTTAGCTTTTAAAGTGATATATGGTGGAGAAACTAAAGCTGAAAGTTGAAATTTGTTACCATTGTGCTGTGCAGTTGGTGATGTTGTTATGGAGTTACTTTTCTGTTGTTTTGACGGATCCTGGTGGTGTGCCACCGAACTGGAGGCCTGCTGTTGATGAAGAAAGAGGGGAAGCTGACCCATTGAATGGTTCAGAATTTAGTGATTTGCAAACTGATCCGTCAAATCAAAGAGTCCGGTATTGTCGAAAATGCAACCAGTTGAAACCACCTCGTTGCCATCATTGCTCAGTTTGTGAGTCCCAATCTGTGCTAACCTAATGTCCTTGAGCAAAGTTCTGCCTTGTATTTGTTTTTACTGTTCTATTGGTTTATGGATCAGACCATAATGTTGAATGAATTATTATGTTGCAGGTGGGCGGTGTGTACTGAAAATGGATCACCATTGTGTATGGGTTGTCAATTGTGTTGGGGCCTTGAATTACAAGTATTTTCTTCTTTTCTTGGTAAGTTTCTTTAAATGCTTAGGCAGTCTTTTAATTACTTACTAGCTGTTTATGTCGACTACACATTATTATGTCAACTTATAATATGCCTCCATACCTAATTTTAGCTGAATCTGATTTAGGGTCCCCAACTTTGATAAATACCATTGTGCCTGGAGCCAGAAACACCGTATTTATTGTGATAAACTGATAACCTGTATTTACCACGCTCTAACTTATCATACCATGGAAGTGCAGAGGTTGCAAGAGTTGGTAGCATAGATATGCTTCCAAATTTTATCTCTAATTTACATAGAGGTTTTACGCATGATTGTAGGGCAATGTTATATCATGCTGGTTCTGATAAAAAGGTCATGTTAAAATTTTCTGCCTATTAGTGACTTGTGAGCATTCAACACAAAGTTATAGTTGGTGTAGTTTTTGTTGTTTTCAAAGAGAAACTGAAAGATGTTAAGTTGTTTCATTTTATCTTTTTGAGTAAGCTTTCAGCAACAAACGCTTACGTTCCTTTTTTATTACCTGTATTTACCAGTTCTTTTTTGCCAAGTTGGTAATATTTGTTCAATGGAATTCAAACATGTACTATGGAGATGGACTGATGTGATTACTTGTAGTAGATAAGCCTTAGCATATGTCATGTCACCTTAAAGATTCTATCTGTCAAATGTTTCTCCATAGCGTGATTTCTGGAATAATTGCTGGGTTGGAAGGGGAATAGCAGTGTGGACCTTGTTTTCGTAATCTAAAATCATAGTCCTCATGGGCTCTCTCTCTCTCTCTCTCTCTCTCTATGACACCTTGTGTTCTGATTTTTAGAGGTGAACCGTGTATAGTGAAATTTTTAAAGCTATTGTGAAGTGGCCAACATTTCTATATGAATTTGGCTTTTATATTCTCCATTCAATTGCAGTTGTCACCTTATGTTTTCATATAACTTGTAAGATATTTTAATAATCTAATGTTTTGATGTATGGAAATGCTAAAATACTTCATTATTAGATGGATTAGGAGCATTGGAGTATGCTTGGAGTCACTTATCAGTGCAAGATCTGTCAGCTGGTTCAGTGGATGTTTAATCAAAATCTTTGTAATAGTGATAAAACATGAGGTTTAGGGTAATTCAGGAAATGACATTCTAAAAAATCAATACTAGTGTGTGTCTTCTAAATAACAAAAGGAAAAGGTAGAAAGTTTGAGTAAGTTCTTATGTTTGAGTCCCCGTCTGGTATATCAAAGTGATGATCCACCATGAACTTATGATGGTTCCATACCTTTTAGGGTTTCATACCAAAACCAGGACTACATACCTGTCAGAACTGGTGAAGGAGAAATGTTTGAACTTGGTTTACTTGGTTGTTTTGATTCCATCATCTGTATATATTATTGTTGGGTGATTATGGTTTTGTGATTGGTGAATGTACATTTAGGTCTTTGTTTATATTTAAACTGATTCCTTCGTTCTATCTCAATGCAGTTCTACACGTTCCTTGAGACAACTGTTGTAACTTTATGCTTGCTGCCACACTTTATTGCATTCTTTAGTGAAGGGGAAATACCTGGAACACCCGGGACCCTTGCAACTACCTTCCTTGCTTTTGGTAATCTAATTTTACGTATATCATTTTCTATGCAGCAGGTTGCCTCTATTGTTTTTGTTGTGACTGATGACCTTGGTGCTTTATTTGCAGTTTTAAATCTTGCTTTTGCGTTAAGTGTGCTGGGGTTTCTTATCATGCATATATCCTTGGTGGCTGCAAATACTACAACTATTGAGGTATTTTCTGTTGTTTCTACCATTAACATTTTGCTGTAGTTTTTGCATTCTACCTTGTAAATGGGGAGTTCCTCAAGCATTTTCCTTGAGTTGCAGTATCACATTTTTATCTAGGTCCGAATTCATCACCACTTGTTTTCACATTAAGCTTATATTTGCAATGCTTGGTTCACTAGTGATGTTCAAAATTCTAATTAAGCTTAAAGACATGCCAACATATATGAAATAAAGCAGTCCCATGGCAGCTTCTGTTTGAAGTTTTTGTACAATACCCATACTAAGGTAGGAAAGGACTTTAAGCAGGTTAATAGATATGATTCAAAAGAGAAAACCAGGTCTTACTTTTCCCCTCAATGGTGCATTATGTGTAGAAATGGCAGGTTTCTTCTGATCATGTCTTTCTGCAGTCCCCTACTGCCATAAGCCTAGGGATAAAGTTATCTGTATTGGTGAATACAAGCTGGATTAGCCGTAGGCGAGGTTTTTTTTTTCTCTCAAGTGAAAATATAAGATGTTATGGGGCAGGAAGAGAGCCAATGTGTTTGATGGGGATGTTTGGTGGTTGCTGATTTTGGGGCCATGTGGATAGAAAGGAATCAAAGAAATTTTAGGACAAGGCTGTTGATAAAGACTATTGAAATAGAAATAAGTTTTTGAGCTCTCGCTGGGCTTAAATTGCTTCTGACTGAGATTTTTCTTTCGTAACCATTTTAGGGTCTGGAAGACAGCTTTTCACTAATTAGCCTAGTTTCTATGTTCTACTTTGTTCTTGGTGAATGTTTCTTTTCAACTTCTAATTCAAAGCTTAGTTTTTTTTTATTTTTTTAATCTTGTTGAGAGTGAAGATCCCAGTTTCCTCAAGTTTCTCTTTTCATGTGGATTGCTTATGTACTGATTTGTATTCTAGTTGTACCAATAAAGTCTAGAAGTAGATGCTGATGGGATTGCTTATCCACTGATTCGTTTTCTAATCTTACCAATAAAGTCTAGAAGTAGATGCTGATGGGAATTTGTTTCTGATCAGGCGTATGAGAAGAAAACCACTCCAAAATGGCGCTATGACCTTGGTCGGAAAAAGAATTTTGAACAGGTTGGTAGCACTTGCAATGCATCATATATTTCTTATCCCTTTGATGTATCTTTTAGTTTAACAAATATTGTGTATTGTGAGTAAATTCTAGTTGGTCATGTATTCTCTAATTTGCAGAAAAAAAACATTGCAATTTGTGTTGCCTTATAATAATGTAGGGGAATTCGGGATCACCAAGTCCTGAGATTATTGAATGGAAAATAAATTGGCAATAGCAGAAAAACTCCCGGGCTTTAGTATACAATGCGTGTAAAAACATCTTATATTCGTTCCTTAAAAAAAAAAAAAAAATCCTATATTCGCTAATTTGCATGAAATTCATTGAAAGTTGTGTTGCCTTAATAGTGTAGGAGAATTTGGGACAACCGAGTACTGAATGTATTGAAAGGAAAATTATTTGGTAATTGACCCGAGCTTTAGTGCAATGTACAGCTTGTAGTCAGTCCCACAATAGTTTTTACTTAAGCATGTCAAAAACATATGCTAAGCTGTATGAATATACTAAGCACTGTTTTATCACATTGTTTCTGTACTGATATTATTTTCATGAAAAAGGGATCGTAAAGATCTGCCTGATGCCATTATTATGTTAGTATATTGTAGAAGTTTAAGGAGTAATAATGGACAGTTTAAATAATTTGTATTTGGCCACATGGATATATGAGTCACTTTAATCTTAGACAATGCTGCTTAATCTGATATACTTGTTTGATAAGGAAAGGAAAAAAAAAATTCCAATGTGACGGTAATAGTAGTATGAACTCTGATATTTGGACAATGTGGGTTGACTTTCTAATTGAATATTTGACTTGACCTAGATCTTCAGACTAGAGTTCCTCATCACTCTGAAACAAATCACACATTTTGACTTGGCCGCCTCTTCCTTCTCTTTCTACTACGATTAAGTCTAGTGAATACAACCTCGTATCATCATGTAGAAGTAATTTTGAAAATCAATGCACCTCAGAGCAAATGGAATTTCTTTGTTGAATGTTGCATATCAGTTATCTATGTTACTACATAAAACTTATGTTGAGAATAAATACATTTATTAGGCGACTCATTATCGAAAAGACCCACAAAGAATAATTACTTGTTCTTTTTCATAGCAATCTTTGTTCTTACTCTGTATTATGGCTCCAAGTGTGTACCACTTCAACAGTGTTAAATGTGGAGTATCATATTTTTGTGAATATGGCATCACTCTTAAAAACTGCTAATCTGGTGGTGTTGGCTCATCAGGTTTTTGGCACAGACAAGCTGTACTGGTTCATCCCTGCTTATTCAGAAGAAGATTTACGACGGATACCAGCACTCCAGGGTCTTGAGTATCCATCAAAGCCTGAGTTTGACTCCCAAGACTTCTAGGCACCATATGTTTGCACGTCAGTAATACAAAAATTTACATTGTAACAATAGATGTGGAACCTCCAGAGAAAAAGTTCCCTTGCAGTCATAACTCATCAAACGGCTTGCAACTAACTTGGGCTCAGACTTTTTCGTCCCCACGATCATCACCTTGTAAGCATTACAATTAGAGACACGGAGAGATGCATTATCCAGAGACAGATCAACAAGTGCAGTTTCGGCCTGCAATCTTGCAGAAGTAGTGTGGGTTTTGACTGGCTAAAACTCATTTTATCTCTTGGGAGAATTGGGAACTGTATAAAAGGGAAATGAAACTTCTCCATCTGGGAATGTTCCGAGAGGTCTGTTGTATTATTCGTTGGAAATACAGAAAGCTGTGTAGGTGGCTTGTCGGTCAAGTGTAATGCATGTACTATATTTTATCGATAAAATATCTAATTTTCCGCTGAATTTATGCCTCTCCATCTTTCACTTGAAATTTCTTTTGAGCTGTTGTTTCACCACAGATGGATTCAGATTTGGTTTTCTTCTCATTTATTTGTAGTACTTCTTCCAATATAAATTTGACATGCCCTTCGCAGTTGAGTCACAGTTTCCCTGTCATCTGAACTAAGAATGATTTCTTCTGTGAAGAACAAAGGGATGCAACTTCGAAATTTTAGATACCAACTGAAGGACTTGAGCTTAGTATCGAGGTAAGATTAAGTCATACATCGACAACTGGACCTGATGCCATCCCTATTTAGAAATGGGCCATTAATATAAATTGCAATTTGCATGGCTTAATTAAAAGTTTTTATTGTTCAAAGTTAATTGAGTAATTATATATAATGATTTTACATTCAGCCTAGTCGGTTCAGTTTCAAGGAGAACCTCCAGAATCGAGGGAACTTGATGCTTTCTTTTTCTGTTGAGAATAACAAAAAGGCTTTTTTTAATTTTCTAAAATCAAAAAGTCTAAAACCATCTAGAAAATATAGGGAGAAGCATACGTGTCACTCTTTCTGGCGCCCTTCTGCATTATATAAAAAGCCAACAACAGAAGAAGGAAAGCAGTTGGGCGCTTCTGGAGTTTTCTCTATCATTCCTTCTCTCTCAAACATTCTCATTTCCAATCGTTCGTTCTTTCTTTCAGGTCAGAATCCAACATTCCCTCTATATTTCCTCTCCTTTCTCTTCGTTTTTTCTCTGCTTCCAATTCCAATCTCATCAACCAACTTAACGATTTGATCATTCAGGTATTTTCTCTCATGTACATGAAATTATGTTCCATTCGCTTGAAGATTCTAGAGTACTTGAATTATATATAATGATGAAACATAAAGCAAGCAATTTCTTGTCATGGCTTGATCAATGACTCAGACAATCATTCATTAGATGTTTTTGTGGCAATAGATTTGATTTTCAAGTTTCAACTGTGTATGATAGTTTAATTGATCCAAAAATTATCAGGTGCATATATATATATCATTGAGGAGTTTCTAGTAGTTTCTGGGATTTTACGTTCATTACTAGAATCTTTATGCTATAGTAATAATGTGGTTGATAAACAAGTGAGTGATTAATTGTTTTGCTGCCTTGTTTTCGCCTCTAGAGGGATAATATGCAGAGCGAAAAGCAAGGCAGACGCGGTTTCTCTCGCTCAGATGAGCTGTTAAATAGTTTCCCGGGATTTGGATCCCGTAGGAGCATGTTGCCTAGCCTGTTTAGTGGAATGGATCCGTTTGATGATCCCTTCTTCAGTCGGCCGGTTGGGGACATGTTTGGGTCTAGCATGTTCGGCTCAAGTGTTAGTGATGCATCACAGAGTGGTAATGGTGGGGGAATTATAGTAGAAGAACTAAACTCTGATGATGAGGTGGAGGAGGATGAGGTTAGTGGAGATGGGAGGGATAAGAGGAAACAACGAGCCGCTTCAAGCAATGAACCGTCTGTGGAGCATCCGGATGATGATGATGATGATGATGATGCGGATGGTAATTAAATTTTGGATCTGGTTTACTTGGGAAGCTTAAGGGGTATATTCTATGGTTTTAGCTTTAAGATTTTCCATAATAGAGTAATGGTTCCCGTGTTTAATGTAGCAGAAGAGAAAGACAAGAATACGAGTGAAAGAGGTGATCTTAACAAGGTGCAAGGCACACGGCCCCAGAGTCGTAGTGTTTCTGTTCAGAGTTGCAGAGTCACATATGGTGGTATAGATGGAGCATATTACACTTCTACAAGAACCAGAAGGGGAGGAAATGATGGTGTAAGTAGTAGTACTATATGTGATTCGATTTGTTAATATATTCTTCTTGCTTTAACTCTGGGACTGTGAAGCAGGTGATGATTGAGGAGACCAAAGAAGCGGATAAGACAACTGGTCAAGCAACACTTAAGATATCTAGAGGAATTCATGATAAGGTACACCTTCTACTACCACCTTGAACTTTGTTAGTAACTAACTGCATAATTCCAATACTACCTCTGGTGTGCAACAGTAGCCACAATATCTGGGTATATTATTACCGCAATAAGATATTTATACTGCTTATATTATAGGGTCATTCTGTTACAAGGAAGCTTAACGCAGATGGAAAGGTAGATATGTTGCAAACTTTACACAATCTGAATGAAGGTGGGTTTCTGCATCTTATCATGGCTAGTGAATAGCTGGTATTGTGGATGAACACTGAAACTGATGTTACTATTTTTTTTTTTTTTTTTTCAGATGAGCTTGCTGGTTTTGAAGAAGCATGGAATGGTAATGTTAAGGTGGACGTACCGGGCTGGAAAGAATCTGATAACCTAGGTAACTGATAGTAAGCGCTGCTTGATTCTTATAATATAGATATAGGCTGTATGCAGGCTGTCCTTAGAGTTCTGGAAACTTTGAAGTAGTCAGTTTGGGTAAATGTAGTCATGAACTGTGTATTGTGGGTGTCGTTTTCAGTTTCTCAGTTTCTGATAGAATCTAAGTTCTTATCTTCAGCCAGTCAGGCAATCTGTAGATTTGGAATGGAATATGTGTCTTCTGTACATGCATAGGTCTCTGTGATTGAAAGCCAGATGAAAAGAGAAAAGAACATTTTGCAAGACAAACTCGGGAAGTGATACTATACAGTAGCTAGAGATGCAAAACAGTAATACAGATTCATGCGGGTCTGAATAATAGTTATTGTGGACATACATATTAAAAGGTTCCCTACTTTATATCTTATGTTATTGTAATCTGATAATAAGACACTGGTACGTCATTAGCATTTTGTCATACCTATGAACATGAAAAATATGGATATATACCTGTCAACCTGTTAGTATGTACAGGGCATGTCATCTTTATACTTGCTTCTATGCATTCTGAATAATAAATCATTTTCTGTGGTTTAATTGTTAATGCCGTGACATTGTAGGTCAATGGAAGGGCAATGAACCTTGGAGTGCTGGGCTCCTTCCATCTTCAGAGCAACCACAGAGCTCCACAGGGTTTAGACCAGGGAATGTAACCGGGACTTACCCTGCTGGGAGAACCAAAAAGGTTGTTAGGATCAATATAGAGTAAATAAATACAGAGCATCTACGCTGATCAGAAGATGGGAAGGGTGTGTGTATTTCGTAGATGCTGCATTTGTGTTTCAAATTAGGAACAGTTAGACGGCTATTGTCTTTGTCCTGTAGTTTTGGAGCGGCTTTGTAGTGATTTGGGTCGTCTAATATTGTATTTATGAGAGTGAATCTTTGATGTGGTCAATCATTCAAATTAGAATGAGTGTGTACGTTGGTCAATCATCCGAATGAAAATGAGTTGTATATATAGACAGACATTTGCATTTGCCTCTTGACACATGATTGAGCACTTTACTTCAGTAAATTTGAAGTTAAATTTGTGCACACACATATATTTTTATCTTTTTAAGAAGAGGATCTAAAGGATGAGTTGCACATATATCATCAATAAGTCGAGTCCAACTGTGGAGGGATTGAATACAGACCAACATACCCTTCAATTTTGATTCACGTATATACCATATACTTGACGCACATACAGACTAAAGGATGAGTTGCACATATATACCACATACTTAACGCACATGTTTTCTGGGTTCTCTGTGGTTTTAAGTGCATAATATATTTTGATTCAATTTTGGTTTTGATGCATATTCCACATTTGGTTTCCCAGGTTCCTTCACTAATGCATGACTTGTATAGTTTTCTCCAATATCTTATTGTAATAGCATATGCCCTTTAGTATTGCAACTAAAAATGTTATCAGTGTTTGTTGATATGTTCGTGCGTATGCATTCTAATAGAAGATAAATCACATCCCAGCAACATCTAACTGAGAACAAAATTGGTGAGATTCCATATATTTGTATGGCATTGGAATGCACAATGCATGAGTATCCAAAATTAGATTTGCATAAGTTAGTCATGCTTGGGCAGATGGCCGGGATACATATGATTCATGGCTGAGATGTGACATGTTGCATTTGCTTCATGGCTGAGATTCTCTGTGAAGTACACATATATATGCATGAGCCATTTGCTACAAGTTTATTTTGTTGATGATCAAATATGGGTAGCATCATCTAGCTAGTTAATGGGTACAGCAACAAAGCAACTCTGGACATGAACGCATTTGCCATGCTTGAAATGCTGCCCGACGCAATATTGTAGACATTGGAGATCCCCATTCGTCGGCTTGCATACTGAATAGCAAAAGGGTCTACCTGTCTCGTTCAGTTGTTGCTTATCTTCTTCATTGAAAATCATCAATATAATCTGATTGTTAGCCAGCAAGATTTACACACACAAACACACAAACTGTTAGAATCCATGTTAGAATTCACAATACTTCTAATTCTGCACTGGCGAGTGTGATCAGAAACCAGTTCGTCGTGGCGAGTGGCGACTAATTACTCGTGGCGAGTGAAGTATATCACACTGTTCACTTAGTGAATAGTGTTTGAAGAAGAGTAGATGAACTGAACTTATGCAGTCTTTTCTTTGATCTAAAATTCTTGTTGATTACAGTGAGAACACTTCCCTTTTATAGGGATACAAAGTAACCTACAAAATATCTTAAGCTAGAGATCAACTTGACAAATTATAGTAATATGATACTACAAATATCTAGATGAAAAATCTCAGTGGAATGAACAGTAGATAGTCGCTGGAAAGCATATCAGCTTTTCAGTCTAACTCCTAGTTCACACAGGAAAGCATTAATTTTAACACTCCCTCTTAATGCTTTGCCTTATCATTCCGAGCAGGCCTCTGAGGTATTCAAACCTATCTCTGGCGAGTGCCTTGGTGAAGATATCAGCAACTTGGTCATCTGTATTGCAGTACACCAGATCAATCTCATTCTCCTCTACTGCATCCCTTATGTAATGAAACTTCAAGGCGATGTGTTTGGCCCTACTGTGATAGACAGGGTTCTTGCTCATGGCGATTGCAGACTTGTTATCACTGAGAATGGTTGTTGCTGTTCTATTTTTTTCACCAAAGTCTTCTATGACTCTTCTTAGCCATATTGCTTGTGAAGTGGCGATTGAAGCTGCGACATACTCAGCTTCAATTGTGGACAATGCCACTGATTTCTGCTTCTTTGAAGCCCAGGAGAACACGTATGTTCCTAGTGTGAAAGCGTATCCAGATGTGCTCTTCAAGTCATCTACACTGCCTCCCCAGTCACTGTCACAGAACCCAAAGAGTTTTGGTTCTACATTCCTCTCATACAGGATTCCAAAGTCCATTGTTCCTTGGATGTATCTCAGGATTCTCTTTGCAACTCCATAGTGTATCTTGGTGGGGTTGTGCATAAATCTGGACATCAAGCTTGCTGCATACATAATATCTGGTTTTGTTGCAGTTAAGTATAGCAAGCTTCCCACTAAGCTTCTGTATAAATTCTCATCCGCAGTACCACTTCCATCTTCCTTGGAGAATTTCTCACTGACCACTAGAGGAATTGCAACTGGATTGCAACCTAGCATTTTAAACTTCTCTAGTATAGTCTTTGCATATCTCTTCTGGGTAATGAAGATTCCCTCCACTGCTTGAATTATTTCAATTCCCAGAAAGTAATGCAGGATTCCCAAATCACTCATTTCATATTTCATCATCATATCAGACTTGAAATTTAAAATCATTTTTTCACAACTTCCAGTAAATACCAAATCATCAACATATAAGGAGACAATAAGTATGTTTGATTTACCTTCAGTCTTTGTGTAAAGGGCAGGTTCGTTTTCACTCATTTGAAAACCCCTTTCTGTGAAATAGGAATCGATCTCACCATACCAAGCTCTTGGGGCTTGTTTCAGGCCATATAGAGCTTTCTTCAGCTTGTAAACTTTCTGCTCTTTGCCTTTGATGATGAAACCTTGTGGTTGTTCTACAAACACTTCTTCTTTCAGCACTCCATTTAGAAATGCCGATTTGACATCAAGTTGGTGTAGATACCAACCCTTTTGTGCAACAATGGAAATCAGACCTCTTATGGTCTCATGCCTTGCCACTGGTACAAAGGTCTCATTGAAATCCACTCCAGGTATCTGCGAGTATCCCTTCGCCACCAATCTTGCTTTATTTCTTTGCACAGAACCATCTGAGTTCAGCTTGGTCTTGTATATCCACTTCAAACCTATGACATCCTTGTTGTCTGGTTTGTCAACTAGCTCCCATGTGTTGTTCTTCACAATCACATTGATCTCCTCTTGCATTGCAGACCTCCATTCATTTTCCTTCATTGCTTCTTCAAATCTTTCTGGCTCGAACAAGCATGCATTGCAGCTTTCATACACTTCATTCAAGCTTCTCATCCTTACTGGTGGAGAGCTTGGTGTTGATTGAGCTTCTGAAGATCCTGGCGAGTGTGTCGCTGGCGGGTGAGTCGCTGGCGAATGTGTCGCTGGCGAGTGATTTGTTGGCAAGTGAGTTTCTGGCAAGTGAGTTGCTGGCGGATTGAGTTTTAGAATTTCTGGATCCTCTTGTTCATTTTGAACTCTTACTTCTTTTACTCCTTTCTCTTGAGCTGAACCTTGGTTCCAATCCCAAGATGAATTCTCACTGAAGAGAACATCTTTGCAGACTATCATTTTCTTCTTCTGCAAATTGTAGAGCCTATAGCCCTTTGATTGAGAGTTGTATCCCATGAATACACACTTCTCACTGGTTTCATCCAGTTTATATCTCAGCTCCTCTGGGATATGTGCATAACAAATTGATCCAAACACCCTCAAGTGATTTACACTTGGCTTCCTGCCACTCCATGCTTCAAATGGAGTCTTTCCTTGGACAACAACTGTTGGATGTTTGTTCATTAAATACACAGCAGTATTTACTGCTTCTCCCCAATATTCTTGAGGTACTAATTTATCATGGAGCATGGACTTGGCCATCTCAATGATTGTTCTGTTCTTCCTCTCAGCTACACCATTCTGCTGAGGTGTGTAGCTAACAGTGAACTGCCTTTCCAGCCCAATGTCTTCACAGAACTTCTTGAATTCATTTGATGTGTACTCGCCACCTCTATCTGTTCTTAACTTCTTTAGCTTGAGGCCAGATTGTCTCTCCACCATTGCTTGAAACTTTCTGAACACGGCGAACACATCAGACTTTTGCCTTAGGAAATAAACCCAAGTCATTCTTGTGAAATCATCTATGAGGGTTAGAAAATATCTATTTCCTTTATCAGTTGTGGTTTTCATTGGACCACAAACATCAGAATGTACCAGCTCCAGAAGTACTTTTGCTCTCCAGAAGTACTTTTGCTCTCCAGGCTTTCCCTTTTGAGAATGGGAGTGTGTGTTGTTTCCCCAATGCACATCCTTCACACACTTCATTTACATCATTTATTTTTGGAAGTCCCTGCACCATTTCATTTTGATGCAGCAACTTGAGACTCTGGAAATTTAAATGTCCAAGTCTCTTGTGCCAGAGCCAGGGATCATCCTTTAGCTCCATTCTTCTTGCACTCTCAGTAGCATAATTGAGAGTCAGAGGAAAACTTCTGTTCCTCTTCATCTAGATTTCTACCATCAGGTTCTTGCTGCTTCCTCTCTGATATATCTTACAAGTGTCATCACCAAAATGCAGGTGATACTTGTGCTCAATGAGCTGACCAACACTTAGCAGATTTGAATCGAGAGTTGGAACCAACATCACATCTCTGATGTACATCTTTCCAGACTTGGTTTCAACATCAATGCTTCCCTTGCCTTTTGTATCCACCAACATTCAATTTCCCATCTTTACTCTTGTAATGCTGTTGTAGTCAATATCATGTAGAAGGTTGGCATTCGCCGTCATATGATTACCGCAAGCACTATCAACAAGCCACGCATTCTCCTCTACTGCAACACTTGCAGCATGAGTAACACAAAACATGTTTGTGTCACTCTCCTCTATGCTGTTCGCCTGTTGATTTCCCTTGTAGTTACAATCCTTCTTGACATGACCAAACTTGTCACACTTTGAGCACTTTGGTTTTCCTTTAAACCAACATTCGCCTGCATGAAGCTTATTACAGACAGTGCACTTATAATACCCTGAGTTGCTACCCTTCTCATTTGATTGCTGATTTGACTTTCCCTCCCACTTCTTTCCTTTTGCTTTCCAGTTCTTTTTCTGTTTAGAATTTGAACTAGATGGCTCACTCCTATTTGAGTTAAGGTTGAGTGTGTGGAAGGCTTTTTCAGTTTCTTCATCATGACTTGTCAACCTATGATCAAAAGCCTTTAATGTTCCCATCAGATCCTGAACTCTTAGAGTTTTCAAATCCCTAGTCTCCTCTATAATACTGACTATAGCATCATACTTCCTATTCAGGCTCATTAGGATTTTTTGAACTACTCTCGTCTCATCTAATGGTTCATTGTAGGTTCTTATCTGATTAACAATATCAATCAGCCTAGTGCTATAATCACCTAACAACTCAATATCATTCATTTTTGTATACTCAAAATCTCTTCTAATAGATTGTACCTTGACAGCTCTGACCTTTGCTGATCCTCTGTACTCAAGGCTGAGTGCATCCCATGCTGCTTTGGCTGTCTTCTCATTTGAGATTCTGGGAAAAATCTCATCTGTGACTGAAGTCTGCAGGATATTGAGTGCTCTAGCATCCTTCTTGATGTTTGACTTCAGTTCAGTTAGCTGAGCAATTGTCATATCTTCTGCTGCATCTGGTCTTATGTATCATTCTTCTACGAGACTCCATAGATCTCGTGAGATGAACATAGTCTCCATCTTGATTATCCAGAAATCAAGGGAAAATGGCTGAATTGATCACTGAAGTATGCCCCATTCTAAACTTTGCTCACTGAAGTTTGTCCAATATCACTTTGCTCACTATCGAATTACACTTGTGTTCACTTTGATCACTCCGTCTAAATCAGACGTTAAAATTAAAAAAACTTCGTAAACAATCATTAGTAGTAGGGGTATTTTAGTCATATCACTTTGCTCACTATCTCTTTTGCCTGACCCGAAGAGAGAGAAAGAGAGAGAGAGGGGCAGAGGCGGTCGCCGTCGCCGGAGACGATTCCGGCCACCTCCGACCTCGTGACGTGGCGTGTTCGACGCGGCTCGGCGTCCCCTATCGATCGGTGGGTTCGATCGGCGACGAGGTTGCCGGAGAAGTGTGAATCGATGGAAGGAAAAGCTAGGGATTCGGATTATTTGGGTTCGCCGTCACCGGCGTGGTTCCCGGCCAATCTCAGGTATAATCGAGGTCATGAGAACCTCTATATGGGTTGTTTCCAGCTCTGTGGAGCCATGGTGCAAATTTCATCCCTCACTTCCTCCAACAGTTGAATGACCCGGTCATAGTTGGGCTCTTCCTGGTTTACAGATTCCATTATGCCATCCCAGAAAGCCTTCTCCATTGTGTTTCTTATCTTTGCCTGAAAATAACAAGAGAACCATACAGACAACTGTTATGATTTCAAACCCAGTATTGGTTGCTGTATAACACACATCAAAATGTTGCTCAAGAAAGGTATTTTAAGAGAGATTTCAACATCTAAAGCAAAAGGTGACAGTATTATTTCTACCTGGACATTATCTTGATCTTCATCGGCAGCATTGAAGATATTAGCATAAGCATGATTTTGATCATGGAGAAACTCATTCACAATCAGTTCATTCTCGGTGACCGGCTTTTGGGAAGAAGATCCAGGCTTCCCACCCAAATTGATCTTAGAGGACTCTGATCCTTTCTGCCTAATATTTTCATCTTCCTGAAATAGGGAACGAACTACACGACTTGGATTATCTATGCCAGCAACAGCAGGACCAGCTGATGAACTTGGAGGGCTAGGAGACACAAGCTGTGTCATTTGCAACCCTGATGGACTTCCATTTTCCTTTTCTGCAAAATACTTGGACCGTGTTTCAGATAAAGCAGATTTCATACGCTCAATCCCAGCTTCTCCACTTAAGTGTTGCACCTTTTCTCTCAATAGCTTTTGGTCTTCTGCAACCTGCATGAAGAAATCACCAAATATCCGCTAAAATGTCTCACACACACATTATGTGATACTATTAGGGCTACTGCAGTACCTGTTTCCGAATAGCCTTCATATCATGAGTGAGATTGGCAGTGTCTCCTTCTGAAGTCATCTTGCAAGTTTGAATCATAGACAGCTCCATCTGGCAAGCTGCTCTCACCAAATCTCCTTCCAACAACTGGGCATCCTTAACCTTCCACGCTACAAAGCAACTCAAGTAGGAGCACCATGCTTTATCAAAAGCTCCTAGCTGAGATCTGAAGGTTATATGCTTGGGTGATGTGGAATCAGAATCTTCCTCAGAATTGTTGACAGGCCCCTGTAAAATCGTCTTGACCAACAACTCAAACTCTCTAACAAACTCTTCTGCAGTTTTAGCCAGAGAAGTCTCACGCTCTCCTTGACCACTGAAGACAGCATCAGGATGACTCAAAATCATGTATGCACAAAGAACCACTCGAGGCCGGTCGGGATAGACTCACACAGGGCATGGCTACAAAACCCCCATAACCCCACCGCCGAATAACATCGGCTCCGCCACCGCCGGCGGAGGCCGAACGAAATCAATTCGGAATCGATCGATTCCGACTCCAATCGATTCGAAAACCTGCATCAACAATCAAAACAAGCTAAACAACCCATATAGAGGTTCTCATGACCTCGATTATACCTGAGATTGGCCGGGAACCACAGAGACCACTCCCTTACCAAATCAACTAAACACGCCAATATCGAATTCTGATAAAGTTTTGCTCTTGCATTAAACAACACTACTGTTCGATGCACACCAGCAGCCCCACACTGAAAAATGAAGACTCTTTTCAATGGAAGACCTTTCTGAACCTATATAAATTCAAGGATTGACCTTGACGACGACGACGATGATGATGAATTGATGATGCTGATAGAAACCAACCTGGGCAGCTAGAATTCTGTAAACAGATATAGAGCATAAATCAAATGACCCACAAAAAACCAAAATCCAAAATCTAATACACAAACCATGCAATGAATCACCCATGAATATTACAAGGAACTGATCAAGCAATACAAGATCACGAAATTAGCAAAAACCCATGTCAATACAATCGGATCTAAATCCAATATGATCTTGCAAACTAGAGTTCGAACGGAGAAAGACATAATCCAATATGAAATTCCCAAAATGTCCTTAAAATTTGCACATGAGTGGCACGTGTCATTGTTTTTAACGGCATAAGTAAAATTTTAACGGCTGATTTAGACGGAGTGATCAAAGTGAACACAAGTGTAATTCGATAGTGAGCAAAGTGATATTGGACAAACTTCAATGAGCAAAGTTTAGAATGGGGCATACTTCAGTGATCAATTCAGCCATTTTCCCAGAAATCAAAGTTCTCTCCATTGAAGATTGGAACTCTGCTTTCTGAACTACTTCCTGATGTAGCCATACCAGTAACAGAAAAAAGACTTGTATTTGTTTTTTTTTGTTTCTGAATCAACAGATGGTACACCCCAGTTGATATTGATCAACAGAGCTCTGATACCATGTTAGAATTCATGTTAGAATTCACAATATTTCTAATTCCGCACTGGCGAGTGTGATTAGAAACCAATTCGTCGTGGCGAGTGGAGACCAATTACTCGTGGCGAGTGAAGTATATCACACTGTTCACTTGGTGAATAGTGTTTGAAGAAGAGTAGATGAACTGAACTTATGCAGTCTTTTCTTTAATCTAAAATTCTTGTTGATTATAGTGAGAACACTTCCCTTTTATAGGGATACAAACATTACAAAGTAACCTACAAAATATCTTAAACTAGGTAAGTTAGAGATCAAGTTGACAAATTATAGTGGAATGAACAGTAGATAGTCGCTGGAAAGCATATCAGCTTTTCAATCTAACTCCTAGTTCACCCAGGAAAGCATTAATTTTAACACAAACACAAATACGTGTGTGTATCCATCAGCAAAAACTTAACAGTAACACTAATCCTATAATTGGGAAACTGGTTTAGTGATCATTTACTGATACTTCAGAAACATAATTGCAACTCGGAAAGAACAAATTAAGCTGATCATCACCGAAAGGGAAAGGAAAAGAGTAGAGATGAATATACCAGAGCTAGCAGAAGAATGAGTTATGGTTAGAATAACAAAGGCTAGCGCAATGTGCTTTTGCATTCCTAGTCCCATTGGTGTTCTTCTTTAGACTTCACAGGTTAATGTTATGGATGAATGGATGACAAACCCAGACGAGAATGGAATCCATTTATATAGGGAGAGAGTCTTTAAGTTTAGGTATACCAACCACAAAATTCATACCGAGGGATTATTGCAAATCTCAAGTCATTGCTTTACCTTTTCTAAAAACAACAAAAACAAAAACAAGAAAAAAGGTCGTTGCGAGCATGTTAGTCATTCTTCTCAGCAATACATACCGAATAATCTATTTTACTCTGTGTTGGGGAACATTCATGGATATAAATAACTAATTGCAATGAAGATGAAACAAATCAAGGATCGAAAATAATGGTTTGATCCTCAAAATGAGATTCTCTCTTTCAAATAAGACTTTCGTAATCTTTTGCTTAAATAAGAATCTCACTTTCTTGGTGTGCAACAACAATGCTTTGTAGTCAAACGTTTTTTAAAAACGGACGTATCTACGATTACCGGTTTCACAACCAATATGTCAAAGTGTTCATCAATAAAAATCTACATCTTCCATTTTCTAAGTAATCATGGATCTATCATGCTGAAAAGTTGGTATTTTATTACTGCATATATGATAGATATAGGTGATCAAATACACAAAAGCCAGAGAACAAAACAATATATGTGTTTATTTTCTCAAACAGCAAACTTGTGTAGCATCATCTGATTAAGGGCTACAGCAACAAAGCAACTGGCCGTTGACATTGAGGCATTTGCCATTGTTGAAATGCCACGGAAGACAGTCTTTTATACATTGGAGATCGGGGTTTGCCTTCGCGCAGACTGATAAGCAAAAGGGCTCAGCTGCCTCAGTCACCTGCACATCTGCTTACATAGAAAATTATTCCATCAAACATAATATAATCGTGTATTAATGTTTATACCTCCAATATATCTAATTCATGAATCATAATATGCTATAGTAGAGTGTAAAACTCATCATCAGAGACCAAAAGAAAAGAGTATAAGAAAGTAGAAAGGGATACCAGTGCTAGCAGAACAGTGAGTTATGGCAAGAATAACAAAGGCTAGCACAGTATACATTTTCATCTCCAATGACATTGCTGTTCTTCTTTAGCCTTCACAATGCTAAGTTGCTGACAGTGCTAACAATGCTGTGAATGATAAACCCGGACAAGAATGCTCCATTTATATACAACCAAGGGGAATTAATCACAAATTTGAGATCCAGAGATTATTGCAAATCATAAAGTCATTGCTCTACTTAATTGGAAGATTATTAGAAAATTGAGTGTGCGATTCTGAACATATGCTAGATATTGCTATTTTTGGAAAATTATACATTTAAATAGAAAATATCCTTATTGAAACGTCCATATACTTTCGTCCAATTTCAAATATTAATGAATTTACCAAAACAAAAACAAAAATTGAAATAATGAATTATAAATTACTATTTTCGTCATTTGTATTTGTGATAAAAGTAACAATTCAAGGTCAAATACAACAACTACACTATCTTGTGAGTCGAACCCAAGATATTGAGATATTCCACTTCAGTCTTGTTTGGTTGACGAGAATGTTAAAATAGATAAATGAATTATTTTCCTTTCCAAACTAATTTAGAATGAAATAGGATTTTGTATTTCAATCTAACCATATAATTAAGATTGGATTGCCTAAATGCAGCATGAGGCAATATGAGCAGAGAAACATGAGCAGAGGATCCGAGAGGATCCGAGTGTTTGGAAGACTATTGAAATTTAAAGTTTTTTTGTATTTGGTAAGTTATAAAAATAGAATAATCAATTATAATTTTCATTAAAACTCATTTACTAATTAATAACGTCAACTTATAAGGAAACAAAAATACAATTCAAAAAGAAATTTTATTTAATTTGTCTTTGATGATGAGAATGGAAATGAAATACCACTCTTAAGTAGATAATTCAAGTCAGCGGTTAAGAGAGAGTTCATTTCCAACATACAAAAATGCTGTACACTATGTTTAGACTTTAGACCAGTCCTGATTTTGCCACAGCGGCCAAGTTTAACCAGTCGTTTCTATTTTCTGTTAATAAGTTTCTTAATTCTGATATTTTGTGATCACTTTTGTTATTCAATCACATGACACTGATGTGTGATGTCAAAACTCACCCAAAATTATCAGTAGTATTCACTCAGCATCAGGTGGAATCGACTTTGAGAACATGTACATCATTCAAGAGCTAGAAGCCATTACCCGGTTGGCACTCACTTCATGGTCGATGTAACAAATCTTCCAGTCTCAACTAGCAAGTATGTAGGGGACAATGAATTTCACGAGTTTAGTATTATGTTTCAGAGTAAGTCTGTTGATGCTTCTGATTTGGTACTGATACCTTTCTGTTGTATGAATGAACTCATTTCTTTTTGATGAAAAAGTAACATGACATAACCGGTCTTTGTTTCTCAATGGCTATTTCTCAATCGCTAAACATGTACATAGTAATGAGATAATCACGATCAACAACAATCTCAATGACAAGCTCGTGGGTAATGTACCCCGATATTCCTCGATAACATTAATATTGTATTGAAAAATGACAATTCCCTATTATATAATACAAACTCATAGGTAACGGTAACACAAACATGCACCCTCGGTTATAGTAGCCACACTCGTTAAGGACAACTAAACTGCACACATATGATATCAGCCCAATCACATTCGAAAACGTTAAAGTGCCCAAAGAAACTAATGCCAAGAGGGACGATAGTTATCTAATGCAAAACTGACATTCTATTGTAAGTAATTCCTCTAAACATGAGGAAAACAAAACTGCAACCAGAGTCAATATGTTGGCTACCGAATGTGGAAAACAAAACTGCAACCAGAGTCAATATGTTGGCTACCGAATGATGAAAAGATAAATCGTGGATTATAGTCTATGTTTTCTCACACTAACATTAATTTACCCCAATACCTCTCTAGAGGACATCAATATTATAATGACAATGACAAATTTCAATTGTATAAAACACGTAATTTGGGAATTTCTACTGTCTACAATTCTGCAAACAAGTCAATTATATACCACATGATCATGCATTCTAGTCACAGATTTCAAATCACATTAACAGAAAGTTTACTTCAATTCATCACTTTGCTGATAGCTAGATACCAAAATATGTGAGATGGATCATGCCCACAGTATGTTTTACCCAAAAACACTAGATTACTATGAAGATATTAGTTTTGTCATAAAGAGTTGCCACGGCTAAAAGCATGCCACTGCTGTTCTTCCTACGATGAACTGATGACTATTCCTACTCTATAATCTATACTGAAAAGTACTTTCTCATGAAAAATTCAGTTCTGGTGCACCGTGCACCAGAACTTATACACATTCACCATTAGAATCTTTATAATGTTATGACCAGCAATTGAAACTGCCAGATGATGCTTCAAAACACCATATGCAAATTAAGTGAGCTAGACCTCAATCAAAGCGCATATGTACATATGAAGTTATGAACAAATCCCAAAAACTGTAAAGATGCAGAGTAGCTTCTTTGCTAACAATAGTACTGGAAACTCAATATTAAGTTCAAATAGAAGGGAACACCTAAATACCTGAAATATTCCAGGCAAATCATGTCGATTCTTTCTAGTGATCAACTGAAAGGGAGAACTCATACACAACACTCGCCCAATAATAATCTGACTATTAATAGAACAAACTGCAAGCATCACAACATTATCATGACCAAAAAAGCATATATTTGATTCAACAGCTCAATGAAAGCAGGGATTACAAAGCACCTTTAGAATTTACTGATTGTAAGGGTATATTTGGTAGGATAAGGCTTCAGGGTGATCAAGCAAGACGAGACTCTCAACAAAAGAATCCATGAAATAGTAAGAACAATGCTCGATTCCAAAAAATTTAGCTTCTTTGCTTTTAGGATCCAGCGAAAGCATTCTTGTCCGTAAAAGACCATCCATATCCATATCCTCTAGCACAACTTCCCCGCACCTTTTAAACCCAAAAACAGTAGCTTGAATCATATCTATTCTGTACAAAAAAGTCCATGACTCTGCATTACCATACTCTTTCATAACCCAAATGTCACAGCCACAATTAACTGGATCATCCGGATAATCACGATTCTCCTTAATCAAAGCAAGAGACTCCCCATATCTCGAAATAGAACATCTATCTCTTCGCAAAGCTTCCGGTATCATCATCTCACCAAATGTTTCAGTAGCTAGATCAAAGCAGCAAATGAACGAGTCTCCGCCACGCTTCCGATGTTCCTGGTGCTCATTATCATAATACACATCCAAGCGTACCTCAAGCATATGCAAACATCCATTAACGAAATCAGGACGTTCCGAACCACCGGCCTGCAAATCTACCGGAACAACAGAACCCTTAAGTCTCCTCCACGTTCCCCTGGCCAAGGAGTAGACCTGAACCACGGTGGTGAACCGGGACAAGTCCATATGATCATTAGAAATACTCACAACTCTTAAAACCTTATAGTCATTGGAATGTGCATTATAGCCAAACCCATGCGATGAGTACTTTCTGTAGGTGCTGTATTTGGAAGAGACGAGACAAGGAGGCGGTGTAGGCAAGTTAAGAATCTTTCTAATAGAAGGGTTCCAAACAAGGGCTGGAGTGTCAATGCCTAAGCAGGAGACATTGGTCTCGAGGCATACGAGGCCGTTAGAGGTTCCGAAAACACGGAGATCGGTGTGTTTGTTTTTGGGTGTGAAGTAAGGGAAGGGATGTGAAAGCTTGGAGTACTCACCGAATTCGGGGCTGTCCAAATGCAACCAGTGATGCTCATGAGACACGGTTGCTCCGAAAGCGCTGAGGAGGAGGAGGTGGGCGTCGTTTTGGTTGTTGGAATCGATTGTGGTGCGGAGATGGGATTGAACGAAGATAGGGGCTTTGATCAGTGATAGCCATGACTTGCAAACTGTGGTGAATTTTATCAGGGATTTGACGGGCAGCCTCACGAGGATCTTTTCTATGATTTCCTCAGGGAAGGAATCCGACATCTCGGAGATGTTTTGGTACGATTTCTCCGATTGCTGTAAGTTTATATACTCGATCCTCCTGTTGGGCCTACGTACGGCCCAAATGATCCTTTATAAACTATGAAGCCCAAAATGATCATGTAAACCAGTGTCACGGATGAAAGTACCGCTATAGAGCTCATTGGTGAGCTTCATAGTACTATGCTCACCACTCTTTAAATTAAGATTCTGATCACATATCCGCATCTTTATCGTTCAATATGTAGTTTTCTATGAGTAGATTACTTATCAAAATTTTCAACTAAATTAATTATCGTTTGAGTACTACAGTGCATCAAATTGATGGACGAACTAAATTTTTTCAACTTGAACCGTTCGTTTTCATAATTAGTAAATCATGATTATGAATACGCAAATGATAAGTAATTTGGTCGTAAATTTTCATAAACAATCTACTCATAGAAAACTATATATTGAACAGTAGAGATGCCGATATGTGGTCAAGATCTTAGTTTAAAGGGTGGTGAGCATCGTATTATGAAGCTCAACATTGAGCTCTCCTCTGTATAGATGAATGGAACCAAATATAGTATAGCCAAGTTCTGCTATATATTGCAAGCCACTGAAGGCTGGCTTCAAGAGAAGCAGAGAAATGGGACTGCCAACAGCTGCATTCACAAGGTTCAATTCTGCTATAGCTGTGCTGTCTAGACTAGTTGATTTAAGTCGTGCTCTAATCAAATATTTCTGAGCAGTAAACCTTGATAAGCCGGATCCGTTGGTTAAACATGAATTGAACTTCTTATAACCTTGTCCAATTGTAGCAATAACTCACAACTAGGCTAAGAAAACAAAATTGCAAAACAACATTAATTTCAACAAAGTACCACAACGAAAACATGAAGGACGGTTTTAGATGACAAAAGTAGTCCACAATCTCCATTTTTTCAAAGACATTTCGGTCCTTGTTGGATGCAATCGAACGAAGCCAATCTCAGATGTTGTGTTTCTTTTGATACTTCTTGCTCAAACACTTCAGAAATCTGAACCACAAAAGCAGTTGTATTACTTGTGAAACTAGTCAAACTACTAGCAAAGAGTAATTCAACATGTTCTATGATACAACTGCCGGAGAAAGTTTGAGTTCCAAAAGAGATAGTAATCATAACATGTCTATATAGAAGATATATAGTAACCGTAGATGACGGTGTGATGAGGCCAAAAGAGTACTAATACCGTCTCAGATCATTTTAACAATGTGAGATCAAAGAACAAGCAGAGAAGTGAGGATACATTATTAAAAGTACTGCAAATTGATAGAGCTGTGAGAGGACGCATGAAGTCATTAGACCATAATTTATAACAAATGAAGCTTAGCAATATTAAGATACAAATAAAGGGATAATGATGCGTGGAGTCAAGAACAACAACACATAGATAGTAGTTGTAATACCCCATCTAACAATCCCATAAACATCTTAACAGGTCCCAATTTAAAAAAATTAATGTCAAGAACGATGGTAGTTGTGCTAATTAACCATTGTTAAAACTGCAAATCAATAACCACACAACTGTAAGATAAAAAAATAAAGGCAATTGTTGACAGTAGCCACAGAAGGACTACATAAGCCCGCAGACCCGCATCCGGGGCCGGGCTGAGGCCCGGAGCAGGATCACCAGCACCCGGACCCGAGGTCCAGCAATCTACCTCGTGACCAGGGGCCCGAGGACCGGGGGCGCCAGCCTGCCAAAGAGGTCACCAGAGCTGCCCTTTTATGTGCGAACAGAAGGAAGCCAGTCCCACATCGAAGAGTGAGATCAGACCTCACGCCCGGCCACCTATATAAGGGCCTCAACTACCCTCTTTAATAGGTAACTGATCTCTCCAACTGCTTATCATACGTGCTTTAAGTTATCTATTCATCCCAACTGTATTAACTTAGGCATCGGAGAGGAGAAGACCGGCCCGCCCGGTATTCCCCTTAGTGAGCAGGTTAAGCAGAAGAATATCACATCTAGATTCTACCAGGCCTATGGGTTTGTGCAGAAACAATTGACGTCGTCTGTGGGAAGCTTACATAAAAACCACGTAAGCATCACCAAAATGGCAGAAAACTCAGAAGCGGGCCAGGAAAGAAGTGCGACGGAGGGTCAGCGGGTTGCACCAGAGCAAGCGCTCATCTCCACCTCGGTCGCTGTACGGGAGCAGCGCAGCGACCAGGGCAACCAGAAAGACGGCAGCAGTGGGAGGCCGACCGGCACGCCGGGGGTACGCAACGATGGCGTGTGCGGGAAAGGCCCGGTGGAAGGAGACCAACCCACACGCCGGGGCTTATTGCTGACATTCTCGGATGAGCCGAGCGACAAAGAGGAGAGTCTGCTCGGTGACAGTGACCGAGACACCACGTACAACCCCGACCGGCACGATATGGCGGGGGAGATACGTGTGATGAGGGCAGAAGTCGGTCGCCTGCGTGCGGAGGGCGACCGGGATAGAGCCAAATCCAATGCCCGGTATGAGGAAATGGAGACGGTAAACGTTGCCTTGGTGGCTGCCCTGGAAAGAGGCCAGCAGCGCAGTGCCGCCATGACAAGGGCTACTACACCCACACCAGGCCGATCTCAGCAGTTTGAGGTGGGACAGTCATCGGGCGGAAGGCCCAGCGACCCCAAGCGAGCGGAGTCCCCAGGCGGCATGGCCCCACCAAAGAGCACGCCGACGCCCCGGCAATCACACGCTTCATTCGAGGATGAAGTCATAACCCCGACCGCCCGGGCACTACAAGTACTCACAGACACCGTGTCGGATCTGAAGGCCCAAATGGAGGCCAACGAGAGAAGGGCAGCGCGGCCGATGGAAAGCGCACGATTCAACGAACGCATGGGCCCTTTCTCGCACCGGGTTCTAGAATCCGGGAGGTCTAGTAACCAAAAATCCCTAAAGCTCACGTACTCAGGATCCGGCTGCCCGTACCAACATCTGGACAGTTTCCGGTCCCAAACGTGCGCTAAGGGCTATTCGGATGCAGTATGCTGCAATATTTTCCAGGAAACCCTGTCTGGAGAGGCGCTCAGCTGGTTCTATGAGCTCCCGGCAAACTCCATCGAAGAGTTCGAGCAACTGGCCGACCGGTTCGTAGGCCGCTTCATCCTCCGGGTCGAAGGAGCCCGGACATCAACCATCCTCTTCAACTGCATGCAGGCACCTGACGAGGAGCTAAGGACGTTAGTCAACCGCTGGCAAACGGCGACGGCCGGGGTTCGAAACCTCGACAAGGGTATCGCCGAGATGGCGTTCAAACAAGGGCTCCGGCCAGGAAAATTTTCCTATGCCATACGGGTGGAACTCCCGCAGGGGTATGACGAGCTAATGGCGATGACCATCAGGCATGCTCAGGCCGACCATGAAACGTACGGGCAGCACCTGCTGAAAAGAAAACGGGACGAGCAGCAGGAGCACCCCCCTCCCGGCCAAGAAGACAAGGCCAGCCAACGGAGCGAGAACCGAGGTGCCCGACCGAGCCGACCCAGCAGAAATTGGGGGCAACGGCAACAGAGGCCCTATCATGACAAACCCCAGGCCGAGCACAAACCGGCGCAGTACCGGCAAGAACGCCCCCTGGCGATCATGCCAGCAGAACGTCAAGAGGTCTTCACCACTCTAAC
This sequence comes from Potentilla sterilis, assembly GCA_963682095.1. NCBI lineage: Eukaryota > Viridiplantae > Streptophyta > Magnoliopsida > Rosales > Rosaceae > Potentilla > Potentilla sterilis. Next base: position 34,558,376 of record OY821766.1, on the reverse strand, counting down.
ATCTTCATACGAGGACGTCTTGCACGAGAACGGGAACATCATCCCCCCACCGCCCAGGAGAAAGTACCCAAGGGGGAAGCTTACCCAGGCGCAAACGGGCAAGTACTGCTCCTATCACGATGAAGCTACCCACCGAACGAACAGCTGCTTCGCCCTCAAGACAGCGGTGGAGGGTTTGATTAGCAACGGCCAGCTCCAGCGGTATATAGGGGAAATGAGAGCGGATCCCGACCGGGAGCAGGGCCAGGGCTGGTAGGCACGCCCGAACCCCCAAGCAGTTAGTTTGGCATATCAACGGTTCAACCAATGTAACATCATATGTATGCCAACTATTTTGAGAAAAATCCCACCGGTTCGGCCGGTGCAAAAATATGTATATCCAAAGAGTAATACAAACAAAAACCGTTCCAGCGGATTTACAAAAAAAAAGAGCTAAAGCAAAAATCTTCAAGGAGCCGCGCCCCCCCCCCCCCCCTCAGCGGCCATCTCACCAACTTCTCCAGATGGAGCCGCCGCATCCTCTCCAGCAGATTGGGGCCCGTCTTCCTCTTCCGGTTGCTCCTCTTCTACCGATTGCTCATGGGTATCTTCACCGGCCCCCGCCTTCGGCATTTGAGAGGTATCCAGGTACCCCTTCTCTTCCCACTCCGCATAGGCATCGGCAATACCCGACTCCCTAGCCTTTTCCAAGAGCTTAAGGAACTGATCACTTTCGTGATATTTGAGGACAACCCGCTGGTAAAGCTCCGGGTCCACTTCTCCAGCCGCAGTGGCAGCGGCGGTACGGACAGCGGCAGCTCCCACCTGGAGCTCATCCACTCTCTCCTCCAGCTCGGCTCTCTCCTCCTCAGCCCGCTCCCTCTCCTCCTCGAGGCTCCGGACCTGCTCTTCTAGCTTGGCCACCTGCTTCTTGGCCCTCTCCTCCAGTCTGACCTTCTCCCGCTCCAGCCTGGACTTCTCCACTTCCAAGCGCTCACGGGCTTCTGTCAGAGCGGCCACTTGCCTCTTCAGCTCCGGCAGCTCCTCACTCGGGTCCGGTTGGTACAGATTGTTCAATAGCTACACACAACAGGGAGCCAATTAAGCAAACAGCAAGAGTAACAAGTTATGAACAGTGCCATGGCACCAAGCAGTTCTTACCCGGAGAACCGACTCCTTGCTCTTCTGGCGGTTCTCCCCCTCCAGGGCTCCAGGCCCATCCGCTGCCAGCTTCAGGACGAAGGGACTCTCCAGACCTCCCCTCTGTTCCTCTGTAGGAGCGGGGTTACTCTGCTGACCGACAGGGTGTGAGGCAGCAGCGGCCTTGTCCCAATTGGCACTTGTCACACCGCTGACCACCTTGAGCCGTTTCGCCAAGTTTTCACCTGACGACCGGCCGGTCAGCGTCACCACTGCGGAGGGAGGGACGTCCATAATCCTCCGCCTCTTCCCACCCTGGCCGTCTGGTGAAGAAGATTGTGCGCCTGACCAAGTGACCCTGGTGACGAGCGGGACCGATCCCGGCCAGTGCAGAATTCTCAACACCCCACCAGGAACCTTTGGTGGCCCTCCGGTGGACTTGCCCTTTTCGGGTCCCGCCTTAGGAGCAGCGGGGTGACTCTTCACACACCTCAGAATATAGGCGCCGTCCTCCACGTCCATGGCCCTCGGTTCGGCGTGAAAGGTAAGCCGACCGGACTCCTCGTCCACCGAGGTCCGTGAAACGGCCTCCCCTTTCTCCTTCAACCTTGAGAGAAGGTCTTCACCATCCATGGATAGCGTGTTGCCGGGCTTGACGACCGTCCGGGAAGATGCACTTGCAGGACAAACAAATGGTTAGTATCAACTCGGTCAGCAGAAGTGCCACCGCTTAAACCTTGGTACGCACCGGGATCTCGCCCGAGACCGCAGTACTCCAACACCTCCCGCCGAATGAAGTTGTAGGAGCTTCGCTCGAGATCGTCCCAGCATCCGAGTATAGTCATAATCCTTTCCCGCTCCAACTCGGACAGTTCGAAAGATTGGTCGCCAAGGGACTGGAAGGCACCAGGAACCCGGTACATTTTACTCCTCTTCTGCCACTTCCCCCCCCCCCCCCCCCCCTCACCACCTTTTTCCTCCAGCTATTGTCCACCCAGGAAGGCAGATGGCTAATGATAGGCTGGAAGTGTCGGGCGCTAAAGGTCAGACAACCTCGGGACCCTCTCTTCTTCGAGAAGGATATTCTGTACAGTGCCCGGAACTCATTCACCGTTGGCATGCTCATCCCGGACAACTCGTACAGGCAACCGAGGCTCAGCAACCGCCTCCACTGGTTGCCGGGAAGCTGCGCGGGAAACACTTGCAGAGCGCTAAGCGTATACTGCATGAAGTCCGGCAGCAGGAGGGAGAACCCGTGGAGAAATTGGTCTCCGTGAACAGCAACCCAACCCGCCTCCGGGTTAGAGGCCGATTCTCTGGGATTCAGCGGCCGTAACGCCACCTCATCGGGAATACTCCACATCTCCCGGAAGGCGGCAATCTCTTCGGGGTTCATACTACCCTCCGGTTCATCGCACACCACGGCCTCTTCCCCACTCCCGATGGTGTAGCTCACGGGCGGAGTGCCAGGAAAGCGCACCCCGTGCGGGATGCCTTCAGATCCCGAAGACCCGGAACCCCCGGGAGCAGTCAGCGGCTTCGGACTCCGGGGACTCCGAACCGAGCCACTCCTCCAATCTCTCCTCATCGTCTACCACGGGACGCCTGTCGGCCGATTCGGAAGCCCCAGCAGAGCTTGCAGAAGCCATTTAAACCTAAGGGGAAGAAAACAAAACCCCACCGCTGGTCAGCAACAGGCTAGAACAGCGCCCTCTGCGGCTCCTCCACAAGTTTGCCGCAGACGCCCCTCTCACAACGACTCACAGTCGGCGATAGAGCAACCCCCCCCCCCCCCGCGCCGCAAAACGCCAAAAAGAATAAAAAACATGGCGCAAAGAAAGCAAGACTTACCAATTACTATGCACAACTGAGGAAAGTCCGTCCTACGAAAACACCGAGCAATGGTAGGCAAAGACCCAGAACGCTTGGGGCACGGATATCGCGAGGCACCTCCACAGAACTTTCGCCGGATTCCTCTCCAACCTTCTCTTCTTCTCTCTGGGCCAAAGAGCAAAACAGAAGTTATGAAGACAAAGGAGGGCTTTTTATAAATGGGTCTGATGCCCTAGGCGCTTGTAATCCCCCCAATACGTAATCAGGGCAACTTAAACGCCTGCGAATCCAGGCCCTCCATCTCAAATCGCTCCCTGCTGACACGTGTCCCAGCATCAGTAACCTTCCCACGCCATCATAACTGATGGGACTGATGGGCTTCCTCCTTAAATGCATGTCAGCCACTTGTCCCGCCTATAAGCGGCAGTTAAGGGAGATAGGAGCGAGAACCGAGGCGTCAAGCCCCCCCACTTCCCCAAGAGCCATGGCATCTCACCGGTTATGATCTTTCAACCGGCACCACGGTAGTTCAACGGTTAGGTATAATTCAACCGGTTGCACGGCTTCTCACCGGTTATGATCTTTCAACCGGCACCACGGCAGTTCACCGGTTAGGTATAATTCAACCGGCTGCACGGCTTCTCACCGGTTATGATCTTTCAACCGGCACCACGGCAGTTCAACGGTTAGGTATAATTCAACCGGCTGCACGGCTTCTCACCGGTTATGATCTTTCAACCGACACCACGGCAGTTCAACGGTTAGGTATAATTCAACCGGCTGCACGGCTTCTCACCGGTTATGATCTTTCAACCGGCACCACGGCAGTTCAACGGTTAGGTATAATTCAACCGGCTGCACGGCTTCTCACCGGTTATGATATTTCAACCGACACCACGGCAGTTCAACGGTTAGGTATAATTCAACCGGCTGCACGGCTTCTCACCGGTTATGATCTTTCAACCGGCACCACGGCAGTTCACCGTTTAGGTATCATTCAACTGGCTCCATGGCATCTCACCAGTTAGGTATCATTCAACCGGCTCCATGGCATCTCACCGGTTAGGTATCATTCAACCGGCTCCATGACATCTCACCGGTTAGGCATCATTCAACAGGCTCCATGGCATCTCACTGGTTAGGTATCTTTCAACCGGCTCCGTGGCAAGACACCGGTTATGAGAACATTCAACCGGCATGGACTTTATACACCCGAGAGAGTTTACATCTAACCCATGTAAACTTTTCCAGCAGGATAAAAACTCTGCATCGCACTGAACTGCGATCAATATGGGGCTCCAAGGCGAGACTTGTCATCTCAACGCCTACCCCATCGGGCAGATTGTTTCTCTAACACAGAACAAGTCTCTCCGCAGGCTAAAAAACCTGCACATTACCTCAACGCTTATTCCAACACAAGCTGAGAAGAACTAGCAAATGTTAACCGGTGCTTCGGCATGATAGCAACACCCACCGGGGTACCTGTTGGCTTATTCCACGCTCCAACAGGCCTCCCCGCAAGCTAGCAATCTCGCCCCACGCTTATTCCAACACAAGCTGGGCCGAGCTACCGGGCTACTCCCTGTCTGCCGTTGGCAGCAATTTCGCCTTGGGAACTTGGGGGACTCGTTCCGGTATGGCAGTCCACCGGTCGAGTCCTCACCCACCACATCCTCCCATGCACTCGTCTGGGTTTCACCCGGCTCCATATACATTGCATGGCGGATTTCAACGCCACATCCTCCCATGCACTCGTCTGGGTTTCACCCCGCTCCATATACATTACATGGCGGATTTCAACGCCACATCCTCCCAGGCACTCGTCCGGGTTTCACCCCGTTGCACATCTATTGCATGGCGGATCTCAACGCTACATTGTCCTCCCATGCATTTGTCCGGGTTTCACCCCGTTCCATACTCATGGCACGACAACACTTGAGCACAATATCATCGGTATTGCAGGCATACTCATAACTGTCACACCTCATCATTATAGGTACTCACACCACCACGCCTTCTCTACCCGAAAGCCCGGTCACGCCCAATCTTCAACGCGGACTTGGGGGACTGGGCACCGATGGGTTGGTAACCCTGCGGGTCTGCAGGACAGGAGCAAGACATATTAAGTCCCCATTCCAGATTGCACTTGACCGGGAACTTGGGGGACTTGTTGACAGTAGCCACAGAAGGGCTACATAAGCCCGCAGACCCGCATCTGGGGCCGGCCTGAGGCCCGGAGCAGGATCACCAGCACCCGGACCCGAGGTCCAGCAGTCTACCTCGTGACCAGGGGCCCGGGGACCGGGGACGCCAGCCTGCCAAAGAGGTCACCAGAGCTGCCTTTTTATGTGCGAACAGAAGGAAGCCAGTGAGACCAGACCTCACGCCCGGCCACCTATATAAGGGCATCAACTACCCTCTTTAATAGGTAACTGATCTCTCCAACTGCTTATCATACGTGCTTTAAGTTATATATTCATCCCAACTGTATTAACTTAGGTATCGGAGATGAGAAGACCGGCCCGCCCGGTATTCCCCTTAGTGAGCAGGTTAAGCAGGAGAAGATCACATCTAGATTCTACCAGGCCTACGGGTTTGTGCAGAAACAGCAATAATCTGTGCTTACTTCGTCCTTGCTATTCGGTAGAAATGGCCTTGGCGTGGTCAAGCAAGACGAGACTCTCCACAAAAGAATCCATGAAGACGTAAACATAATCCTCACTTCCGAAATCTCTAACTTGATTAGTCTTAGGATTGAACGATATCATTTTTGACTGACCATGATCCTTTATCTCAAGTAGCACAACTTCTCCACATCTTTTAAAACCATGTATAATACCCTCAACCACAGGTATTATATTGAACAAATATGTCCACGACTCTGCAACACCATATTGTTTCATAACCCATTTGTCAAAACTGCCATTAATTAGATTTCTGTGATGATAATTAGAATGCTTAATCAAAGCAAGGAAGTCCTCATATCTGGAAATAGAGCATCTCTCTTTTCGCAAAGCTTCTGGTATCATTATTTCGCCAAATACTTCAGTTGCCAGATTGAAGTAGGCAATGAACGAGTCTCCACCATGCTTGCATTTTCTACTCATATGCCAACAGCCATTAATATAGGTAGGCTTTTCCCAACCCTCGGCTTGCAAATCCACCGGAGCAACAGAAGCACTAAGTCTCCTCCAGGATCCCTTTGCCGAGGAGTAAACCTGAACGTCAGAGAAGTATCGGAACCCCTTGAATTTCAGAATGATAATTCTTAAAACCGTGTAGTCATTAAAATGCGTATCATAGCAAAAGCCAGGAGGTGCGTACATTGTATATCCAGTCTTCTGTAGGGGTTTGAAGAGCAGGTGGTGTAGGCAACTTCACAATCTTTCGAATTGAAGGGTTCCAAATCAGGATGGGAAAACGATGTTCACGGATGTGGTAGTAATAACTCTGAAGGCATAGGAGCCCGTTACAGGTTCCGATAACACTCAGTCCATATGGTTTGTTTTCGGGTGTGAAGAAAGTGAGTGGATTTGGAAGCTTGGAATACTCACCAAATTCAGGGCTATCCCAATGCAACCAGAGATGATCATGAAAGATGGCTTCTTCGCGAGAGCAGGAGAAAGCGCTGAGGAGGAATAGGTTAGAGTCGTTTTGGTTGTTGGAATCGATTGTGGTGTGGAGATGGGATTGAACGAAGGTAGGGGTTTTGATCAGTGATAGCCATGACTTGCAAACTGCTGTGAATTTGATTAGGGTCTTGACGGGCAGCCTCAACAAGATCTTTTCTACGATTTCTTCAGGTAAGTAATCTGCCATCGCTTCGGATTCTTTCTGGAATTTCAGTGCTGTAGTTATATACTCGATCAGTATCAGGCCCAAAAGATACCTCTATTACTCAAAGTTATCAGGCCCAAATGATACATTATTACTAAGTTATCAGGCCCAATATTATAACTGTAAGTCTGTAACTAAAAGATGCCTCTAGTACCTTTTTTTTTCTAAAACGATACCTGGATTATTGCAAAATATATTTGTTGGTACTTATATATTTTTTTAATTTAAAATAGTACCTTAACTGTTGCGCCATTACTTAATATGGTGCATTCATTAGTTAACCCGTTAGAGTCGCACACGTGACATCAATAAATACTCAAAATGGTACCCGAGCTATTTCAAAATTATTTTTCGGTACCTATATTTTTTTAATACTTAAAATAAAGGGAAGTTCTATTTGCACCTCTAAATTTGCTATATGTACCTCCCCAATTTTTTGTAAAATTTTATTTCCAATTTTCTCCATAAAAAGACTATAAAATTAGATTTTTTTGTCTTGTTTATATTTAAACAAGTTTAATTGAGTTGAAACAAGAATTCATGAACAAGGAGACCTAAAATTGAGTTCTATTCATGAATATATAATCTTTTTCGGTTCTGTGATTTCAAGAATTTCTGGAAAAAACATAAAGTGATCAAAGTGGGAATCAATTTTGATATACGCTTCTGGAATTGGTTAGTTATAGTTGTATGTCGGTGATCTTGTCCATTGTAAAAGTTGGTGTTTTACACAGGGATGAGAGTGAGAAGTTATGTCCACCATCGGAATCTCATAGTTTGTAATTTTAGATTATACTATATAACACTTTATATTCTTAAAAAAAATTTAAAAAAAAATATTTGAGTCAGATGCAATTGTTTTTTCTTCTCTAGGGAAATAAAACTACAAGTTGAAATCTCTAGTGTAACTTTAATTAAAAATTGATCGACCATAATTAAAGCCATTTAGCAAGATACAACTGGTTATAGGGCAACCAAATTTTAATATTTTTTATGTAGTTTTGGTTGATCTCAATAAAGAATTTATTCTCAGAAATATAAAAAACATTTTCTCTGTTTTCCACAAAGTGATACAACATCAGCAACAATAGTAGTGATGCATCAAACGATTTGTAACCCGACATTTTTTTTTTCTATAAATGAGACTCTTTAAATTCACAGTTTTCACCCCAATATTCTAAAACCATTAACTAGTGAGAAGTTACTCTTTTTCTTTTTATCAAATGAATTCCATTCAAAGGAATAAATAATACATCACGGAGTATAGAGTGGCCTCATTAAACCCAAACAATATTGGGAAGAGTACCACACTTCACTAATACTTACAAAAACAACTCACTATCAACTATATTAACTAGCTACTCCGACAGTATCCGCCACCAACAAGTAGGGAACTGGCAAGAAAGCGCAATTCATGCCACTTTATGAGTGGCATTAGGAGGGGAGGAGATCAGCTGTCCCCAAATAGCATGTGCCAAACCTGTCACGTTGCTATAACATAGTACTACCAAGATATTAAATAGCATCCAACACCACTATTCGCTCATTCATATGTTATTAAACTAGTAGTAATAATGTCATATTCAAATGTTAGGAGACGAAAAGTTCAACCCAGAAAAGAAGAACTTGAAAGTTGTGAGTTAGTGGCCAGATGTCGAAATTATTACAACGTGACAGGTTTGGCACAGCCTATTTGGGGACAGCTGATCTGCTCCCCATTAGGAGAGTCTTAGTGAGAAGTCATTCATTATAACTATAAGGGTTAATCTAAGAGCCAAACATATATCCTTTTTTTTATTATTATGTAATGATCATGGTTTCTCGGTGATCTTTGGTTTTTATTTTAGTCATGTTTGTCGTCAATTAAAAGATCTCATAAAACACAGTGTGCATATAAGAATTTCCGCTTATAAAATAAGGCTCGCTCTTTTTCTTAAGATGCTAGTTGGGGCCTTTTCCTCATGCTATATAGGATCATGATTGGCAATGAGTCATCTTCTCTGAAGTGTCGGTTGTTTCAAAACGACTAAAAATAAAAAGTAGGTTACTTATGTTAATTTGCACAAAATGAATGAATGCAATTAACAAACCAAGTTCCAAAAAACAAAAACTAAATGCTTTCTGAGAAAACCTATCGCGCAGGCGCCCCCTCCGCCTCTACTGTGGTTCAAGGAAGGCTTTCGTTCACCAAATTTTATTAAAATTTCCAAATCATCATTCTTTCTATACCCACAGGTAGGGCGGTTTCTCGTCCTGGCTCGATGCGAGTTGATGGGAGTCAGCCTGGTGGAGGACATCGAGTATGGTGGTCCGTTTCGGCGAGTGTCGATCTTGGCGAGGCGAGCCCGGCGTTGTAGCTGGTAAGTCATGCTTGTCGTGTTGGTCGTCTGTTTGGCCAATACTCTGATCTGATGTGAAATCCCTCTTGGATTTCCTAACGGCGCTGCTCTCTTCTCAAGGGCGGTGACCATATGAGTCTAGCGATGGCGCAATGGAACTTTCGTCGATCCCATGTCGGCGCTGCTCTCCTATTTTCTGGATCTGCTGTGCTTAGGTGGAGCAGGAAGGCAGGCTGTGAAGAGGTTGTTCTCAGGCGTTCAAGGACGGCGGAGACTCTGGACGCTAGATTCAGTTGACCTTGGGTCTTATGAGGTGGTGGGAACCATTTCAATGCCGAACATGTAGTTTTGGTCGGAGTGAGGTTGTCGCAGTCCCCGGAATCGACAAATCTCCGAACAACCTTTTTGGGTTAGGGTTTGGTATTGGGCCCGGCTTTCTTTTAATTTTGGGCCTTCGCTCTGATGTGGTTTTGGTTGGAGATAGGTAGCTTGGAGACATGTAACTTGGTAGGCAAGGAGGCGCCTCCTCCTGCTAAATTGGGTTGACTTTGAATCTAGTCACAGTGTTTAGAGTATTTGGTTGTCACCCTTTAATCTTGCTTCTAAGTATTCTAAACACTGAATTTCACTATGCTTTATCGAGAGAAAAAGTATGTGTATTTTTGGCTCTTTGGCCTAGTATAGGTTAGTGAGTCATAAGAGATAGTTCTTATTGTCGGCCATAAATGGGTGTGTTATCTTTATATTGCTTACTGAATAATAATTTTTTGACTTCCGATTCAAAAACTAACCAAGTGTTCAAGGAGAAGTTATAATAGGGAGAACTCATCATTTATTGATTGATAGATGGGCCTTTATATAGGCATTACAACAAGTATCCCGATAAATCAAGGATTCCTTATCTATTACATAATCATCTAATCTAGTCTAATTAGGTCAAGACACATCACGGAAGTTACGGAAATAACCTTCCTACAACACTCCCCCTTGTGTCGAGCGTCTAATGTCTTCATGGTGCTTACCATATTGCCTCACTAAAACCTTGCTAGCAAAACAAAAACCTCTTGGGCAAAAATAAAATGCATGGACGAAGGGAAAAAAGCACAACACACCAACACTACACTTGTGAATAACTTGTGATGTAGACTCCCCCTAATGACTAACAAACTTAGAGCTCTTATATATGGCGCATGCCTAGGCTCTTCACATGTTTCACATGCATAGATTTTCTCAAAGTCTTGGTAAACAAATCTGCAACATTTGCATCTGAACTCACTCGATTAACTTGGATGTTCAGGAATTTCTGTTGTTGCACATTATAAAAGAACTATGTGGGTCAGAGAGATACCCAACATATGCAAATTCAACTAACACATTATTAGAAGTCTTTGGATAAGGGAGACGACCGGAGAAGGACATATCTCGGTCCAAATCATCACCTGACTCGGTCTCCACCCCGCCAGTGCCAGCGGCGGCTCCGCGACGTACGACGGAGCTACCGGGGCTGCCGATGGCGTCGGTGTGAGGAGAGCAGGAGATGGAATCCTCTCTGATGCTATAGGGGTAGAACAAACTCAGGTCAATGGAACCTTTCAAATGTTTAACACCATTCCAATGACAATGCGTAGGCGCTGAGCTAAATCTACCTAGTAAGTTCACAACGAAAGCGATGTCTGGTCTAGTATATTGTGCTAAATACAATAGCGCCCCAATTGCACTAAGATACATGTATTTAGCTCCAAGCATCTCTTCATCATCCTTTTTTAGGACGGAATGGATTCTTGTGTCTAGACTTTGTCTTTCTTATGAACACACATGGGCATAAATCATTGTTCTTGTATCCCCTCCAAATTAAGTATTACAACAGACGTTACAATCTAGTTGCACAATGACTTTGTGGTTTAAAGTCACTTGATCGAGGCATTAGAAGTCCTTCAAACACTTTTGTGTATATATCTGCATCTATATCCCCATATAGGTATATATTAACCACATTCATAAGCTGCAAACTTCAGTTTTTAGGACACTACTAAACTGATTAAGTAGCGGAAAGTAATGATGTCCATTACGAGAGAATACATCTCATCGTAGTCAATGTCAGGTCGTTGAGAGAAACATTGCGCCATGAGTCTTGCTTTATACCGCATAATCTCATTCTCTCATTATGCTTACGAACAAAGACTCTCTTATGTCCAACAGGTTTAACGTCTTTCCGGATCAATTCAACAGATCCTAAGACTTGTCTTTTATTTAACGAGTCTAGTTCTGCTTGTATTGTTTCTTTCCACTTCGGCTAATACACTCTTCGTTGACACTCTGCAACGGAATAAGCGATTACATCATCAACATACGTGGAAGTTCTATCCACAGAATACATGTGTGCACTTATGTAATTGAGATTTATGTGTACTCTGACATCAACAAAGATTATGTGGCGTCCCACAGAAAACACATAGTTGATCATGGACATAATTATAGTCACACACAATCTCGTTGATGATGAGCAGATTAAATTGTGCCTTCACAACTCGCTTCATTCGAGGTTTTGAATCTCGAGAATTAAACGGTGTCCCCCTCTTCTTGGTGGGAGCCGAGGCCGAAGATGCTGCTCCTTCAAAGTCCATCAGTGGCACCGTTGCGATCCAATTCAGCAACAGCGACGCCACGGCGTACGATGGCGCCGCCGCCGGCGTCACCCTTTCCTGAAGGTATGCCGATGGCACTAGGTCCTAGGGCAGCCGAACTGATCCCATATGATCGGATCTTCAACCTTACCGGCACATTTGCAGTATGTATGTGCGATCTCGTCACTTTCTAACTCACTTTGAGTAGTGCAGGGATTATGATCAGACAAATCGTTGGGGGCACACCATGTCAATTCATGACGTTCAACCGGAATGTGAGCATTCCTATCTCCCCCTAACGGCGGGAAGTGTGTCTCATCAAAGTGATAATCTGCGAAACGCGCAGTAAAGAGATCTACGGTGGTTGGTAGCGGATTATTGTTGGGGATTCACATCCAACATATACCTAAACGTCTTTGTAGACCCATCTTTGTACGCAAAAGAGGCGTAATAGGCACATAAACAGCACAACTGAAAGTACGTAAGTGCGTAATATTGGGTTTATAACCAGTAACCAGCTGGTATGCACTAAACGTCTGGTTGGCATTGGGTCTGAAACGAATAAGCATAGCTGCATGCAATATTGCATATCCCCCTGCAGAAACTGGCAATTGGTTCCCATAACCAAAAGCCCTACCTACTAGCTGGAGTTGTTGAAGAGTGGCTTCTGCAAGGTAGTTCTGAGAAAGAACATGAGGAACGGGATGTTCAACTTCAATCCCTATGGATATGCAATAATCATCGAATGTCTTGGAGTTAAACTCTCTAACATTATCCAACCTAATAGATTTAATAGGATGGTCAGGGTGGTGAGCCCTTAACTTGATGATTTAAGCTAAAAGATTGGCAAATACAGCTTGTGGACAGCAAATCGACGTGACCAACGCGTCGATACATCAAACGGCACCTTAAAATACACAAAGGGTTCGTATTCTGGTTGATAGGTCCACACATATCATCTTGGATTTGTAGTAAGAATGGTTTCTTTTGTGTCCATAACAAAGGAAAAAAATGGATTCATCTTTGCTAGTGTACAAGCTTTGCAATAAAAGCATTATATCTTAAAATACAAATTCGCGCTGAAAATCAGATTCACGCGTAGTATGACCTTTGTGTACTAAAACGGTTATAACTTCTTCAGTGCATAAGGTATTGATAAACTGTAAAATGTTTTGGAAACTAGACATCCGTAGCTTTCTATTGATATAAAGTACACAATATAGTTCGAATCAAGCTGATCACAAAGCTCTGTCGAAGTTGATGGATCTGCAAATTTCCGGACAGATCCGTCCTACTTTGCCGAAACGGCCATAACTCACTCAATATGATAGCTATGATCAAACGGTCAGTGTTTCTTAAAAGTAGACACATAGACCTTTCTATTGGTATAAAATATACTATTTTTGAAAGAGTGATCTATGATTTATAGATCATGCAATATCAAAACTTGTATGAGTCATAAGATCCAATAACAAGAATTGGAATGAGGTATTCTCATTGAATCTGACTCAACCTCTTCTCTAGAATGATTCATTAGAGGAAATACAAAAGTAATAGTTACCATTCTCATATATCCAAGTGATAACCTTTGACAATTAGGTTTGGAAAACACAGCAAGATTCGATTTTTTCTTGGTGCATAGAATACGTTCAATGACATCGATAACTGTACCCGAAGGTAACATAAAGTTAACGAATCTGCGCTCTTTAACAACCGGCGAGGTTCTAATCGATATAGTCATTGATCATCTATATTCCACATAATATTTAAATGACTGTCTATTCTTTAGAATAGTGTGGGTTGTCCCACTATTAGCTAGACACTCAACTTCACCGCGAGACATCTAAAGAGATGAAAAACTATGGGTGGTTTTCTCGCGGGACACAGTCTAATCACTACGCCGTAGGATAGAGAAAGAAAGGGGATGAAATCTCATCGAGTGTATCGCATGGCATTTGAACTTTATAACTTCGACTAAAGTCGGAAAGTGCAAGGTTGAATGTTACATAACAAAGCAATCATCATCAAAAACCAAAACGAAGCTGAGGCTTCGCACGTTGTGGTGTTGAACACCTTTGGTGACCAGAAGAATGGAGGCTTAGCCTCCTAGGATCGGTGCTAAGCACCTTCTCGGGCGGCAATGGAACCGAGGCTGAAGCCTCTTTAAAAGCACGGTGTCGTGGCACCTTTGTGCTGCCGAAGCCGAGGTATCATCACCATGAGGCCAACGTCGGCCACTAGGCTTGTGATGTCAAGCCTAGCTCCAATTATTCTTTGATTTTGATTTTGATTTTGATTTGAGCTGAGGTGGAATTATAAGTCCAATATACTAAGCCAATATGACCCAATAGTGTTTCAGAAGAACCACGTGAGTCGTTAAAACATGAACCAGGATTGCTTAAAAACATAAAATTTCTCACAATATGCGAAAACAGAGAAATTTTATTAACTTGCCAACATTTAATACATCAAAAGCAAGCTTCTAATACCAAAGAAAACGACTAAGAAAATCAAAGTCTGTAAAATATGGCAAGGTCATTACAATACTTGAAAAATTCTTAATGAAAAGTCAAACATGAAGACTAATCAAAATCTAGAACATATAATGCTTGAGTAGGCTCTTGAGACTTAACTTCAAGAATGAAGTGCTCAGCCACGAGATTAACGTGAGGTTGTCATCACTAGTTCTCACTCACCATGATAATTCTCTTGTTTCAAAAACTGCATATATTTCTTGTAGGCATTAATCATCTCTTTGCTAGAATTACACTCGCAATGCATATGCATAGAGGAACCACACTTGTAACAAGGAGCATACATGATGCTGCTAATGTTGGACGAGGAAAGAGGTGGCGCATGGCCACCTTGACGGGTTCCATGGCCGAATCGGCCTCCCCCTGAAGGTGCGGCATTACCGCCATCTCGTCTCCAAGTGTTGGAGCGTCATGTCACACAGTTTCTGTCATGTAGATTTCTTCCACATATCGGTTTAGAAACTTGTTGATACGGGGCATTCTGATTTTGATTTCTTTTATTTTGAAGCCTTCCCATAGTGAGCCTGTGGTTCATGAATCTTTTAATTCCAACAGATCTCAAAATTTATTTATTTATTTATTTAGCCTAATCAACCGAATTTCGGTATGGGTGTCATAAGACATCATAGGCTATGGGGAATTTATTAAGATTCTTATTGATAAGATCTCTATCATTTTTGTTATGCCAACAGTGTCAAGGTCATAATCCAAAGAACTGAATGGTTTCCCATTTCAATGAAATGTCTGGGATAAGTATGTCATGGACATTATTTTAATCGCTACTGGAGCGTATCCCTTAAATATTTTTTTATTGATCTTTTATCGACAGATGTTGTCGCTTCAGAGTTGGATGAATATGACGTTCTCAAAAATGAGTGCCTAGGCCTTGACACGATCCCCAAATGGGGTAGTGGCTACTGCTTCATTCAGAATGACTGAGAAACCTTTTCTTTGAAAAGCAAGCTACGTATCGAAAACACATCGATGATATTCTTTGCCCTCGAGATTAAGAATCTTAAAATCGGGTCGTGACTACGACGACATCTATAAGAAAAGAGATACGTCGGATTAGTATGAATATGACATATACCATTCAAGTATGTCGAACGAAATTAGAAGGGCTATGACGTATATGGTCACATAAATTTTTCTTTTCGATGCATAAAACCGGCGACATCATATCGCACCTTCAAACAGTTGTGTACTCAGACATCCACATAAGCATTTATTTTTTCTTTTAATTTCCCTTTCAAACGTGATTCCCCCAGGACCATCACTTAAAACTTCAACCGTAGGGGTAGTGACATCCCCATCTTAGGTCTCATCGGCGATATAAGAATGGCCGGAATCGGAGTAGAGAAATGCTAATAGCGCCCGATATATATATCGTATATGTTCAAAAGCTGGAACTTTTATAAAATCTTACTTGCTAGTTCGCCAAATGAACTGCATAAAAATATAAATTTTGCTTGAGGACTCGGTTCTGATCCTTGTGCAAATTTGAGATGCTCTTCCATGTACGTGCAACGAATAATTCTCTCAATTTCATCGCCATGCGTCGTGCAATAAATTTCATGGAAAAGAAAACACATATTGTTAGTCATATTCACCATATAAGGAGCAGTAAAACTAATAAAAGAAATACTGCAGTAACTATTTTAACCTGTAGGGTAAAAACTTTTTATCTGAGATAAGTACAATTACCTTTTTACCCCTCAAGCTGAATTGAATTGGACTGCCGACTCGGGTCGGGTCGGGCTCCAGGAACCGGGTCGGGTTCGATGAACCGGGAGGAGTTCGATGCTGGATAGGGCATAAAACACGGGGCGGCTTTGAGTTAGGCACGCAGGTTGACGATGCTCAAGCGAGGAGGAAACCATGTCGCGTCAACGTCGGACTTGTCGGATTCGAGAATCCGGGCTAGGCTTCGGGGAGGCCGGATTTTGGGCGGCGTCGACCGGCGGAGGAAGCCAGATCAGTAGAGAACAACGGCGAGAGGTCGTTGGCCTCGTGGCGGCGTGCTCGGAGGGCAGCAACAGCAGAAATCAGAGGAGGGAGGACGGGGTGGGTGCCCAGAGTAGATTTCTGGGTGCTCTAATCATATGCCAATCTCTGCCGACAAGATGTCGTCGGCAGAACTTGGATCCTGACTTTTGAAGTTTGTAATTGTTGAAAGTATAACATTAAGTGGCAATTAGCTAATTCCAAGATTTTTACTAAATAATTTTAGTAAATCCCTTTCATGCATCCGTAGTTTTGCTAAACTAAGAAAATAGTTGGATTATCAATAACCAACTGAACCAGAAAGATATAACAAATTAACTGCAAAACAAACCAAATTTTCTAAACTCCTCATTTCGAACTTAAAATTGTTACCAAAACATATATAAATAGCTAATGGCTCATAGCTTTTAAACAACATTGAGTATGTGAATACAATAGATTTCATTACATCAAAACTAAAGATCATGGGGCTATCAAACATGAAATCATTGATCCTCTTTCTACTCCTCATAAACATGGTGACGTTGAATCGTGGAGACACAGCAAACAGAAAATTTCTTAACCCTGGAGTAGTTGATCCTTGCCAAAGACCAGGCGGACCACACCCAGGTTGTCCTCAAAGTGAGAGGATGCCTGGTGAGCGCACACCTGCCAATCCTTACAATCGTGGATGCTCAAAACTTACTCGTTGTCGTTCACCATGATACTCAGTTGTCACAATATAAATTTCTTATCTAAGTGGTGCTGTAACTTACATTCAATCAAGCACTTTGTAAATTTGAGGTACGCCTTATAACCTTTATTTCAATCAGAGTTTTCCTCAAATAGAATTGTGTTGTTTCTTCATACATTCCTTTAAGTCGGAGCTTTGTCGAACTCAATTAGTTTCTCTGCGTTTTTTTTTTTTTTCAAATGACTACTTCTTCAAGTTGAAATAGTCTTGTGGCTGATTTTTTTATAAAATTGTTAAAAGAACCAAAATTGATCCAAAATTGAATATTGTTGATGAGATGCAAACTTACAGAACCAAAATTTATAGGAAAAAAAAAAAAAAAGGTTTTGCCTGGTGTCACAACCCGACCCTATATATACCCAGAATTCCTGAAATAACATGCTAAAAGAACCATATTGCACTCAAAGAACCAAAAGTTGTACATCCAGCGAAGACTGGTTTCATATTTCCAAGCAGTAAAACTTGATAAGACAGATTCAATGGTTAAACATGAATTGAACACCTTATAACCTTGTCCAATGGTAGCAATATCTCACAACTAGATTAAGAAAACAAAATTGCAAAACAGCATTAATTTTAACAAAGTACCACAATGAGAACAGAAGGTTCTTAGATGACAAAAATATTCCAGTCTCAGTCTTCCTCTTCTGCGTCATTCTCAGCAATGTTGAAGTACCTCAATTCATAGACATTTCGATCCTTGTTGGACGCAATCACACGAAGCCAATCTCGAACGTTGTGTTTCTTTAGGTACTTCTTGGTCAAATACTTCAGATATCTGAACCACAAAAAGCAGTTTTATTACTTATGAAACTACAAGCAAAGAGTGAATCAACATGTCCTCTGATACAATTGAGGGAGAAAGTGTTTGTAATCAATATGGTAATTATACCCTCGGTATTGGCACTACGTAGTTGACAGGAGGAATGAGGCCAAAAGAGTGATCATACCCTCTCACACACTTTAAGAGTTAAAGATCACCACACTACATAATGAGCCCTAAAATGTCCGTGTTTTCGGCCGGCTTATATACGAGTTCAGTGTTTTGCACAACAGTATAACAACTGGGTTCTAAAAAAAAGTGAGAATCCCAATAATCATTTTTACTGATCATAGTTCTAGGCAATATGGAATGGCAATCAAATCTATAAACTAATGAGCTAATTTCAACACTATAAACTTTCACCCTAAGGTGACTATGCAAATTATATGCCTCTACATCTAAGACCTAGCTCAGTTTAGAGTTCTAAAGTAGACATACATCATCACCAAGGTGGCAAATGATTCTACGCCAAGATTTCACCTCAGAAGCAAAAGCTAGAACCAAACAGAATTTCAATGTAAATTAACCACTCCACACCATAATATTATAAGTCCATAACCCAGGTCCACTGAATTACCTCTTCGAGAAGTTGCTGTCAGAGGAGACAGTGAGCTTGTTCTTGTCACGAGTCACAGTAACAGAGTCACCAAGGGCACCAGCCTTGCCTCCAACCTTGATCCGCTCCTGGAGAAACTTCTCGAGGGATGCAATGTCCATGATCTTGTCCTCTACCGGCTTACCACAATCAATGGTAAAAGACACTCCCTTCTTCTTCCCCTTGGGACCTGCTGCAGCTCCTCGACTCATTGTCAATGATCTTCTGCAATCCATACACAAATCAAAACTAACATCAACCCACATATTCCAATATAACATAACACAATTCTTGACGCAAGAACCAAAATTCAACAACAGTTTTTCATAACACATCTTACAATCTAATACACAAATATACTACTCTCTTATAATTCCAAGTTTCAATTGCATCTCTATACCCAATAACTATGTTCCATGATTTGAAAACAGACTTGTAAAGATGCGCATATTTCTATATTGTGATTTCTACACTCAAACTAAACACCCACAATCAAAATTTGCAATGGAATCTCAAATACAGTTATTCAAGTAAAGCAATAAGAATGAAAAGTTATACATAAAACCCAGATAAGACCAAGTGCGATAAACCCAGAAACAGAATTCAAAGTAAGAAATACATATGTAAAAAGAAAACGGTGACTTACCGGAGAGCGAGAGATGAAGGGTTGGGAGTGAAGAGGGAACAGGAGAGGCGGCAGCGAATGTGCTAATATAAAGAGGATGTGGAGGTTAGGGTTTTACTTGTAGAGGAGTTAAGATCAGATGCAAACGAGTGTACGCTGATCATGTGTTCTTATTCAGAATGATCTGACGCGTGGCACTGGCATCAGTTTTAACCTTCTTTCTTTTCTTTCTCGTTTTTATCTGAACAGTGGTGCTAGAAACACCAAAATTTAATACAAAATGACGTGGCATACGCCATAATGTCCCCATTTTGCTAAATGTGCAATGACATGGAAAGATAGTTGTAATTTTAAAACTAACAAAATAATTGAGATTAATAAAAGAGTTAATTTCAGTTTACCTACTTAAATTTTGGTTGAATCATCACTTCAGTCCCTATACTTTTGATTTCATCAGCTACACCCATGTACTTTCTAAATTAATCAACTGATACCAATTTTGTAAATTCCGTCCAAACGATCTATCAATACCAAAGGCTTTTTGTATACTTTCCCTACATTGATGCACCGTTACCATATTACGATTATAAACAAGGCTAAACAAATCATATAATCAAGTTGAACAATAGAAAACAAACAAAAACAAATCATATATGGTGATTTCTTTTTGTTTTATCATATATGATTTGTTTTTGTTTGTTTTCTATTGTTCAACTTGATTATATGATTTGTTTAGCCTTGTTTATAATCGTAATATGGTAACGGTGCATTAATGTAGGAAAATGGTACCAATAAGCTTTTTGTATTGATAGATTGTTTGGACGAAATTATAAAATTGCTATCAATTGATTAATTTAGGGAAGTACAGGGGTGTAGCTGATGAAATCAAAAGTATAGGGACTGAAGTGATGATTGAGCCAAAATTCAAGTAGGTAAACTGAAATTAATTCTTAATAAAAACACAACAATAAAGCTAAAACTTCTGCAATCATTTATCGAAATTCAAATAAACCAAAAAAGTCATAAGATATTGTAGACCTTAAAGCAAAGCAGTTGCTTGAATTATGCATTGAGAATGATTAATTGGAATATGCAAATGGAAATATGATCAATTGGAATAATTATAGACTCAATTGATAATCAAACCATATGTTATAGTTTTGTAAAAAAAAAAATCACAATTATAGTATATCTATGTTCTTCTTACTTAGTATGAGAGATGAGGAAGAAAGACAAAAAATAATATGTTGGAATCGAGAGAATTTTCCCAATCATAGTGCTTTGCTTTGGCTGGGATCGATGATAGGAGAGAAGGAACTCATATTCCTTTATAATCTATGGCAAATTTATTGGTAATTAATCCATGAAAGTTTGTAATTCACAATAATTTAATTTTTATTTCTAATATTCACAAATAATTCCATGTTATTGACATTGTAAATGAAAAAGAAGACGTGATATATGCCACATAATTCAGTATTAATTTTTTGTATTATTTTTTGGTGTCTAAACTCTAAAGCATTTTCCTTATCGAAAAATAGCCCACTGCAGACAATTTTTTTTTTGTAAAAACTGAAGACAACTTTGATTATATGACAATGTGACCAAACATTCATATGCTCTAACATTGGTATGTATTTGGTATATTAAAATACATAACGATGTTAAAATTGAAAAATGAAATATATTGTATTTTGTAGACCAATTACATTGTTGATCACATTATTGTGTTTTATATAGTATGGGAGGCACTTGGTGAAATAGTTTCAGTGATGAGTTGGTTAGTTATAAGTGATTTGCGCATATAGAAAGATTTCATATAAAAACATTGTATTTGATGTTCGTTATTATACTCTTATTACTATTATTGCTATCTGTACTAGAAATAAACATTTAATCCCGAAATTTAATCAGTACATCTTGATTAAACGAGGTCAAAGAAAGAAGTCTTAGATTAAGCTCTCCATATAGTGCCAAAGGAATCAAGACTGCACAAGGGGTAGGAAAGTCATCATACAGTGAGCAGAGATGGAATTCAGGAGTGAGCACAGAAAAATTAATTTACTCCAATGTCTTAAAGAGTCTAATATGCACATTATGCAGCATACATGTAAGGAGCAGAGTTACATTGCAATATTTTGTTTGACGACAGTGATTAATACTTTGAGATTGCTAGTAATTGCAAGAAGCTGAAAGGTTTGATCATATATGCTATAAAATCATGCATTGTGGTCAATTGAAGCTCAATCAAATCACAATCTGGTGGAAAACTCCGGCAATTCTGTGACTCACGAGCATGTTATATACGGAGAAACAGATGGATAAGTAACACCAGAAGATCATCTAAACCATGTGTTCTGGAATCAACAAACTCATTGCTTAAACCTCAAAACATCTGCATATATAGTTTGTGATGCAGTGTGATGCATTGGAAGCTTTTACGTGCCCCCTAATTCACCAAGGCATTGTAAGCATCAAACAAATCTTATGCAGACTGATCTTATATTGCAAGTTAGATTACACCAGTTGGATGTATATATGAATTCTGTATGCTAGTAAAATTTGGCACAATTTGTTGAAGTTTTATATACCATTTCTTATAGATTCTTCATACAATCATACATATGCAAAGACACGCCTTTGAAACACTGAAGCAAGAAGCCTACAAATTGTTTGTAGAGTAATGAGAATTACAATAGTTGCTGCAAGATTGTTTAATTGATGAGTGATGAGCCTTTAATTGATAACAACAAAGCTCAAAGATCATGAAAGATGCAACATGGATATCCTATTTTACATTGCGGAAATATTTCAAACCAGATCAATTAGTTTGAAGATTTGTGACTGGTAAACAAACAACTACTCAGGCCAATTTGTCAGTTCAAGACTAAGTAGATGCTACATTCCGCATGCATAAATAGATACGAAGTTATATATTAGCCTAACATAGGAGATAATCCCCATACATCGACTAGAGCTACACCAGCCAATTACCAAATGCGTCATGGTGCAATCAGATTCTGCTACTTCTTCCATCCAGCTTCCTCTTGCTGTTTTTCGAGTTCGATTGCCTTCCTCCTAAACAAAAGGCGCAACGAACAAGATTTTAGTATAGGCAAGGGGTGAGCCTCATGCGAGCAAACCAAAAGATTACTACGCACCTGGTGATGGTAAGGTGGAATTTGCACCATCTGTGGAGCGGAAAATCTCAACACTAAATTGAAATTTGATATTGTCAGTCAACACAAAGACACACACATCACTCTGTTTTAAATTATTGATTCCAACAAATGCACTCCAGCCAGCCCCCACTCTGGTTTCGTAAGTTTGGTTATTGGGATAATGGAACCGGACATGCCTGGATACGCCATTAGCCAGAAAAATGGCGTGATTAGGCTGCTTCCTAAGATGTCTCTTGGCAAATTCACATGGAATATTCTGAACCAACAAAAAGAAAAAGCCAGAGTGTTTGCTTAATCTTTCTTCACACAGATATAATGACATCTACATAAATAAATTAGCAAAAAGTTCTGTACCAAGTAATGTCCTGCGGCATAAGTGGCACAGATAGGAATCACAACGCAGGGATTTAGAGATTTAGATTCAAAATCCAGAGCTCTCTGAAGAGCATTAAGCTGTCTGACTTTCACAGCTAGATGCATGTTCCTAGGTTTTTTTTGTCTTTTTTTTAGGAAACTTTCAGTCCTGGAAGAGCCACCTACATCTTTAATGTTGCTTTGAGTTTCAGTATAAGAACAAATCCCCTTGCTCTTGCGGAGCTGCGATCCTAATGGAGATTTACCTCTTGTTTTCCAGCATGGTGGCTTTTCGCTCAAGATTTCAATAGAGACCTCGTCTTCATCATCATTGTGATCCTCATCCTGATCTTCATTTTCATTTTTTGCTTCACTGTCCTCATCTTCATCTTCATTTTCTTCTTCACTGTCCTCATCTCCATAGTCAACATCTTCTGCAGTTTCATTTTCTGCGGTACTAAGATTTTCATCTTCATCTTCTTCCTCACTTTCATGTTCCTCACTTTCACGTTCATTCTCATCATATTTGTCATCTTCATTGTCAAGAAGACCATCAACGTGAGGCAGAGGACTTTGTAGCGCAAATTTCTCTTCTCTGCTTGTTCGGAATGGTGGAACATCATCCAATATTTCAACAGATGGATCATCATCTTCATCAGCTTCTTCGATAGGATAGTCAACATCTTTTGATCTCAGGCAGTCACTTTCTTCCCTAGTGGCCCTTCCAAACACCTTTTTGCAAGTATTTTTTCCATATATGTCGACTGAGAAGTCCGAATTTCCAGTATAACGAAAAACTAGAACGTCCTTAACCTTTAAGACATTTTCATGCACAAAATTGTTCCAACCCTTTTGAAAATAGTACTTATGATCAACCTTTTCCACAGCAACAAGCCAAGTTTCAGCTGGAGTTCGAAGACAAAACTGTTCAGGCACATTCCCATCAAAATATTTGAGAAAAGCTCCAGGAATTTTCTGTAATAAAAGTGATTAGAATGTAGATATAGAAATCCATACGACCATACATCCAATCAGCTCTCAAATTTGGGGGATCGAAGAAGCAGAATCTATTTGTTACAGCAATCATCAATGACATTGTCCAAACTAGTATACATATTCTTGGGTTGGGTTTAACAGACCAAAGAGGACAGATTCTCATTTCATAACCAAATTAGACTACACTGGGATCAATCAGAGCTCAAATTGGACAAGTAAACTAAAATGAAGAACATAAAAGCCCAAGAAGTCTCGGAAGAAAACTTCATTGATATTTCTTAAGATTACAGCACATACTGACATAGCAATAGCAAGTAAAGTTGGAAACTTTAGTATTCATAAATCAGAAGTATTGATTCAAAACTCATGATTGAATTAAGCAAGCTGCAAATCCCACCAAGATTAGAGAAAATCAAAAAGTATCTCTTTTGTTTTTCACTTGGTCCCTGCAACCTTTTCAATAACCATGGACTTTCCCCCTCATATTGGATTCAAGCCCACTGCTAATTAAGAGAGGCTAAAGCAATGACATTAAATTTTTGTATTCCAGAGCTCAAGTTTTGAATAGGGGAAACCCACTTGCAACTAAAGGACATAATTTTTCCATTTTGTTTGCTTCCTTTCTAGTACTGACAGTAATTTTAAGTTGGAAGATTGAAACTATAAACAGAAGCTTTTGGGCTTACCAACTTGTGACAGAAGTGATCCCCCAGAAGAATCTTGAAGAAAGAAGGATCCCTTCTTCTTGCCATCAAGATCTTTCCCTTCTTTTTCCTCTTCAGTCTTCCCTTCCCTCTGGTCTTAATTAGTCTGGAGAGCCTATAAAATTAAAATACAAATATAAGCAATTACCCAAAAGAGCAACACTGTGCATGGCATGGGCTTTTACCCAAAAGGCAATAGAACCATCTAAACTGAGAAATTCAATTCAATGCTTCAATTTCAGTTTTGAACTTTTGATTGAGATCCACCAACCTACTCATTAACATTTACTGTTTTTTCTCAAAAGATACATAAAGTTTACTCGAGTGTATCTCTTGACTTCAATGTATAGGTGCATGTCTGCATATGTGAATAATGTCATCGTTGGCGTTATATATTGCGCACTTGCGCTCATCCCTCAATTGGTTTTCATTCTGCTAAGCTGGTTTCCCTCATGAGAGTTAAGTGGTTAGTAGAGCTCCAACTCTCCAAGGAGCAAATGTGCAAATTATGGCAAAAGGCGCGAGATATGAACCGCCCGAAATATTAGAGCACGCAGTGGATTAATTTGAGGAAGAAAGATAGATCGATCTCAAAAAAGATGGCTAGGGTGAAGAGGAATCAATGAAGACTAAACCAAGAGGGAGTGTGATCAATTGATGGGAATGGGTTAATCAGAGCATAAAGTGCAGTTACACCAACATGCATGAATGAACACTTGAATAAAGATATTAAGAACAAAGTTCACTTAATAAAAATTGGAGGAAGTTTAAAACCATTGAGTTAGCATGTGTCCGGGATTGGAAGTATATATGGCTTGAAATTGATTCGACCATTGTTCTTTATTTTCTTTACTCTCCTCATTTGGTGTCATGGCAGCTTAGAGTACATAATGGTAGAATTGTTTGAACCGCATTTCTCAGATGCATTTCCGATCCTCGTATATATTTTGAGAATGTAATAGAGTTTCTGACATCTTAGCAAATCATGGTACTATTTTAATTTAGCTGAATTAGTTTGGTGGGATGTGATTCTTTTTTTTATTGTTTCGGCTTAGTGATTATATGGGTCTTCTTAAATTTCGTTTTCGTTAACTAATTTTCTTTATTGTCTTATGTATTTTTTTTAGAGGATTTTTCTTTAGGAAAATGTTTTGGGGCCTTATTAAGGCCTAAGAATTTTGGCCTTAATCTTAGGTGGCGTGCCACCTCATTAAGATACATCATCAATATTAAAAACATTGTTATGTCATATTAAGGTTAAAATACAATCTTGTCCTTTCAAATCCAATGGCTCTAGATTATTGTCATTTTTCAACCCTTCATAAAATCTAATTTATTAGCAAGAAACTCAATCAAAATATTTACCCGTATAAAGTATTAAAGGTATAATATTTTCTTTCCATTTTACGAATTTAATCTAAGTTTTGACTTTTATGATTAACCTAATTTACAGATGGTAATATAAATATATGGGGAATATTTGAATGTTGTCTTAATACAAAACAGTAATTACGATGACTAAAAAAAAGCAATAATTACGAAATATAATTTACTCATAACTACCTAATTAATAGTCATTGTAAATTGGGCAACAATTACAACCAAATTATGTTTTATTTTAGATGATTTTGTTACATTTTTTGGGTTGACTACATGAAATTTATTTCTTGACACAATTACGATATTTGACATTAAAACATTCTATCTTTGTGAATCAAATTCAATGTTAATTTTTTTTTGACTCTTAATCAAAATTTAGATTTAGAATTATATATATATATATATATATATATATACATATCTATCAAATTTTAGAAAAATAAAAGTAGATAAAATAAATTTGTATCGAATTATATATATATATATATATATATATATATATATATATATACACACATATATACATATCTATCGAATTTTAGAAAAATAAAAGTAGATAAATTAAAATAAATTTCTATCGAATTTTTTAGATGAATTTTATATATATATATGAAGTTTATTTGGACATTGATATAGTGTGTTGAATTTTTTTTTTTTTTAAATAGTATATGTGTGTATATATGTATATATGTGTGTGTATATATATATGTATGTATATTCACTTAAATTTATATTTTTGAATAATTATAATTTAAAAAATTATATTTGATGTTTAAATTTAAAAACAAGTGTAATAAAAAAAATTGGCTTGAAAAATATTTTTCTTTTCTTAAAATTATTTTTATTTTTGAAAAATAACAAAATAATCTAGAGCCATTGGATTTCAAAGGACAAGATTGTATTTTAACCCTAATATGACATAACAATGTTTTTGATATTGATGATGTGTCTTGATGAGGTGGCGTGTTCTTAGGCCTTATTAAGGCCCCCTATCACTACTCTTTTCTTTATTGTCTTATGTATTTTTTTGAGTGGTTTTGGCTTTGTCTCCTTCTTATTGTTTTTTTTTTTAATAATATGGACGGTAAGGAGGTTTTGGCCTCTCTTATCCAACTTTCAGCTAAAAAAAAGATGAGGAAGTACACTTCGGTACATAATGTTCATCAATTGAAATGGAAAAGGCGAGATGCCTTTGATATGAACAAAATCGCTAATAGATGACCTGATTTCATTAGATAAATTTGTACAAGATATTACATAAATAAACAAAAATGAAACTGACTTCTCTCTCGAAATTATCTTCATTGAGATTCCGATCATAAGTGTGAAAATCAACAGAAAAAGTGAACTGTAAGCTGCTTGTAGATTTATTTATTTTTCTAAGCACGCTAAGCAATTCACTTTCGCATTCCACTTCACCCCTATATTACACATCTTACTCAAATTTAAACCCTCTGATAATTAGTCCTGAGATCACTGATTAGAAACTACGTACTTCACTCCCGGAACAAGTGCTCCTCGCCGGATCGGTGATCAATATGCTTGATCCAACGGCCAGGACCCTTCCTTATTGTACTTATCGGCCCAACAGTTCCGCCGCCGTACCCTATATGAGCAATATCCAACCCTTTCCCCACCGGCAAAAACACCGACCTCACCACTCGTGTCCCCCTCTCCACCACACCATGCCATCTGAAACCCTTTACATTTCTCTGCCAAGCATTCTTGCATGCAAAAACAGCCCCTCTAGGGCTCACCTTGGCAGTCCTTAGAACCCTAGCGAACTCCCTCCGGCTGCAGTCAACCACCAAGAAATCAACTCCCACCGTCGCCTCTTCTGACTCTCCAACCACCACCTCCGGCAGTACCGGTGCGTTACGCATGGTCTTTAAGTACTCCATCCTCGAACGTTCGTCTGGGACTATGCACACGTGCCGTCCGCATGTGTGGCGGGCGGCCGTGGCGAGGCCGAGGCTGGTGGCGATCGGATCACCGTAGGACCATGCTTCGACTATTAGCTTTGCGTTCCAGCCGGCCGCCATGGCGGAGAGCAGCTCGGCAACACCAGATTCTCTGAATTTCTCACACTGCAACGGAAACATGAGAAATGATTAGTTCTGAGATCGATATATACGCTAAGCTAGATCGAGCTTAAATGGTAAATAACCCTGGAAATAAACTCGAACTTCACATATACAAAACTTACTGATTTGACTGTGTCTAAGTAAGCTTTGGAAGCTGTTTCTGGGGACCAAACGAGCTTCATGATCTCTGCGACTCTCTCTCTCTCTCTGTCTCTTGGGGTGGTTTGAGAATTGGGAGAGACAGAGAGGAAGAGGAAGATCGAGAAAGAGAACGAGAAGGAGAGAGGTAGACTACTGAGGTTAGCTATCTGTGTGCTGAGGTTATTTATAAACGGAAGAGAGAGTTGTCGATCGGGATTTAGCGTTGACATTGGCACACCTTTCAGTTAAGAACGTGTGAGATTGTATATATTGAATATGAAATGCAAAATCAATCTGCGAGCCAAAAATGAAAGAGGGAGTTGGAATTGAATTGAAATGTACACCGATATATCGATCACTTTGGCAAGTTGGTAGCTGATGTGCTTATCTATCCAACTGACTACGTATCCAGTTGACAATTGTACGGTTTTCGAGATAGTTCGGTTACTCACTAGCTTACTCTTCTTGAATGAAGTCGTACGTATTCCAATATCTAAGATGGTACGTGTACAAAAAGATGCTTGAAATTATAAATAGGAAGAATGGCCTAGAAGGAAAATGAGGCTCTGGATTGGTGATCATGCATGGAGTAGACGAGTGATTAAAACAACAACTATTCCATGCCTTTTCCATTTCCATTTCCATTTTCGAGGTGCAAC
Organism: Potentilla sterilis; assembly: GCA_963682095.1. Taxonomy (NCBI): domain Eukaryota; kingdom Viridiplantae; phylum Streptophyta; class Magnoliopsida; order Rosales; family Rosaceae; genus Potentilla; species Potentilla sterilis. The sequence continues at coordinate 34,529,810 of OY821766.1, read as the reverse complement.
AAAGGGTGACACTAGAAATTAAACCAACAACAAAATCAAATATTATTTTTAGAACCTAATACTAATAAGGGATCCGGCCTCTAAAGTGAATATTCGGTGAATTTACTTAAATTTCAAAAAAAAAAAAAATACACTATGTATTTAATCCAAAAATAATAACAAGAGACACATCCCCCTAGCTAGCTTGTACCAATTTTTGTTTTCGTGTAACTCCCGATTTTCATATTATTGATTCTTTGGGTAGGAAAAGAAACACAGACAAGTTGTACTGCTAATTAACTACGTAACAAATGAGACGAGTTAACTAGCTACTTGCTAGATTGCTTTGGGCGGCATTAGAATAATACGTATTAAGCAAGCAAGTTGCAACAAGTTAGTTAATCTTTGTTAATTTCTGACCAAAAGACAAAAAAAATTAAATTTCGTCCACCATCGTCATCAGAATCGGGTGAACATATTTCGATACATGCAGTGATCGATGCATATATCGATGGTTTTGTCTATTCTGTTTTCTTTTTGTTTAGTCAACGATGGAGTTGGTCATAGTTAATTTATGCTTACGCTGATAAGCACAGTAGCTAATTAAGCTATATATATATGTCGTAGCTTGTTAATTAATTAACCCAATAAACATGCTCAAGAATTCAATCAGCAACACTTGAATGTCGACGTTTCGACAGCTTCAGTTAGTTGAAATGTTTTGCACCCTGTTTTAAAACACGCTTAATCTCATTTAAGGCCATTGTTTCTTTGCATCAAAATCATCAAGAGAAATGAGATCATAATTATCATATGTAATGCATGCTATATTTGAAGTTAGCGTTGAGTTTTTTTTTTTTTTGTCAAGAGAACTGTCTGTTATTATTTAAGATTTTTGTTTTTGTTTTTGTTTTTTAAGATTATTGTAATGTTCCTAATCGATATAAAGTTTACCATCGTAATAGAGAAATGACCTCATGTAGTATTTTAGCATGAACTGATTACGTTACAGCATTGGATTTGCTCTTATAATTATAGTTAAATTATTATAATTATGATATAATTGGATATAGGTTATGATATAATTATGAATAATTATAGGATGATTATTTTTCAGATATGGTATACTTGTGCATTAATTAACATTTAATTAAAACTTCGGTATTTATTTGCCTATCCATATACTCGTTTCAAAATCCACCAGTGGTAATTTCTAGTTGTACAGGTAGATGCATGATAGGGGACAGTACCGCTTAATTATTGGTGTATACTTGAGTAAACTAAAGCAGCAGCCTACATCTGACATGAGATAGATATTATAACTTGTATAGTTAATTACTATATTAATCCTGGCATGACTAAGCAAGGCAACTTGCACCATAGTAAACTCCAAGGGAACAGCAGAGATGATGAGCATGATCATATTTAATCTCAATGTGTAATACAGTAGTCTTAAAGAGGGCGTAAGATTGGTACTTAATTTAGTGATGTATGACTGATAAGAACAAAAGGTTTACGCTATTGATTTAAAACTCAACTTGACACCAATTTAAACCAGTGTACGGTTCACAATGCCTTGGTTCTGGGTACGTACAACTTCGATCAGTTGAATATTCTTAAGCCAAAGCGTACGGGTTCTCTCTTGGAGGTTGACATGCATGGTTAATAACTTAAGGAAAAAACTTAACTGACCAACATATATCGCTCTAACAGACATAAGTCAATTAGACCTTAGTACGTGGTATTTTAAGGACATAAATGATATTTGTAAACACCCACACAGTCCTTAAAATGTCTTTTATGTCCTTGTAAATGTCCTTTTAATTGTCACGTGTCAATATCTGATTGGCTTGTGTCTGTTAGAACTGACCCATATGGCTCAGCCAAGTTTTTTTCATAACTTAATATGATCTCTTAATTTCTTCTTCCACTAAAGAAGTAAACGATAAGATGTTTGATGAAATGTCTCGATATTTATATGATTACAGATGTAGAGATGGACATCGACTTGGACATGACAACAATTGTCTGATTATACGAATTTGTAATTTTGCGTTTAAGATAATAAGCTGTTGAGGTCAATTACTAACCTCATGGCTGGAACCAGAAGGACGTGACAACCACCCTAAAAGGATCAAATCCCATTTTTCTATTTGGTTTCATGGACTCACCTGAGCATTCCATATATCTAATTAATGGCATCTAATTCTTGTTCAGAAATGTGCTTCAGATATATTGACCAGGTCGATCAGTACCAATCAAGGATAATATTTTGAATCAAACTGCTTGGTTAGATTGTGATCCAAGTCTACAAAAAGTTTGGCTTTAGCGCGCTAAGGTTGAGGCAGCAGAAGTATACATAATTATTGAGTTCAAAGTAAGCCATAGATTGTGTTTAATTATCCATTGTTTAAAGGAAAAGCTTCTCAACATATATATATATATATATATATATATATATATAGTGTTTCTCTTTTCTTAATTCATTGTTTTCTTGCTTGAAGTCCTTTAGGATTAGCTCGACTAGTTGGTGAGAAACAAAGAAATATTTAGCATTAGGTTATGTCAAGACATTTGATGATTTTGATCCTTCAAGACTTCAAGTGAATAAGAAAGAAATAATAATATATATTTACTTGCATCCAATGTTAGTTTCTTGACTGTAAACGGTAAGGCCTTAAGTTGTATGAAATAATCGGGAAAACGAAACATGTGTATGCTTGATACGACTATGCAACACGTCCCGAAATTTCGAATAACAAAAAATCCGAAATTCGTAAACGTGATTAATCACAATTACACTCAAATACTTAAAAGTTATTATACAAATAACTAAGTATTACTACAGAGTTCACTGCGTGGCACCAAATACTCAGAATATTACATCAATAAAACAGGAATGTAAAATAGAGTCTCACGCTAACACTCAATAACAATAAAACCCAGCTAGACAAAGGACCCCACCTTCTAGCCACTCAACTCAAACGCCTCCTTCTGGCAGCTGGTCAACTCCTGCAGGTCGAATCCCTACACCATCAATTGGTGCACCGGGTTGTAAACAACGAACCCGGTAAGCTTTCAAAGCTCGTGTGAGTAAAACAAACAAGTTCATGATAAAAATAATTAAATCAACAAAGGAAAACACTCCCAACCAATCACGACTCGTATATTATAAAATTCACGATGCACAATCAACCAAAAGAGTAAGACTAGGGGCGCACTGACCAACGTCATTCCCCTACAAATCTCACAGGGAAAACAGACTAGAGCTCTAACTGATCGTAACCAATCACCCGGCCAAAGGCTTGGTCCCGACATACTTGCCATAAGGATCCCTTTCACCACTTAGGCGAGATCCTCTTCCCACACATGTAAGATCTTTCACCATTATTGGTGAGATCTTACTTTAACCATTGGTTTCTATACCAACACAACCACACATCACACCACTCACATAATCACATATATGATAAATTCATAACATAATACATTCACCCAATTGCACACTCACATTATATATTTCACGTAAATATATATATACGTAGACATCCACTCAGGAATAATCCACTAATACCAACTATAGTCATTGATCGTAAAACCCTTTGAAAATTATTTTTATATTAAAATCATTTTACTTACCAATGAACCGTAGTCGATCAAGTTCATTCAATTTAAAACAAATATCATTTCCGCAAATTCATTTTACATATAACAATATCGATATAATAATTAACTCGTAAAACGCTCGTAAATAACTCGTATTAAATTTGTATTTAACACAGGGACAGTGAGGTTTACTCACCTTAATTCACCAGAAATGGTAAATATCCGTTTATGGTCGAATCGGATCGCTGCAGAATCAGGTCAGATCGAATCGCAGCAGTTCCGGGTCTGGTCAACGTCGGGTCAACACAGGTCAACGGTCAACGCGAGTCAGTCAACGGTCAACACGGGTCGGGTCGGTCAACGCGGACCGGGTCGGGTCAACTCCGGGTCGGGTCGGGTCGAACGGCTGAAACGGGTCGGGGAGAAATCCGTTTGATCCGTGCGATTCGATGTGAAATGGCGCGATCCACCTACACAGGGAGGCGCGCAAGGAGAAACCCAACCGAACGGTGGGTGGCGCACCCCCGGGAGTCGCCTGCAGCGCCGCCGCGCACGGTGGCAGTCCGTCGAGGCACCGCCGCCCCATCCTCCGTGCTCCTCCGGCTCCGATCCTTAGCTCAAACTGAAGAGGGCGTTGAGATGAACACTTTGACAGGTCGCACGCCTCGATTGGTGACTGGACGAGAGAGATCGACGCAAAAGAAGTTCCGAATTCGAATTGGAGACGATGAACAGTATTTCGGGATTTTTCTGATTTTCTGAAATTTTGATATATTTTGACTTTTTCAGATATTTTACTATTTATAGAAAAATTCAGATTTTGGAAATAACTTCAACAGGTCGTAACTTTTTCATACAACGTCCGTTTCACGCGTGCCGCATGTCTACGAACTCGTATCGTCGAGCTCTACGACTTTTGTGAAGGAAACTTTCCAAAATTCACGACGGATCAAAAAGTCAACTTTTGACCCATCGAAACTTAATCGCTTTTCGGATTTTAACTCTCGAAATCAATTCCGACCTCGAGCAACAACTAATAAAAAGGGTATGAAATACGAAATTCCGTAAACCACCATTCCATTAATTTCGAGGAATTTACACGAAATTGAATTATAAAAATCAGGGTTACTACACAGGAAGCCATTGAAAGTCATTGGTCGAGTACTCAATCGAATTTTTTTTTTTTCAACAAGAGTAGTCAATCGATTTTGTACTAGATCAATTGTACTGCTCTTGAATCTATAGTCAAAGATGAAGATTAATAATGAGGCAATTATAAACTAAATAATTCTAAATATTGAAATTCCTCTTATGGTACCTCATGTATTCTCAATTGGACACTTTGGTACCTAGAGTTTCAAAGAGGACAGTTTAATACCTCAAGTTAGGTTTTGTGAGACATTTTGATACTTCTGTTGACTTTTCTGATAGAACTGAGGGTAAAATTGATATTTAAGTATATATTGATAAAAATAAAATAAAATAAGAAGTTTTATGAGTTCAAATTAGTGTTTTAGATTTAAATTAGTGTTTTCGGGTCATAATAAAAATATAAGTGAATATTATGTTTAAGAAATTCAATCATGGTGATGTGAACACTCACTAAACTAATCTGCGAAGCTATATATAATCAACGAAAAATATTCTGGTAGATGTTCAAATTACGAATACTAGATTTCCTAAACATAAATCTAATTATTTTCATCATCAATAGAACCCAAAAAATACGTTCATATTTATTTTCTCTGAGAAGAAATAAAAAAATTCTAGATACTAAGGTGATAGCTAGTAGTGTTATTAATCATGGTGATGTAAACACTCACTAGATTAATCCGCGAAGCTATATATAATCAACGAAAAACATTCTGGTAGATGTTTAAATTACGAATGCTAGAATTTATAAACATAAATCTAAATATTTTCATCATCAACAAAACCCAAAAAATACATTCATATTTATTTTCTCTTAGAAGAAATAAAAAAAAATATAGATACCAAGGTGATATCCAGTAGTGTTATTTTAATTTTAATTTTATTTTTATTTTATAAATATAAATTTATTTAAAATTTTAATTTTATAAATACCCATAAAACTCATGTTTTCAAATTTTTTTTATATAAAATTATACCCAAATGTCAATTTTACCCTCAATTTATTAGAAAATCAACATAAGTACTAAAATGTCTCACAAAATCTAACTTCAGGTACCAAACTGACCTCTTTAAAACTCTAGGTACCAAAGTGTCCAATTGGGCATACATAAGGTACCATAGGAGGAATTTACCCAATATATTTTAGAGTTAAAATCAAAGCACTATCGTGAAAAAAAAAACACGAAAATACGTTTTTTTTTTTCATAGAACAAAGACAAAATAATTTAGAGTCGTTACATTGAGAATCACAAAATTGTTATTTTAATTAAAAATGAGACGACATGACTTTTCTAGTTCTTGATGTGTGTAAATAACATAGCATGCCCGCCATGCCACTTAGGATTGAGACAAAAAAATATTAAGTTCATTTAACTCAGATCTTCATGCCGTCTACACAAGCAAACGTTTAACCTTAGGGCAACTCCAACCATTAGTTTTATTTGGGGGTGTTATTCTCATTTTAGCACCCTCTTATTGAATTACTGAATTTTCATCTCCAACAATAAGGTGTTATATGAGGGGTTATATTTAATATTCTAGATTAAAATATAACAAGAGTATTTGAATTATACTATTCAGACCCACTCAATTTTTACGGAGCCCACGATACTATTTAGGTCTTGGTCTTGGAATTGTCTCATATATAGGACTTGAAATGAGTCCAAATCTTATAATTCTAAGACCAAGTCCTCCTAATATGTGTTGTTGGAGATAAAAAGTCTTATTTTGAGACTAGTCTTAACTTTTAGGGCCATGGTTGGAGTTGCCCTTATAATCTTGAATCCCTAAACCGCTTCATGATTAATCCTTTGGATTAATAGAGGATATAATATGGCAGAAGCTGTACTGAAAATTTTGTGATTCTCTATACTGCGGCTCAATCTCCTTGCATTGCTTCTGTAATCTGCATGCTTCGTCTTCTTGGTCTTTATCCAACCCCCTTTCTATCTCTGCGCAGATGAAAATAACAAAACAGAAACATGCAAATAAAAAACCACAAGGAGCATTCACAGGCATGGTTGGCATAACCAGTGAATCCAGAATTCTGTTTTGTTTGAACCTAAAACTTATATGCACGCATTTAAAAGGCTGAGGAATGATATTTGTCCATTTCTATACAGCCATATCAGATCCTTGACCTTTCACAAATTGGATTGTAACAAGGCAGAAGTAATTGTTATGTGGAGGGATGACTGTTTTCCCTTGTTTGATATAGATTCCAGAAATGGCAGTTTTGTAGAGCTTCTACTGGTTATTTTTATCAAGCTAATGAATGACATTGCAATCTAAGAAGTTAAACTAGCTTCCACTTACAATTTTACACACATTCTTAGTTTACAAGGAATACCAAGCTAGTGAATGACATTGAAACACAGAGCTTGTACTGGTTGTTTATGAAAGCTCCAAACAATTAGTCTTGCTAATTCAACTCTCTAATGGCTTAAGTTCAACAAGAACTAATAACCAAAGGATGAATCCTTCCATAAATTACAATAACTAGTACATACATTACCATTATACGACAACTTGGGTCTTCAAGAAAAGGACACAAGAGTTGGAAGAACAAAACTTCAGCATCAGTCAGCAGTTGAATGCTTCATCTATAGCTCCAGTCATTTGGAAATTGAGGCAGTAACTTCATAAGATCATCAAGTCCAGATAAACTCACTTAGTTCTTGGAGCACATATTCTATGGATGGCCTCTGATTTGGAGACTCCTGGGTGCAATAAAGAGCAATTCTTCCGAGTTTAGTAGCCTCAGATTCTGAAAATTTCCCCTCAAGATTCGCATCAATGAAATCTTCAAACTTGCCTACCTCAGCCCCTTGACGAGTAACGTGAGTGATTTTGCGTTTCCCCGAGAGGATTTGAAATACTATCATACCAAAGGCATAGACATCACTCTTCCCGGTGAAGCGACCAGTGGTCACATACTCGGGAGCCAAGTATCCCATGGCAGCACTTGGTTTGAGCATCGAATAGATAATATCATCTGCTAGCAGTTTGTGCAAACCCGAATCTGAAAGTAAAGGGTTATAGTGGGAGTCAATAAGAACCTTTTCAGCTGATATGCTCTGGTGAACTATAGCTGGTTTGTTGCCTATATTTCCATGCAAATACCCAATACCTGCACCACAAGGTATCACAAAATAATATTCAGTATAGACCAAGTAAAAGAAGGAAATGATACTTCAGGGACAGGTAGGCAGTTCAAAAGTGAATCATATCAACCAGAGCAAGCAAATGAAGCAATGCTTCAAACAAAATGTATGGTATTAGACCATGCTAAAGACTATGTTCAAAGTTTCCGGTGGTTGCTCTGACATATATGATGGAACATTATTTTCATGATTGCATCACTTACTGTATAAGAGTTTTTTGAAGCAAGCAATCAAGCAAATACAAATGACATAACTTCATTGAGTTGGAGGAATTGAACTGACCTTTAGCTATGCCATTGATTATAGATACTCTGGCTGACCAGTCAAGAACTTCCCCACTACCAACTTTAATGTCAAGATACTGTAATAGACTCTCATTTGGAACGAAGTCATATATAAGAAACCACTCTCCCCTTCCTTTTGAACAGCAAAATCCTCTCAACCTAACAAGATTTTCGTGTTTTAAGGAGGTTAAAATCTTTAATCCCTTCAAAAATTCAGCTTCATCAGACTTGCAGCTCGTCTTGCCAATGCAGTTTACAGCAACAACTGATCCATCTCTTAGGATCCCTTTGTACATGGAACAAAAATTGCTCTTGCGCAGCAAGTTCAGTTCCGAAAAGCTCTGAGTTGCACGCTGCACTTCTTCCAAGTTGAACATAAAGCTCTCAAGAACTTCTTGAGAGTACCCCCCGTTGCCTTTAGCCAACGGATCCCATCCATTCGAATACTCCAGACTGATAAGAGGAGCCACGTTCTTCTTGTAAACCTCCTTCGCCTGATCAGTGCTAAGCCTGCTATCAAAAGTGTCGAAAGAATTCCCAATCCTTTGTTTCCTCCTTCGATACCAGGAGAACATGAAGAGTCCAGCTACAGTTAAAGCAACAATAACTCCGATCAGCCCAAGTACTATACCAACTTGGGGAGATTTTGATGATCCTGAACAGTGGGATTGGCTACAACTGGACTGTACATTAGCCGACTCGGGGATATCTTTTGCAGGAGGTGAGTTTGGAAGATCTTTTGCAGAAAGGTTATTAGGTTCAAAAGGTTGTGGCCTGTTTGGGTTCTTAGCATTGGCATTGCATACTTTTAGGTCAGAAAACCCAACACCACATAACCTGGGGTTGTTTTTGTATTGGAATCCTCCATTAAGCCGCCTTAGAGCTGTATATTCATCACCAACCACAACATTCATATAAAAGTTCTTAAATAGTAAAAAAAAAAAAAAAAAAAAACAATAACTGTGTAAAACAGTTGTGGTTACCTGGAGGTACATTGCCAGAGAGAATATTGTTTCGGATGTCAACGACTTGTAGCATAGGGGCGTCAGCTAACCTTGCAGGAATAGGACCAAAAAAGCTATTATAGCTCAAATCCAACCTTGTTAATGCCTCCAGCTCTCCCAAACTTGCAGGAATCGCCCCCGTTAACTGGTTGGATTGCAATGCAAGGACAGTTAGGCTCTTAATATGTCCCAGTTCTGTAGGTATGCCACCAGTCAACTTGTTGTAACACAGATGCAGAACTGCAAAGTGAAAAAACAATGAAAACTTTGATTGAAGCTATAATAACCGTACATTCAGTCAGGGACTTGTTCACATACTCCCTACAAAGTTGATGTTATTCACACTAAACAGCCTACACTACAGAAATCATCTTTTGAATATTTAGTATAAGTATACTTACTGATTCCTCTGACAAACTATATGTTTATATATATTTTTTCGAATACTTAGTATAAGTATAAGTAATGATCCATCTGACAAATTATATACACATATATATACTCAGAGAGGTCTTAAAAAATTACAGTGTTTTTACATTGCTGTTGTGTATTAAACTACAAAGTTATTGATAACAAAGTTATATGGCTCCGAGACAAATGAGACATAGATTCCAACAATTTTTTGGTCAGTTACAAGTTTACAACATTTAGAGATTAAACAAAAGGGTTGAGATTATCAAGGACTTAAAGAAACCAACAGGAGTATATAAAGTTAAAGAACTTGTGGTATCTAACTTTCAATGCAAATCTCCACATGAAATCACTTAGGAAGAGACTAAACGTTATCACTGCATCCAATCCAGTTCTTAGTTTAATTTAGTGTTTAGAAAGCTGAGCTTAGAGAAACCAGAAATGTTAAAATAGATTAACCTAAATCAGTAGAGCAAGCAAGAAATATGACTTGGAAAAACCAAATAAGAAAATGAAAAATACAATACAACTTACAACGTGATAAAAATTTCATTTTGCACCTCTAAATTTTTAGAATTTGAAAAACACCCAGAAATCCAAATGCAATAGTTCAGTGATCAAATGCTATGAATGCAGCCACTTTTCCCATGTGAGATTTAAAGAACAAAGCTTTTCACTGGGTCTAAAGTCTAAACTCATTTACCAAAAAGTTAAAAACTTTTCTTTCTAAAAGTTAGAACAAGATATTCACAGACCAACTTAAAGTGATACAACTCATACAATCACAACACTGGAAAATTTGAACAGAAAAATGAAACACTCACCTTGAAGATTAGGCATGTTACCAATCTGCCTAGGAATAGCTCCAGAGAGATTATTCACATTCAAATACAAGTCACTAAGCTGATCCAAATTAGCAATCTCCTTTGGGATTTTGCCACTCAAGGCATTGAAGTGGAGGTACAAGCCTGTGAGGCTCTTCAGGTCACCAACAGATGAGGGTATTTGTCCCCAGAGACCCTTCCCTTGTAAAGAGATATTGGTCACAAGGCCTTGCTCATTGCAAGCCACACCTTCAAAACCATCACCACATGGATCAGAGTGAAGCGTCCATGAAGTCAGGAACTGGTTTTGTGGGTCCAAAGAGGCCTTCATGGACATGAGAGCATGAAGCTCAGACACTGAGGAGAAACAGAGAGGGGTTAAGAGAAGAAGGAGAGGAAGAGTGAGAAGGGAATGCATGTTTTGGTTTGAGAGAAATAAGAGAAGGTTCGGATGTTCTTAAGTTTTTGTCTTCTGGGTTTTGAAGTAAAGTGGCCAAATGGGTAAGGAAAGTTTTGAACTTTGGGGTGTAGATTACCTTGTGCTTTCTGGGTTTACTTGAGTTGTTGAGGGTTTAAATTAAAATGGGTGGTTTAGGCTCTGCATTGTGTCTCTGAAGATAAAAGGTTGTGTTTGGTTCGAGGGAAACTAGAAGAAATTGGGTAAGTAGAAATATTTTCTTGTGCTTTTTGGTTTGAAGTGCGTGGGAAAATGTGGGATGTTGCAAAGTCGAGGTGAGAGTTTAGGTGTTTTTGGATGAAGACAGAGAATGAGGTTTCATTTGAAAGGGAGAGGAGGATTCCAATCTGAGTGGAGTCTGCAGGGTGGAAACAGAGTCCTACTGGCAAACACTCTTTTGCGTTTTAAGTATTTGGATGAATGATTTACTTGCTGCATGCACAGGTTTCTGATTCTTGAGTGGTTTAAATAGTTCTTTACTTTACCAAGCTGCTTGAGCATCTGCAAAATCACCGGGACCCTTCTCCGATCAATTTTTTTGAATGAATTCGGTCATACAGTGGCAGTGTACATGGACCAAACACATGCTAATTTTTTCCCTGATTTGACTTGAAAGCTTGTAAATCCTACATTAGCAACATTAGGGCGTAAATTTGCATCATCTCAATTTTAACAAATTTCGTCCAATTTATCTTTCTATTTTAATTGTTTGAGGAATATTTTAAATCGATCATACTTAAAAAAATAAGAGTATAATCAAACAAAACAAAGTTATTGGGATGCATAACTTATTGCGGCAAAGGCAAAGACTGTAGATTAGACTTGGCGACCTCAACAATTTATGCAGGATTTGTCTTCACTTGAAAAACATAACCAACAAAATTATCCATTAGGTCTTGAGGATCACAAATTCCTATTGCTATGGATGGTATTATGGAAGCTTAATCCACAAATATACATTATGAGAACAACTGTACGTACTAATGCAAGTGGAAATAATAATTGGGAACAAGAAAACTCATTCTGCAGAAAATAGAATTTCATTTCTCAGAAACATGATGCCATTCTTTTGAAATGAACCATAGAGAGTCACATAAAGGAGCTTTAGCGAGACCACTTTTGCAGGGGATGGGGTAGGTTGAAAAGCCAGAAAGGTAAAGAGAGAAATGGCACAAACAAGGATCACAGTACTTGGATTTCATGGTGTCTCTTTCAAATGGGGGAAGAAGTAAGAAGAGAACAGAATGAGTTGGTGAGTCTGTGAATGAGAGAATATGAGATGAAGAAGAAAATGACGTGCTGCTTCTCTTTTGCTGATGCACCATGGTGACCATGCTCTACTGTCTGTGCCCTATTAAATCCAGAGGCATGTGAAGGATTATATCATGTATGCTTCAATCTCATAGTACTCTTCACTTTAAAGTGTTCTTCTAGGTAATGTGTCTTTGATTAGAACTTTAACGAGTCCTTTGTGAGTTAAAATGTCTCATCAAAACTAAAGTAAAGATTTGCAATAATCGTATGCCTTTCATGATTTAACATGGCTTACGAAACAAAGTGCAGTCATGGCCGGGTTCAAAAGAGTGCCTGTGGAGAAAGCCACCCGTACACTAAACGTTCATATATATGCATGCTTCTTTGGTGAAACTCGGGAATACAATGTTTGATATACGCGATCTGACTTAAATAAACTAATATAGAGCTATCCTAACGTAGTTGGAAGTATGGAGGGTTCACAAGCAATAAACCCAACGGATAGTAAAGGGATATCAAGCGAACAACCTTAAAAAATAAAATAAAAACTTTGTTTGATTAAATAATAATAAATAAATCCGTCTACACCCGTTTGAGAATGTTTAAAAACTGACAAAATAAACCCTAGGACAACTAACCCACTGAATTAGAAAAAACTAAATCCATATAAACTTAAAAAACATAATATATGGGAAATTAGTAAATTGTTAATTTAAAGCTCTAAACGAACTTGAAAGCCTAGAAAAAAAAATTGATACAAACGAGAATGATGTGTATGTAATAAAATTAAACTTAATACATTTCAGTCAATTATTCAGAAAATGTTTGTTCAAGAGTTTAAAATAAACCACACAAAAGCCAAAAACAAAAGGAAAAAGGGATCATCCTCTTCATAATTTGATCATGAAGAGCATTGCGTATGCACATGGACCCATTCTTCTCCAGCTTCATTATGCATGTGAACTGCAAATCAAATTAGGTACAGAACTTCTCTACATGTGAACTTCAAAAAACAATGAACATTATGACTCATTGTCTTCTACCTCCCTAGATCATATAGAGTCACGAAGGTATGGACACATTTGCAGTGAAGCCTGTAAAATCTGAGTCAAGGGAAGTAGAATAGGACGTGCTTGTGGGGTGTGTAGGGGGTGTCACATAGTTACCAATCAATATGTTAAGAGTAGTCCTATAAGGGTTTTGGCACTTCTCTCATTTAGAAACAAGCTATATAGCTAGCTTTGCACCACAAGTAGATAACTATTATGCAAAGATGAGGTGAAATGTAGATATCATATATATATATATATAGTCCAATTTGAGCTAGCTCGTGATGATGAGTTTGGTACATAGGGCCACCTCTAGCCTCACATAAAATTCCCAATATTATGTAACAATTGTATGGTAATAATTGGTACACTGAAACATGTACTACAATTAGAAAACTTATGCTAGGCCATTGTCGCGGTGACCAAAATTGTTCGTACTTTCAATTGGATGATCATTGATCGATTGCAATTTATATTGTTAGGTAGGTTTTGTGACTTCATCTGATAATGATCGATTTGGATCAATATATATGTTTGAAGATAAGTTTCTGTATGGTTGTGTTAAATTTATGGAAAGATGTATAATAGAAAAGGGGTTTTGAATTTTGATTCAGTTTCTTCCCTCAAGAAATGGATGAAATGACTGCATGAGCTAGACAAATTAAGTTCACGTCAACTGCTTAGGTTAAATAAAATTCAACTGCACATTTCGTTGGCAGATGCTACTTGTCTTCATATGTCTTTTACATATGCTTATTGTCATTCTCCTTTTCTTGCTGTATAAGCATGACTGAACAGAACAAATCCTTTCTGGATTTTGGGATGAGCTTGTTCTTGCTTAACCAGTAGTTCTTGATCAATTACGTACTGTCTTTTCAATCCCGCTATTCAGAAAGTCGCGAGCCATCCCCACTTGAAAGAGACTTGAATTGTCATTGTTTGAAGAAGTAGAATATTGCAACTCCGATCCTGCAACTAAAAGAGTTCATTAAACTTGAATCTTCAAGCGAAAAGTATATATCTGATGGAAATTTGTGATTATGTTAGTCGACACTGATCGAATAAATCATATTCGGAGTGATGTGAACCACCTGGCCAACGCGTAGAACTTTGCATGCCTTTGATACAAGTTAAGAGTTTCCAAAAATCATAATAGTCCAATATTCCAAGTCCATACAATATTACTAGAATAAAATCTTTTATTTAAAACAAAAACAATCCAAAATCTCCAATCGTATATTTTTTTTAATTTTTTTTATAGTCCTTTATGACTAAGTATTTTTTAGTCATTAAACATTGAAAAAAAAATTAAAAGTAATAAAAAATCCCGAATAACACCACCTAGGCCGCTTAGAGACCGCTTAATCTGCCTAGACCCGCGTTGAGACCACCTATCCGCGCCTAACCCTCCTAGACACCATAACGCCCATAGCCTCTAATTAGTCATTCCTCTCTAAGTCTCTCACCATCTAACGCCTAAGTGAGTTGGGCGACCGAGTTTTAGAATATTGATAAGTATATCAGTGACAAACTAACTCTCTGCTACATTGAACCTAGATTAGCTTACGATACATCCAAGCTAATCTACAGATATATAAACCTCGTCTACTTATGTATATATCTCACACTACTTAGATGCATCAACGCACCATTATCTCATGCATCGACGCACCTAATTTTCAGTCAAATGAACTGTTCATGTGATATGTTTCGTATTAAATTTGGGCCCTGTCATTGTGTCCATCCAACAGAGCCGAGTGGAAAACGTAGGGGAACAACTGCAGCCCAAACCCATAAACCCTTGAAAACCCCTAATCGTAAAATCAAAAAAACCAAAGGACTAAACTGCAATAAACCAAACTCATAAGAACCCTAGCCCCCACCTCCCCATATTTATATTTACTCTCTCTCAAGGCAACTAGGGTTTTCTCTGCGACTGAGAAAGAGAGGAGCAGCTCAGACTAACCAGTAGCGGCGGCGCGGCGACCACAACAACGACTTCACCATGGGGCGAATGCACAGCAGAGGGTTCGTTTTTCTCTTTATTCTTCTCCTGTTTGATCTCCGTAATTATCTCCGGCGAAGCCTTCTCCGGCGCCGTTGATTTTTCCGGCCTAACTGTTTTTGTGATATTTTGGTTTCAGTAAAGGTATTTCGGCTTCGGCTCTGCCCTACAAGAGGACTCCTCCTAGCTGGTTGAAGATCTCTACTCAAGACGTAAGAAATTTCGGCCCTTAATCTTAAATAGTGAATAAAGTTTGAATCTTTAGGTCAGTTTTGTAATTATTGGAGTAGAAGTTGATGTTTATGCTATGATTGCTATCCTTTGGCAGCTAGTTTAGTCCTTAGTAGGTTGATTGATTGGAAATGTAGGTTTTAGTCTAACATAAATAGTGTTACTTGTTAGCTTTGTAAAGTCTAAAGGTCCTCATGAGACGACGAGGGCTGTGTGTTCTAATGCAGACTTCGGAAGGGTGTCTCGGTTTTTAATGTTTATGATAGGACCTGATAGTAAATACTAGCATCTCAGAAAGCCAGTCCATTGTCTCAATCTGCTCTTGGCTCGCTATGATGCTTACACTTTTGTAAAAAGCTTTTACTGCTTTGGGATACTTAGGTTTTAAGTTGTGGACTCTGGGCTGGGAAGTGGGGTTTAACTGTGTGTTCAGCATTTTCATACCTAGATAGAAGATCTTATTGCTTTTGTTTTGTCACTTGTATTATTACTTTGTATATACCTCATCTATATAGAATGAATTATTATTATTACTCACATTTTTTTGTTGTTGAAAATGTAGACTTAGTTATTATATCTTACATTCATATTTCTGCATTTTCATTGATTTATTTTGCTTGGTTTTCAGGTTGAGGAGAACATTTGCAAGTTTGCCAAGAAGGGTCTGACACCTTCTCAAATTGGTGTCATCCTTCGTGATTCTCATGGGATTGCTCAGGTGAAGAGTGTTACTGGCAGCAAGTTATTGCGTATTCTTAAGGCCCATGGTGTGTAATGTTAAATTTTTATTTCATTGATGTGCTTTCTTTTGGTGACATGAGTGAATGATATCTTTTCATGTGCATTGTCAGGTCTTGCCCCCGAGATTCCAGAGGATTTGTACCACCTCATCAAGAAGGCGGTTTCGATTAGAAAGCATTTAGAAAGGAACAGGAAGGATAAGGACTCCAAATTCAGGCTGATCCTGGTTGAGAGCAGAATCCATCGCCTCGCCCGTTATTACAAGAAGACAAAGAAGCTTCCACCAGTTTGGAAATAGTAAGTTTTCTTTTCTTGGAGGATATATATTTTCAGTTCTAAACAAGTATACATTGCCGCCATTAGCTCGCTTAAAGAACTCTAACTGAATGTAATGGGATGGCATTGAGCTGTGAGAGATGTTATTAGTACCGTGATACCCTAAGCGTGATCAAATAGTATCATCTCAAGTGTAAAATTGGATTCTTTATAAAATAAATACATATCTGGTTGTGTGTATTGCATATGGTGATTATTGTTACCTCTTCAAAAATGAGAGCATTGGAATTTCTGTGATAACACGCTATGAAACCTTAAGTTTAGTGTTTTGTATGACTTCTAATAATTGTAGTGTGGCCTTGGTCAGGAATTCCTTCTTTTTTTCATTGATTGTTTAAGTTTCCATAACAAGGATGTGTTGCTTTTCTGCTTGGTCAAATGAAATGTATCATTTTCATTTTTGTTAAAGGTTGTCCTAACAACTGAAGTGCTCACTTTTACTTTTTTTTGTTGTTGCAGTGAATCTACCACCGCCAGCACTCTCGTGGCTTAGTTGTGATATGATTGGGAACAGTTTTGGGTTACTTCTAAAATGAGCAGGACATGTTTTTATTTTCTTTTGGTTTCCTGAACTACATGAGAATCTTAATGGCAGAACAGTCCTTGGTAGTCTATTTACATCAGTTGTTAACATCATTTATTTGAGGGGATTGTTTTTGCATGGATGGATTAGCTGAATCAAAGTAGTTTAATGCACTTTTAAATAACTGCTACCGTTTAAATTATTTCCCATTATCCTTGGAATATTCGGAACTTGGATGTTGGATTAGGTCACTTGCTACGAAATTTGTTTCACTTTTATCCTTCAAAGACTGTCCTCGGAGTATTGGAATTCCATTTTCCTTGTGAGGTCAGTATGGGGAGTTCAGGTGCTCCCTGTAGGATTATTTTTCCCATGTGCCAAATCAACCAGAAATAATAAAATGGTTTAACATCAGTTTTGAGCTTTGGACGGTATATTTGAATGTCTTGTACAGTTACAATTGTTCTAAAATGGAAACTGGTAGTGTTAGTGTGTTACCCAGGATATTAAGTCGACCATCAATAAAACTAGTTGTCCAGTAGATACTTAACCACCTAAATTTCCAATGTGGAATCTCTACAACAATAAACGGGGCATTTGGCTTCACCAAATTTCAAATCGTTTAACTATATATGTGAAACTAGGGTGGGCATTTGGTATTGAAATTCCGATCCCGTCTGGGACAGGACGAGATTTAATTTTGAAAAATAGAGATCCTGTTCCGTACTGTCCGTTCAAAATCTCACGGGACCGGGATTAACATCCTGAATCCCGTCTTGTTTAATAAATAAAATTAAAATAATTATACTATATGTATATATTAATTTGATCTCAGCCGTTGAATTAAAAACTAAAAAACAACCCACCGTTAGATTCAATTAAACCTAACTCACCCTCACCCACCCGCCCCATCTCACTCTCAGACTCAGTTCGAATCTTCCTCAGCCCCCGTCCTCTCCTCGAGCCCTCGTCCTCTCCGTCGTCTCCGAGCCCAAGTCCTCTTCCTCTCCCGCTCGGCGCTCGCCATCTTCCTGCATAAACCGATTTCATCTTCGCGACTGATGGCCGATTTTGTCTTCGCCGTTTCATCTGCTCCAACTTATTGGAGTATTCTTTTTTTCTTTTCTTTTTCTTTTTAAAACCAGCTTTGGTAGTTCAATGGCTCTTCTGAACTTTATTCTTGCTGGCTGCTGCAGTCTGCTTACAATAGAAAGGGGGACAGAGCCGATCCTTCGACATGGCTCGAGGTGGAAGGGCCACTCACTGTAAGTCTGTAAGAAGACTTTCAATTATCTGGAAATTATTCATATATTATGTTCAAGTTTGTCAAAAGTCTTTTAGGTTATGAATTCAATTGGTTAAACCAAAAGGCAAACCAGCTAGGTTGTTTCAGTATCATGAAAACATATTTCATCTTGCAATGTATATGTGCATTTGGCTGGTTATGTAGGCTGTTATTGTTGTGTACTTGTGTTGGACATTTGCTTTGTTATGTAATTCAATGTGTTTAGATTTAGTGATTATGTAATATACTTATGAATGATTTGGTGACTACTGTGACTATTGTTTGCCATCTTTCTTATGGCAATAGCATGAGTAAGATGAATGATTCTGCAATTATATTCTCAATATATTGTTGTGTAATGGACTACTGGATGTAATCAATATGTAATTTAATACAGCTTAATTGTTACATGTAAGCCTTCATGTAAGTATCTTGTATTTTTAACTTCATGTAATTATGTTTTGGATATCACGGGATCCGTTTTGGTCCCGGTCCCGTCGGGATCCCGGACCTGGCGGATCACTTTTAAAAAAGTGTAATCCCGTCCCGTCCCGTTCTGTTTAAAAATTCACGGGACAGGACCGGGATCAAGTGAATCCCGGCCCGGCCCGTCCCATGCCCACCCCTATGTAAAACTCTCATGGCATCAAGTTCTTCTTGAACATGGTTGACAATGCAGATAGCATATTACTTGTGTCTAAATGTTGTGTGATTGATCCTTGTGTTATTAGTCTCGCATCACAGAGCTTTAGTTCAACTTACTTACGACTTGCTTTGAAATTGTCCTCTGATTTAGTGGCTTATTTTGCCTGAAACGAAAACAAAGGAAGATATACTCCAGGAAAAGGGAACCTAACGCCTGAGAGACATACTACGTAACGTTAATCTCATACTTGTCCTCAACTCAACTTTAGGTGGTAATGAAATAAATAGAAAAAGAAAAAGAAAAAAAAAATTGCGTCAATAACCTCATCCCGGTTTTGAACCGAAAAACCACCAAACCAAACCACACCTCCCTCTCTCTCCTCTCCTCTACTTCTCTCTCTCTCTCTCTCCACCACCAAACCCTAAACGTCGACCTTTTCCTTCTTCTTAATCCGATGCTTTAATCTCACGATTCCTTTCCTGGATCCGATTCACACAGGTTCGCTTCTCCTTTTCCTTTTAATTCTTCGTTCTTGTGTTTTTGGGGCAAAACTTGTTACCGATTGATCTATCTTTCATACATTTTTTTTCGATTCCACGGATCTCAATTTTTTCTGTATTATCTTCTCTCTTTAATTTTTCTATATTTTCTTATAAACCCAGCCATGGTTTTTAATTAGGGTTTCCTCTTCCAATTGCTTGGGCGGTCTTATATTTAAAGCAGTAATCTAATACTGAAGCGTTGATACTATTTTTTTCTTCAATTTTTATTATCAAGATTCGGTTGCTATATGTAATTTATGTTCCTTTGAAGGTTTTGAATTCGATTAGTAGTTAGGTTTTCCATTAGAAACTGTTTAGTGTATTATCTTTGATAATTAATATGGTATGCAAAACCTCGTGTGAGCTGATCTTAAGACTTATTTGGTTCTGGAATATCATCTTCTCTCTTGAGAATTAATGGAAGTAATAGCTGTATATGCTAGATTGTTCATTTTCTGATTTGGGTTTATTTTTATTTTCTTTTATGCAGGTTTAATGCCGCTTGCAGTTTATTCAACATATTTGATGGATGACAATTACACAGACTGATAAAATGTCTGCTCCTCCATCATGGGAGCGTGCCCAGCGTTTGTTTGACAAGGTATCCTCATCACTTCAAGTGTGTGCAACTCGACTTTCTAACTTCATCGATTTTTTATAGAATTTTAAATCAAATCGGAGACTTAACAATGTTATTCTGTCTGTGGGACTACCTATCTGCATTGCCATGCTCCATTACTTTGTTTTAACAGGTCATAAAAAAATAAACTTATTTTTTCTCTGGGCTAACAATGTTGGAACTGTGTGTGTAAACATGAACAACGTATAAGAAGACTTACAATAGGATTCTATGTGTGGCTATGCCTGCACTTTTAGATTTTGAGACTGTGACGTGGCAGGCATATATGAAATAACCCAAGAGAAGCCGAATCCTTGTCCGTGTTCTTTCTCTGTTTTGGTCTTGCGGCTTGTTCTCTTCTGTAAAGCTTTTCTGATTCATGTGGGCGTCTGTGACCCACAGTCACTTTCAAATCCTGCGCTACTGTCGTGCTTTCCTTCCACGCAGCCCTAAATCTCTCCCTCTTCTCTTCCTCCCCACCCTTATTTTCATGGACAACAGACCCACCAGCAGTAGGAGCACCAATTCCTTCGCTGCTTTTGCTCGCAATAACAGAAGGTAGTCTCATTTTCCTATAACATATTTCTAATGTAATTTATGTTTTTCTTCGTCACTTTTCAATCTGCTGTGTTCAATTTGTGATTGTTGTTTGGCAGTGGTGGTGGTGGTAGAGGAGGAGGTGGGGAGGTGAAAGATGATAAGGACAGACCGAGGGGTCGCGGCGGAGGAGGAAGGGGCCGGGGTGGTGGTGGTGGTGGCGGCTCTAGCAAAGATAGAGTTGATGCACTCGGTAGATTATTGTAAGCATTGTGTTCCTTTCTTTGTTTTGTGCTTTTAATTAATAAACAATTATGTTGCAGATGCATATATATAATGTGTATTGGAAGGATAATGCAACTGATCGGTGTAGGTTTTTTGATATAATTTAGAATGTTGTTTGGATTTGTAGGACACGTATATTGCGCCATATGGCTTCCGATGTGAATATGGATATGCGGAGTGATGGATTTGTGAAGGTTCATGATCTTTTAAAGCTGAATTTGAAGACATTTGCTAATATTCCACTGAGCTCACATACTGTTGATGAGATTAAGGAGGTTAGTCTCAAGTCTCAACTTTCTCTGAACTTAATGAGTGGAAGTGAGTGTTCTTAGGTAGTCATATGGTGTTTAGATGCAATGTTTAGAGTGGAGATCTTATTATTGGAATCTTCTTCTGTGCAGGCTGTCAGAAGGGATAATAAGCAGCGGTTCAGCCTCTTGGAAGAAAATGGGGAACTTTTGATGCGTGCAAACCAAGGCCACTCAACAACGGTAACTATCCACTGTTTGTCTAGCATAGCTTCTTAAGTTTGATATATTTAGCTTGAGTGAGAGGGTCTGAAAGAGAGAGCAGAACTTCCCTTTACCGGTAGAATCTAAGGACCTGGTCCGATTGAATTAGTGTTTTCGAGAAGGGCAATGCTTTTATAGAGATGCAAAATTTAATGCATGCTGCAATTCGAACCGTTTTCTTGTATTTTTGTTATTTCACTGTGCTTGAATATGAAAGTATTTCTATGTAATTTTGTGAATTACGGTTAGGTCAGAGACACTAGTCTTCATTTCTTATAAAAGACTCGTAAACTTTTGAAGCTATGGTTGCCATAATACAATTGGAGTTGATTTCCTTGATTGTTTTCTCTGACAATCTGTTCAGTATAATATATGCATTTTTGAAGCTAGACTAATATTGAAGTAAAATTGTGATTCGTTCGAGTCGAAAGGGGTCTTTGTCTCAGAGCTTTATTTTGCTATTTCATAATATTTTTACAGAATTTTCTTTTAAACCTTTTCTGCAACATGAATATTGATGTTTATCTGAAATCATAATTGCGAGCCTAAGAATGGTTTTTGGTCTTTCCGTTTTCTTCTTCTCTAATTGATTGTGAGGTTCGTATATGGACAGTTGTTTGCACTACGATTAGTCATCTATTTTGTAATTAGTATGGCATCATAGTAAACCATTTAGTTTTGTTTGCATTCTGAGATTTTGCCTCAACCATACTGGTTGGGTTTGACATTGTATATTGATTTGTCTCTTCTTTGCATATTGGCAGACAGTTGTAACTGAAAGACTATTAAAGCCAATCCTTTCATTTGAAGAAGTTCCAGGTTCTTTCTTGCGAGTCTTTCACTCCCCAACTTTCTTGTATTCATAGTTTTGAACTTCTGTGTCTCAATAAAAATTATTATTAGTATTTCTTATGGAATACGTTTTACTGATTTCTTTTCCTTAATCTGCAGTGTGCGTGCATGGAACTTATAGGAAGAATTTGGATTTGATATTAGAGTCTGGTCTGAAGTGCATGACAAGATTGCATGTACACTTTGCAAGTGGCTTGCCAACAGATGGGGAAGTGATTAGCGGTAATGGTTGCTAGAATTTTTATTTAATTGTCTTCACCAACTGGCCTGTGGTCAGTCACAAATGCTTCTGGAGTCCATAAATTTTCCATTCCACACCTGCTTCCTTTAAAACAGTCAAAAGAATGGTAAACAAGGAAAGAGATTTGGGAAGTGTGGAAAATTCTTAAATGTGTTTGTGCACATGGTGAACCTAAAATTTTGTCGAAGGGTGTAAACTCTTGAGGAATTTCCCAATCAAATGTCAAAGGGTGAAAACTTATGCTCGGGAATGTATTAGAGTTTGTGATTGAAATTGTTCATCCGTGATAAGTTCTATGCTCGGAAAGAAGGTTCACATTCTAAGGTTTATCCGTTGGGTTTTTCATTTGAGTCCTAGAGTATAGTGTTAGTCAGCATATGCCAATACTTATTTTTTTTTTATTTAGATATATATATAGAATTTTTTTCAGGTGCGGACGTCCGCACGGTGCGGATGCGGCGTTACCGGCGAGGCGGCGACGGCGTATCCGGCCGCTGGGCTTTGCTCCCCCCACGCCGGCGACCTCGTCTGTGCCGGCCCGAGCTCCATCGCCGGCCGGCAGCCGCCGGAATCTGCAAAAATGCAGAAAAATGACAAGTACTGTTCATTTTTCTGCATTTTTGCAGATTCCGGCCGGCACAGACGGGGTCGCCGGCGTGGGGCGAGCAAAGCCCAGTGGGCGGATACGCCGCCTCGCCGGTCGCCGGAAACGCCGCATCCGCACCATGAACAGTAGGTGCGGATGTCCGCACCTGAAACGGACTGTATATATATATATATACAGTGCTTTTCAGGTGCGGACGTCCGCACCGTGCGGATTCGCCGTTTCCGGCCACCTCCGACGCGTTCCTCCTCCCGCGACCCATTGGGCTTTGGTCGCCCTCTCCCGGCGCTCTTTTCTGTACTGGCCGGACCTCCATCGCCGGCCGGAATCTGAAAAATTCCAGAAACTTCAAGAAACATTGAATTTTCCAGATTCCGGCCGGCGATGGAGGTCCGGCCGGCACAGAAAGAAGCGCTGGGAGGGGGCGACCAAAGCCCAGTGGGTCGCGAGAGGAGGAACGCGTCGGAGGTGGCCGGAAACGGCGAATCCGCACGGTGCGGACGTCCGCACCTGAAAAAAAATTCTATATATATATATATATATATTTATTTGTGAGAATGCTGATAATTGATCTGATGTTGTCTTTCAGGTATGAGACGAGATGTTAACATTCTGATCTTTCTTGATGTCAGAAAAGCTTTAGCTGGTATAACTTTGATAAATTATTAAATTAAAAGCGATTTAAATCGTCACTACTTTTATTTTATTTTATTCTGTCTATGCATTGGGTAACAAATGCACAGGCTTTTCATTCTCATGCCTATATTCATTTATCTTATATTTCAGAGGGAATGAAATTCTACATTTCAGACAACAAGGTGATCTTGACAGAAGGCTTTGATGGTGTTGTTCCAGTCAAGTACTTCGAGAAAATAGAATCGTGGCCTGGTAGAAAGCCTATAGCTTTTTGAAGTTGGGACTTTGGTGCGGTTATTTCTATCTTCTTTGAGGGTTGTTTACCTTCATAAGATGTTGCAGCTCTCTTCTGTTTTTTTTAGCTAAATTTGTAACACCTGCTGCATATGCTGGTGGTTCAGTGATCGACTGTAATTCCCTCCTCTTATCAATTGAAATGAAATTTACTGCTTTTGATGTCCACAGCTGCTTCAAAACTCTTGTTCCTTAGTTTTCAACTACTTAGTACTGCTCATAATTGTTGGTCTTAAGTTATTGCAATAATACTTTTACACTGAATTGCTGCCTCAAGAGAGTGAAGTTTCCCTCTTTTCAGGCTAAGTTTTAAAATTCTCTGCTTTTTTTCTTTGATGGCTAGAATCAATGTGGGGATAGACGAAAATAGTTGAATTCTTACTGGATTCCAGCCACGGAAAAAAAAAAGCAAGCAAAGAAAAGAAAAGCTTGTGCCAATTACTGGACACAAAAGATTTGCAGCTGTGTGCTCGGCAACCCTCTTCTGCCTTAACTATTGAAATCCTTGCAGGGCGGGGACTTTGTGTCTGTTTTCGATGTGGGAATTGTTTTCCTGAGACGAATTAGTTCTTAACTTACTCTTGCATCTCTGATCTCTCCCATTATCTATAATCTACACCCATCCTTGATCTTGAAATTTTCTTAGAGAAGTGCCTGATTCTACCCACTACATTGGCTGAGGTACTCAATAGTCGATACAAGAAAACCGATATCGATGAATTAGCCACTTCTACAATCACATTTGCACGCAATATCACTTTGAGTTCAAATGACTTCTTTTACGGTCAACTGGAAAGGAAGTTGCTAAGTTTTGTTCTAAACGTACACTTTCAGGATGTCAAAGAACAATGATATGGAAGATAAATACATGACTAGCTCTTTATTCCAAATGTGGTAGTGCTGAGGCTCTGGATTCAGTCACCTCAAGCAAACTTGACTCAGAGAAATGATGGATTCTGTTGTACAAACGAACTATTCCATAATCCACGAAGATCCTGATCAGTGACAATTGATTGTGCTCAGGAGAGGCTACATTAGAGTAGTATTTATGATACTATATATGAGTCCATGTATGACTGTTTTATTCGATGCCTTGTTGAATACTGAGGAATTTTTTAGTACTACGGGAGAACCACGTGGTAATGCCTATTGGTTCTCTATTCTAATTAAATTTTGACACATGAGATTTTATGACATAAAATTATTTCAGTTATATTGTCAAATACAATTGTTTATTTTTTAAATTATTTTTCTAAACCCTACACCCTAAACCCTAAACTCTAAACCCTAAACTCATCACATATGTATTAAAATCATTTTACAAAAATTAAAAATAATTTATGTTCCACGTGTTGAAATTTAATTGGGAGGGAAGACCACTAGGCATTGCCACGTGGTTCTCCCATCATATATAAAAATTTCTCGTTGAACACTATGAAACTTAATGATGCCTTGAAAAAAGGCATTCTCCCTGTAGTATCTCTCATTTAGTAGGAATATTTTCTTTCCGTTGTAATATAGATATTTATGTACATTACCTCAATTTGTTTTCCCTTTCCATTTTGACCATTGGGAGATTCATATAAGTAATGAGACTTGCACTTCACAAGCTTTAGATTGTTGAAAATGAAATTAATTTAACATTTGTTGCAAAATTATTTGAAGATGCCCAATGATTGATCGAATCAAATATAATTCGATGAATTCAATTCATGAAATCGGGTGTTATTGCCTGTATTCATGTAGCATCTGGATTGCCCATCAGCTGTTGCATCAAAATTTTGTACTAGCTAGATTGCGGTCTCAAGAGAGGGTGGTTCTCTTTTTAGTGGCCAAATTCTAAAATAGATTCTTTGTTTTTTTTCTTTGAAGGGTGAAACCAGTGAAAAATGACATATCAAAATGATCAAATTTTTACTGGATTCCAGCCATCAAAAAAAGGAAGCAAAGAAAAGCATCCACCACCCGGCACAATATTTTTAGTAGCTCTCACCATTCCTTATATATAAAATCATTGTGAGAACATTGTCTCTTTTTTTCGGTGTGGTTATTGATATCCCAAATTAGCAAGCTTGATGGAGGTTATATGAAGATGCTGAAAGGGCTAGGTAACAAAAAAATCCTAGTTGTTCTTGACAATGTACTCGATTCAGTCCAGATGGATAACTTGCTCGGAAAGAAACGTTCATTTGGTGATGGAAGTATAATTATTGTAACTACCAGAGATGAACATGCGGTGCGTGGATTTAAGATATACAAACCCACGCCACTATGTGATCGTGATGCTCTTAAACTCTTTTGCCAGTATGCCTTCAACAGATACAAACCCAGTGGAGAGTATGAACATCTCTCAAGGCGCATAGTAGAATATGCACACGGTCTGCCCTTAGCACTTACAGTATTGGGAGCGTTACTTCGCAACAGAAGTGTGCCTGAGTGGGAAGATCAGTTCAAGAAAATGACGAAATATCCGAACCCAAAAATTGAGGAGGTGCTTAAAATAAGCTATGATGGGCTTGATCATTCGCAGCAGAACATATTTCTAGACATTGCATGTTTCTTTAAAGGAATGGACAGACTGTGACAGAAGTTCTTGTCAATTGTGGCTACTCTCCCAACATTGACTTAAATGTTCTAGTTGAAAGAGCTCTTGTAAGTATCTCAGAATCCAATAAGCTCGAGATGCATGATTTACTACAGGAAATGGGTAGGCAGATCGAGTATAGAGAAGAAGACGGGAAGCGGAGGAGATTTTGGAGTAAAGATGCTGAGCGTGTGCCGACTGAAAATACGGTATGTTCGTGATTCATGCATGATTTCTCAACGTTTCCTGTCATGGATACATAATCGTTTACTTAAATTTTCAATTTTGACGAAAAACATATCCATAGGAAACATGTAATAAGCATTTAAGCTAAAAATATTCTTATTAAGGCTCCTGGACACTCACTAAGTTCCACTTTTGGCACTTTTAGGCTGCGGAAAATGCTGAAGGCTTGATGATTGACTCACCTAATTATAATGAGGAAGACAAATTCTATAATGTTGAAGCTTTTGCAGATATGAGGAAATTAAGGTTGCTCATATTCAATTACGAGGAAAGGTATGCTGGAGATGAGGATCCTCGTCTGATTGGGGATTTCAAGTTTCTTTCTCGTGAGTTGAGGGTTCTCATCTGGCATCGATACCCCCTAAAGTATTTGCCATCCAAGTTTGAACCCAATAATCTTTTTCAGCTTGATCTTCCTTGCGGTCACATTGAACACCTTTGGGAAGGATCTAAGGTACAAAAATCACCTACTTTTTGTTAGCATTGGTGCTTCTATTCTGTTATTGAACAAAAAATGATAAAGATCAAGGTTTGAATGATCCGATCAATTTGCATTAGGAAATGAAACTAAGAGAACAATAGATCAACTTTGAGAAAATACTAAACTTGTGGATCTTTCACTAGATCTAGAATTCTTAGAGATTACAACAACATTTCTTCCCTTATATAGGGTACAAAGCAACCTACAAAATATCTTAGAAAGCATATCATTAACTAGACTATTAGTATACTTTAGATACAACAAATATCTAGCCAAAATGTGGGTGGAGTAAACAGTAAAAGATAGCTAGAAAGCATATCAGCTTTGCCCAGTAGACTCCTAGCTGAACTAGGAAAGCATTGATTAGTACCAATTCATGTATTTTTTAATCTGATGTCTAATATACTGTATTTTTAATGCATATTTGGATGGTTGTACTGGGATGCAGCGTGCGAACAACTTGAGAAGCATCAATTTGAGTGGCTCTCGATATCTTAAAGAAACTCCCATGCCAACTTGACTGACGTGCCAAATCTTGAGAAACTTGTTATTGAAGGTTGCTCAATTCTAACGGAGGTTCACACATCCATTTTAGCTCATAAAAACATTGCATTTCTTAGTTTAAGAGGGAACCATAAACTTAAGAGACTTCCGAGCATGCATATGAAATCTCTGAAAACCCTTAATCTTAACTACTGCTTAAATCTTGAGATGTTTCCAGAGATTTCAGAAGATATGGAGGCATTGTCAGAGCTTAAATTATTTCAAACTGCAATTAAGGAGTTACCATCGTCAATTGAACGGTTTCGAGGGCTTAAATCATTAGAGATGGCATTCTGTAATAGCCTTATCCGTCTTCCAGACAGTATCTGTAATTTGACAGAACTTAAATCTCTCGACCTGACGGATTGCTCAAAACTTCAGAAGTTGCCAGAGAACATTGGGAATTTAGAAACTTTGTTGAAACTTCAAGTAGAATACAGTGGTTTAGAAAAACTGCCAGTCTCTATCATACGTTTGAAGCTCAATGGATTATCGTTTAGGGAGTGCCGACAAATGTTGGCTCCCCTTTTATCATGGCCATCATCAATTAAAGATTGTTGTACTGCTGTGGTACATCTTGATTTCGGTGGTTGCAATCTGATGGAATTATCAAATGCCATTGCTTATTTTCCTTCATTGAAAGTGTTATCGTTGTCAAACAATAATGTGGAGAGCTTACCTTCCATCATGATTAAACTTACTTCCTCAGTAAGGCTTGAATTGCACAGTTGCAGGAGACTGAGATCAATACCAAAGCTTTCATCAAGTATAAGTTATATAGATGCACAAAACTGCACAGCTTTGAAAACTGTTTCTGCACCACAGTCTCCCTATGATATCGGTAGGTGCTTCACATTTTCTAATTGCAGTCAACTGGTACAGGAAGATCTTTTCAGAGACCTTGTAGAAACTCATTTCCCTCCTCAGGTATAAACATAAAGCTGACACTTTCCTTTCTTCCGATACTTCCGTCTTTGAAAAAAAAAAAAAAATATATATATATATATATATATATATATATATATTAATCTGCTTGTTCTTTTTTGTTGTTGTAGGGTAATTGTTCACGACCCTTTTATTTCTCTTGTCCTGGAAATGAAATTCCAGAGCAGTTCATCCATCAGTGTAGGGGGTCTTCCTTAACTGCCAAGCTACCGCAAAATTGGTTTGAAAACAAGTTTTTGGGGTTTGCTATATGCGCGGTTACTAGCAAGCCCCAAGGTCCTGTCGATTATTATGAATTGACGGCTCGATGTTTCTGTACCTTTGAAGGAGATCATTGCCAGTACCGTTTCAGTTTCTACTTGTTCCAATCCAAGGGTCTTGTGTCAAATCACATATTTGTGGGATATGATGTTGGAAAATATATGTGGACTCAGCATTATCACTTAAGTATTTTACAATTGAATTAATTAAGCATATATGATAGCTGAATTATATAACAAGTGAATCCTAAATCAGTTGTTATCAAGATGTATATCTCTTGGTAAACCTAGGACTCTCACAGAGTTGTTAACCTGTTAACAATAAGGAAAAGATAAGTTTAGTCTCTTAAAAGATAACACTCCTATTAGCTTTGGACTCTCTATGGGTGAGCACAAAGAGGAGTTTAGGCCTATATAAATACATAAGAGATATTCCCTGAACACACACGATCGAGAGATACATTAAGTTATCAGCCCCATTACTGAGTTCTTGTGCTGTGTTTTAGAAGAATATCTTTGGAGCAGTTCTGTGAAGAAAAGCAATGACTGGAGCAATTGGAAGTTCATCAACTGGTGAGTTTCCATACTTATAACCTTATTTCTGTTTCATACTTATTTAGTATGCATTTGTTTGTGGATTTTGATCCTTGTTTAAGATTGTTGTGATGTTGCCATTTTCATCATTAGATAACAATTGGTATCAGAGCAGGTAAGGATACCACAAAATGCATAAAATAAATTTTTGGTTTTGTTTTCGATTCAGTAAAATTACAGAAGAAAATAAAACCCTAATTCAGAAAACAAATGGCTAAAATCCTTAATCCGCATATTTTCAGTACTAAACCCACTAGATTAACTATAATTGGCCCAAACCAATTCAGAACCAAAAAAAAAAAAGGAGAGAAAGGGCAGAAAACTTTCAGACTGTTAAAGGAAAAACGTATTATGTGCCTTCGTCAATGTAACTGACGATAGATAATTATGTAGTCATTATTGTCATTAATGTATTTCCTATTACAGTTGTAATACTCACCCTATATAAAGGGATTATCAATGAAATGAGTAGACCAATTCCATTTTCCTACAACACGTTATCAGCACTTTGCTTTAGCCAGAGAGAAGAAAAAAAAAGAAAAAAACCCTAGGTCTTTGTTCCTGAAAAAAATCAAAAACCCTATTTTTTTCCGCCGGCAAAGAAGAAAAATCCCAGAAAAACTCTTCTGTCGGCAACACTTTCGTCGGCAAACAAGATCTCCTCCCCAGAAACTCTTTTCCCGACGACTATTTCGTCGGTAAAATCAAACCCAAGCACTCTGTCGACGACAGATTTGTCGGTAGAGATGGAAAATTCTATGGGCACCCAGAAATTTGATCTGGGCACCCTCCTCTGATCCCAGACCACCGCCGTCGACGGAAGCTAGGCCCGCCCAGACCACCGCCGATCCTCCGCACAGCAGGAGACCTCCTCCTCTGCTCTGGATCGCCCCGCCTCGATCACCACGCCGATCTGCTCGATCCAGTCGCCCCCGATCCGGTTCGTCCGAGATCCCGTTTCCCCGAAGCCGGCAAGCCCCCACCTCGCCTCGATCGGCGTCTGCACCGCCCAGTCGACGTGGCCCTCGACGACGATCCGGGTCCGCAGCTGCCCCGCCCCAGATAGCCAGACGACATGCGCCGCCTTGCGTCGCCTGGACGAGATCCAGCCCCTCCGGCTGCGATCTGAAAAGAATTTTCGACCCGGATTTTTCGGCCTAATCCGACCCGGCTCCTTTGGGCCTGGTCTCGACCCGGACCCGTTGGGCCTGACCCGGATCTGCCTGACCCGACCCACGAAAAAGAGAAAAAGATTTTTACCTTTATGGTAAAATTTAATGGTAATTTTAAAATTACCGCATAGTAATTCTTATTTACTGTGACTATTTACTGTTTTATGAATTTAATGGTAAATATTAAATTATTTAATTGATATGGTAAATGTATGATTAAAGTGACTAATCATATGAATATTGTTTGTTTTTATGTGACTTATCAATTACGATGCGGCGATTAATATGTGACAACTATTTGGAGTCGGAGATCGAGCAATCGCTTAATATGCAGTTTATTTGGCAAACTAACAAGTAAGATCTAATTAACGTTATCATTTTCATTAAATCGTTAATGATATAATGCTCAAACTTATCTTATTATATTATGACATATATTTATGAAATTTGAGCATCATTATATGTCTATTTTATTATGTTAAATAATTGTTTTTATTTAACATGTTATTTAATTTGAGCATTGCCATGATAATGCAAATCTCATGAGCAATACAATATAAAAATGGACAAACCAATTATTGTGATAAAGCATATTCACGAAGTAAGAAAAATATGACCATTACATATTTTGGTCTTGAGATCCAATTTTAATTTCTTGAAAAAAAATTTCATCGTGGATATCTTCTTGATTATATAAAAAGCAATGATAATGAAATTTCATTAGCTTTACATGCAATGAATATGGAAAAATCAAAAATTTTATTGTGATAACGAAATTTCACAAAGCATCGGGTTTCCATAAAGTATATTGGTTTATTTTAGTTGTCGTGAATGTCATAGACCGCGAAACTAATATATTTTATTCTTCCTATATTTTACAGATGGTTTAACCATCACAGTTTGACTTTGACACATTGGGCTCTGAAGAACTTGAGTACCAAATTCCCCTATTGAGCCAACAAAGGCTTGAGCATGGTATATTTATACGAACTGCTTTATGTAAATAGCTAATATATAATTTCAATATCTTGAATGACAATGTAAGGTCTGATAAAAATAAATTTCCTAAAAAAAAATTATTATGCAAAGTCATGCAATAACC
Organism: Potentilla sterilis; assembly: GCA_963682095.1. Lineage (NCBI taxonomy): Eukaryota > Viridiplantae > Streptophyta > Magnoliopsida > Rosales > Rosaceae > Potentilla > Potentilla sterilis. Next base: position 34,497,810 of record OY821766.1, on the reverse strand, counting down.
CTAAACCAAAGGGCAATGACAATGTAAGGTATGAGAAAAAGAAATTTCTTGGAACACATTTTGCAAAGTAATGCAACAACCCTAAATCAAAAAGCAATGACGATGTAAGGTCTTAGAAAAATATATATATATATATTCTTGAACAAATTGGGCAAAGTAATGCAACGACCCTAAAACAAAGAGTAATTACCATGAACGTAAAATTCATATAATCATCAAAAAGTAAGTGGAAACAATGTAACATTAAAAAGATGACATAGGGGATATGTCATGTGCAGTGAAGCACTCTGCCATTGTTGTAATTCAAAGAACTATTGATACGTACATTATACGCTAGCAAAGAATTAGCTACGACTTTCAATAAATATGAAGAATCATATAAATACGCGGATTTTGGAAAAGTATCTTCAATATCCAACAATAACATTGAAAATGAGTTTACAACTAAAAACATAACATCTGGGAAGAATATGCCAAATGACACATCTCATCATTGCAGCTATTAAAAGAGCAAAAAGGATCTGGCTCAATCCAAGATAGACTTTGATTAGTCTACTTTTAAATTTACAAGATATCCTTATAAAGGCTATTACGCCTAAATACGACTTTTTGTCCTAAATTAAACTTTTGGTCTTAAAGTTTCTCTCTCTAAATTGGACAAGACTAAATGTAATCGTTGGCACGTTCATTTTTGAAATTTCTCTAAAGGAATTGAGATTATTCAAATTTTATTCATAATATACATGATTCAATTTTCTATATCTAACTTTGCAAAGTATTGCATAAAGAAAAACAACATATCATAATATAGGCATGACACAAAGAACTGTGTGCAAAGACATAATATAGGCATGACACAATGGACTGTGTGCAAAGAAATGCACCATGTACTCCCTAAAATAATTGTACTGAAGGACAATAGTACTAATATATCACAAAAATAGCACAATAGTACTGAAGAACTGTAGTACTATAATGAAAGTGATAATAATCTAAATATATGTTCCTTTGGGATTCATAATGCACTTGCCTAACTGGAATTACAATACCCTTTTTATTACAATACCCATCGATTTACTCTAAAGAACTTGAGTTACGTTTCGATGTATATATTGAGCATATGTCAAATTGACAATTTATGCGATAAAAGAAAATTGAATTTTGTTTTCCACATTATAAAGAAATTTACGCCACGATTTTTCATGTGAAAAAGACACAAGTGAGAATTCATTTGAGCTCCTTTGCATTACCTCTAAATGACTGCGAATGTAAACGAGTATTAGAGAAGATTATATGTCAACTTAGTAGGTCCTAAGTAACCGCTAATTAAATCCAACGTCATAAGAAAATGATCTTTTGGAATTCTGACATAGATTGGCTTTGATATGGTGATCCATACATTAAAGAAACTACTATGGACACCCATATTTTTGGATAAATAGAAGCAAACACCAGAAGAATATGGTTCACACACGAATCTGAGGACGATCAATGAACATTTTATCCTCAAATATTGTCATATAGGGTTGAAGACGTATGTTCAATTCCTAAATTCCGCCGCTCCCCCAATGTGGCATTATAATATATTTGATGCACAAGCATATGCATTTATACCTTATTATGCTTCTCCTATCCGTCATGATTTTATGGATAAAAGTACATCATTCAAAGCCTATTCGTTAAAGCAATTATGATTGAGATCATCATATGCAAAGGACACATGAGTTTCTCATTATGTTGTTATATTGAATCAAAAGAGGATTCAGTGGATCGATTCAACCAACTTGCGGACACCATAGATATTTTATGGTGTTGGTTGTTGTGTCGACACACTGGTCACGTGTCATGACACCATCCACAATTAAAATTTATGCTGCTTATGCTAGAAAGTCAAATCACCTAGGCCGGGTTAATTTCCGTAGGTGTGATGATTTTATGACTTATTATATGGGATTTGTAATGGACATCATATTCCTATATAAAAATCCAATTGGTCTCACGGAAAACGACTACAGTAATAGTCTTAATATTGGTAAAGCACACCAATACTCCCGTTTTGGGTTATGCAATTTTTGCATGCAGCGTTACTTTTTCATCTATGGCCATCATCATTGAACCAATTTACACCATAGCTAGTGACTATGTGTGAGGATTTTAAAGGATTTCAAACGAACTGGTAATCCTTGAGCTCTTTTGGATTGACACGGATCTACAATCCTTGAGCTCCATTAAATGTTTTTATGTGCCAAAATTGCGCCGCCACAGCGCACAATGATGGGTTACTTGAGATGAATAAATATTTATGATGGATATGAACTTCCAGCTAGTCTGCTATGTCGAAACCTTGACAGACGATCTCTTCACCGCTAGATTTGCGGAGTGTCACTTTGATGAGACAGTCTTCCCGTCGTTAGGGGGAGATATGAACAAACATGTTCAAGTGGAACGACAGGAATTGTCGTGGTTTGTCCCCACTGTGTCTCATCTCGATCCCCAAAATCACACAAAGTAAAGTGTGCAGATGTCTTATACATTAAAGTGACGAGATCATATAAACCTGCTGCAAATATACCTGCAAGGATTGTGTTTTATCAAAAGGATATGGTACCACCCAAGAGGAATTGGGTATTGCACTGCCACCATGGATGGTGGCATGGTGACGCCATAAGTGGCATAAATGGCGTCACAGGCCGTGGCTCTCCAAGGAAGAGGGGGAGGTCACCTTAAGTTCGATACATACTTGTGTAAAGGAAGAAAACAAGTTTGACACAACCTGATCTATTGATCAGTGATACTCAAATCCGTCTCATGAGAATATTTATGGATTGTGGTTATCATTGGGGGACGCCTCAAATGTTAGAACCAATCCTTAAAGTATAGAGATCTCTACAAATACATTACACTAGTGTACATGAGGATGTGGAATAATGAGTCTACTATCGAACCATACTTCGTTGAAAAATGTCAACTTAGTAAACTGGCCTAATGGAAAAAAGCGATCCAGTATAAACAAAGAGATAGGTCTTTTGGGCAGGGGACGCCGACACCACAAATATAAACCCTATCAAATATATCTTTGTTAGAATGCGTAATGAGAATAAGAGTATGCAAACTCACCTTATGGCACAAGGTCTCTCAAAAACGCACTGAAATCGACTACGAGGAGATATGCTCTCGTAATGGACTACGATGAGACAAACTCTCGTAATGGATGTCATTGCACTCCACTACCTTGTCAGTTTGGTAGTTTCCGAAAAACTGAACATGCAGCTTACGAAAAGTGATCAAAACATATATCTCTATGGGGATCTAAATTAAGAGATATACATGAGGATCCTAAACGGACTTGATCCACCCAAATCAAGTGACTCTAGATCACATGAGTACGTTTACAAAAGAAATTGAAACGTTCACTAAAGTGACTACTTGATTGGAAAGGGATTGATGAATTATGCCCTTGCGTTTTCAGTATGGATATATATGAACTCTAAATGAAATAAGAGAAACTCAGTGTATTGTAAATCCTAAGTTAAGAATGAAAAGATCTTGAGAATACACAGTCTTGAAATGAAACTCAAGGACTGTAATGATGGTGACCATACATCAATCGGCTTAGGCACTCTAAAGAATAAAGTGAGGCCTCCATATACTCTCATGATCAGTCGAAGTCTTTACTCTAACAATAGATCCGTTTTTCATCTAAAGGAAGATGACGAAGAAGTATTGGGAAATGAAATCCCTATACAAGTGCAATAACGCATGATTGTACTTAAACATAATATGTAAGACTCGACCTCTCATTCGATGTAAATTTGTAAAGCTATGTTTAGCTCTGCGCCTACGCAACGCAAATCGTTCTTTCATTAAAGATATGAAAGATTTGGGCTTATTCAATCTCTACATAGAATGTGACATGATAAAGAAATTATCCACGTCATAGCTAACTATGCGTAAAGAAAAACGCATTAAAGGTGAAATAAGAAAATCTGTTGTCACATATCAATTTCAAATCTCTTAACGGTTCATCCACACTCTAGACGAAGTTATAACTGTTTTGTTATATGAATGTCATACCATGAGTGAACCTGACGTTCAATATGAACCTATGTATTCAGTTCATGAACAACCTTATCCTCAAGATCAAAGTAAATCAAGTTGGATCTGAGGACGATGTGGCAAGATTTAGTTACTAAATCATTGCTCAAAGTCACATTTGGAAAAACATGTGAAAATGCATAAGTATGCTAATATTACTGAAGCTCCCCTGATCAAATGAAAGAATCAGAGAGAATCCCATGATTAATGTAAAAATCAGGGGGTGGTGCAGACATCAGGGGGAGTCTAGTACATACATGTTGTTTTCAAATGTAATAGGTGCGTTGCGCTCTTTTTGTCCTTCGACCAAAGCTTTATTTTCTCCCATTGGGTTTTTGTTACTTGGCAAAGTTTTTAATGAGGCAACACCACATGCACCATTTTACCTCTGACTCGGCACAAGGGGGAGTGTTAAAGGAAAAACGTATTATGTGCCTTCGTCAATGTAACTGACGATAGATAATTATGTAGTCATTATTGTCATTAATGTATTTCCTATTACCGTTGTAATACTCACCCTATATAAAGGGGATTATCAATGAAATGAGTAGACCAATTCCATTTTCCTACAACACAGACGTCTTTTTCTCTTCTGCTTCGTCTTTCTTTTTCTCCTCTGCGTCTTCTTCATCTCTTCTTCTGTTCATATTTCTTCATTTTAATTTTTTGGGGCTGAATGGGTGCAACTGAGAATCTTAATCTCAGTCAAGGGATTCAAAACCATTTGGGCACCCAATTCAAGTCCACTTCAGCTTTAGTTTTTTCCTTTCTTTTGGAATTGTTCTGGGTTTTGGGGAGCTATGTGCAACTGAGAATTTCAATCTCAGTAAAGGGATTCAATCCCATTTAGGCGCAGCTATACATAAATGGTGAGTTTGGGTTTTTGTTTTCAGTTTATACTAACCAATTGCAGCGCTGTAGCAGAGGCAAAGGTAAGTCTTTAATCTGAATCTTGTCAAAACTTCAATTCTGCATTTGTGGATGGTCATATGAAGAAGTGTTGGCATATAGATAAAGAATTCGTTGTGGTTGACGTGTGCTAGGCATTTAGATGATCTGTGATGCTTGAATTGATTGTTTTTAACATGATCTGGAGATGGAGGCTTGTATGCTTAATTTCAGTAATTTTTGGCATTTTATGGATTCAATTGCTTGCTTCTGTGATTGAATGTGCTTCTGAAAGACTATGATTTTGCTGGAAAATTTTAAAAGAGGAAGTAATATATACAATACAGTAAAATACAGGATTCTCCCAAACTGTTTATATGAATCTGCAGAATTAATCATAGTTGAAATCAATGGTTTTACTGAGGACATGAACTGGAAATAAGACTATTGATTTGGTTTGTGATTTAAAGAAAGCTTTATAGACTATATTGCACAAATCAATTTTTCATTATTGTTTTCTCTAAATTTTCATTTTAACAAACTGAACTTGTGCAGCTAATTCAACATAACACTTATATTTTGTTCTTCCAAAGAAGATGTCCACTGTGTTGTTTTGTTTTAGTGCAGCATCTTATGTGGCTTATGTATCTTTTCAGATTCTTGAAACTTTTCTTAACCAAAGTTTTGACTGTTTCATTAATAATTGGTATATAACAACCATGGTTTGATGATTAAGAAAATACAGGATGATGAATTTTATATCCAAAGATATTATTCACTATCAACTACAGCTTTATGGGGAAAACTTAAGTTTTATGCTTCTAATTGAAGTAATGGTTGAGCACTTAAAATTTTTCTGATAGTATGCTTGACTGTTTTAATTTTTCTAAAGCTTACAAGATATATGTATATGTATATATATGTACATCTTAACACACAAAAATGGTTTTTGCAGTAGCTTATGTATGTTCTTTGGCTTGTTTTGTTTAGGGTCATCTTTTGTTAATCTTGGCCAAATGGTGTTGCTTAATGGAACTAATTATAAGGACTGGAGAAGGCACATAGATTACCACATTACCATGACCAATCAACTGGATACATGCATGGTAGATGATGTCCCTCCAGAACCTACTGATGATGATGATGCTGAAACTAAGAAAATTTATAAGGAGTGGCACACTAGCAATAGAAAGACTAAGAGCTTCATTAGGACCACCATGATAGATTCTATTAGAGGGTCAATTCAAGAACCTGAAACTGCATGGGATTATCTTGAGGCTATCTCTGAGTACTACATGGAAAATGACAAAGCTGAGATTTCTAGGTTGTCTAGGCAGTTTAATGACATGAATTTTTCAGGTGTTGGCTCTGTGAGAGAACACATTATGAGCATGATGGACTTAAATGCTAGGCTTAGAGACTTAAACATGAGAGTTAAAGATGACCAGGTTGTGGCTCAAGTGCTAGAATCCCTACCTACCACATTCAGTAACCTGAAAACCTCCTATAATGCATCTGAAGCTAAGTGGACCCTCAACAAACTCATTTCAGTCTGTGTCAATGAGGAAGAGAGGATTAACAAAGAGTCCAAGCCAACCACTGCCATAAACCTAGTTGAAAAGCCAAAATGGAAGGGTAAAAACAAACTTAAAGTTAAGAAAACTGTCCCAACTAAAGTTTCTGGGGTTAGCAGCCATGGAAAATCGTGTGAGAAGAAATGCTATGTTAAGGGCTGCAATGGAGAGGCTAAGGGGAATGGATTCAGGTTTAAGTGCTTCTTCTGTAAGGCGACTAGTCATAAGAAGAAGGATTGTCCAGGGTTCAAAGCCTGGATGATCAAGAAAGGTGATTCATTCCCCAATTCAGTTTTTTCCCTAGAAGTTAATTTTGTTAATGTAGATACTAATTCATACTGGTTGGACTCGGGCTCACCCATCCATATAACCACTTCATTACAGGGTATCATAAAGAAGAGAGCACCAAGGGACAGTGAGCAGCAAGTTTGCGTTGGGAATGGAGCAAGGGTAGCGGTTAGGGCGATTGGAACCTTGAAGATTGATCTAGGACTAGGAAATTTTCTTTTTTTGAACAATGTTTATGTTATTCCTTCTTTAAAAAGGAACCTTATTTCAGTAGGTCTTTTGGTTGGTATTGGATTGAGACTTGTTATTGATTTTGATGGAATAAAAATTTTCAGAGGTTCAGAATACATTGGTGGTGGTTTGTTATGCAATAATTATCTTAAATTAGATTGTTCTGTGATTAAACAGGAGATTCTAGCTATTGAGAATGCAAAAAGCATAAATTCAGAAACCCATATTGCAGGAAGTAAAAGAACCATATACAATAACAAATCTGCTAACCTATGGCATAAACGATTAGGCCATAAATCTAAAGAAAGACTTAAAACATTGGAAAAGAACAAAATTTTACCAGCTTTAGATTATTCAAATTTAACTCACTGTATACAATGTTGTAAAGGGAAAATGACACATAACATAAATTTAAATGCATCAAGGAGTGATTCACTACTGGAATTAATCCATACAGACATATGTGGCCCTTTTAAACATAAAACTATCTGTGGAAATGTTTACTTCATCACCTTTATAGATGATTTTTCTAGGTACTGTTATATCTACCTACTATCAGAAAAATCTCAAGCTTTACAGGCATTCATAATATACAAAACTGAAGTTGAATTGCAGCTAGAGAAGAAAATTAAAGTTGTTAGGTTTGATAGAGGAGGGGAGTACTATGGTAGACATACTGAAGCAGGCCAACAAATGGGACCTTTTGCACTTTACTTGCAAAAGAATGGCATTAAGGCTCAGTATACAACTCCATATAACCCTCAACAAAACGGAACAGCAGAAAGGAAAAACAGAACCTTAAAAAATATGGTGATAAGCATGATGTGCACTACAGGGTTGCCAAAATTCTTATGGGATGAGGCTCTTAAAACTGCAAATTATATTTGCAATAGAGCACCTAGTAAATCTGTAGAAAAGACCCCATTTGAACTTTGGACAGGAAAACAACCAAGCCTGCATCATTTCCATGTATGGGGATGCAGGGCTGAAGCAAAAATACCTAAAGAATTAGCACAAAAGTTAGATCAGAAAACCTTAAGTTGCCATTTCATAGGATACAGTGAAAAATCAGAAGGTTATAAGTTTTACACACCTAATAGAACAACCAGAACTTTTGAAACTCATCAAGCTAAGTTCATGGATGAAGATATCTGCAACACAAGTTTTGAGGACTTGACTGCAGATTTTGAAGAAATTGCAGAAAATACAGAAACTGTTCGTGTGGAAAAATTTTTACCATTCAATTCAGAAAATGAAATGGAAATTAATACTACAGAAACTGAAGTCCAAAATCAAAATTTAGAGGGTCCAGTAGCCTTAGATCAAGTAGCTCCTAACCAAGCTGAAAACTTAAATGTTGTTGAACCTGCCCATGATCCAGCAATTCAACAGAATATAGAACAAACAGAACTTAGGAGATCTCAGAGAAATAGAAAACCAACTTTTGGGGAAGACAGTGATTATGTTGTTTATTTACAAGAGTTGGATGCAGAAGATAATGATCCATTAAACTATAAACAAGCATTAGAGAGCACTGAAATTTCAGAATGGCATAAAGCAATGGAAGCAGAAATTGCCTCCATGAGTCAAAATCAAGTGTGGAAACTTGTAAGACCTAACCCAAATCAGAAAGCTATAGGTTCAAAATGGATCTTTAAGACCAAGAGAGATGTTAATGGAAACATAGAGAGGTATAAAGCTAGGCTAGTAGCAAAAGGGTTTACACAAAAATTAGGCATAGACTATGATGAAACTTTTTCTCCTGTGTCCACCAAGGATTCCTTTAGGATTATAATGGCACTTGTTGCTCATTATAATATGGAACTACATCAAATGGATGTTAAAACAGCATTCTTAAATGGAGAATTAGATGAAGTCATATATATGCAACAACCTGAAGGTTTTGTGGAACCTGGAAAAGAGAATTTCGTCTGCAAGCTTGAGAAATCCATTTATGGGTTGAAACAAGCTTCTAGACAATGGTATAAAAAATTTGATTCAGTAATCTCTTTGTTTGGATTTACAGAAAACATTGTTGATGAATGTGTTTATATGAAAACAGTAGGGAATGCCTTCATTTTTCTCATACTGTATGTTGATGACATTCTTTTAGCAAGCAGCAATATAAAGCTACTTAAAGAAACTAAAGCCTTCTTATCAAGTAGTTTTGATATGAAAGATTTAGGCGAAGCCTCTTATGTTTTAGGGATTGAAATACATAGGGATATGGCACATGGCTTATTAGGACTTTCTCAACATAACTACATTCAAAGAGTCCTAAAAAGATTTAAGATGGAAAACTGTGCATTTGGTGAAGTCCCTATGTCTAAGGGAGATAAACTGTCAAAGAATAAAAATTCTAAAATTGGGGGGAAGAGTTCTGATATGGATAGCACACTGTATGCTAGACTTATTGGGAGCCTCATGTATGCTCAAGTCTGTACAAGACCTGACCTGGCTTTTGCAGTTGGCATTCTCTCTAGATTTCAGTCTAACCCTACTCATGAACATTGGATAGCTGGGAAAAAGGTACTTAGGTATTTACAAAGGACCAAATCTTACATGTTAGTCTATAGGCAGGAGAAAGAATTAGAGTTAGTAGGATATACAGATTCAGACTTTGCAGGTCGTTTTCCAGAATCAAATAAATCAACATATGGGTATGTGTTTATGCTTGCTGGAGGGGCTGTATGTTGGAAAACAATGAAACAAAAATTAATTACCACCTCTACCATGCAAGCTGAATACATAGCTGTTTATGAAGGAATGTGTCAGGGATTATGGATGAGGAACTTTATAACTCAAATTGAAATATTAAGTTTCTTAGTTTCTGATGCACTTAAGATATTCTGTGACAATGAAGCTGCAGTGTTCTTTACCAAGAACAATAAGAGGTCCTGCAACTCTAAGCACATTGATCTAAAATACTACAGTATAAGACAAAGGGTGAAAAGTGGAGAAGTTGTAGTTTTAGACATAGATACAGAATCACAGCTTGCGGATCCTTTTACCAAGGCTTTACCAGTTGAAATCTTCAAGAAACATGCCAAGAGTATAGGAGTCTTACATAAACTGGATGCTTGAGTTCAGTGGGAGTTTTGGAGCAATTTTTGATTTTTTATCTCCCTGTAACGTTTACCTTCCAGTTTCTGTCTACTGCATTATTGTACTTTATTTTTGCAAGTGTTCAATAAAATTTGAGGTATTTCAGAATCCTATATGTCTTTATACTCAAGTACTGAAATTTTATGAATTATTCCATTTTATAAGTATTGTGTGTTTACAGGTGAACATCCATGCTTTTGAGCAATTCAGTTTAGTCCGGCAATTCCAAGTTCACTGGAATTCATTATATTGCTGGAGATTTTGTTTTAACAAAGTCATTCAGAGGGATGTGAAAGATTGACATTTACAGGTAGATATATCAGCCATCATGTTTCACTTTATCTTTTAGCTTATGTGAGTACTGTGACTTCTGTTAGTGGTTTTTAATCAACTTGTTGATCATGACATACTTGATTCTAAGTCCTGCATTAGTATTTTTACTTGACCAAGCTAGATGAGAGTTGGATTGTAAATAATTCAAGTGCACACTTCAGTAGCTATTACTACAGTTTATATGTTCAATTGTTCAGTAAAGACATTGCCAGTCCAAGTGGGAGATTGTTGGAAAATATATGTGGACTTGGCATTATCACTTAAGTATTTTACAATTGAATTAATTAAGCATATATGATAGCTGAATTATATAACAAGTGAATCCTAAATCAGTTGTTATCAAGATGTATATCTCTTGGTAAACCTAGGACTCTCACAGAGTTGTTAACCTGTTAACAATAAGGAAAAGATAAGTTTAGTCTCTTAAAAGATAACACTCCTATTAGCTTTGGATTCTCTATGGGTGAGCACAAAGAGGAGTTTAGGCCTATATAAATACATAAGAGATATTCCCTGAACACACACGATCGAGAGATACATTAAGTTATCAGCCCCATTACTGAGTTATTGTGTTGTGCTTTAGAAGAATATCTTTGGAGCAGTTCTGTGAAGAAAAGCAATGACTGGAGCAATTGGAAGTTCATCAACTGGTGAGTTTCCATACTTATAACCTTATTTCTGTTTCATACTTATTTAGTATGCATTTGTTTGTGGATTTTGATCCTTGTTTAAGATTGTTGTGATGTTGCCATTTTCATCATTTAGATAACATATGAGCCATGGTCTGAATTTGGCATTAACTTAGGAGAGGAAGTCGATGAACACTCTTACACAGAGGCCAAATTTGAGATTGAATTATTGCATGATCAGAAGTCCGATAGATGCGTCGACCCGTGCATCGAAATGTGCGGAGTTCGATTCTTCTTAAGCAAGAATGATGAAGATTTTGGGGAACCAATGGTAGAAGTTGATAATTCTGATATCACCAGTGACAGCTCTGATGAAGATGAGCAATACCTTGAGCTGTCACAAGTTTTTAAAGGCGCAAACAGAGCACAGAGTAACTTCACAATGGAGGACAATTAGGATTCATATGGGAAGAGGTTTACTCTCTCTGTCTATAAGCCGGTTATCTGATTGACTACTATGAATGATTTTAGTGGCTATAAGAATTTTAATGTTAATTGCAGGAAATATCTGGAAAGCCGGACGCAAGAAGTCATAGTTACATCGGGTCTGAGGCAAGGGTACTTGGATGATGGTTTTAACTGGTACCGACGGAGCTGGGGGATCGAGAGGTATTAGGACTTTTTCATCATCTCTACTACAACCTGTAACTTGCTGCGTTTTCTCATTTGGATGAATTCTCTTTTCAAATTGAGCTCATAACGCTTTTCTTCATGAAGTTATATATTCATACATATGATGAATACATATGAACCTTCACTGCTTTGTCTCATTTAGATATCTTTCAACATTGAGCTCATAGCTCAATTATTTGACTAGACGCTTTCTAGATAACTGAAATCAGATCTGTTTCTTTTCTCCTATAACATTGAATTAAATTGTTGACAGATGCGAATATGTTTGTCATTATCGACCTGGCTGTTGGGCCGAAGCCATAGTGCCAACTCCCAATGATCCAACAATCCTTCAAATTACTTACACTGGAAGGCACACTTGTTGGAAAACTCAACCAATTTTGAAACACCAAATAAGAGTTAAACCAGGCATGGGGGTCGAAGGTCCTTCTGATGGCTTTAGGTGGGGGAAGTATGACCAAACAGACATACCAGGAGCTAAATTCCCAAGGTACATATTTCAGACATTTCATTATACCAATCTGGCTTCATGAAACTATAATGGAAGTTGTATTGTAATGGCCTGACGGTTTCTCTAGTAAATGTAGAAATCAAGAAACAATATTATCCCCCTTTTGATTTTGTACTTTTTGATGTTTGTCTATGAAACTAATTTTTTACAGGTTTCATCCATTTCATTTCGTAACATTAGATTGCTTATATTTAGCAGAGACTATTACGTATGCACTCCTCAACATGTTGGAGGCTGCATGGCCGTAAAGGAAGTACAACGTTCCAATGATCAGAAATTCCTTAAGAGTTACTTACAGATTAAGGCACACATGTATACTACCCTCTATCAGCATTGGAGGGAGGGCCGATAGTAATACCTCCAAGGCCAGTGGTGCATCGAGATTTCATGACCAAGCAGTTGAATCACCAAGCTCATCAGGAGCCCGTGGTCATGGAGAAAATGTGATTGGAGCAGCCGAAAGTCCTGTGGATGTCGACAACGCGATTGTGTTACAAGATGCATGCTCACAGGCTATTGTACGTTTTTCATTACCCAATTTTTACAAGTTCAGCCAACTTTCTTATTATATATAAATGATCATATCCTAATTAAACTGACGAATGGAAATGCTAATTAACTTTGAATGAATTGAATGTCTTGCTCCTGATTGTTGCAATAGAATTATACAATCAACGAGAAAAGAAGTTGCTAATTTTTGTTCTGCACACTTTCAGGATGTCAATGATATGGAAGATAGACAAGGGGCTAGCTGTTTATTGTGGTGCTGGAGTCTCTGGAGATGATGAAAAATGTTATATGTGGTGTGGGTGTGAGATTTCGGGACAATGGAGGGGTGATGAAAGGAGCTATGGCAGTCCCTTTAGTGGGAAATTTATCTTCTCATTCTATTGAAGCTCTAGCTTTGCTTCATGGTCTCCGATTCCCGATACATGTTGGCTTCCTTGACATTGAATTCGAAGGTGATGCTCTTGCAGTTTTTAATAGTCTTGATAGAACCACTAAGGATAGTGTAGTGGTCGGGCACTCCATACTGATCACCACTTCAAGTCAGGAGTTTGATCCTCCATAAAAGCAAAATGGCCAGAGAGGGGGCTGCAATGCCCCCGTAGGATGACTCCCCCCCTGGAGAGATTAATCCTTGAGCCTAGAAAGCCTTTGGAATACCCTATACAATGCAAAAAAAAAAGTCTTGACAGTGGTGTTGATGATTTTAGTGACGAGCGACATATCCTCAATGAAATTGAGTTATTATTGTTAGTTGTGAATAGCACTTTGTGAAGCGGGAAGGCAATAACGCTGCTCACCACCAAGCAAAAGAGATTTTGAAGTACAGTCAACCATTTTTATGTTTAGAGTTGGTGTCTTAGTGGCTCCATCAGTGTGTCCATATAGACTTTAAGTCTGAAGTCTAGTGTGGGATATTATGTTCTTTTGCTCTCTACACAAAAAGCACTTGGCCATGGTCTTTTCCCCAACCTATTATACTTGATTTCATATCAATGTAGTTTTTTTATTATAAAAAAAAAAACATTTGAATTAAAATCTTGTATTGCCTAGTATTGGACTCAACTGTTTAGCAATCAGCTATTAATTGCAACAAGGATTTATACCGACTTGCGGCCTCAAGAGTGAATGTTCTCTCTTTAGTGGCCAAATTCTAAAATCAGTTCTTTGTCTTTTTTCTTTGATGGATGGAACCAGTGAGGGATAGATCCAATAGATCAAATTCTTATTGGATTCCAGCCATATCAAAAAAAGAAAACAAATAAAAGCATCGTACATAATATTTGAAATTGTATGTTTCACAATTCTCACCCTTCTTTATATAATATCACTTTTGAGAAATTTGTATCTTTTTTCCGATATGGTTATTAGTATCGTTTAAACAAATTTTATTTTTCCGCTTTTAGACCTCTTTTAACTTTCTCTCCCGTTATCTGCACCCATTCTTGTAGGTGTTAAATCTTTAAACTTTTATTGAGCCATAGAGATGATTAATTTTCCACTATTGCAGACATTAACTGATTAAGTTTAATCACATTACAAGTAAATAATGTTCATCACTCATCAGCGATATATCTTATAACCTGCCAATATGTTAAGGCGATAAAATTGATAATTAAGATGAGATTATTTCAACACTTAGAGGATGGTTGTTTGCGGCAAGCTTTCCTACATACTGCAAGTCGAGTTTTTGTAAAATCTTTTGGCTTTTGAATTTCGATGCTCTTTTTTTTGCTGGACACTATGTTAGACAGGGATGCTGCAGTTAGACTGTAATTGATAAACCTGCCTGGCTTACCATTTTGTCACTATATTTGCATCTCCGGACTGCAGTAGGTCATAGTGGCGGTTAATTTCCTTGTCATGGAGCAATTGTGTTTATCACTTTGATGTTATTTAGGAAAATTATTATGCTCCTGATCGTTATATGACTTTCCCTTACATGTATCATCATAAGCCTATGCAAGCTTTCTGTGGACTTATTTGCTTGCTTTAAATGTGGATTATGATGATCCTTAGTTAGTTTTACGAAATTTTAACCGTGTTATTAATTTGATCATAATGAATTTCGAAACAGTGGTGTACGTGACAGTTTTTCAATCTTTTCTTAACCTAGTTTGTTTGTCTTTTCACTTATTTGGGATAATAAGCAACACGGCGATGCTAATATTTGAGAGATTGAACAAGGTACTTACGTAGTAGCTAACGCCTCTCCATATGATTATTGGTTTGAGTAGTAGCTAATGGGATCAAATAGTTATTTCGATCATTCTCAATGGTATCGACTTCAATTCACACAATCATCGGAGACGCGAGCTGAGTTTCTGGTTGTTCAACGTGTGATACAATAATCGGAGTAGCCACTTTCCCTTTTGTCACCCTCAGCTTGTTCATCACGAGAGTGACCTCTTGGCTTCTCTCGTTTCTTAAAGAGAAAACATGACTCCCTTTTTCCACCATAACACACCGCTAGATAGATGCCTCAATGCCATACATAGTTACATGTACAAGTTGAGTTGATTCTTTTCGAGACTACAGTAGGTGCGTCGGAAACGCGGAGCACAACATATCAACAGTACTTAATATCTTGGAGAAAGAGAAAGACTATGGTTTCATGTTTCACATTTTCTCTTCTTTCTGACTTTAAGTCTACGCGTCTTGCACTTTCATGGAAAATCTTTCGAGCTTTCGGTGTACTGAGCAGGCCCTGTTAATTAAGCTCGACACTATCTAAGGCCTACACTAACGCACAAGTTTTCATCACATTCCTTCTAATAAAGCTCTTAGCTCTACACTAACGCACAACTGATTCTTCCATCTTTGTTTTGTTTTGTTTTTTTTTTCAGAAGAAGAATGAGAAACTTCAAACTTAAAATCGGTTTCAAGTATATTATATCATTATAATTTCAAAAAATTGAATAAAATATTGAGATCGAGTTACTTAATCGAGTGATATTTCAAATTATTCCTAAATGCATCATTTGAAAGTGCATGCTAATACTAGAGATCTTTCTTTAATTTGTACGTTGAAAATGAATATGAACACATTAGGGAAAGCGAAGCAGTATTTGTTCACTACCCATCATTTAGAGTCCAGAATTTTCAACGAGGGAAAGCGAAGCACAGCACGGCATGGCACATGGGAATGCCAGAAGGCTGCAGAGCCTGCGGTTCGTACCAGCATGGATATACCAAGTCATTTCTTCATGGAGATAGTTACCAAGCTCTTTCGTAGAACTTTCATGGAGACTATCTCCACCAAGCTCTTTCGTAGAACTTTCATGGAGATAGCTACCAAGCTCTTTCTTCATGGAGATAGCTACTAAACTCTTTCGTAGAACTTTCATGGAACTTCATTGAAGCTTTAGTTGCATCGTGAGGGAAATTGATTGTGTAGGTTAACAAACTGATTTGGTTTGGGGGCTGCATGAGTAATTGGAATACGATTTGCTTAATTATAATCTCAATCATCCATGCATGTTATAAAGTGGAAGCTTAAAGGTTCGATTAGTCCAAAAATACGATGATGATCGAACACCATCAACCAACTTGCTTAATTTTAATTATTAGAGTTCATGTTCCTCTCTGCTCGCCCCTAGATTAACAGATGCTGATGTGACGTCAATAAGAAATCCAAAAACATCATAGCAGAGATGAATAATAGCAGAAAGGCCAAGTCCAAATATTTCAAGTCCATGCTGCACTAAAATCAGACCAAAAGATATGCATCACGGATATTGTTCTGAACAAGTAGAACTTTTTTTTTTTTTTTTTTCTGCCAACGAAATAAAAAAGAAAAGAAAGGGGTGACAATTCGTTTCAACGTACTGTACCTTCTTCAGAATTTTGTCGTCTTACTCATGTCGTTTTCCGTAATTGAATCCACCCTTCTCCATTTATATCACTGCAAACGGACCCAAAGTTATGACCACATGGATGTATACCCATGCCAGCTGCCTTTCTCATCTTCTTACTAATCTAAATCCAGCGTTTTCTTACAACCCTGAGTCAATCTGGTGCTCATTGATCTAGCTAATGGATCATCCTTCATCCTCTTCTTCTTCTTCTTCTTCTTCTTCTTCATTGACGTATGATGTCTTCCTCAATTTTAGAGGCCTAGACACTCGACAGACATTTGTCTGCCACCTTCACAAGGCTCTGAAACAAAAGACACTCAAAGTCTACATAGATGAGAAGGGTCTTAAGAAAGGCGACCACCTTTTCGATCTACTGAAAGCCATTGCTGAATCAAGGCTTTCGATTTTAGTTTTCTCTGAAAACTACGCGAGTTCCACATGGTGCTTGAAAGAACTGGTGCAGATCCTGGAATGCAAGGCCAAGCAGAAGCAAATTGTGATGCCCATTTTCTACCGAGTTGATCCTTCCCACATTCGTAAACAGACGGAAAGTTTTGGCAAAGCTTTTGCCAAGCATAAACGGGACGGCGAAAAGGACAAGAAGGAAGTCCAGAGCTGGAAATCAGCTTTAGAGGAAGCCTCCAACTTAAAAGGCTGGCATACCAAAGCTGACGAGTAAGTTACTCTTCCTCTTTTTGATAAAATTAGGAGTAAATTTGCCAAAAAAGAGGTAAAAATTAATAAGGAGAAAATGGTCTTAACTCGAGTTAATTTCTTCTGTTGTTGTTGCTGTTGTTGAACCTTTTTGTGTGTAAGTAACGTACACTGAGTTGACTATTTGGGGTTGCATATATGAATCCTAACTCACTCTAATTTATTTGCAACATCCTTAATAATTTTATTGGTCGAATCTTACATAATAAACATGAATCCTGAATGCCTGATTTTGATTCGGTGTTGTTGGTGATATTGGGTATATTTTCTCCAACAATTGACTGCATGATTATTATTATTATTTTTTTTTTTAAGGGATGATGCCGAGCTTATTGATGATATTGTAAAAAAAAGTGTTTGATCAAGTGAATCGGATCTCGCCTCATTCACCTACAGAAGATGGCTTGATTGCAATGGATTCCCATCTGCATGAAATGAGAGGACTGTTAGTTGCTGCCCGGAATGATATCGATGCTGTCTATGTCGGAATCTGGGGAATGGGCGGCATCGGAAAAACAACCATTGCTGATGCTGTTTACAGAGAAAATGCTCATCTCTTTGACCACCGTTGCTTCTTCAAAGATGTGAGGGAAGGCTTCATGAAGAAGGAAGAAGTAAAATTGCAACTCAAATTTCTATCTGAAATCTTGAACGACAAAGTCGAGAAGCTTGATGGAAATTACGACAAGATGCTGGCACGGCTAGGTAACAAAAAAATCCTAGTTGTTCTTGACGATGTACTCGATTCAAAACAGATGGAAACTTCACTTGGAAAGGAACGTTCATTTGGCGGTGGAAGTATAATTATTGTGACAACCAGAGATGAACGTGTGGTGCGCGAGTTTAAGATATACAAGCCCGAGTTTAAGATATACAAGCCCGAGTTACTGAGTGATCACGATGCTCTGAAACTCTTCAGCCAAAATGCTTTCAACACATACAAACCCCCAGGAGAGTATGAACCACTTTCAAGGCGCATAGTACGAGAATATGCGCGCGGTCTGCCCTTAGCACTTATAGTATTGGGAGCGTTACTTCGCAACAGAAGTGTGCCTGAGTGGGAAGATCAGTTCAAGAAAATGACGAAATATCCGAACCCAAAAATTGAGGAGGTGCTTAAAATAAGCTATGATGGGCTTGATCATTCGCAGCAGAACATATTTCTAGACATTGCATGTTTCTTTAAAGGAATGGACAAACACTACGTAGCAGAATTTCTTGTCAATTGTGGCTACTCTCCCAACATTGACTTAAATGTTCTAGTTGAAAGAACTCTTGTAAGTATCTCAGAATCCAATAAGCTTGAGATGCATGATTTACTACAAGAAATGGGCAGGGACATTGAAAAAAAAGAAGAAACAGTTGGGAGACGGAAAAGATTTTGGAGTGAAGATGCTGAGCGTGTGCTATCTGAAAATACGGTACGATCATGATTCATGCATAAATAATTCTTTCTCAAATATTTATGTCATAGATACATACATAATCCCATTACTAACTATTTTTACATGTGCGGATCTTACTAAAATTATTAAGTAAGGCTACCTGCAGACACTCACTAAATCCCACTTTTGGTCAAATAGGTTACGGAATGTGCGGAAGGATTGATGATTGACTTGCCGTACAAGGAAGATATATTCTTCAACGCTGAACCTTTTGAACGTATGAGGAAACTCAGGTTACTAAGTGTCAATTACAGGGAAAGGTACTATGGAGATAAGGTGGAACATCACCGCCCACTGATTGGGGACTTAAAGTTTCTTTCTTCTGAGTTGAGGGTTCTCAGATGGTATAGATACCCCCTAAAGTGCTTGCCATCCAACTTTGACCCCAAGAATCTTCTTGAGCTCGATTTGAAAAGCAGTCGCGTTGAACAACTCTGGGAAATATCTAAGGTACGTTCGAGAATCACATTTAGTTCGTCATGAATTTTTGGATCAGATGTCTAACTATAATAATGATATATTATATGCATATTTTGCTGCAGGTTGATTGTGCCGGCATGCAGTATGGGAACAAATTGACAAGCATCAATTTGAGCAGGTCTCCAAATCTTAAGGTCTCTCCCGACATAACTGCCTTTCCAAATCTCAAGCGACTAGATCTTGGACATTGCTCAAGTTTAACGGAGGTTCTCCCATCCCCTTTTTCTCATGATAACCTTGTTTTTCTGAGTTTAACATACTGCACAGGACTGGAGAGTCTTCCGAGCAGCATGCGTATGAAATCTCTGGAAACCCTTGATCTTACTGAATGCATAAAGCTTGCGATGTTTCCAGAGATCTCGGAAGATATGAAGGCACTATCACAGCTTAAATTAACGCAAACTGCAATTGAGAAGTTACCGTCGTCAATTTACCGTCTTAATGGGCTTCAATCATTGGACATGTCTTTCTGCAGAAGCCTTCTATGTCTTCCAGAAAGTATCTGTAATTTGGCCCAACTGAGATCTCTCAACTTGAGCCGCTGCTCAAAACTTATAAAGTTGCCAGAGCACATTGGGAGTTTAGAGAGCCTTCAATCATTGGACATGTCTGGCTGCAGTAGCCTTCTAAGTCTTCCAGAAAGTATCTGTAATTTGGCCCAACTGAGATCTCTCAACCTGAGCTCGTGCTCAAAACTTAAAAAGTTGCCAGAAAACATTGGGAGTTTAGAGAGCCTTCAATCATTGGACATGTCTTTCTGCAGTAGCCTTCTATGTCTTCCAGAAAGTATATGTAATTTGGCCCAACTGGGATTTCTCGGCTTGAGCTGGTGCTCAAAACTTAAAAAGTTGCCAGAAAACATTGGGAGTTTAGAGTCTTTGTTGAAACTTCACGTACGCAGAAGTGGTCTAGAACAACTCCCGGTCTCTATCTTACATTTGAAGCTCAGTCGATTATCGTTTAGGGGGTGCCAACAAATGGCGTCTCCCTTTTCATCATGGCCATCATCAATTGAAGATCGTTGTACTGCTCTGGTAGAACTGGATTTCAGTGATTGCTCAAGTTATCATCATCTGATGAAATTATGGGATGGTATTGCTCGTTTTTCTTCATTAAAAGTGTTAAACTTGTCAGAAAACAATATGGAGAGCTTACCCGCAGTCATGAATAAACTGGGTTGCTTAGAACGGCTTGATTTGGACAGTTGCAGGAGACTGAAATCGATCCCAAAGCTTGCATCAAGTATCAGTAACATAAATGCACATAACTGCACAGCTTTGGAAACTGTTTTGGCACCACAGTCTCCCTATGATATCGGTCGGTGCTTCACATTTAATAATTGCAGTCAACTGGTACAGAAAGATGTTTTCAAAGATATTGTAGAAACTCATTTCCCTCGTAAGGTATAAAGTTATAACCTTTCTTTTTCTTCTGATATTTTAGCCTTAGCGGATAGAAGAAGTTAATTTGTTTTTCCTATTCGTTGTTGTAGGGTAATCATTGCCGACCCTTTTATCTCTGCCTTCCCGGAAGTGAAGTTCCAGAACAGTTCATCCGTCAGCGTGGGGGAAATTCCGTTACTGCCCCGCTGCCACAAAAATGGTTTGACAACCAGTTTTTAGGGTTCGCTATATGCGCCGTTACTACTAAGTCCCAGAGTACATACAATAAATTGACAGCTCGATGTTTCTGTACCTTCAAAGGAGATGGCTGCAAGTACCGTTTCAGTTTTCGTTTGTTTGATCGTGGTTCCAAAACTTTCCCCTTCAGTTTCAATAATGAGTCAGATCACATATTAGTGGGATATGAGCCATGGGCTGCATGGTCTGAATTTGGCAATATTAATGGAGGAGAGGCAGTCAATGAACGCTCCTACACTGAGGCCACATTTGAGATAAAATTCTCGTACAATCTAAACGGTCTTCGCGTTAAAGTCGATGAAGGATGTGAACCGTACATAAAAAGCTGCGGGGTTCAATTCTTTTTTGACGACAATGTGGAAGGGGGTTCAGAAGTTGATAATTCTGAAAGGAGCCTTGAGGTGGAACCCAATACAAGTGACACCTTTGCTGAAGATAAGAAATACCTTTCAAAACTCTTACATGTTTTTAATGGCGCAAACAGATATTCTACGAATTCGTATACTCCAGACAGGTTAAATCTCTACGTCTATACGCTGAATATAAGATTGACTACTTTTTTTCATCCTACTTTTTTCTTAGAACTACTTTTATGAATGATTAAAAATTGATTTAAAACAATCTTAACGTTTATTACAGTAAAATTCTGGAAATTTGGAGACAGCGAGTTAGAGTTATATTGGATCTGATGCAAATGAATACTCTGGATGATGGTTTTAACTGGGAACGTGAGAATATTCAGAGGTATTTGGACTTCTTCATATTAATTAATTTTGATTTGCTTAAACCAGAACATGGGATCTTTGATTTTTTATTTTTTTTATCCAACATCATAACATAATCGACTTGGGTGCATAACTTACTGCTTTAATTTATATCATTTCAATGGTGCATTTGTAACTTGCTGTTTTTTCTCACTTGGATGAGGTCTCGTTTCAATATTGGGCTCATAACGCGCGAGACTCCACATTTTTTTCATGTAGTTATTCATCAAACATATGAACCATCACTGTTTTCTCTCATTTGGATGAAATCTGTTTTCAACATTGAGCTATAAAATGAGCTCGAGCTCAGTTTATGACTCGACGCTTTACAGACCACTAGCTGAAATCAGATCTGTTCCTTTTCTCCTATAACATCAAATTATTATGTAAGCAGATCACAATCACACTGCTTGTATCTATGTCGACATCAACCTGGCTGTTACGCCAGAGCCACAGTGCTCACTCTCAGTGACCCAACAATTCGTGAAATTACTTACGTGGGGAGGCACACTTGCTGGAAAACTCAACCAATGTTGACATACCGAGTAGGATTTACACCGGGTATGGAGACTGAAGGTCCTGATGATGGCTTTAGGTGGAGAAAGTATGGTGAAATGGACACAAGGTACGTACGTATATATTTCATGAAACTATTACCCCAGGCAGGTACGTATTCCAGACATTTGATATAATCTGGTTATGATTCATGAAACTTTATTGTAAGTATTGTAACTGTTTCTCTAGTAACTAGAGTAAGTGTAGAAACAGTATTACCCCTTTTTGATGTTGTTTCTATTTAGCAGAGTCTATTACGTATGCAATCCTCAGAATGTTGGAGGCTGCATGGCCGTAAAGGAAGTACAATGCTCCGATGATCAGAAATTCCTTAGAATTACTTACAGATTAAGGCACACATGTAAACTACCCTCCGTGGCCAGTGGTGGATGGAGTGTTCATGGCCAAGTTGTCGAATTTCCAAGCTCATCAGGAGTCAATGGTCATGGAGGGAATGAAATAGACAATGAAGAAAAACAAGGGGATGAAGATGACAAGTTTGCAGTTGCTATTGATGGCAGTGACAACCGTGATCGGGGTCGCAGGGAGTACTGGAAGGTGCCCATCATTGCTGCTGTCGTGCTAGTTCTATATCTATCTGTTCGCTGGTTCTTCTTTTTCTCCGCGAGAAACACAGACATGGAGTCCATCTTGGTTCCTACATGAAATTATTGTATTCTTGCTTCTTTCTCTGTCCTGAAATATGTACATTTGAATAGCTCGATGCAGAACATATTATGGTAGCAGTAGAAACTCCTTCATTAGTAAGAGGTATTTTGAAACACCACTTGTGGCCGACGTACGACTTCTTGATGAGCCAACATTTTGGTTCCTATATCTGAAATGTGGGGCTGCAGTGAGTGAGGAGCTACAGGGGCACGTATAATGCTCCAGTTGTGCCAATATGATTGCAGCCAAGTTTAATCAATTGACTTCAATCGACTCCTTTTAATTTCCTTTACTGGCTTATATGAGGTGTGGATTTTTGAACCGAGAAGAAACGGAAGGAGGCAGTGAGTGCTTTTAGCATAAAATCTAGCTTAGATCCCAGAAGCTGCTGGAACATTTGCAATGTGACCATTTGCAGAGACCAAGAAAAATAAGACAAATTTCAACAATTATGATCGGAAGAATATATTATCACTATGTATATTCTTCAACTGTTCGTTTTAAAGTCGACAATCATTTACCTTAATAATACTAAGTTAATAAGTTCATGATGACAGATTGATATAAAATTCTCTGGCAACTCGAAACCTAATAAATAGTCTTATTGGACAGATGATGAACACATGATTTAATTGATAAAATTATATACTACATTTCAGAAATTAAGGTCGGTTTGTCCAAGAAGTGAAAAGTTAAGTAAAGCAACATCAAATTCCTCTTCATTTGTAATGTATGTTTCTCAAAAAACATGGCTGGCATTGAACAATTTGTGTAGATTACAGAGCTTAAATATAATATCAAATCAGTTAAATAAGGACTACAAAGCTTGATCAGCCAGGCGTGAATTACCTTTATTGTACTACAGAAGCTGGATTTGAGTTCTTCAATCCGAACAAACAAGTGAGGTCAGGGAACATAGGAGGAAGAGCCCTAGGCTCAGGAGCCATGAAATTTACAATCTTCTCATGAACATTATACCTGCCAAAGGACAATGCAATCCTCAATACTCTGGGCTAATATGCTAGTTGAATAACACATAATTCAAAACAAATTGCCGCAAATTCAGGAGGAAAATGCAAAATCTAGATTTACCTTATCTTACGACTCTTTGAGGCTCGTCTATCAACAATCTTCCTCTTCTTAGACTGCATCTTCTTCAGAGAATAAAAGGCTGTCTCTGTGGGTTACAAATATTAAAGATTAATCACCATAAATTATGCTGACAATAATTGCTGTTAATTAATATTTGGAGCTACTATGCTATCGTGTTCCATTCTGGAAAGTTTTAAGAACTTGAAAACAAGAATCATCAACCAAATAGCAGGAGAACCAATTCAGTGAAACATTTAGACAACATTGACATCCACACTACAATACAGAAAATCCACATTGACTAGGAATAACTCCCCCTTCTCTCTGATTTCAAAGTTGGTTAGGGAATTGCAAATTGTTGGACAGTCACATCCGCTCTTCACATCTAAAGCAGCAATTTAATAAGCAGCATAATTATACAGGTTTTATAGTTTTACCAGAAGATGTTGGGTCAATTGTCTCAAAAAATTCTTTTAGTAATTGCTGGTAAAACTCTGAGTCATCCAAAAGTTCAGCATCACCATCAGCTTGTGCAGCAGCATCAGGCAATTCCTGTCAGATTACAAAAATAAAATTACTCAATTTGTGTAACAGGCACACAACTTTGCATATATAAAATAGTGGTAATTTAACAAATGAAATTGTTTAAAACACAAAAGGTTGTCAAATAGGAGATTTTATATTAATGGTCATATTTTACTTCCACTGTCACCATATTGTGGCTAAAACAAATCAAGAAAACATACGACTAACTCGATATACAATTTCTGGAGACGATTGACCTAAAGAGAAAAACATAATGTTAACCACTTGTTTAATCACTTGTTTTAAATACAATGTTATTAGGAAAAGGCTCCACATAGAATTGGATCATATGATACCGACCCCTGATATAAAACTAACAGCCTCATGCAAAGAGGGAACCATTAAAACTGTATAGGGTGAAAGGGCAAAGTCAACATTGGGTCCTTCCACAAACAAACACTACCACTAACCCTCAAATTAGTTACATGTGATCTAATTATTATAAGACTTCAAGCAAGGATATATCAATCTTATAATCTGGTTCTATTCCCCAAGACAATGGATTTGCAACTTGCTTGTAAACCAAACTAACCATGGAAAAATTTCAAGAATCTACAGAAGATGATATGCGGCGTAATTCACATATACAATGTGTACTGAAAGTAGCACATAGTTGATTAAGTGAATTATATGCAGTAGAGTAAATTACCTCTCCCTTTGGAGTTTCCTCCTTAAGAACCTGCCAATATGTCAGGTATCAGCAGATGTATATTAACCAAGAGAAGTTATCTTGTTAAATGAGGAATGAAGTGCAAGCCCTGTCATAAAAATTCAATATTTACTATATAAAGGGAGATTTAACATCTTACAGTCCCAAATACACCAACTGCTGATCGCCTCATCTGCATCTGCCTAACCATTCTGCTTGGATCTCTCATGTAGGCAGCTACTTGTTGACTAATACTCTGCAATTGGAAGAGAAAATGAATGATGTTGAACATTTGGGAAAGCAAGTCACAAGTTCACTTAAAGGCATGGCATGAATCAATCCTAGGGTCAAACCTGATTAAAAGCTTGTAGTCTTCCTTTAATGGAAGCAGCACCTGTGTTGATCTGTGCCCTCGTTTGCCATTTGTCAATTTCTTTGTTTCTGAAAGCAGCCATTCTACAAGATGCAACAGAAAGGTCTTAGTCAGCTCAAGTTATAAGTAAATTTTTCTTAATGCCAACAATAAAGGATGTTTTTTTAGCATGAAAAAATATCCTTATTGATAGAAGACTGCCACAAGTAGCATCTTGATTCTAATTTTTTTACAACAATAGATACATATATGCATTTGATGTTCCACTACTGGCTTGTTCCAATAGCATAAATCTACTTTACTGATGTGATTGGATTTTTTAAGAAAATCAACCGACTTTAATTGCTGGGACTATCCCCTCGTTTTATTTTTTAGAGTTACAGGGAACATCATAGTATTACAGGGGACTGAAAAAAAGCATTGACCAAAATGAATAGTGATCACAGGGGACTGAAAAACAACAATAACAATAAGATTTTGAATCTAAAATTTAAGGGAAAATTCAAAACAAAACTGAAAATAAAAGTTCATGTAAGATTTAGGAGTATTTGACAAAGGGCCAAAACTCAAAATATCATTTAGTGTGGTAAAAAGTTCAAGAGAGCAAAATATACAATATGATTTGGGTACCTTGAAAATAAGTTGGAAATCCTTGACCAATCCTCATCATCATCAACACCAATGTTCTTAGATGGTTCTGAATGCTTAGATCGCCCCGAGTTACCTTCAGAACAGAAAAGACATATTAGGGTAAGCAGTGCATGTAAATATGCAGTATGAATTTAATGAAAACGTCGATTTAGTAACTAGAGCTATCAATTAAACTGAGCTACCCCAACACCAAATTTTACTTCACTTTTCAAGCGAGCTTTGATAATGGCAGGATTTCTAGGTTGATATTTTTAGGCCAACTTAAAATTTAAGATGATTTTGGCTAGGCACAGAGCAATTCAAAGAAGGCGCAACCAATCATGCTTTTATTAATATTTAGTCTCAGGATTAGCAATTAAATTGATGGTTACTAGCTCACAGCTTGTAGTTTAAGTCACAAAGTGTCAAACATAACCAATCTCCCAGATCTATTACCCAAAAACCGGGCTAGCCAATACTCGATGAGAACCAGCACTGATACTTGGCTGAACCAGGGTTTAGCCCCACAGCCTAAGTAGCCAATGTTTAGGTTTGAAATTCATGTTTGCATCTTTAGGCAAAGCCTGAAAACCGCACCCAATTCCATTCCGCTTGACTGATGATGGACGTGTTATCCAAGTATAAAATACCTGCAAAACAACTACATACAAATAATACCCTTCTTGTGTCGAGTGTAGTATTGACAAGTAGGGATCGTTCTATCCGGGGAAATCAAGGGCTTTCAATCACACAAAGTTATTGTATAAAAGGGGGTTGTCGAAATTTTTATCTATTATTTACTGATTTTTACGAAATTTAAATCCTAGATTACTATATACAATTGATCATCACCTTTCACACAATCACCAAACACAAATCTCATTATACATGCAATAAAATTAAAACAAGTAATAGGGGCAGCAAACATATAACGATTTCAAGATTAATTAAGCTCCAATTTAATTAGGGCCAACGCAGCATATCCTAATTATCAAGACATCATAAGTATTTAGAATCCGAAACGCGCGCAATCCTAAACATGGTACTAATCGGTTTAACAACACAACGCATGTAAATTAAACACAAATAGCACATAAGCACATATTGTCGAATTGGAACATGTTAGCAAGTATGGCGTCACCCATCTCACATCGACATGTAAATTTCCATAATTACTCTTACCCTTAGATTAATACATGTCAAAACCAACAACGCGTGTGAATCAACATGTATTAGATCGGAATATGAATTCAACATCTAGATAACACTCATGGCCTTTCGAGTGCATCTAAACATCTCCTTCGGTTCCCCACGAATTAAGAAAATAAACCTAATTGAAATCAAGAAACATGCTAAAGCTACTGCCCATAATACAAATTTAATCACATCACATATATAATTCGGCAATCACATATAAAATATCCAAACAATTATAACAAAGATCTGAAGATCCCATATATGATTATCAATACCGAAATTAAAACCAAAAACCAAAACATACTTCATAGACAAAGTTATGTTTAAATACAAAGTAACAAAAACCAAAATAAAACAATCCATATTACAACCTTGGTTAAGATTCGGCAAGGATTGATGAGATGGTGATCGAATTGATGGAAGGGTGGTGGATTCGGCTTTGCTCCTTGGTATAAAATTTGGGGAATTAATTTGGGCAGAGGTTCGGCAGCTTTTGTGGAGGGAGAGATGATGATTTTCTGTGAAAAAGCCTTGGTATTTATAGAGGAAGTAACCTAGAGAAGCCAGCCACAAACCAAAACCGAATTGGTTTAGGTTTCCTTGATTTTCTGAATTCGGCAGAATGACCTCTGTGCATTGATTACGTCATAACTCTCTCTAGAAAATAGCTATTGAGGTGATTCCAGTTGGGTTGGAAACTAGACTCCCGTAGCTTTCTATCCATATAAGGCTCGAATTCTAATTCATTGTCAGCTGTCCGGGAGAGTCCGTGGAAGTTGAGAGACGTGCACAGGAATTTTCCCGAAATTAATCAGGATTTGTTGCGATTTTCTTCCTCTATTTTCTGCCGAAAATTCCCAAGATAATGGCTGAATAATTGAGCAATATCTCTTTAGGTTTTCCATGAATTAATTCAGCCAAAAATCTTGTACAAAGGATGGAATTCAGTCCACATTCGTAAGCTAAATCCATGTAGAACTCGACTTGCTTCTTCTTTTCCATTCCGAAATTAATCTTTTCTTTTCTTTTTTAATTCGGCCAAATTCTTCATGGATCAATGCTTGATGGACTGAATAATGGACTAGGCTCATAACTCATTTGGACAATTTATCCAAGAGCTAGCCGTAGCTTTCCCTAGTTGAGCCAGGAAAGCATCCTTTGTATCTTCTTTTCCTGCTTGCATCAGGGAAACTTCTTTTCTTTTGTTCTTCGACTTCTTCCTTGAAAGGATGACTCTCTAATGCTCCAATATGTTCAGTAGCTCATCACTTACAACCTTGGACACGAAATTGTTGTAGAAAAATAGAAATCCTTCAAAACGGGCAGCAGGTTCTTCCTCTCGGCAGATCTGACCTTCTTGCATTCAAACCGGCATAACTCTCTACTTAGGAGAGATTTTTCTGCGATTCCAGTTGCATATGAAACTAGACACACAGGGCTTTCATCCATAAAAATTTCACCTTCAAATTCCTTGTCAATCGTCGGGAATAAATTCAGAAAGTTGGATGTCGGACACTGAAATCTTCTGGAATTCTTGGATTTGCATCCGATAAGAACTTGAAGTTCTTGGCATTTTGTTCCACTCCGATTTTAATGATTCTTTCCTTTGTTCAATCCTTAGTATGTCGACTGCAAATGAGAAGAGAAAAATCTATCAAAAGCAAAGTTTATGTTTTACAGATTCAATAAAACATCTCAGAGACTTTGTGAATAGGCTTTTGACAATTTCTGCATTTTTATTCTATTTTCCACATGTTTTCACTTTAATTCCACCAAAACTCTTGACTCTATAACATGACTCTATATTACAACAATAAGGGTTAAGCATTGCATAAATGGGGGTAAAAACATATTAAGAACGTCGCATTTTATGCTCCTATCAACTGACACCCTAAGTTGTTAGCACTCAATTTCAATAATAGTCCACTTTATAGAAAATAATTTTTGCAGAGAACACTCGAATTCTAGGAACTCTCAATAAAGGCCAAGGATATGATCATCAGTTTGAATTACAAAGTAATGTAATTGTAATAGTTTCTCGTCTATACATACCATTTGTTGCATCTTGTGTGATAGATGGGTTCTTTTCAACCAAAGCCTGTGACAACCACTTTATGTTAAAAGTGTGGTAAAGACATGAAAATATTAAACAAATTATGAAAGTGTATAAGAAGTTATGATACTAGTCACACTAATAAGATCTAAAGATACCTCTTGCAGTTCTAGAAGAGAATTCAAAGTCTTCTTTGATGATGCAACTAGATCGGAGTATGCTGCATTCACATCCTCATGTGATCCACAAAATTGAGACCTGACTGGCTCCTGCAGACAACATTCCAGGTATGATCCTACTGCAGAGAGATAGGATTGTATGAAAATGAGGAAAAAAAAAAATAGCCTGCTTCAACAAACCTGTGGTAATCTATTTGAACTTGAGAAGGGTTTCTGAAGCAAGAATCTGAACTCTAGAGTTTTGTCCCAGATAACCTTCAGAATAAAACAGATTTTATTAAAATCAAAACGAACAACAAGCAGGTAATAATGTGCTCAGATGAAAACTAAAATGACATCCAACAGTTAACAATCTAAAAGCCATTTGACAATAATTTTAAACAAAGAACATTAGTTATTCAGGTTACATTAAGGGAAAATTGTGTCACAGACATTATGAACCATTTTCTACAAACAACACACCTTTTGGTTCTTCAAAGCTTGCCCTTTAAGAATGTCTTCACCCTTGTGATGCTTTAGATTCTTGAGAATATCTCTGAAAAACAGAATCCAAACAAAAACGAATGAAAATAAAAAAAGAACAACTCCGTATATGAGCACAAATCAATGTACTTTTCATTTCGCTTATCAACAACAGACAAATCAACAAGTCTTCCCATTGTAGTTTAAACATTTGAGACAAAACACCAATTGCAATCAACCACTACCATATCAACTCACACATTGCAACATAATCGACATCCTAGTCCTAAAGCTAAAAACAAAAGCTGGTAAAGCATATATCTTACTGCTCTTCGTGCTGAATATCCATGTATTCTTTCTCAAGTTGTTCAATCTCAGCATCTTTGTCGCCATTATCTTCTTCCCCGTCTTCTTCCTCTTCTTCTTCTTCTTCAAATTCTCCGCTATCGGAAGCTCCTTCATCATCTGATCTTTCTTCCTCCTCGTCCTCAAATTCATCTTCTTCTTCTTCCTCCATCTACAGTTTTACAAACACTATCAATTAACAACATAATCACCTCGACAAAAACAAAAAAATCAAAACATAATAATAGTCTATAGAAAGTAAAACTAACATTTAACTCAGTGCTATCCAAATCAGCATCATCCTCAAAATCACTGTCGCTTTCAGGCGCCTTTCTCGACCGCTTTGAAGGCATTAGTTGTAGATTGACGAAACTAACTCACAACTCCAGAACTCTATTGCTAGAAGCAGCAGTTGACGAACCCAGAAATCTCGAAAGTGACGAAATTGCGGAACAGGAGAACTCAAAGTGTCTTGTGTCTCTTCTCACTTCTCAGGCGTCTAAACCCTGTTTTGCTGAATCCAAACATATAATTTTAGGGTTGAGCGGCTCGCCATTTTTTGTCTTAATTTTTAGTTGAAACGTGACCCGAGCCGGGTTCATGTTAACCTGTTCGGTTCACGTGACAAAGGCTGTTTATATGAACCGGTTCGGTTAACATGGTTGAGAATTTAGGTGCCGCACCGCTACAAAGTACAAACACATTGCAAAAGTTGATGCTATAAATTTTTTGGATGATCTTAGTATAGTGTGCACTGTCAATTTCCCAATTAAGCATTTAATTAGATGAGTAGTAGAAATTTTGTACAAGTTCAATGGTAATGCTACTTTTTTTTTTAAGTGATATGTTATTTTATAATGTACGTCCCAATCAGTTATTTACAAATTCAATTTATTTTTTTATAATTACTTATTTTATTAAATATACAAATAAAAATACTAACTACTCAATTATACATCGAATTCACGACCTTCCACTACAAAATTGAGACTTATGCAATTGACACTGTACAACATTAAAATTGTTCTTGTTCAAGGAAGGTTAATTCCGTAACTTCTATGGTGTGTCTTGTCCTAATAAGGCTAGTAGTTTAGAGTCTTTATTAGATAGGGAATCCCTGATTACCAGGGATACTTGATGTAATGTCTATATAAAGGCCTCCTTATCAATCAATAAAGACAGAGTTTACCATCATCTATTTCTCCTAGAACACGTTATCAACACGTTGCTCTAGCCTCCCGACTAATAGCTCTAAAACCCTAAAAACCCTAATTCCGAAATTTTTCTTCGAAACCCTAACCTACTGTCGGCCGCCGATTCTTCCCTTCGGCACCGTCGGCCTCTTCTCAGCAGCACCTGCGCTGCCCGCCTGCCCCCCCCCCCCCCCCCCCTGCGTGCCATAACTTGCACGTATACCCGAAAATTCAAGATTGCTCGCAAGCCAAGCAAGCGGCTTTTGAAGCCTAGTTCGTTACTGAGAAGAAATCAAGAAAAATCGAAGAAAACAAGTTTCCCCAAAAGTCAAGTTTCGTTTGATCAAGCTTCACTTGAAGAGGTAAATATTTTATAAACGTTCCCGCTTCTGAATTTTCAATAGTTGAGTTTTGTTTTTCTTCCGGGACCTTTTCGTGTCCCTGCTACCTCATCCCGATTCTATCGCTTCTCGGGACGGCATACGGGGATTTAGTCACCCCGGTGCCAACGTTTATTGGGGTAACTGTGATGTTACCGGCCACCGTTATGCTTGTGATTGTGATGTCACTGTGAACCATAACGTCTCTTTTTCAAAAGAAAATAAAGGGAAGATATCGATTGTGACTTGAAGTCACGTTAAGCATCGATTTATGTGACCATGATATATCTTGGCACTGTTCTAAAAGAACAATCAAAATTGATTAGTATTCAAATATACTAACGTCTCCCTGTTTGTGTTCTGTAGATGGCTGACACTCAACGTCCAGAATTTGACATCTTGGATGTCCAAGGCAAGGAATACAAGAGGTGGGTCTCAGATGTAGAGAACACCTTCATTGGCAAAAGATTTACAGCCACCATTGTCCCTCCTGAGGATGAAAACTTGCATGCTTCTCCTGAACAGAAAGCTCAAGCCCTGATGTTTCTCAGGTGCCACATCCATCCAACGCTCAAAAAGAAATACTTGAGGAAAACCGATCCCAAAGAGCTATGGGACATCCTCAAGGACCGCTTTGACAATGTGCATGACGCACAACTCCCTGACCTCCTGTCAGATTGGGAGCAAATCCGCTTATTGGATTTTGATTCCGTCCAGGAATACCATCAGACTATGCTTAATTTACAGTCTGATCTGAGCTTTTGTGGGGTCGACAAGACCGATGATGATATGATGGATAAGACATTCACGACGTTCCCAGAATCTGCGTCCATGTTGTCGCATCAGTACCGTGATCTCCGTGAGAAAGGCACCATCAAAACCTTCAGTGACTTGATGAATGTGCTTCAAAGAAAGGAGAGGTACCATGAGTTGATTCTTACTACCAACAAAAGGCCTAGAGGTCCGAAATTCTTAGCCGAATCTCACCAAGCCCATGGTAGGGCTCCTAAGCCAAAGAGTCATCCTCGCGAACGTCAAGCACCACCACCACCACGTGCGCCAAGAGCAACACGTGGGGGAAGAGGAGGAAAAGGAGGTGCCGGCCCTAGCCGGAACCTCACCTGGAAACGGGACAGCGGCGGTGCCGCCGCTCCTACAGGGGGGAACCAATTCGGTTCCGGCCCCAAGCGTGGTGGCTACGCCTCAAACAATGCTTCGGCTCCTTGCTTCAAATGCGGCTCTAAGAATCACTTTCAACGCAATTGCAAAGCAAGTAGAGATATCCAAGCTGCCTACAAGAAACACAAGCAATACATAGAACAAGAAACGAACTATGTAGGAGACTTTGAGGAAGAAGAATACGATGAGGAAGATACCAACTTCGCTATCGATGACTTCCAACCTACCAAGAAGCGTAGGACTCAGGAGTATGATACTCCGGATTATGAATAAGTATTTGACTTAGGTCATGAGATACATGTTCAAGTTTGATTTTGATTGTTATTTTTGACATAATATAGTCAATAAATCACGACTTTGTTCGATAAGTCGTTCTATTTAGAACATCCTTGATGTACTTTTGAGTTGTCATCAATAAAAATTCTCTTATTCAATGAATGATTTGAGATTTTTACATCCCTATGAAAGCATAAATGGTTCAATGCGTCCAATTCTCAATGGCATAATTATTTTGAGTTCACCACAATTCTGGTGATGTTAACTCAAATCCGGAAAAAAATAATCACAAAGACAAATGAGAGACTCGCGAGAAATCGCGTTGCACATTAGGCCAACCTATCGGCAGGAACTTGGCCGCGATCCGCCAACTTCCCGATCCGCCAAATTGGCCGCGATCCTCCAACTTGCGTTCTCATTATGCAAAGGAAACATGTGTTCTCATTATGTTCTTATATTGAATCCAAAGATGATTCAGTGGACTGATTCAACCAACTTGCGGACACCTTAGATATTTTATGGTGTTGGTTGTTATATCGACACGCTGGTCACGTGTCATGACACCATCCACAATTAAAATTTATGCTGCTTATGCTAGAAAGTCAAAGCACCTAGGCCGGGTTAATTTTCGTAGGTGTGATGATTTTATGGCTTATTATATGAGATTTGTAATGGACATCATATTCCTATATAAAAACCCAATTGGTCTCACGGAAAACGACTACAGTAATAGTCTTAATATTGGTAAAGCACACCAATACTTCCGTTTTGGGTTATGCAATTTTTGCATGTAGCGTTACTTTTTCATCTATGACCATCATCATTGAACCAATTTACACCATAGCTAGTGACTATGTGTGAGGATTTTAAAGGATTTCAAACGAACTTGTAATCCTTGAGCTCTTTTGGATTGACACGGATCTACAATCCTTGAGCTCCATTAAATGTTTGATGTGCCAAAAATTGCGCCGCCATAGCGCACAATGATGGGTTACTTGAGATGAATAAATATTTATGCTGGATATGAACTTCCAGCTATAGTCCGCTATGTCGAAACCTTGACAGGCGATCTCCTCACCGCTAGATTTGTGGTGTGTCACTTGGATGAGACAGTCTTCCCGTCGTTAGGGGGAGATAAGAACAAGCATGTTCAAGTGGAACGACAGAAATTATCGTGGTTTGTCCCCACTGTGTCTCATCTCGATCCCCAAAATCACACAAAGTAAAGTGTGCAGATGTCTTATACATTAAAGTGACGAGATCATATAAACCTGCTGCAAATATACCTGCAAGGATTGTGTCTTATCAAAAGGACATGGTACCACCCAAGAGGAATTTGGTATTGCACTGCCACCATGGATGGTGGCATGGTGACGCCATAAGTGGCATAAATGATGTCACAGGCCGTGGGGCTCCAAGAAAGAGGGGGAGGTCACCTTAGGTTTGATACATACTTGTGT
The DNA here is from genome assembly GCA_963682095.1 of Potentilla sterilis. Classification (NCBI taxonomy): domain Eukaryota; kingdom Viridiplantae; phylum Streptophyta; class Magnoliopsida; order Rosales; family Rosaceae; genus Potentilla; species Potentilla sterilis. Next base: position 34,462,779 of record OY821766.1, on the reverse strand, counting down.
AAAGGAAGAAAACAAGTTTGGCACAAGCTGATCTATTGAGCAGTGATACTCAAATCCGTCTCATGAGAATATTTATGGATTGTGGTTATCATTGGGGGACGCCTCAAATGGAACCAATCCTTAAAGTATAGAGATCTCTACAAACACATTACACTAGTGTACATGAGGACGTGGAATAATGAGTCTACTATCGAACCATACTTCGTTGAAAATGTCAACGTCGTAAACTGGCCTAATGAAAAGAAACGATCCAGTATAAACAAAGAGATAAGTATTTGGGCAGGTGACGCTACACCACAAATATAAACCCTATCAAATATATCTTTGTTAGAATGCGTAATGAGAATAAGAGTATGCAGACTCACCTTATGGCGCAAGGTCTCTCAAAAACGCACTGGAATCGACTACGAGGAGATATTCTCTCGTAATGGACTACGATGAGACAATCTCTCGTAATGGATGTCATTGCACTCCACTACCTTGTCAGTTTGGTAGTTTCCGAAAAACTGAACATGCAGCTTACGAAAAGTGATCAAAACATATATCTCTATGGGGATCTAAATTAAGAGATATACATGAGGATCCTAAACGGACTTCATCCACCCAAATCAAGTGACTCTAGATCACATGAGTACGTTTGCAAAAGAAATTGAAACGTTCACTAAAGTGACTACTTGATTGGGAAGAGATTGGTGAATTATGCCATTGCGTGCTCATTATGGATATACACAGACTCTCAATGAATTAAGAGATACTCTATGTATTGTAAATCCTAAGTTAAGAATGAAAAGATCTTGAGAATACACAGTCTTGAAATGAAACTCAAGGACTGTAATGATGGTGACCATACATCAATCGGCTTAGGCACTCTAAAGAATAAAGTGAGGCCTACATATACTCTCATGATCAGTCGAAGTCTTTACTCTAACAATAGATCCGTTTTTCATCTAAAGGAAGATGACGAAGAAGTATTGGGAAATGAAATTCCTATACAAGTGCAATAACGCATGATTGTACTTAAACATAATATGTAAAACTCGACATCTCATTCGATGTAAATTTGTAAAGCTATGTTTAGCTCTGCGCCTACGCAACGCAAATCGTTCTTTCATTAAAGATATGAAAGATTTGGGCTTATTCAATCTCTACATAGAATGTGACATGATAAAGAAATTATCCACGTCATAGCTAACTATGCGTAAAGAAAAACGCATTAAAGGTGAAATAAGAAAATCTGTTGTCACATATCAATTTCAAATCTCTTAATAGTTCATCCATACTCTAGACAAAGTTATGAATGTTTTGTTATATGAAGGTCATACCACGAGTGAACCTGATGTTCAATATGAACCTATGTGTTCGGTTCATGAACAACCTTATCCTCAAGATCAAAGTAAATCAAGTTGGATATTTGGACGATGTGACAAGATTTAGTTATTAAATCATTGTTCAAAGTCATATTTGGAAAAACATGTGAAAATGCATAACTATGTTAATGTTACTGAAGCTTCCTTAATCAAATGAAAGAATCAAGATGAATCTCATGATTAATGTAAAAATCAGGGAGAGGTGCAGACATCAGGGGGAGTCTAGCACACACATGTTGTTTTCAAATGTAATAGGTGCGTTGCGCTCTTTTTGTCCTTCGACCAAAGTTTTATTTTCTCCTATTGGGTTTTTGTTACTTGGCAAGGTTTTTAATGAGGCAACACCACATGCACCATTTTACCTCTGACTCGGCACAAGGGGGAGTGTTGAAGGAAAAACGTATTATGTGTCTTCGTCAATGTTACGGACGATAGATAATTATGTAGTCATTATTGTCATTAATGTATTTCCTATTACCGTTGTAATACTCACCCTATATATAGGGGATTATCAATGAAATGAGTAGACCAATTCCCATTTTCCTACAACAGTTATGACATTTTTCTAAAATTCATTGGACTGGGATATAAACAGTAGACATGGCAAAAAAAATCATATTTTTGTGTAAATGGTCATTTTCCCTTCAAATTATGCCTAAATGCATTATTTGAAAGTACATGCTAATACCAGAGATATTTCTTTGTGTACGTTGAAAATGAATATGAACACATTAGGGAAAGCGAAGCAGTAGTTGTTAACTACCCATCATTTAGAGTCCAGAATTTTCAACGAGGGAAAGCGAAGCACAGCACGGCATGGCAAATGGGAATGCCAAAAGCTAGGCTGTAGGCCAAGCCTTCGAGAAAGAGAAAGCCTGGTGTTCGTACCAGCATGCATATACCAAGTCATTTCATGGAGATAGCTACCAAGCTCGGGAGAGATCCAGCTGTTCTTTCGTAGAACTTTCATGGAACTTCCTTGAAGCTTTAGTTGCATCGTGAGGGAAATTGGGTAGGTTAACAAACTGATTTGGTTTGGGGGCTGCATGAGTAATTGGAATACGATTTGCTTAATTATAATCTCAATCATCCATGCATATTATAAAGTCGCAGCTTAAAAGTTCAATTAGTCCAAAAATACGATGATGATCGAACACCATCAACTAACTTGCTTAATTTTAATTAGGAAAAAATTCACCATTGGTACCCAAACTTACCTCGCTATATAAGAAAGGTACCCGAACTTGAAAAACGATCACCATAGTACCCAAAGTTTGAAATCCTATTATAGAGGTACCTAGCGCGTTTTGACCGGCTGGCTACCCGGTTTTAGATGACGTGGCAGTTCCCAAAAAGATTCCGAGGGGCAAATCTGTAATCTCCGCCTAACAAACTACGAGTGGAGGTACCTAAACTCTCACAACCATATTATGGAGGTACCTGATTTCTAGAAAAAGGAATATTCTTAATTAAAGGGGAATATCCCTTTCTTTTTTTTTTCTTTTTCTTTCTTTCTTTTCTGCTCTCTCTCCTCCCCCTCTCTCTCCCCGATCGGCCGACCCGAGCTCTCCCCTCCTCCATCTACCTCAGCCGTCCGGCCGAACTGGACCGCCGCACCGGTCACGTTCGGACCGGCTCGGCCTCCCCTTTCTTTCTGTAGCGGCTGCGTGGTCCCAATCGCCGCCGTTGGGCTAGGTTTTTCGGGAGAGGGGTCGACTGTGTCGACCCGAAATCTTCACCTCCGGCCACCGATCGGCCAAATTCAAGGGGGGAAAAGGGAAACTTCATCCTGCTCGACAACTCCATGGAAGGAGTTAGCCCGAATCCACCTCGGTAAGTAGAAATTCAAATTCGAATTTCTAGGGTTTTTGGGGTGAAATTGGAAAGTGTGATTTTGATGTTTTTGATGAATTTTGAAGTTAAATTCGTGTTTAGGAGGTGGTAAGGAGTTGATTAAGTATAATTTAGTGTGGAATTGGTCGATTTTTGGAGGAATTGGAAATTTGAAATTTCTGGGCCGCCGTTTGAGGCGGCTGGGGCTGTGTTTGGCGTCGGGGATGGTTGTGGCCATTGGAATAGAGGCTTGTTCCATGGGGCTGCAGGGTTGTTGGGACTAGGGAGATCAAGAAAGAGGCTGCTTGGGCAATTTCAAATGCTACTTCTGGTGGCACTCATGAGCAAATTAAGTGAGGGATTCACACATCTTTTTTGTTATTGTTGTTTTGTTGACCCTTTTAGTTCCTACTTCCTAGTAGTAGCAGCCTATTAATTCTTTTCGTTCTTGTGATGTCAGGGTCTTGGTGACTGAAGGCTGTATAAAACCATTGAGTGATCTCCTCGTATGCCCTGATCCAAGGATAGTGACTGTCTGCTTAGAAGGGTTAGAGAACATTTTGAAGGTGGGCGAAGCTGAAAAGAGTGTGGGCAACAGTGGAACCAACCTGTATGCACAGTTGATTGATGAGGCTGATGGTCTGGAAAAGATTGAAAATCTGCAGACTCACGACAACAACGAGATCTATGAAAAGGCTGTTAAAATTCTTGAGACATACTGGTTGGAAGATGAAGATGAGACATTACCAGCTGGGGATGCTACTCAGCCAGGCTTCAACTTTGGAGGGAATGGGCCCCAAGTTCCAGCTGGTGGATTCAATTTTAGCTGAAGGTAAGCAACCCACATCTGAATTTTGCTTGTTTTGGCAAGAAATTGGTTTCTTTTTATTTACTTTTTAAAATTTTATTTCCATACATGCAGGAACTTTCATTCTGATGGAGGAGCAGAAGTTTTCCTGATATGGGTTATGTTGGGGTCAAGTTCAGGTCGAGTCGGGGTGGTCGGGGCATCTCTTGTGTCTGGTTTCAGTTTGGTCTGGTGTCCATTGTGGTCAGAGGTGCCAAGGGGGGGTCGGGTCTGTTTACTCTAATATGAGTCTATGACCAAATAAGAAGAGATGGGTTGGTTTGATTGTGGCATGGCGTTCAGTCGGCAGTGATGATTATCACTGCATCCTAACGTGAAAGACTATGGAAGTGTTGGTAGTGCCTCGTTGTTGCATGTGCAGGGCCCCTAAACGAATATGCTAGTGAGGGTAGTTTCTCAAATGCAGCATCGAGTTCAATCTTTTTATTACGAGTCGTAGTCTGTACTGAGTTTTTTTTTTTTTTTTTTTCCAGTCGGGATTTGTTTTGCCTTGTCGAGTGAATATAGATTTGTTAAACTCAGTTGCTGGTGTATTACAAGGAGAAAGGTTTAGCTGTATTTTAGTAATTACCTTGTGAAATATTTCAGCCAAGTTAAAGTCACCTTTTTAATATTTCTTGGTAGGGTTTTGGCCACTGTGGTGGCGGAGCTGCCGGCGGCGGCGCGGCGGCGCCACTGTTCCGGCAGCGAGAGGAAGAAGATGAACAGTGATATGTAAAATGGTGAAAAGTAAAATGATAAAAAGTAACAGTAAAAGATAAATAGTAAAAGTAAAATGATAAACAGTAAAACAATTGAATAGTAATTGAGAGGGTTATAATGGACATTTGCCCCTCGGAATCTTTTTGGGAACTGCCACGTCATCCAAAACCGGGTAGCCAGCCGGTCAAAACGCGCTAGGTACCTCTATAATAGGATTTCAAACTTTGGGTACTATGGTGATCGTTTTTCAAGTTCGGGTACCTTTCTTATATAGCGAGGTAAGTTTGGGTACCAATGGTGAATTTTTTCCTTTTAATTATTAGAGTTCACCAATTCTACTTTGTAAACTTTAATTTTTAGCCATTAGATTAACAGATGCTGATTTGTCGTCAATAAGAAATCGAAACACATCATAGCAGAGATGAATAATAGCAGAGAAGCCAAGTCCAAATATTTCAAGTCCATGCTGCACTAAAATCAGACCAAAAGATATCCATCATGGATATTTTGTTTATCAAATTAACTTATATATGGTAAGTATTCAATGGATTGCAAGTGGTCTTCTTCAGCCCCAAATTTTCCAACCTCAACAATCTGGAAAGTACGTGGTGGATGGGGGAGGCGACGACGTTGAGGAAGAGGAGAATGAACTCGGAATAGGATTGAGCGGAGTAGATATGAAGAAGGAGCGGATCGAATAATCCGGAATTCCAGTACTGAAGAAGAACACGAAGGCTTGCTTGACGGATTCGATCTTGGCGTTGACGTCGTTTCCATCTAGAATTTGATTGATCTCGTTGGCAAGAGTCGTTGTGCGCCTGTGCTTTTGTCGAAGTGGACCAGTGTGCATGACTTCTCCGATATTAGAGATCTGTGATTGGAATAATCCAATATGGATATTAAATAAATAGGAAAGGAAGAAGAGGGAAATAAAGGAAGAGAGAAAGCCTGGATGTCTTTGCCTGAAGCTTGGACGCAGTGAGAACTGGAGGCGCCGACCTCGCCTTCGATGACTCGGACGTAAACTTCCGGAGATGCTGGGTTTCGGGGCAGATGGAGAGACCGACAGAAGCAGAGAGAGTTCTGGGTTTTTACTGCAGTTCAATCTTTTTTTATTAATAACAATATTTATTTAATTTATTAATGTTTCTGAATGTGGCTGATGTCAATATACTTTAGTTCGCTAAATCGGCTCCCGACATATACCGGCATTGGTGGGCGACAAATTTGTTTTGCACAGTAGGAAGGAAGGGGAGGAATTGGTTCGTAGCATCTTTTAGAAAGTCACTGTATTTATTTCACCTTCTCCACTTTATTTACATGTCTTTCATTTTCATGGGACACTGATGAGTGATGACTGATGGAAGTCATGGAACATTGTTTTAAGTTTCCAGTGCACTGTAAGGCATCTTCGTAGAAGACCGACTGACCAAGCACATATGCTTTAATTGATGTTTTATTTTTTTTCCTTTTTCGCCTTTGTGTTTCTCGATGTTGGTTAACATCTCGTATGAAACTAATGTCACATTAGCTGTACATTTACAAGCATGCTCTTGAACTAAGGATTCTTGTCCGGGTTTATTTTTTTCCTTTTTCGCCTTCGTCCTCCTCCTCCTCCTCCTCCTCCTCCTCCTCCTCTTCTGATGACCACATGGATGTATACCCATGCCAGCTGCCTTTCTCATCTTCTTACTAATCTAAATCCAGCGTTTTCTTACAACCCTGAGTCAATCTTGTGCTCGTTGATCTAGCTAATGGATCATCCTTCATCCTCTTCTTCTTCTTCTTCTTCTTCTTCTTCTTCTTCTTCTTCATTGACGTATGATGTCTTCCTCAATTTTAGAGGCCTAGACACTCGACAGACATTTGTCTGCCACCTTCACAAGGCTCTGGAACAAAAGACACTCAAAGTCTACATAGATAAGAAGGGTCTTAAGAAAGGCGACGACCTTTTCGATCTACTGAAAGCCATTGCTGAATCAAGGCTTTCGATTTTAGTTTTCTCTGAAAACTACGCGAGTTCCACATGGTGCTTGAAAGAACTGGTGCAGATCCTGGAATGCAAGGCCAAGCAGAAGCAAATTGTGATGCCCATTTTCTACCGAGTTGATCCTTCCCACATTCGTAAACAGACGGAAAGTTTTGGCAAAGCTTTTGACAAGCATGAACGGGACGGCAAAAAGGACAAGAAGGAAGTCCAGAGCTGGAGATCAGCTTTACAGGAAGCCACCAACTTAACTGACTGGGATTCCAAAGATTACGAGTAACTTACTCTTCCTCTTTTTGATAAAATTAGGAGTAAATTTGCCAAAAAAGAGGTAAAAATTAATACGGAGAAAATGGTCTTAACCCGAGTTAATTTCTTCTGTTGTTGTTGCTGTTGTTGAACCTTTTTGTGTGTCTTTGTGTGTAAGTAACGTACACTGAGTTGACTTTTTGGGGTTGCATATATATGAATCCTAACTCACTCTAATTTATTTGCAACATCCTTAATAATTTTATTGGTCGAATCTTACATAATAAACATGAATCCTGAATGCCTGATTTTGATTCGGTGTTGTTGGTGATATTGGGTATATTTTCTCCAACAATTGACTGCATGATTATTATTATTATTATTTTTTTTTTTGAAGGGATGATGCCGAGCTTATTGATGATATTGTAAAAAAAGTGTTTGATAAAGTGAATTGGATCTCGCCTCATTCACCTACAGAAGATGGCTTGATTGCAATGGATTCCCATCTGCATGAAATGAGAGGACTGTTAGTTGCTGCCCGGAATGATGCTGTCTATGTCGGAATCTGTGGAATGGGCGGCATCGGAAAAACAACCATTGCTGATGCTGTTTACAGAGAAATTGCTCATCTCTTTGACCACCGTTGCTTCCTCAAAGATGTGAGGGAAGGCTTCATGAAGAAGGAAAAAGTAAAATTGCAACTCGAATTTCTATCTGAAATCTTGAACGAGAAAGTCGAGAAGCTTGATGGAAATTACATGAAGATGCTGGCAGGGCTAGGTAACAAAAAAATCCTAGTTGTCCTTGACGATGTACTCGATTCAGACCAGATGGAAACTTTACTTGGAAAGAAACGTTCATTTGGCGGTGGAAGTATAATTATTGTGACAACCAGAGATGAACATGTGGTGCGCGAGTTTAAGATATACAAGCCCAAGCCACTGAGTGATCACGATGCTCTGAAACTCTTCAGCCAAAATGCTTTCAACACATACAAACCCCCGGGAGAGTATGAACCACTTTCAAGGGGCATAGTAGAATATGCGGGCGGTCTGCCCTTAGCACTTATAGTATTGGGAGCATTACTTCGATACAGAAGTGTATCTGAATGGGTAGATCAGTTCAAGAAAATGATGAAGCATCCGAACCCAAAAATTGAGGAGGTACTCAAAATCAGCTACGATGGACTAGATCTTTCGCAGCAGGAAATGTTTCTAGATATTGCGTGTTTCTTTAAAGGAATGGACAAACACTACGTAGCACAAGTTCTTGACAGTTGTGGCTTCTATTCCAACATTGACCTGAATAAATTAGTTGAAAAGGCTCTTATAACTATCTCAGATTCAAATAAGCTTGAGATGCATGATTTACTACAAGAAATGGGCAGGGACATTGAATATAAAGAAGAAGCAGTTGGGAGACGGAAAAGATTTTGGAGTGAAGATGCTGAGCGTGTGCTATCTGAAAATACGGTACGATCATGATTCATGCATAAATAATTCTTTCTCAAATATTTATGTCATAGATACATACATAATCCCATTACTAACTATTTTTACATGTGCGGATCTTACTAAAATTATTAAGTAAGGCTACCAGCTGCAGACACTCACTAAATCCCACTTTTGGTCACATAGGTTTCGGAATGTGCGGAAGGATTGATGATTGACTTGCCGAACAAGGAAGATAGATACTTCAATGCTGAAGCTTTTGAACGTATGAGGAAACTCAGGTTGCTCATTTTCAGTTACAGGGAAAGGTACCCTGGAGATCAGGGTGAACATCACCGCCAGCTGACTGGGGACTTAAAGTTTCTTTCTTCTAAGTTGAGAATTCTCAAATGGCATAAATACCCCCTAAAGTGCTTGCCATCCAACTTTGACCCCAAGAATCTTCTTGAGCTCGATTTGAAAAGCAGTCGCGTTGAACAACTCTGGGAAAAAACTAAGGTACGAGAGGCGATCACTTTTAGTTCTTCATGAATTTTTGGGTAAGATGTCTAGCTATAATAGTGATATGATATATTATATGCATATATATTTTGCCGGTTGATTGTGCCGCCATGCAGTGTGGGAACAAACTGACAAGCATCGATTTGAGTGGATCTCGAAATTTGAAGGTCTCTCTCGACATAACTGGCTTTCCAAATCTCAAGCGACTACATCTTGGACGTTGCTCAAGTTTAACGGAGGTTCACCCATCCACTTTTGCTCATAAAAACCTTGTTTTTTTGAGTTTAGCATGTTGTTATAGGCTCAAGAGTCTTCCGAGCAGCATGCATATGAAATCTCTGGAAGCCCTTGCTCTTACTTACTGCAAAACACTTGAGCTGTTTCCAGAGATCTCGGGAGATATGGAGGCACTATCACAGATTGATTTACATCGAACTGCAATTAAGGAGTTACCGTCGTCAATTGACCGTCTTAAGGGGCTTCAATCATTACACATGTCTGACTGCTACAGCCTTCTATGTCTTCCAGAAAGTATCTGTAATTTGGCCCAACTTAGATCTCTCGACCTGAGGTACTGCTCAAAACTTAAAAAATTGCCAGAGAACATTGGGAGTTTAGAGTCTTTGTCGGGACTTGATGTATACGGAAGTGGTCTAGAACAACTCCCGGTCTCTATCTTACATTTGAAGCTCAGTCGATTATCGTTTAGGAAGTGCCAACAAATGGCGTCTCCCTTTTCATCATGGCCATCATCAATTGAAGATCGTTGTACTGCCCTGGTAGAACTTGATTTCAGTGGTTGCAATCTGATGGAATTATCTGATGCTATTGTTCATTTTTCTTCCTTAAAAGTATTAGACTTGTCAGAAAACAACAATTTGGAGAGCTTACCCGCAATCATGAATGAACTGGGTTGCTTAGAACGGCTTGAATTGTACGGTTGCTGGAGACTGAAATCGATCCCAGAGCTTGCATCAAGTATAAGTTACATAAATGCAGATTACTGCAGAACTTTAAAAACTGTTTCGGCACCACAGTCTCCTTACGATATCGGTCGTCGGTTCTTCAAATTTTCTAATTGCAGTCAGCTGGTACAGGAAGATGTTTTCAGAGATATTGTAGAAACTCATTTCTCTCCTCAGGTATAAAGTTATAACCTTTATTTTTCTTCTGATATTTTAGCCTTTGCGGATAGAAGAAGTTAAATTGTTTCTTATTCGTTGTTGTAGGGTAATCGTTTCCGACCTTTTTATTTATGCTTTCCTGGAAGTGAAATTCCAGAGCAGTTCATCCATCAGTGTAGGGGGTCTTCCGTAACAGCCAAGCTACCACAAAATTGGCTTGACAACCAGTTTTTAGGGTTCGCTATATGCGCCGTTACTCCGAGAATACAGAGTAAATTGACAGCTCGATGTTTCTGTACCTTCAAAGGAGAAGACTGCAAGTACCGTTTCAGTTTTCGTTTGTTTGATAGTTTCAAACCTAGCCCCTACATATTATATGAGTCAAATCACATATTAGTGGGATATGAGCCATGGGCAGCAGGGTCTGAATTTGGCAATATTAATGGAGGAGAGGCAGTCAATGAACGCTCCTACACTGAGGCCACATTTGAGATAAAATTCGATGAAAGATGTGAGGAGTGCATCGAAAGGTGCGGAGTTCGATTCTTTTTTGGCAACAATGAGGTTAATTTTGGGGAACAAATGATACAAGTTGATAATTCTGAGAGGAGCCATGAGGTTGAACCCAGTACAAGTGACATCACAAGTGACACCTTTGTTGAAGATAAGAAATACCTTGCAAGACTATTACATGTTTTTAATGGCGCAAACAGAGAACCGAAATGTTCTGAGAACGTAAATATGTATGTCTGAATATAAGATTGACTACTTTTTTCATCATATTTTTTTTAGAATTATTTTTATGCATAATTAAAAGCTGATTTAAAATAATCTTAACGTTTATTACAGAGAAACTCTGGAAACTTGGACCCAACAAGTTACACCGGATCATCTGATGCAAATGAATACTTTTGATGATGGTTTTCACTGGGAGAGGTATTTGGACTTCATCTTCATATTAATTAATTTTGATTTCTTAGATCAGAAGTTCAGAACATGAAATCTTTAATTTTTTATTTTATCAAACATCATAATCGACTTGGGTGCATAACTTACTGCTTTAATTTATCATTTCAATGATACATTTGCAACTTGCTGTTTTTTCTCACTTGGATGAAGTCTCTTTTAAAGATTGGGCATTTTTCATCTAGTTATTCATCAAACATATGAACTATCACTATTTTCTTTCATTTGGATGAAATCTGTTTTCAACATTGAGCTATAAAATGAGGTCGAGCTCAGTTTATGACTCGACGCTTTACAGACTACTAGCTGAAATCAGATATGTTCCTTTTCTCCTATAACATCAAATTATTATGTAAGCAGACGCCGCCAATATCACTGTCGATATCGACCTGCATGCTACGCCAGAGCCATAGTGCTCACTCCCAGTGACCCAACAATTCATGAAATTACTTACATTGGGAGGCACACTTGCTGGAAAACTGAACCAATGTTGACATACCAAGTAAGATTTACACCGGGTATGGAGATTGAAGGTCCTTCTGATGGCTTTAGGTGGAGAAAGTATGGCGAAATGGACACAAGGTACGTACGTATATATTTCATGAAACTATTACTCCAGGTATAATCTGGTTATGATTCATGAAACTTTATTGTAAGTATTGTAACTGTTTCTCTAGTAACTGGAGTAAGTGTAGAAACAGTATTATCCCTTTTTGATGTTGTTTCTATTTAGCAGAGTCTATTACGTATGCAATCCTCAAAATGTTGGAGGCTGCATGGCCGTAAAGGAAGTACAACGCTCCGATGATCAAAAATTCCTTAGAATTACTTACAGATTAAGGCACACATGTAAACTATCCTCCACCAGCATTACAGGGAAGGTTAATAGCAGTACCTCTGTGGCATCGAGTGTTCCTGACCAAGTTGTCGAATCACCAAGCTCACCAAGAGCCAATGGTCGTCGAGAAAATTCAATCAGACTAGTTGAGAATAATCCTGAGGATGACGACAATGTGAATATCTTACCAGATGCAAACTCACCAGATAAGGTAAATCTCATTCACCCAATTTAAGTTCATCCAACTTCTATAAGCTCCTAATGAAAGCTGGAAAGTTGAAATTCACCCCATTTTATTCTGAATGAATTCTTTTGGGTTCTTTTTTGCGGTCTTGTACTCGTCAGTCTTCTATGCTATTGAACATTGCAATCTTACTGAAACGAAATAACTGATCTCAGTTCTAAGCTAAACACTAGACATATGATATCTGTTGTCAGGAACACGTTCACAATACCAGAGATGTGGCAAATAACGGCATGGCTGTTTGTGACAATTATGGTGGTGTAGCGAGTGAGGGAATAAGTGAAGCTGTTGTAAACCAGAAGGGGATTTCTATTGTGGAGTCGGCACTTGAGACTTCAATAGCATCAAGGAAAAGGACTCGAGAAACGATGGAAGCCGATGATGATTAACTTAATGAATCGATCCTACTCCATTTTAAGACATAATGCATGAAGAACCTCACCAGGAATGGCAGTGATTGAAGTTAATCCTGTGCCAATTCTTTTTACTTTACCTAGCTTTCAGAGGAATAAAAAGCTAGCCTTTTTAACCTGGATCAGTTGTGGGCATGTGGCCTAGACGCCTAGTCCATTCACTTCAATTTATTTTCCCTTTGCATTTTGTATCTACGTATCGCCTGTACTAGTATTCGAGTAACATTTGGAGTTAACTGTTTACCCATCAGCTATTAGTTGCAATAAAAATTTATACTCAAATGCGTCCTCAAGGGATTGAAGGTTCCCTCTTTAGTGGCCAAACTCCAATATTAATTCTCTGTTATTCTTTTTTTGATGGGTGGAACTTGTGAGAAATAACGATCAAATTGATCAAATTTTTACTGGATTCCAGCCATAAAAAAAGGAAGCAAAGAATAGCACCAGGAACGATTTTCATACCTCTATCTCATCAATCATCATTTCTTATATGTAAGGCAAAATAGTCAAAATACACCCCGAATTTGGCTTAAATTATCAATTTACACTCCGAACTTATAATTGTGAAATTTTACCTCCTCAACTTGTCAGAAACTGCGATTTGTACCACATCCGTCAAATCTAACGGTTCAATCCAATTAAGAGTCACATGCCTAACACATGAGAGGTATTTTCGTTATTTTATATTTATTTTATTTTTTAAATAATTTAACAAGGAATTTATTTTTGTACAATTATGTCTACTTACTCATAATATTTTTTTCTTCTTTTTTTATTTTCTTTAAAATAAAACATACCTTACGTGATATAATTTGTTAATAAAAAAATTATGTGGATGACTAAAATTGAATTGTCGAACCACTATTTTAATTAATAAGAAACATGATATAATTTGTCTAAGCCTAAAAAATAAAAGTAGTCTTTAGGTCACAAATACAATGATATAATTGCAGAAAATATTGTAAAAAAATAAATTTCTTGTGTATTTTTATTAATAAAATAAAATAAATATAAAATAATGAAATATCTCTCATGTGCAAGGCATGTGACTCTTAATTGGATGGAAACGGTTAGATTTGACGGATTGGGGCAAATCGGCAATTTTTGACAAGTTGAGGAGACAAAATTTTGCAATTACAAGTTCGGGATGTAAATTGACAATTTCAGCCAAGTTCATGGTGCATTTTGGCTATTAATTATGCCTATATATAAATATTGTGAGCATTTAGTGCCTTTTTCTGATGTGGTTATTAGTATCATTGAAATGAATTGCATTTTTCCGCTCATCCATCCCTTCTAATTTTCTCTCACATTATCCGCTCATCTATCAATCAGATATAACCTGTCAATCTATTAACGACATAAAATTGAGATGTGATCAACTACAGTTCCGAGAGGACTAAGATAGACAATTTATACAGAGATTCTATATGAATAATACATGTATGGCGGAAGTACTTGTTTCAGTAATGATACAAGAAAAACGATTCGACATGTTTATAAATGAACATATAACGCCACTCTCTCACAATCACACACTCACATATATAAATTGTCACTTAATATACCGTAATGGAGTACATCTGCCTTTCGCATTCCAAAATATGATCAGCCAACAATTGCCAAAAGAATTATTGCTCTAGGAGATCTTAATTAGTCAAGTACTCCTAGTCTTCAATTCCAGAAGAGCTCGGGGAGAGGTGCTATTATGCAACTCATGAAAATAATTTCTGCTATTACATGATTTCTTTATTTGTTGTTTTTTGAATTTTACTACATAATTTCAACATTACTGTTGGTTAATAACTCAACAGTTAAACAAAAATTTAGACTAAATTAAGGCCTTGAGGGAGTGAATTATCCCTCTTTTCCGCCAAATTAAAAATTCTTTGATTTTTTTATTTAATGGATGGAACCAATGAAGGAATAAATCAAAATTAATGAATTCTTACCAGGTTCCAGCCGGAAGCAAAGAATAGCTTATGCCAAGCGTTGGGCACGGCGATAATCTTTAAGGTTCAGACAAGCTGTGACCTTGCTTATACATAGAAATTCTTACGCGACTTTGACTCTTTTTTCGATGTGGATATTGGTATCGTGAAAATTTACACTTTGTGCTCCGCTCTCCCTTTTTAACTCTCTCTCCTATCATCTATAAATACTTGGATTTGTCAGAGCCATCCATGATTGATTATCCACTATATTTACTGAGGTTGAAACATATTAAAATCCATTCGATCGTACAACCTGCTAATCTATTATCAACACGAAATCGATCAGATGTGATCATCTTCGTCTGAGCATCTGATGAAGATAGACAAACCATACAGAGTTCTCTGTGAACTAAATATTCTTGAAGCAGCTAAAGAGAAGATACATGCAGCCTAATGACCGGTGGCAGGCATAATCCATAGAGAGTGGATATATATATATATATATATATATATATATATATATATATATATATATATATATATATAATTTTTTTCTGGTGTGGACGTCCGGACGGTCTGGATGCGGCGTTTCCGGCCACCGGCGACGGCATATCCGGCTACTGGGCTTTGCTCCCCCCACGCCGGCGACCCCGTCTGTGCCGGCCCGAGCTCCATCGCCGGCCGGCAGCCGCCGGAATCTGCAGAAAAATGACAAGTACTGTTCATTTTTCTGCATTTTTACAGATTCCAGCCGGCTGTCGGCCGGCGATGGAGCTCGGGCCGGCACAGACGGGGTCGCCGGCGTGGGGCGAGCAAAGCCCAGTGGGCGGATACGCCGTCGCCGCCTCGCCGGTCGCCGGAAACGCCGTCGCCGCCTCGCCGGTCGCCGGAAACGCCGCATCCGCCTCGCCGGAAACGCCCCATCCGCACCATGAACAGTGCGTGCGGTTGTCCGCACTAGAAAAGCCCTATATATATATATGCATGTCTTTTGTATTAGAGTTCAACTTCAAAACACTACCAGTTTTGAGAAAGCTGAGTTGCTCCTTCACTTATCTTCCTGAAAGTTCAACATATTGCTAAATCAACTGTATGATCAATTGTAACTGAATGAAAGGTTTGCGAAACAATGAATATGTTGTTGCCAAGAAATACAAAAAAGAAAATGGCCTGTCGCAAATTGGTACAGTGCGCAAAACAATATCAAACTGACACTACTAGCCCAAATTGCATCCTGAAAATGCTCTTCATAAGCTTAAGAACTCAACAATGCCACATTTGTTAGCGTCACTCGTTTACTCCTTCAGTCGTTTTCAAAGGTTCTTCTTGATTGATGTCTATACCACGTTCAGTTGTTCACAGCAATAGATTTACCATGTCATTTCTTCGAGCCAAACCCAAATTCACAGAAATTGGTATGTAAATTGAATCCAAATTGATACTAGTAGTCCAAATCGATGTTAATAAGAAATGTTAAGTCAGTTGTTCAAGCATCCTGTGGATTGTCGTGAACTGGTGAGTGAATATGATGCAAATCAATCAATTTTTAGCAATTGCCAACAGACTAAAAAGATTTAAAAGAAACTGCCCACACACTCCTGATGTACATGGCAAAATCCCTAGATGTCAATTCAAGCAATCCATATGTAACCAAATTACTTGATTCTAAAGAAAACCAGTCTTGCTGACAAGTTAAAGCAGGCATATATACCATTAGTGTCCAAATGGGAAACCAAAATTGAAGCCTTCAAATTATCAAAAGGATTAACCAGGGCAGCATCTCCACATCATAAAATGACGGGCAATAGAAGTCTAATAGAAAAATTGAAACAAATCCATGTATATGTAACTCATGCTAAAGACTTAAAAGACAATCAGAAAACTACTCCCACTTGAAAATTTCCTAGCTCCATATCACTGTCAAAAGACCAGAGACAGAGAGGAAGACAACTTTTACAAATCAGCAGGCTTGCCATGGTGTATACTCTGGCAAAAATTCTGCCCAAACTTCCCGAGGCATCATGTTCTGTCTATAGTAATCATAATGATTCAATTGCCCTGCAACTTACCCTCCATTAAGATACAAACTAGTACTTTACTATAGAGTGCGAGTGCATTCTTCTCGTCTGGAATTAATCAACTTGCAGAACACAAATTTGAATATATGAAAGAAAAAAGCAAATGCTTTGTACCGCATACTCAAAACTGAAAAAGTGGCTAAAAATGGAATTGGAAATTTACCAGAAGCAACACAAAAATGCATAACTGCCTGACTGTTTTTCAAAGGCACAGGAAGGAGCAAAAATAGAAAGGTAAAGTCTGCACTTTAACAATGGGAATTGGAGGTAGAAAGTCAGTTATACTAAAAAAATCTTGGGATTGTTAACCTTATGATTTGGTGACAGTAGTGCACATCACAAACTATTTCTGGATTTGGATGTACTACAATAGCAATCACTTGGGGGTAATCTAATTGGAAAGTTTCTTCTTTTCAACAACTTCAAGTGTCATTCCCTTGCATAAATTGAATAACGGCAAAATGGGGAGAGAAAAAAATAGTATTATTCACCACAATAAATTTTCAGAAATGCTTTGCCTTTCAGTCATTTACGGTGATACACTAAAATATTACTCTCTAACAAGAACTACAATAATGAGGGGTTTATCCAATAGAAACTTACCAAGTTCTTGTGATTAATTTTCAGCTGTTCCTCGAGATTCAAAAATAGATTATAAACCCTGACACAATATACACACAATATCGTCAATATAAACCAGAAAGCGAAAGAGAATCGAGTGTAACTGGCATGGAATAATTATCTGTCCTCAACTGTAAGCCATACCAAAGGAAAAGGCATGCAGGACAGTGACACGACAACCTCAAGCTGATACAAAAGATTTAGCGTCCAGAGTAACAAAGACAGCTGCAAGATTTCCTTAAAAGACTACAGTTATGGATTCATGAAACACAAACTATATACATCATACATTTTATGAAAAAGCAATAACTCATCAGATGAAATCACCTAGATATAGGTCATACAGCAGTAAATACGAATAACCATACTATCGTGTGCTATTTTATTGAATTGCATAGCAATGATACATGTCCACCAATTAGCATATGCTCTATCAGTCATGAATTCTACAATGCCGAAGATACAACAATTACATTCCAAGAAAAGAAAGAGATGATCCTCATTTTCTCATAGTACAGAACGGGAGTGCTCAGAAAACAATGTCCCCCAACCACAAAACTTCTTCGATGTAGTTCACAAGGTTTCCTCCCAATATGGCATTACTCATTAAGATATATGGAAAAAACGATACTTGGGGCAATGACAGAAATGTTAAAAAACAATCGTAAGAATTATAATGAACAAGAATTCAAAGGATCTACCACACAATCAAAAGAATCTTTTTTCAGCCAGCAGCCTTCTTCCCACCATGATAGTAAGTCAGGTACCACCTAACGAATTTCTTCAACCCCGTCTGCAGATCAGTCGTGGGCTTATACTCAAGCTCCCTCTGCGCAGAGCTGATATTCGCATGAGTAAACTGCACATCCCCATTACGTGGCAACTTCAAAATATTCCTCTTCGCCTTCACCTTCAACAGCCTCTCCAAAATAGTAACAAGATCCGAAACCGGCACAGGACTCGTATTCCCCAAATTGAACACCCTCAACTGCGCCGGACCCTTCTTCTTCCCCCCACTCCCTGTACTCTTCTCCGCAGTATCCAGCGACGCCAAACACCCCTTCACAATATCATCAATGTAGGTGAAATCCCTCGCGACGGTCCCATGATTAGCAGCCTCAAATATCGGAATCGTCTTCCCCTTCAGTATGTCCCTAGTGAAAAAGAAGTAAGCCATGTCCGGCCTACCCCAGGGGCCATAAACCGTAAAGAACCTCAAACCGGTAAGCGAAAGGCCATAAATGTGGTTATAAGTATGAGCTATCTCCTCGCCGGCTTTTTTAGTTGCGGCATACAAACTAGCAGGCTGATCAGTCCGGTCTCGTTCCGAAAAGGGTACCTTAGTGTTGAGACCATACACAGAGCTAGAGCTAGCCCAAACTATAGCAGGTTGAGGATTTGCATTCTTACAAACTTCTAGAAGATTAACAAGACCAGCTATATTACTATGAACATAAGACCCTGGATTCTCCATAGCATACCTCACGCCGGCCTGGGCAGCCAAATGCATGACGTGTGTGAAGGCCACGACCTCAAAGAGCTTGGTCAACAACGACATGTCGTTTATGTCGCCTTCGACGATGAAGACACCGGAGCGTTCCAGAAGGGCCTGGCGGGCGCGTTTCAGGGAGGGGTCGTAGTAGTCGTTGAAGGAGTCAAGGCCGAGGACGCCGTCGCCGCGGCGCTTGAGGGCGGCGGAGACGTGAGTGCCGACGAAGCCGGCGGCGCCAGTGACGAGGACGGAGATGCCTCGGCGGGAGCGGACGCGGGCGGAGGAGCGGACGCGCTTCTCCCAGGCGGCGCCGCCCCAGTTGTAGGTGCGGAGGGAGCGGCGGGAGTGGTCGGCGGCGGAGGACGCGGTGGTTGAGGCGGCGGAGGAAGGCGGGGAGCGGAAGAAGAAGAGGAGGATGAGGGCGAGGAAGACGAAGGACCAGAGTGTGAGCTTGGCGAGGGAGGAGTGCCACCGCACGCGGTGGATGTAGGGTTTGAACTTGCCCGGAGTAGGGGGGCCGTTGTCGAGGTGAGACATTTGCTTCAGCTGGGTCATCTATTCGGGTCGGGTTTCGATCTCTCAGATGAGGAAAGGTGAGGTCTTTAGAGGTGTTTGTCGTTTCTTTTGATATTCTTGGTGGCTCTGTTGGTTTTATCTATTTGGGTTTATAGGGGAGAAGAGAAGAGTAAGCAAGCAAGTTCAAAGCGTTGGTTTTTAAGGCTCTTCTTAATCACAGAGAGGACTCTGTTTAGGGAATATTAATGGAGGGATCAAGAAGACGAACAAGGCTTATAGGAATAATGGAGGAGGGAAGAAGAAGAAGAAGAAGACAAAAAAGGAGAGTTTTGATTGATTGAAAACAAAATTGGGGATTTTGATTTTTCTGCAAATTTTTGGTCACATTTTGGGTTTCCAACATGAACAAAAATTTTCAGAAAGCAGAAAACCAAAATAAAAAATTGGAATAGGAAAAAAATTTTAATAGAGTGGAGGATGGAGGAAGGAATAGTGTAAAAATTGAAGGCAAGGACTAAAACTTGATTGGTGGGCAAGGTCTCTAAATTTTTGCCACCATTTATTTTTGGGATATCTATTTTTTTGGGTGTGGGGGTTCTCTAAATTTAGGGTGGAGTTATTTATTATGTGTGAGAGTTTTGAAGAGTTTGGGGAGGTGGTTTGTTGGAGATGGTGTGGATGAGATTTTGACTCTTTGTTTTTGCTCATCATCTAATTACATGAGATTTTTTGTTTTTTGTGTTGTTTTTTGGAGTCATATACCTGTGATTATGACTTTTTTTATTGTATTTTGACTATATAGAGGTAAAATAACTGGATTTGGGAACTGCAGTTCCCTCATTAATTGAGATCCATGATGTATTGATGGTGATGATTAGGATATAAATTATTACACTAAAATATCTATTAATTTCATAAACTACATTACTTCAATTAATTACTACAGATCACGCCCCTTGATTTCTGGCCATTTATAGATCATTGATTTTTATCATTCCATTTTCTCCCCTATAAATTAAATTTCTTCATTTTATGACCTCAGAGTCTCACATCAATTGCTAATGATAACTTGCCTGGTCAATGATTTACACTGTTGACCTTAACCAGGTGGATGTATGGAGGTTTAAGTAGCAACTACTTAACAATAAACTTCAATATTCTATAGATTTTGAAAAGCAAACGGTAGTAAATAATTCTTGTTGACACTAATACAGTACTTAAGATTGTATATCAATCATTGACTAGCTAAAAAATAGTAAATGTTTCACATAAATACTTGATATTTCTTACGTCTTAACATAGAATTTACTTTGATAATAACTTCATTCAATATAATGACAATTATTGACGTATAACCTAAGTTTTGTATTTTATATTCATTCTCACTACTCGTCTATAAATCATTAAGATTCAACGTAGACTATGAGACTCAAATTTAATTACGCAAAATTACAATCACTAATGTACAACTCATATTTTGTATTTTACTTTCTTTCTCACTTTTTTTCGATAAAACATTAAAATTATATGTAGATTATGAGACTCAAATTCCATTACGCAAAACTACAATTACTGATGTACACAACCCAAAATTTTTATTTTACTTTTTTTCTTTCTCACTACTCATCTATAAAACATTAAGATTAGATGCAAGCCATGAAACTCAAATTCAATTACGCAAAACTACACATGAAGTTGTGTGATTAGTTCACATCTTATGCATTAGTACTCTGCTACTTACAAGCTAGTGTGCTACCAAGTGTCGTCCCTATTACTTGATTAATGAAAGTCATCATCAAAGTGACAACTCTATATACCACTTTGTCTCCAAGATTGTCCAAGATCATGGCCAAATGCTCTTTTCCTATAGCTAATTAAATTCATCATAATTATGTTTGGCAATATAATACACAATGATTGTGATTTGTATGTCAGAGTATTTGTTTTCATTCTTTTTTAAAGATAAGTATTTGTTTACATTTTTTTTTCAAAAAGAAGAAAGAAAAAAAATCTTTATAAATTATGTGGTAGGTAAACTTATATTTCAATCACAAGCATATTTGTGGAGATCATGTGTGATTGTCCCACTTTATTTCACAAAATTTAATGGCATTGATCTGGCAAGAATCCCTTTTCTACTTGTCTACTCTATTATCTTTCACATTTTTGTGCCATCTTGATCTGTTGAGTTGGTAATACACTTTAATGGACATGGAATTGGGAAAATGGCCTATGTTGGAAAAAAAAAAAAAAAAACCTTTTGTTAGAGATTACAATTCTAGAGAGAGAGAGAGAGAGAGAGAGAGTTGAGTACACTAGTACTTGTAGTGCAAGTGTATAGCTTAAAATGAAGGCAAAATAAGCATCTTTTGAAGAAAGTCTTTAGTGGTTAATAGCTTATAGTGCAATTTATTGTAGGATAGCATATCATGTGGGTTAGTTGTGTGTGTAGAGATTATTGCAGTATCACAAGGCCAAACATGCAATACTTGATACAAAAGCTCAATGCCATTCAAACTCAATATATATATATATATATATATATATATATATATATATATATATATGAAAAAACAACAAGTAGAAGAAGAGTGATGGTGAAGATATAACACCTAAATATGTGCACCACGTTCCCTACAACATCTTTATCATTTATGATATTGGCCTCAACTTGTGCATCCCATTCATAAATTAGACAATTTGACCAAAAAGATGAAAAACCACATTCATTTTTGGCTTTCTAACCCCTCTCTTTACCCTTTTCATAAGTAAGCTTAGGAGGCTAGAGCCGCTAGATATCCTGCTTTATACTACATTTGGGTTCTGTTTACTTGTTTTCACCTGACTTGGTTAGGAAGTCCTTTTGACGAGGACATCCCATTCTCATGAAAACGAGATATGATCTCTCAACTTAACTTCAATGTAGTTCAATGATCTGAATGAACTATACATTAGTCAAGTTTTTTTTTTTTTTTTAAATGTCTTGGTTATTATTCAGTTATTGTTTACTGTTGATTTGTGGGGGAAAAAAAAACAATGGATTTAGTTCTCAACTACAATGTCAAAAGAAAAACCTTAGGATTTGTAAGCCAGGTAAACATATACAAAGCATAAAATTCATTCCCATCTCAATGTAAATATAATTAGTCAAGGTGATTATAACATATACCAAGAATACTACATAGTTTAGTACACTAGATCCTTAAGATTGATTGACTCCAATTTGCAATACATATTGGAAAGTGGAATTTTAAACTTAGAATTGAGGTACCAACAGTCTCCATGTGAATCTGATAGAAAATACAGGGGAACACGCATTGGTAGTCCTTTATATAAAAAAAAACTGGCATCATGTAACATGCCCTGCAAGTTAATCTAAGCTGGACAATGACATGTGATTATATCTATACTAATAAAGTGAAGTTTCAATCATATATCCTTGCAATACAGTACATCAAGGGCGGTGCTGCTACAAGTCTGTGCAGGTAGAGAAGTAGTTTTAGCCTTTAAGGTGGACTCATGGTTATAGAGGTTCATAGAGTTATGTGAAGGTATT
This sequence comes from Potentilla sterilis, assembly GCA_963682095.1. Classification (NCBI taxonomy): domain Eukaryota; kingdom Viridiplantae; phylum Streptophyta; class Magnoliopsida; order Rosales; family Rosaceae; genus Potentilla; species Potentilla sterilis. Next base: position 34,440,039 of record OY821766.1, on the reverse strand, counting down.
AGTCTTATGGAAAAGTACAAGAAAAAGGGTCTGCAGATCCAAGAACAATAAGCACTATTATTGTGTAGAACAAGATCACAATCTCACAAACAATAATGAGCAAAACCATAAGATATGACTATCTAAAATTACAACAATGCAGTAAAGGGAATAGAAAAGGGCGGGCTTGATCTGCACTGCATTGGTTGTAGAGGCAGAAGAATGATCCCTCTTTTTTTCCCTTCTTACTCTACAGATAAGTGTTTTGTAATAGCTGTTTAATGTTTTGTAAACTTCCCGAGGACTTCGAAGTAGTTGGGGAATGTTTTTCTGGTGCAACCAGGATCCTTGATGGTAACAGGAACGTCTCCACAGGCAGCAAGGGAGAATGCCATGGCCATTCTGTGGTCATCGTATGTGTCTATGGCCGTTACATTTAGCTTTTCCGGTGGAGTGATTATACAGTAATCTGGGCCTTCTTCAACTGTTGCTCCCAACTGAAATATTATGTCCAGACATGTTAAAGAACAAATACGTAGTGAGGTGTAAGAACATCCAGGGTAGGAGATTAGCCACTAGAAACTAACCTTCCTGAGTTCGGTGCAAACGGCAATCATCCTTTCTGTCTCCTTCACTCTCCAGCTTGCCACTGAAGAACAAAATCTCAAGCAGTTAAGGCTGGTGTTTAGGAGAAATACTTTCACATGCGACTTCTTCATAACATGCAGAATTTAAAATTTCACAAGCACTTTCTTTGGATAAGCAAAAAGATTGGTACTTGAATTATATATACATCAACCTTAAAAAAAATTCATAATCTTTAAAAAACTATGTAAATAAAATATCTTTTGCTCAATCTCTGAGGAGCAACTATCTTTCAACAGGCCTTCTGTTAGCCTCAGAGGTTGATCTATTAACTTTAAAGGCAGAAAGATGTGAACCCACTATTATAGTGACCTCTCATAGTTTCAGTTTAAGTGCTTGTATCAGCTGTTCAGAAAAAGGACTGAGAATAAAAGATTGCATGGTTCTACAAGTCTTGTTGCATTAGGCTTGCACTTTCAGCAACAAAATGTCATACGACTCATACTCCATCCAGTTGTATTCCACACAATAAGATCCCAAACCTTAAAACTGATAGTGTCCAGAGGTTCACTGTATTTCATGGCAAATGACAATTGAAGTACAGTCCGAGTGGAACGTTATATTCCAAGTAAGCTTTCATCACTGCTGCATAATACTTATACTTTCTTTCTAGATTGAATTCATTTATTCTTCATTATGATCCCTCTTTTTTGTAAATTTATTTGCTTATTTGCCACCAAAAATTCAGATCTATGCACTTGTCTTTTCCCTTTACTTTCCTGTCTACATAATAAGAATCATATCAAGCACAATCCATTCAACAACTTAAAAGACTGCAACTTACCATCTCTTATGGCAGTTGGACCATCGGCGAAAAGAGCAACTACAGCAAGAGTCATGGCAACATCTGGCATCTTGTTCATGTTGACATCAACAGCTTTCAAGTGCTTCTTTCCAGAAGAATGTCTTTGAGGTCCTGTGACGGTGACACTATTCTCTGTCCAGGTAACCTCGGCGCCCATCTTCTCAAGAACCTCAGCGAATTTTACATCTCCCTTGATGCATAAAAGACCAATAGATGTCAGATTATTTTAACTACAACATATTCAAGATACTGTACAAGTATTGCAATTGCTAAGTTGAAAATTTTTCCTCAAGTACAATAGACATGTCATTTAGCTGAAAAGTTTATAAGGATAGACTGGAAAGTGGGCCGAATTAAACATATCTTGGTCTGTGCAAAAATACCTGTAAACTGCTTGTCCCACAGCCTTCAACAGTTACAGTCCCACCCGTTACAGCAGCACCAGCTAGGAAGTAACTAGCACTTGAAGCATCACCCTCGACAAAGGCTTTTCCAGGAGACCTGACATTTTTTCACATTGTTATACACAAGAAGCCATTGCAGACCAAGTTCGACAGTTAGATTTCTTTACGAATAAAAAGTGGTGCAGTAATAAATTGAATAAAACATACTTGTACTTTTGACCACCTCGGACCAAAAACCGATCCCAGCTATCGCTATGTTCCACTGTGACCCCAAAGCGTTCCATCAATTTCAAAGTCATTTCAACATAAGGAATGGAAATCAGCTTATCAATAATCTCAACTTCAACATCTCCCAGAGCCAAAGGAGCTGCCATAAGCAGAGATGTCAAATATTGGCTACTGATAGATCCAGAGAGCTTCACCTGCAAAGAAATTGGGGATTCAAATGATCAAACCAATCGATACTGCAGACATTTCCACTCCTTACATCCTTAAAATTTTAAATGGGAATAAATTCGTAGTATGGTACTGGAAAGAGAACCAAAAAGAATATTATAAAGAACAGTAAGACAAACAGTAGATAATGGGAATGACAAATTTTTTTTATTCCCCAAAGAAAATCCAGTAGATAATGGGAAAACTGTGCCTATGCATACGTTGGCTTTTAAACTGGAAGAAGAAATCACATGCTGACACATATAAGAATGATATACTATTCTTAGATAGCAGAAGAAAGCCTAAACACTCAACAAATAATAGAGTATGTTGCTTCTTGCAGAAATACAGAGTTACAGTTCATGGATGTATTGATCACACCATGCAACCATAAATAGATAAGTACCTTGCCCCCCGGAAGGCCTCCCTTTCCAATTACACGAACAGGAGGACAGTCTGTTCCAAGAAAACAATCCACATCTGCACCGAGCTGCTTAAGACCAGTGACCAAATCTCCAATTGGCCTCTCCCTCATTCGAGGCACCCCATCAAGTACATACCTGAGACATTGAACAGCATACGAAGGTCATTTGGATATTTTATAGGTTTGTATTTTGACAAATGAAAAAAAAAATTAATTAATTCATATAAAATGTTACACACACACACATATTATATTATTCTGTTTAAACGCAGAAAGTAGGCTCTTGGCTCATAGCAGGTAAGACATACCTAGCATGTCCACCAGCAGCAGTTACTGCTGCAGTCAACGGCCTCATTGCTGTTCCAGCATTTCCAAGGAAAAGTTGAACTTCCTCGCCGGATTCATTCACCAACGGAAACTGACCGCCACAACCCTCCACAACAGCTCTTTTGTTTGCCTTGTCATCTACCACATTTAGCCCAAGCGTTTTCAACGCACCAAGCATATAATTGATATCATCACTATCTAGTAAGTTGTCTACAACAGTTGTTCCCTGAACAATAACAAACAAAAAGAAAGTCATGTAAACGGCAATGCTTTATCTCATACAAAAATATGCAAAAACTTGTCTCAAGTCTAAGGATGTACCATCAATCACCCTATTCTCTCTAAAAGCACATATTGCATAGTATCACAACAACTCAATTTGCTGTCTAGAATCTATGATCAATCAAACAGGGAAACAAGTAGTACTTATACATTCCATCAATCTAGCCAATCCTCTTATCACCAAGACAGAGTTTTCTAAGCTCCAATTCAATTCAAACCTCAAACCTCATTGAAAAACAGTCTAAATCCAATAACCAAATTCTATTCCAATCTTCTTAAATCTCTATCCCACATATCCTCAACAATCACACAAAGCCAACCAATGCAAAACACTCAAAAACTTCTCACATTTTCACAACACTAAACTTGACATTCAAATTAACACCAAAGCCACAATCTTTAACTACCTCAGAAAGAGCAGCAATAAGCAGAATCCGATTGGACAAGGACTTAGACCCCGGCAAAGTTATAGTACCCGAAATCTCCTTAATGGGTTGCAACACAATCTCCGGCACCGTCGACGGCTTCTCCGCCGTAACAACCGAAGCCGAAACTCTAAACCCACCACCACCCCTGACTCCACCCAAAGACGCATTTTTCTTCTTCAAACTCAGAGAATTCGAAGAACCCAACAACTGTGGCTTCAAGGAGATTGAATTTAACGATCTGGGTATCCGGGGTTTGGAGACATTGGGCAAAAGATTGAAGCTTTGAGCTCCATTGCTGCAGATTTTGCTCATTTGGGACATTTTGGTGTTTCTAGGTCTCTGAATTCAGAGAGATTAGTGAGTTGGGTCCCTTTTAAAAATGGTGGGTGGATTTTTGGGGGAAAGGAAAGCTGGGGTTTTTGGTGGCAATGGTGGTCGTAGGTGGGGGGATTATACTTGGTCACCAACCCAACTGGGACTAGACCAGAAATTTGAACAGCGAAGAGAAAAGGAATGGGGGGAGGTATTTATAATTATGGGAAAGATTTGGGGGTTTTGTTTGAATTGTGAAAATGGGGGTAGGTGTTTGAAGTTTGGTGGGTTTGAAGTTTGGTGGGTTTTGTAGGGTTGGCTTTTTTGGGAAGTAAAAGATAGTGGAGGGGTTTTTGGATAATATGTGGTGAAGGGGGTTGGTAGGAATAGCTCACGTTTTGCCAAGGGATGCAAATGTGGCCAAGAAATAGAGAAATGGGAAATATATATGGCAGTGTCAACTTCTCGCACCAACCCCCGTTGGCCTTGGTGGCTTTGTGAGAACTGAGAACAAACCAACTACGAATCATGTGTGATTGTTATTGTAATGCTTTCAATCATAGAATACTGCTGATTAGTGATGTTGGGAGTTCCTCTCAGTTCTGTTATAAGAGAGTTGAGTCTGAGTGTTTTTATCGTTAACTCGGTTGGTATGCTAATGCCGATCGCCTTTACCATCATGGTTGGCTTTTTAACTGTTTTAAAATGTCCATGGTTGGATAACCTTGTGGGAATAGTGGAGGTATGCAACTCTTATTATTTCCCTCAGACTGAATGTGGTTCATCCATACTCTTGCTATCTGAGGTTGAACAATTAAGCACTTCAACTAGTAGCACAATCCTTGTACACTGTTGCTCTCCTATTTGACAGTCCATCGTATATTTGGTTAATTAATTATCACTATATGTCCATCCCAACTCATTCTATAAATCATGTTCTCCGGTCTTCTGTGTGCAAAAACAAGCTGTATCTCTTTGCACTTCTGTTCCTCCTCCTTACTCTCACTGTCACCACCGAACAGATACCAGAGTTTGCAGTCTGCTTACAACCAGAAATCCAGAATGATGCTGGTCTTTGAAAATGTAATAGCTAGAGTAATTATTGGGGCAAAAAAATTAATAATTGAATGTCTGAGCCCAGGTTCGAACTGGGGGCCTCTAGTGTGTGAGACTAGCGTGATAACGGACTACACCAGGTCACCAGCCGGACAACTGTGTTATGCAAAGCTAGAAATACGTCAACAAAACTATGGAGGAAGAAAAACTCTAGATGAAGGAAAGAAGTGGAGTGAACGTTGAGGTCGAGGAAGCAGATATGGTCTGTAATGTAAGTCATGAACCATCACTACTTTGTCTATACAGTTCTTTCATTAAATTTCTGCTTTATACTTCAGGAGTCTTGCCACAGGAACATACTAGACAAGCAAGTATAAATTTGATATTTCACTGTTTCACATCAAATGATTCAAATCAATATCATATATGTTCCAAGCTTGATACGCACCTTGTTTAGGTATTACAGATTCATATGGTTGATCTTAATCCTTATATGATGAACTTGCTTGCAAGCTCCAACCATCCCACAAAATATGAATGATCTCCGCTTGTATCGGGACCCAAAATTGATAAAAGTGGAGAAATATTTCCCCAAAAAACATAACTAAAACTCGTACGGACATTACAGTAAAGAAATATATCATCACGTTCATATTTTCTGTTGATAATAGAGAATTAGGTGGCAAATCTCAAGGCTGTCTGCAGTACTCAAATACAGTAGTTTTCATTTGTCAATATCTTGGGAGGTGCTTGATTCCACAGGAATATGAGGCATAAATGCCATGAGTTGAAGTATATTCCAAACATCAAAGTATTCCTCACCTTCCTAAACATATCTTGGTCTGTAATTTAATTGGATACACAACAGAATATGCTGTTCTATGAACAACTTGTAGCATAATCAAAGACCCAATGCCAGCACCATACTTAACTGTCAATTCAAGTGAGAGATATTAGAAATTGGATCATCTCCTCATAACTCTCTCCTCATATCTCCTCATAAAACAATCTGGGCCGTCCAATTTTAATCTGACGGCTCACAATCATCTGTTACTATTCACACAACACCCCTGCAAAGCAATCTGGGCCATCGAATTAAAATTGGACGGCCCAGATCTCATGAGGAGATATGAGCACCTCTTTCATGAGGAGAGAATCCGGATCCGAGATATTATTAGAGTAAAGGAAACACCAAAGGACTGAACTCTGTTGAAGCACCCATTCTTGGATCAGTTGGATGTAATGAACTTTTGGTGGTAGAATGGTAGAAGACAATAACTGTATGGATAGGTCTGAGGTGAGCTTCGACAACCACAAACTTCAATGTCATACAATTTTTTCTCATCATCTACCTTATGTGGACAATATGGGATGCATAGCATGACTCATCAGAGCATGGATTACTCTATTATCTTTGAATGGCTTGAAACCAATATCCAATCCAATCCTAGATTAGAATACACACAGAACCACTTTCATGATGGGGAACAAAACTTCTCTTTCCAACCACCCATCAAAGTTTTTCTAAGTCATTCATATCATTGTTTTGTGCCAATAAGTGAGAACCACCCTTCAATTTAAGCAGCTAACTTTTCCTGGAAGGTAGAAAGTAAGCTAAAAGTTCACACATTGGACAGTAGGGTATCACTCATAAGTAAAAACTAATATCAATGACTGCAAAGATCTACCAGATCTAGGCAAACCTTCTGTGATTGCAATGCGAAGGATAGACCAATAGCAGTAGCAGTATTCCCAAAGGTTAATGGAAGAAAGTGAAACTCTTTAATTAACCACAGAACGTTACAAAACTCAAGCCAGGTCCAAGAGTAATAAAATACAATGAGCGTTCTCAAGCCCTGCTCTCCCTATTTTGATCCATGTTGCTACACATAAGAATTATAAGCAACGAACGGAAAATAATATTTTATTAAGGCGAATGAGCCATAGGCCATAGTATGAACCAAATCACTTGCATATGACCTCTTCTCTGATCCCCAAGCAAAACCAAATGGCTAAATACAGGTTACCTAGCAAACTTCTTTTGCTGCTGCAATAACGGCCTCGACAGTAATGCCATACTCCTTGTATATGATTGGGGCTGGTGCACTTGCTCCAAAACGGTCAATTCCAATTGGCTTTCCTTTGCTTCCAACAATCTTATGCCACCCAAATGTGGATCCAGCCTCAATGCTAACCCTGGCTGTTACTGCCGAGGGCAAAACACTTTCCTTGTAGTCATCTGATTGATCTTCAAAGAGTTCCCAAGAAACGAAGGACACAACTCTGACGGCTTTTCCTTCCTTTCTGAGTTCCTCACCAGCTTTGTAGGCGATTTCCAACTCAGAGCCAGTACCGATCAAAATAACATCGGGCTTGTTACCTGTAGAGTTGTCTGACACAATGTAGCCACCCTTCGCGACTCCCTCAACAGAAGTTCCAGCAAGGTTTGGCAGCTTTTGCCTAGAAAGGGCAAGGATAGATGGTCTCTTCTTGTTCTCAATTGCAACTTTGTATGACCCAGCAGTCTCATTCCCATCAGCTGGGCGGAGCATCAGAATGTTGGGCATTGCCCGGAAACTTGCCAAGTGCTCAATAGGTTGATGGGTCGGTCCATCTTCTCCAAGTCCAATTGAATCATGGGTCATAACATAGATAACTCGACATTCTGCCAATGCAGAGAGCCTAATGGCATTTCTCATGTAGTCAGTGAAAACAAAGAAAGTGGCACAGTACGGAATTAATCCAGGGCTGTGAAGAGCAATTCCGTTGCAGATGGCTCCCATCCCATGCTCCCTAACACCAAACCTAATATTACGTTCTTCTGGGGTATCCTTCTGGAAATCTCCATACATTTTCATCAAAGTCATGTTGGAAGAGGCAAGGTCCGCACTGCCGCCAATTAGACCAGGAATAACTGGCGCAAGTGCATTGAGGTTTGCCTGAGATAAGTTCCTGGTAGCATCAGCCGGGGTTTCAGGAGTGTAAGTCTGCAAAAGTGAAATCAGGTGACCTTATGAGAAATTGTCATTTCCAATCACAACACAGAACATTAATCTACAACATGGTTTATCTAAAATTAGTAAAGAGGTCAGACACTCGGGAAAAGTTGTACAGCTACTGGACAATTGACCAATTTAGAGACTGAATGAAGCTTAACATCTTATCCGTGCCATTTAATATGGTTGCCCAAATTGTTGTTGCTCAATCAAGATCATGTTGAAATCACCAAAGAGATTCTTAAGGGTAAGAAGAAGAGCCAATCAAAGGCAGAACTACACTTACCGGGAGTGCCTTTTCCCAACCTGCGGGAAGCTCACCAGTGATGATGGACTTCAGCTCCGCAGCTTCCGCTGTGTACTTCTTCTCATACTCAGCAAATTTGGCATTCCATTCAGCTTCAAGAGCTGAACCTTCTGCAGTATGGCGACTCCAGTGACTAAAATAGAACCAATCAAGATGATTAGTAATTAATTTGATCAGACTGATCAAACTCATTGATTATAAATGTTTATCTTGTTTCTGTAAGAAGATAGTCTTGCCTTTTAACATCATCTGGCACATGGAAAGGCTCATATGGCCATCCAAGGTTCTGTCTGGTAGCATCAACTTCCTTGGCACCCAGTGCGGCACCATGAACAGCGTATGAGTTTGCCTTGTTTGGAGATCCAAAACCAATTGTTGTTGTCACCTGGTGAATATGCAAACATTCAACATCACATTGGCTAAAATCCAATCAAAATGAATCCCATAACAAAAATTATGTTTGAGAAATGCTTTCACTAGACAATGCAGGGATGCCTGTCTGAGAATCAAGATCTCTTTGACCTCTATATTGAGATTTTTAGATTGTCTCAAAACATAAAGCTTACCAACATACTAAAAGTTGATGAGACAATTGACTGAACACTTAAAAAAAGAAAATTATTAACTTCAATTTCTTTTACAAAACAAGTGACCAAGGTAACAGATATTTGAAAAAAAAAATAAAAAAAAAGTTTACATCACAATACATTGAAGTATAACATTTTCAAAATCTTAAGAGAATAGAGCGAATGTGTCACCTTTATCAAAGTGGGCTTGTCTGTCACAGACTTTGCTTCCTTAATGGCAGCTCTAATCTCATCATACCCGTTGTTTCCATTCTTCACCCAGATAACGTGCCATCCGAGAGCCTCAAAACGGAGATCAACATTCTCGGTGAATGCAATCTCAGTGTCTCCATCAATGGAAATGTGGTTGTCATCATAGAAGCAGATCAGCTTTCCAAGTCCCCAATGCCCAGCAAGGGAAGCAGCTTCATTAGAAATACCCTCCATGTTACATCCATCACCCAATATACAATATCTGCAGAAAAAGAACACCAATGCTTCTAAGAATAGTCTCTCCAAAACAGAGGACGAAAAACAAAACAAGCTCACGCATTAATAGTATCTTACGTGTAGTGGTCAACAATGTCACTGTCTGGCTTGTTGTAACGCGCAGCCAAGTGCTTCTCAGAAAGGGCCAGACCAACAGCATTTGCAATACCTTGCCCCAAAGGACCTGCATGAAATCACAATAATCTTAAGAATACAAATCTTTTCAATCCAAGCAAGCGTGTAACTGCAAAGAAATGAAGAGAGAATCGAATCTAACCAGTGGTGACTTCAACTCCAGGTGTCTCGAAGTTCTCAGGGTGTCCAGGGGTCTTGCTTCCCCATTGCCTGAAGCTCTTCAAATCCTCCTCCTAATGGTCGATCCAAATCAAAATTAGTTGTACAAAAAGTACACTTATGTTATGCAGAATCAATCAAATCTAACCTGGACGCTGTCGTAACCAGCGAGGTGAAGCAGAGCATACTGCAGCATACAGCCGTGGCCAGCAGAGAGCACGAACCTGTCGCGGTTGAACCAGTAAGGGTTCTTGGGGTTGTACCTCATGATCTCATCATACAGTATATGACCCATCGGAGCACAACCCATGGGAAGACCCGGGTGCCCGGAGTTGGCCTTCTCGACAGCATCAATCGCCAAGAACCGGATCGTGTTCACGGACTTGTCGACCAGCGAGGTCTCAGTGGTCTTGCCTAGCGTCTCCACGGCCGCAGCCCGGACGGGGCGGCTGAGGCGGCGCCGGGGGAGGCGGGAGGAGGAGGCTTTGGAGGCGGCGGAGTTTACGGAGAAGGAAGTGGATTTGAGTCCGGAGAAAGCGGGGAGGGAGAGAGAGACGCGGTCGGAGGTGGAGTGGTGGGAGATGGCCCGGGCCAGAAGGGCCTGGGAGAGAGTGACGGAGGAAGTTGAAGTCATAACTCTCTCTCTCTCTCTCTCTCTCTCAGAGAAGAAGAAGAAGAAGAAGAAGAAGTAGAGACCGTTTGAAGATTTGAGAAGGCGTTTCGTTGATTTTATCGGATAGATTCAGCTTCTCGTCTACATTAAAAGACAGGTACAGACTGGAGCTGACCGTTAGATTCGGGTGGCGGCTAATCTCGGCCGTTGACTGAGGGTAGGAGGTTAGGAAAGGCTCTGCCTTATGTTTTTCTTTATAACATTTTCTGTAAAGTTTTTATTTATTTATTTATTTTTTGGGTTTTTAATTTCTTGGTGATTGCTCCACCTTTGGTTTCTCCGCCGGCGCCGGAGTGCTGGCGACTCTTTTTGCCACTTTGATTGGCACAATATGATCTTTTTTCTCACTCAGCGACACGTATTAATGTATCCACGCATTAATGCAGATAATATCAAATTTCGTGTAATTTTAGACAATGGAAGATGAAGAATTTTTTTTTTTTTTTTTTTTTTTTTTTTTACACCCCCCTTCGGGCTTGGAGTATACCTGTAGGTGTGCTTGTCCTCCCCATATGGTCTTTTACATTCACAAGGCTCGAACTTGAGACCTCTGCCTCAAGTCCCTCACTTACTTAAGTAACTCAGCCAACTTGCCAACTGAGCTGGACCACATGGGTGGAAGATGAAGATTTTTCGTTACAACATCAACTTCGTGTGTCACTTTAGGACTATGAAATATAAATTAGTTTCATCAGTAGCCATCTAACCATGGTCTCAATCTGAGAATGCACCATTTCTTGGTGGGTTGTTGAAAAGAGTTTGGTGGAGGATCTGATGAGTATAGAGGTGACAGATATATTAATAAGCTACCTTTGAGTTGAAGATTTGTTCAATAAATATGGTAAAAGGTTGGGTAGGAAGGTTACAGATTTAACCCCTGGTCTTTCAAAACCTTGAAACTCCTCCTCCATCCATACTTCAAAATATGCTGCTGCTACTTCAGCACCATATGTTTGACAACTGCATTCTTTTTATATTATCCCCTGCATTTTTCTTTCTGCTGACATTATTATATATATATAAGGTCTCCCATGCATATATCATCCAAATGAAAAGAATAATCCAAAAAAATTAAACACTTGGCTGCTATACTCTATGTGATTCTACTAACCCCCCAAAAACAAAAATATCACCATAAAACTTGATCACAAAGAAGCAAAAACCAAATGGGAGAATCAACAGGGTGTAGGCAATATTCCTGCAAATACCTTGTAACAAAAGCTACCCATGGAAAATAAAAGGCATGCTGCAAACCTTAGTAACCAAGTCAAATCATCCAACTTGTAATAAGTTACAATATATTTGATTCAGCAAAGAGGTCTGGTATATGCACTTGTATCCCAATGAATCAAAAAAATATATATATATACCACAGACACACCCACGTTTCAAATATCAAAGACCAATTGCTAGAACTAACAGAGATTCAGATCATCACCAACATAAGCAGATTAATATCTACATTTTTAGCAATATTTTATATGTCCTCTCAGACATGTGTTCTTCTCTCAACATTCTATAGCATCGAGTCACATCGATTGTATCTAAAATATAAGCATGTCAATAAAAAAATATAGTTCCAGTACTAAGTGGCTACATTTTTGAACGAAGGATAGTTGGCTGCATAATAAGAAACACTGATCTACAAGATATATTTGGCACCAAATAGTCAAGGCACTGCAACCTATTAGGTATCTAATTAAATAGCAATTTAAAGTTGGAATCACAATCAATCTGATACTAAATACAACCTGCATTTCAATGTTCCATGAAAGAATATATTGTTCCTCCAATCATTTGCAATTTCGGCTACTATTCTCTTTACAGGTTCTAAACTCAATGATTTCATCTGTACACAAAAATGGGTGCATAGAAAGTAAAAACAAACCCTTGTACCTCATGAGATTTGGAATCTCACATCACTCTGATTCGTTTGGAGTTTGAAGCAGAACTCCTAATTCCTTCACTGGTCACAGAAAATGAGGCTGAAGCTGATCGTAGAGAAGGTGACTTGTCTATGTATGCATTCCGCTCATCACCATTCCAATACAATATGATTCGATTTGTGCAAGAATGAGACCAGCTATCACCTAGGAAATAAAATGAAACAAAAACTCTGAAGGATGAGAAGTGATAAAGGAAGTGATATTTGAATAACTGAGAACAAAACTTACCCAATGCTAGACTCAATTGGAATGAACCTTCTGTACACTTAGTGGTTACTTGATTGAATATGACAACCTGCCACAGACAAGTAGCCAACAGGAGCCAAAATATTAGAACCATAGAAAGATATAACAAAGAACACCAAGGGACCTGTAAGATGAAATTTTTAGAAAATATAAAGCTTAAGGGGGAGCATGTGTGCTAGTGTATGCAGTGTTGGCAAATAAGGAACTAATACGAGCCAAACTAATTTGAAAATCTCAACCATGCTCTGATTGCTCATACTATACAAAACCAAATCTGGCCAAGAGCTTGCAAACAGAATTGTAACTGATCTTGGCATCTTGTAAAGACGGGTCATTCATAACAAAAGGACAAAAAAAAAACATCTTGTTGATGACTGTTTCTTTTGCATTCAATTGAATACTTCTTCGATTTTGGGAACAGATGATGACTTCACTACATTATTACTTGAATCAAGAAATGGAAATTATTGCTTACCGCCAGATTATACTTTTTTCCAAGGCTCATCAACTTTAAGGCCATTCCACCAAGTAATCGATTCCTGAGAGCAAAGTCCTCAAAATCTTGGCGGAAGTGAAAAGTAATACTGTCAATGATAACAATCTTCACCTGAAAATTTTTGGGAGTTACATTAGTACTTCCATGATGAATATCATATATAGACTGGACCGAAACCCAATTCCAGTTCACAGATGGACATTTAATCAGCCGAAGCAGCCAAACAAAGAAACAAGGCGAGGCATGGAAAAGTAATACCCGGAAGTCTGACTAATTCAAATGACAAAAACAACAAACACGTGCTCATATGAAACTGGTAACTATGATGCATAAAAGAATTTTAAAGATGCTTAAGGCACATTTTAGAACAAAATATTCTACCTACATCTTTATGTTCGGAGATGAATTGGTCTAAGTAATTTATCAGGGCAATTTGCTCAGTATAAGTGCAAATGCGAAAATAATATATCTTTTCCAGGATATCAGTAGGATGTATTTGAACTTGGCAAGCTCGGGATTCCTTCCGCAAAAGTCCACTATCACGTGACATGTTTACTACAGAAGCTTCAGCAATCTGTAGAGCCCGCTCCACCATAAAGCTGCCTTCAGTATCTGAAAGTACCATTAACAGACCAGATGCAACAGGCAACATTTGTGAACAGAGATGTTAAGTAGCAAACTTTTAAATCACTGACCTATATATACTGCTTTTCCGCCCAGGCCACCAAATTCAACAGGAATCTGCACATTCACTGCAAGTTGAATCCTGCATATCAAAGTATGCATTCAATCCCCTGGAGAACAATTAAAGGAGTGTACTGTAAACAAAGATTGGGGAGAAAAATATACCCCAGCTGTGTTTTACCAATGCCTGGAACTCCACCTAAAAATGATGGGAAAAACATACAAAGAAAATCATCTCCTGACCAATTAAAAGCTTGCTACAGTTTTTTGCTCATGAAAATGAAGACAAAAAGTACATATATTGCCCTAACATATAATAGACTCCCATAAATGATTAGGAATAGCTAACTGACCAATTTCAGTAACTTCTTTACAATTGATTCCCCCACTGAGAATCTTGTCTAGATCAGAACACGATGTAGTAATGCGCCTAAACAACTTCTCCTCATTGTGGATATCCCAAGCAGTTTGTGCGCCTACAGGAAACAGGATCAAAGTTACTTCGGATAATCTTCAACTCAAATGTAAGTCTTCTTTTGAGTATGAAGTTAGTAGTAGAAAAATATAGCATCTTCTTTTTGCCCACATAGCATTGTGTTTACAACATACAAAGAAAGAAATAGTGTGGCCAGCTACTTAGTCGGGTTTCCTAATATGATGTTAAGTCAGTGAATTTTCCTTCCAGTGAGCTTTCTACTGAAGTCATTGTCTTTACAACATTTTACACTATTCGGAAAAAATGTATTTGATGTACACAAATTCATATTAATATATTCAAATTGGATAGACAAAAAAAGTCATTACCATTGACAACGGCTTTACGTTTATCCGACTGTTCCAACCCACAACCAAGTGATGCAACTCTGAGAATTTCAGAAGCTTCGGTCTCTGTAACTCTTATATCTGTTAAACAATAAAGAATGCAATCCCAAAATTCAATCAGAACCAATACGGATTTCCTTGAGCAAACCAAAAGGTGAGACAAACTTTTACATGAGATACAAAACAAGATTATGAAAGGGTAGCAATTAACTACCATAAGATAAAACAATCACAGAGAAATTCAACACAAAACACAATTTTATTTCATAGCTTGTTCCAGCTGCTAAACTATCATTAAGTGAAAATTAGGACATTAATGTGATATGTAGTAACAATTTATTCAATTACCCAGAAACCAAGTCCATCCATTTCTCACAATTCCAGTTCTATCACATAAAAAATGTGACGATTGAGTCCGTAAGTTATCAAATTGAGAGAAACCCAATGAGAAAATGTAACATGATTTTACCTCGAGCAAGGTGGGAGGGAGAGAGACGAGAGAGCGAAGCTAGAGTAGTATAGCCGGCTGATATGAGCTTCCCTCTCTGTGATGCTGACAGCGCTAACCTTCCCACTTCCATTCTTGCCTTCTTCTTTTTTTCACTAAATAGTAATACTCTTATCACTCATCATTTATATAACCAAGGCCTGAAGTTGTTCATCTTTTATAGATTCACCCTCTCATAATTTCTATTTTGATAAACTACACCCTATTCTTTTTAGTTTTTGCGAATTTACACTCTGCAAATCAGGGGTAAACATTGTTTATGAGGAGCTCGTATAGCTCATGAGTAGCTCGTATTTAGTCTCAATGTGAGCTCAATGAAAATACATATTAAGTGTTGTAATCTCTATCGTAAAAGTTAAATCCGGTAAGATTTTGGTCAGGTCAGTGAGTTCACGCATACATTGTATGAAAAATACTTGCATATATGCGTTAAACATGTTAGAACAGGCCTCTAGTCCATTGACTCCATTCCATTAAGACCGGATAGGATATGGAACACCCTTTTCTTTTTGGACAAATTACAAATTAGTACATGACAGCAATTTGTTTTACAAATAACTCACTTACATATTTAATTGAACAAATTAGGACAAAAATTTACAAATAAATACCATGTGCATAACAAGCTGCCACATGTTATTAACTAATTTACTCTTTTGTCCTTAATATTTACAAGCATGTATTTAGTCCTAATTACTGCTATTGTCTATTACAAAACTAGCTGCTACTGTCTATTACAAATCTAGCTGCTACTGTCTATTGCAAAACTAGCTGCTACTGTCGACTAGGAAACTAACTGCTACTGTCGACTTGGAAGACACCTGCTACTGTCGACTTGGAATGTACCTGCTATTGTCGAGCATGAAAGTACCTGCTACTGTCAATTTGAAAGGTGCTACTGTTGGCTGGAAAGGTCCCTGCTACTGTCGATTATGTATCTAACTGCTACTGTGGGAATACACTTGCTACTATTGACTATAAATCTAGCTGCTACTGTCGACTGAGATACTAACTGCTACTGTGGTTTTTGGTGAGCAAAATTCGAAATTTCAAAATTTCTCAAAACATATGCAATATGGTACTTAAATGAAAGCCCATGACATAAGGAACAACTTTATATATTGGCTCACCTCCAAATTGCTGGTGGTTTAACCGGAAAATTTAAATTTGCTTGAAAAAAACTTAAAAAATTAGGAGAGAGAAACTTGTTAGATCTGGGTGGCAGTTAGTAATTTTCACGAAAATAAGGGTATTTTAGATATTTTTACATTAATTACTTAATCAATTTTGGTCAACTTATTTTTTGGGCTTGGACTTATGTCCTAATTTGTATAAGAAATATGGAAAGTGAGTTTTTAGTTAATTCAAATGTGGTCAGGTACTACTAAGTAATTCTCCCTTTTTTTTTTACATGTAAAAAATGGTTCCATATGTTACATGGGAAAGTTGCGTTCTCAAAAGTCAAAAGGTTTGCTTGATCCCAATCTTCTGTTGTTTAGCCTGTGCCCATACTGGTGGTGATCAATCTTCTCATCATCACCAGAAAGTTACACTCTTAGCCAACGATTTTCCCAAACCTAAAATTTGACTTTACACCGAGATCGAAACTTCATCAAGTGGCTGGAGATTTAAGAGATGCAGACTATAGTTGCTGTTGCAAAGACGCTTGGACGAGAGATGTCAGAGAGGGATGAATGCGGGCCGTTCTCATCGACCGAGCTTCGCTCCTTCCTTCAGCGTATTCTTCCCCCAACGGCCATCTTGGTCGCAGATCAAACTGATGCATAAGAAAGCAAGAGTGAGATTAAGAAGTTGAAACCACCTAGCCACACTACATGAAATGAAAGTAGGAAGTCTCAACCAGCAAGTGATAGGTAAAAGTAAATATGAAGTCATCCATATTTAGTAAATTAACAAATTAATCCAAACTTGAATGAAAAGCACTCAAATGAATTAAAGTCTACGGAAAAAAACCTCAATATCTTCAGGTTCATCTGCAGGTGGTGGTGGATCAAATCTTCCCATACAGTAGTTCTCAATGCCAGTCCATGCCACCATTACACCTAGTCAGTTTAAAATCTAGAAATTAGTCTCACTTAGGCAAACTATAATTAAGGGGATGTGTATATAAAGGGAACCATTAAAATCTAGGATATAGCCTTCACCAAGGTAGTTTTCCACATCTTTTTAGTGATGGTCCACTACGGGTCAACATATTATTTTAATTTAATCAAGTCATTTCAGCTACAAACGATATATGCACGGACCCTTCATTATCAATCCAGAATTCACATGACCAAGACTGCAACACCCCAATTTGAGCCAAAACGAGATAAAATAAATTACCGTTGTCTGTACAAAGGCTGGGAGGAGGGCATACAAGTTGTAAGTTGTTTTTACTCACAACCTGATCAAGTCGAGATCGGACATATTGATTTGATGCAACACCACCAGACACAACCTGCACAGAAAATATGAATAGACATTCATGCTCAACTATGTGAAATAAAGGTGAACTGGAGCATACAGAATCCAAAATTGCAGATGACACACCATATGTTTTACAGAAGGTTCAATCTTTAAAGCCCATTCAATTGCTCGCTCGCACCTTTCTTCTAGATGTAACACTGCAACTCTCTGCACAAGGAACAACCTCAAAGTCACAAAAACATATCACTAGTAAACATTTAATCAAACTGACTAGAAGAATAATATAAATATACACTAGTAACCTGAAAAGAGGCAGCAATATCAGCTCGAGACCTTCTATCTTCGCTAGTTGCTGAAGAAACAGGAATTGTAGCATCACTGCACAACATAAGAAAGATGAGGGCATAAGATAATAACTACACAAACTGACATAAATCACTGGACAAAAAGTATGGTTTGAACTAAGATCAATTGAGAATCTATTTTGCTTGAACTGAATCTTATCAGTCACACAACCTGTCTGACTGTGTGATCAAAATAGCTAGATTATCATTGGGAATCTGCACCCTGGGTAAGACAAATATATCTCAGTTTCCGAAATAGTTGGCTATATCTGCAGTTATACATACATATTTTTAGATTCAATTGCCAGCCTCACTTGAGTCTTCAGACCAGCGTACGAGAAGTTGCAATCTTTATGTTGTTTCATTGGAGTCTAGGAAAAAAAAAACACTAGATTTAGGATTAAAACACGAAACATAAAGTGACTTTCTATAAAAATTTTACTAAGATAAAAATTTACCGAGAATTTGATTGATTTTGCATCACCCTCTCGGGCAAGCTCTTCTATAGCTGGCCCACCACTTCTCCTCAAGTCAAGACCAAGCCATTTTGCTATCTTATCATATGCCTCACCAATAGCATCATCTATCGTGGTCCCTAGTTGTACGTAATGACCAAGATCACGAGCAAGAATGAGAACATTGTGTCCTCCTGAAGACAGATATTGCTTTTAGACACATCGTTTAATGTATTAAAGAAACTAACAACTGGTAGTAAAAAAAAAACTTTTAAATATGCATCAGAGAAGTATCAATGGACTTGATTCACTTTGTTATTGTAATTAAAACATTAAATATTGTCATGCGATGCAAAAATGTGAATGGACATTGAGTGAAATCTGTAAAACAACCTTATGCAGGGATGGATTTATCTTACCTGAAATAAGCAGGGCCATGAAAGGAAATTGTAGTTCTTGTTCAGTTAACCTAGGGCACGAGATAGACAATTGTGATAAGTATAATAATACTCAAAATTCTGTTGAAGTGCAGAAAACAGAAAGCATTGAGGTACCTGGCTACAAGAGCATGAGCCTCCATGTGATGAACACCAATAATTGGTAGGCTAAAAGTACCAGCAATTTTACGAGCTTTCCGCACACCAACTGCATAACAATTGAATCAAAATTAGTGCTAAATTACTCCTTAGTGATAACGAACAACTCAACTCCTTCCCCCACAATCATATACTGATTGTTAAACAGGGGTCAGGTTATGAGGGTAGCAAACCCAACCAAAACGAGTAACTGGTTATAAAATCTCCAGACAAACATACACAACCGAAGTGGAGAAAAAGAGGTGATACTAACTTACCACGAAGACAAAGGCTTAAACCAGGACCAATGGTAACAGCAACTGCAGACAAATCTCTCTCGGTTAAGTTAGCTTTGTCGAGCGCAGCTTGCACGACCTGCAATCACAAAAGCAAATTCAGGCTGAGCTTTGAACATTTTCAATCCAGCAAAAAACATGATAATATATTAATAAAGCATTTGGATTACAAGAGATATAAAATAACTTAGTCATCCAAACTGATGTCAATTATATATGATGACTAGCAAAACAAGCTACGCAAAAAACAATTTACATATAAGGATGGTGCCTAGTGCCTACCAACACTGGCATACGTATCAATGTGGTCTTAAATACTAGATGTCAAATCATGTAAGGGATCATCATGCTAAACTGAAAGGTGACTGTAATGAAGAAACAATACCTGATCAACCACTTGCAAGTGCGCTTCTTCTGCCATTTTGGGAGCAACACCTCCATATTGAGCAAGCAAAGCTGCCTTGACGTGGTGAAGGCTCAAAATTAGATAAAAAATAACCAAGTAGAAATATAAAGTTACATACTTGATTCTAACAATTAGTTCTATCAAAAGCAATACACACAAAGTTCATCGTATGTCCAGACCATTTTATCAGAAATATAAGCCCTTTAGTCCTGTATTGGTTTCGGAAAATAAGAATCTTATGCACCACATAAACTTCTTTATAGCCTAATCCCCCTGGAAACTTTACTAACTACATTTTAAATGGAAAACTCATTCATACATTAGAATTAAAATGGTTACTAGAAACCAACAAGTAAAACCATATGCCTCAACTAAATTGAAAAAACAATAATAAAATAAAAATCATATCTAAATTCTTTAGCTTGCTCAATTGTGATACATACCTGAGAAGAAATAACTTGGCTGAGAATTTCACCATTGCTTTTCACCTGCATTTTTCACAAAACCCAAACCCCAGTTCAGTAAAAAACACAAATTAGACAAGTACCCAGTAACAAATATAAGCAAATTCAGTAACATACGACGGCGGCGGCAGTGTCGTCGCAGCTGGTCTCGATGCCCAGAACAACAAGGTCGTGTTGGGGATAGGGAGTTCGAGTTTTTGGGTGTAGAAAAGTTGGAGTCTTTGATTGAGAAGACATGGGAAGCGATGAGATGAGCCTCGGTTTGGGATTGAAGAACGGTTTTAGAGCTCTGAGGGAGGTTTGTAAGTTTGAAACTGAGGGTTTTGAGAGGAGATTTAGGCGCCAAAATGTGGAAGACAGAGCCATTCTCGTAACGTAACAGAGAGATAGGAAGACGAATATGGCGCACCCTTTTATCGGAGCCTTTTATTCCTCCAAACGAGTTTTTCTTTTTTGAGTAAAATAGATATAATTGTTATTAATAATAACAAAATGACTATTAGACACACACTAGGCGGATATTAAAAGAGTAAAAACTTAAAATAGTACTTAAATTATTACGAAATGTACATTTTAATACCTAAAATTTTTTTATACTTGAAATGGTACCTCAAGTATTGTACCGTTATCTAATATGGTACATCCGTTAGTGTTTCCGTTAAAGTCGCCTACGAGGCATGAATAAATACCTAAAATAATACCCAAACTATTTCAAAAATATTTTTTTGTACCTAATTTTTTTTTCTAATACTTCAAATAAAATCTCTGAATTTAGTTTATGATACCAAAACATATACTAGTTAAACTCATAAAAATATATATTATTATTATTTTAATAGTAATAAAAAATATTATTATTTTGACATATAAATATTTTCTTTGTAAAAAAAATTCTACAAATTTGTTATGTTTATAAAGGAAGTCTAATATATGGTAATGGCATAACATGCTTTTATAATAAAAGTATTTATAGACATCTCTTTCATAAGGATATAATACAACATATAACTACTATATATTATGTTTATAAAAGAAAGTATATTTAAGAGTTAATTATAATAAAATAATTTGTGTGTATGTGTTTAAGTTATATATCTCGAACCATTGATCATAAATTAAATTTTGAGTCATTGTATATTATTGTATTCGACTCTCTGGATTGAGTCATATTTTATTTATAAAGTTATTTTTTTTCTTAAATAAAAAACTAAATTTTGAGTTAAAAAAAAAACTAAATTTTGAGGAAGAAAAATATAGGTACAGTACCAAAATATTTTTTTGAAATATCTCAGGTACTATTTTGGGTATTTACTAATTTCAAATTCAATATTTTGGGTACTGAATATCGTTGGCAACTTTAACGGAAAAACTAACGGAGGTACCATATTAAGCAACAGTGCAATACTTGAGGTATCATTTCAGGTAGAAAAAATTTGTAGGTACCAAAAAGTACTTTTCGCAATAGTTCATGTACCAATTTAGGTTTAACAGTGCAATACTTGAGGTATTATTTCAGGTAGAAAAAATTTGTAGATACCAAAAAGTACCTTTCGCAATAGTTCATGTACCAATTTAGGTTTTTACCCATATTAAAAAGTATTAAAGAGTACTACTAGATAGAGCTAAGCGGATATTAAGCGGTCGTTATGTGGTGTCAGGCGGGCTAGACGTACTCTAGATGGGCACTACAAGCTGTTAGAGGGGAGTTAGACGGGTTCTTCGACTCTTTCTTTCGTATATATTAAGATTCATGAGAATTGGAATAACAAAATCTATGATAAAAGTTTTAAATGACGTTTAACTATGAACATAGAACATGGAGTATTTGACGAGGAAGAATAAGTTATAAAATTGGGATCATAACTTTGTAATGCTTAAAAGGCTAAAAATACACGATATCTTCTTGTGCTCGTATGATTTGCTTTATAACATAATGAACACATTTCTCTTCTTTTGCCATACACCCTGTGTTCAACATTTTCATTGCTTTAATGAAGTCAAATATTATGAAGTAAATTCAAAATCCAGTTGTAGCTTAGAAAGCAGAATATTTCCCAGAATCCAATATTAGAAATGAATTCATTTAGTACATGCATGATGGGATGATGGATGTATACCTTTTACTGCAAAAGAAAATATATTTATGAGGCCTGGTCAGATAAAGAAGCTGATCATATATGGTCGTCGTCGCCCTTGAGGATTGCGCTACTAAACCAGTAACGCCTGAACGGAAAGAGAGAAGTTGGTAGGTGAAATTTGTTTCTATATAGGCAGACTTATACCTGGATCAGGCCTCAGAAACTGTCATTTTTTTTCTCTCTGAGATATCATCAGATCGAGAAAGATAGCACAGAGACACAGGTCCAAGCATCAAGAAAATAAATGCGTTTGGAATTGACTCCATTACTCTACCATGCCAGGTGCTTTGAAAACTGAGAGTGCAATATCGTCAGTCTCGTCTTATTTATAGTCCCTCGTTGACTCACCAACCCACGTCTCCTTGATCTCCATCTCTATATATCTATCTTCAATCGACTCTCAGTCTTAGAGCCTGTTTTAGTAGCTCAGAGATTTGTCATCATCAGCTGCCATGGCTCCAGAATCAGATCCTTCTGCTGCAACTTCTGCCAAGGTAAATGTCCACTACTCAGAGATATATGGTATACATTTGTAATCTAGGCCATTTTGCTTGTTCTTCTTTAGTTTTAATTTTTCCTGGTTTTGCTGTGATTCAATTAATTGCTACTATAATTTCGTTGCATTGCCCTGATCTTGTTATATTTATTGCCTTAATTCAGTTTCATACTCTGACATATATTATCTCATCTCTGATCTCTTATCAATTTTATGATAATATGCACGCAGACAAACTTTTTTTTTTTGTTTCTTTTGGGAGAGACCTAATGGTTGTTGTAAAACTAATTACCTCCAGAGATGGAGATACGCAAATCTGAGCTTTATTCATATTATAGATGTATAGAAAACAAGAAATATTCGTAACTAATTCTGCTAACACTTTATTGTGATGTAACTGAGCAAATGTTGTAATTCATTATGGAGTTAAGGTGTTTGAGATCAATCAGTTGGAAGGTGGCGGAAACGGTCACCGTGACGATGCTATCACAAGAGATGGATCAGTGGATCGGTATGGGAAACCAGCTGTAAAACGGAGCACTGGTGGATGGAGATGCGGCACATTTCTTTTAGGTATAGCTCTTCACATTATTAGTAGTACTAATGCATGCTATTCAGAGATTTCATATCCATCTCTTAATAACGGATTACTTTTGTTGTCAACCGCAACAGTAAACCAAGGACTACTTACATTGGCATTTTCTGGAGTTGAAGTAAATATGGTACTTTTTGCAAAATCAGTACTGAGGCAGAGCAATGCAGAAGCAGCAAACACCTTCAGCAGATGGCTGGGAACTCTCCAATTCTTTTCTTTAATGGGTGCTTTTCTTAGTGACTCCTATTTGGGCAGATACCTCACTTGTGTCACATTTCAGATTGTCCATATCTTCGTAAGTTATTTACTTTTTCGATTCTTTTCTTCACACTATATATTACAGGGTACATACGATCTTCTTGTTTTTGCAGGGTTTGATGGCACTATCCATCTCAACTTACCTATTTATGCTAAAACCTCCTGATTGTGGAAAAATTGGCCAGTTGTGTGACCCTCATAGACCAATTGAAGTAGCAATATTCTACATATCAATTTACCTTATTGCTCTAGGAAATGGAGCTCCGGAACCAGCATTGGCTGCCTTCGGTGCAGACCAATTTGATGAAGAGGATCCAAAAGAAAAGAAATCCAAGGCTTCATTCTACAGCTATTTTTATGTGGCATTAAATCTCGGATGCTTATTTGGAGAGACGGTATTAGTATACGTAGAGAGCCTGGGGCATTGGATAGTGGCCTTTTGGATATGTACTGCCTCTGGTATTGCTGCCTTTCTGATGTTTTTAAGTGGGAGCTTTCGGTACAGACATTTCAAGGCTACTGGAAATCCAATCTCTAGATTCTCCCAGGTGATTGTGGCTTCCATGAGGAAAATAAATCTTGATCTGCCCTCGAGTGGAGAGGGCCTTCATGAGACTATTGGAAGGGAAGGTGAGATGAATGGTATGAGAAGGATACCACACACAAATGGCCTCAAGTAAGTGTATTTTTTGTCTCACTTTTTTTTGAATCGGAAGTCAAGAAATTTATTATTCAGTAAGCAGTATAAAGATAACACATCCATTTAGGGCCGGCAATAAGTGCTATCTTTTATTACTCACTAACCTATACTAGGCCAAAGAGCCAAAAATACACCTACCTTTTCTCTCGATAAAGCACAGTGAAATTCAGTGTTTAGAATACTTAGAAGCAAAATTAAATGGTAACAATCAAATACTCTAAACATTTGAATATGAGTATATGTTGATAAGTGTACGTAACTACATAAGAATGTTCAATTTAAGCTAACTTAATATTTGGACATATAGGTTTCTTGATCGAGCTGCCTATATTACCCAGGATGACATAACAAGGATGTCAAACGAAGGCCAAACACCAAATCCATGGTATCTTTGCACTGTCACACAGGTTGAAGAAGTAAAATGCGTCCTGAGAATATTGCCTGTATGGTTGTGCACCATCTTCTCCTCTGTGGTGTTCATTCAAATGCTTTCTCTTTTTGTCGAGCAAGGAGCTGCAATGGAACGGAGGGTCTCAAAAAATTTCTATGTTCCTCCAGCCAGCATGACTGCTTTTGACATTGTGAGCACCACCCTCTTCATTGTATTCTATGACAAACTCATTGTTCCCTTTTACATTAAGTTAACAAAAAAAGAACCAAAGCCTCCAAGTGAGCTGCAAAGAATTGGAATCGGCCTTGCAATTGCTGTTATAGCATTGGTGATTGCTGGCTTTGTTGAGAGGCTAAGGCTTAAACATGCTAGCAGCACTGAAGAGACTAGTTCTTTGAGCATTTTCTGGCAGACTCCACAGTATGTACTTGTCGGAGTCTCTGAAGCATTTGTGAACATTGCAGAAATGGAGTTTTTTGCATCACAGACTCCAGATGGATTGAAGAGCTTGGGGATGGCGTTGTCCATGTTTTCGTCAGCAATAGGTAGTTACGTAGCTACTGTGATCTTAACAGTGGTGATGAAGATCACAACAAAGGATGGGGCGCCCGGTTGGGTTCCTCCGAATCTGAATGATGGTCACTTGGACAGGTTTTTCTTCCTATCTGCTGGTTTGACTGCACTCAACTTGGCATTCTATGTTGGATGTGCGAAGAGGTATAAGTTCAAATCATTGGAGAAGAGAGAGGGGGATTAAAACTGATGAGTCAGCTATACATAATTTGCAAAAGTTGATCTGAATTGTTAACATTATAGTAAGATTGCACAATCAGACCAAAAAAAAAAATAGTAAGATTGCACAGGCACATCCAGAATTTTTATGATCAATGCAGTAATTCTTACGGACCATTACTGTAAGAACTTACGCACGTACAGTTTATTTTAATTTTCTTGAGGTTGAAGTAACTGTGTGATCAAGTGTGTTTGTATTTTGGTGAATAAAAACGTGAATGAGACGTCTGCAAACTTTAAAGCATGAGATCAGATCGATCAGTCCACGCTTCCACGGCCGTGAAAGCCATGTAATCCATCACTGACAACAATATTCAGTTCCAAAACTTGGGACAAATAATAGTTCTGCCGGCAACTGATTCCAGATTTTTCCAACTGTGATCCTCATCACAATGTCGTTGTGTTCACCGTTCCGGTATCCTTACCTTGGTCCAGATCATATATCCGGCTGGAAATCTGTTCGCAACACACCCCATCACTATCATTATTGTCCTCACACTATTCAAAAAAAAAAAAACATCTTTGTCCTCTCTAGCTTATTTGAATTCAGCTTCTGCGTACTTATAGTCAACCTCATAGTCCTAGTGATAGTCGTAGACGTTCAAAATATTATTTATTGGTGCTGCGTAGCCAAATTGGCGTTTGGTTCAGTTACTGCTAAAAGTATTACTCAAAACTTCGGCCAGAACAAAAGAAGTGCGTGTGATTTATAATTTTGCAAGTAACAAGGGTAATTCCATGTATTTAACACCCCAAATGCAATAATTGCTACGTACATCTCTAGCTTTCTTTTAGTCAATAATTCTACAACCTCCCTACTGTTTTCCTCGATGGAGACATCCCTAACAAGATACCTACAAGTAAAATAAAACTAAAAACAAATATAAATAGAGCACAGAAACACTTGAAAATGGTCAATGTCTCAATGCATTTCTGAAAGCACATCATCGAAGTCACTCCTCGGAATTTTTGCCACCTGGAGTTAAGATTGCGTTTCCATTCAATCAGAGCATTTCAGGTTCATCTTCACAGAACTACAGGTCAGTGAGCCTGTGCTTCTAAAAGGATATTTGTGGCCACATTGACGTCGTTTCTCGCTTGCACTAGTGCTTGTCTGGCAGAGTTCCTATCAAAACCCATAGAAATGAGGGTAGCAATGGAGTCCTCCGTTGGCTCTGGGGTAGACACCACGGGAGAGGGATAATTTCTCTGAAACAAAACAAACAGGAATATGATGATGATGCAGAAGAAACATTACAGTCAGCAGTTTCCACAACCAAAAGTAAGTTCCTAAAGCTTATGCATTAAACCCATGATGCAGCAAAGAGCAACAGTTGGGGAGAGTATGATTAGGGTGGGTTTAGGCTAGCAAAGTGTATATATATATATTTTCCAATCAAGTTGTGGCTGCTGCATTAACCAACTTGGGCCAGGTAAGCTTCAAAAGCCTAGATCTGATCTTAACTACTTAGAAGAGTGATTTATATTCTACATTTCTTAATTACTGAAAACCAAGTTATATCAGCAATTGTTTATGTTATCTTTATTATGTAAACAAAAGAGCTGACATGTATTTTGATGAGGGTGGCGTGGGGGTTGAAATCTTACCTCCACTTGCTGAGCTGCTGCGAATGATGGTACACTTCCCCCAACATTTCTAGATGGTGCTGCTGGCAGACTCCCCATTGTTGGCAAGGAAAGTCGTGAAAAGAAAGATGCAATGAGTTCGGGGAACTGCAATACAGTCACAAGTAAAATAGATTAATTAAATATCTCTAAATTGCAAACGCCAAAACCAAAATTGGTGTTGTATACTGTCGGAAACAAATAAAAGAAAAGATATCATACTCAAATCATACTCTGCAAGTACAAACATGTATGCACTGTTCTTAACAAAGTAGAAAGTCAGGAAACGATGGCTAGACAACTTTAGTTTAGTTACAAAAAACTATCTAGTGTATTAAATGTACTATGAAGGGGAAAAAACTACAAAGAGAAAAGAAGTAAATCAGGATTAGTTTGTAATAAAATATGTAGCTCATCATTACTCAAAGGCTCTGAGCATCAGCTTCTCCCGAGTTTAGAGATGGTGCTTTGTATGCATTATTGTAAGATTGGAAAGCTGTTGTGCTTTAGAAGCGTTGTTTGCTTTTATTGTAAAATATATGTTTCAATGTTCATTTTAGATGTCACCTACTGTTAAGATTAGTGATAAATCAATGAACCCATTGTCACTTTGTATCTTTCACCTTCCTGTTAATTAAGGTTATGAATTAAAAGAATATAAAATTAACGATAAACGAAATAAAACAAACTACAGTGTAGGTACATGCAAAACCACAGAAAGCCAAACAACAATAGAGCCACATTAATTCTCCCAAAAAAAACCACAAAACAATATACATGATCAAACTAAACCCTCTGTATTGAGGAAGAAAACGTCTGTTACACCATACTTTGCAATATTACACTTTACTTTTCTATAACCAAGGCATTATCTGTGGTTAAAGTCTGACTGAGGGTAGCATTATCAACTGTATATCACAACTGTGAAGCCAGCCCATGTATGGAGATGGAAAGTTTTATTATAAAAAAAAATATAATAAAATAAAAATAAAAACAAAAAGAAAACAACGGAACAAAAAAAAAACATGATTATGTTTTCCCATTAAATATTGGATTTAGTGTCATAAGATTGAAAATAACCTTTGCTTTGCGGATACAGAAGACATTCAGATGATACAAGGAACCACAAAGGATACCACATATCCCTGGTAAGACCGATCTTTTCCAAGATGATAAAAGAAGCTGCAAGAGCGAAACTAAACTTAGAGGGGGTGAAGGAGCAGCTACAGGTACATCTATGGTTAAACGGTACACATAATCTTATTACCTGAAGGCCGGCTAGATATATAAAAGACTTGTCTGAGAAGTGCACACCAAACACGCGAAAACGTGTTGAAACAGGAATGTCAAAGAAAAAGGGCACAAAAGATGCAAATATCAGACCATAAGGTCCCGAAGTCACTAGGTTCACTGCAGGATCTGCAGAAGAACAACAATTTTCACACCAATTTTGTCAGTGCAACTGACTTTCAATATTAATATCGACAATATAAAACCATTCCAATGAACACATAGAATATAAGAAATATATATATACAAACAGCTAAAAACTGAGAAATGAAATAATCTGCAAAGTATATTTGAATGGCACAATTTATCCTTGAAGACCAAAGGGGAATCAACATTATAGATTTCACACACTCACATACATATTAATGATATTATTATCCATGTTGCCATACACCAGAGGAATGGCCAGTTCGTTAAAAGAGTTATCTTATCAAGCCTTGTGACAGAGATGTTGTCGCCAATGATTGAGCATCTATTTTATTATCAGAAAAAAGCTAATCAAAGCTAATATGATGCAAGGAAAATAGACTTGCATGAAAGAAAACGGGGTGTATAAGAACCAGTGACATAACAGGCAAAACAAAGTAACAAAGGGCAATAAAAGAAACTGATGAAACGTAAGTTCACAAAGAGTGAATAGATTCCACACCTTTAAGGAATGCTATAGCAAGGATCTCAAACAGCAGCGATGCCGTCACAGAGTACAAGATAAAGACCTGTACAGGCAAGTAGACTATTTAATAAAAGCAATCAAAATAAGCAGAAAAGCAATCAAACAGCAACTCTTCATATGTTGACTGATCTAAGACAGTATCAGTACTCAACAAACAAGATCCATATGTGAGAAAATAACATAATATGTCATCAAGCAAAGAGGAAAAGAGAAAGAGGAGGTTCTTTTCATTCTCCCTCATAACTGGAAGAGGTGTAAAGAATGGATGTGTCAAAAGCAAGATGTATGGGCTTTTCTTTTGTAATATGGATTCAATTTGATCTAGTTATTAGGTTCTTCCGCTGAATCGATTGGATTATAAGGAAAGATATATGATCGTACAATGTCCCAATCAAACTAGTATTAAGAAATCAAATGTCTAAGCTAGGATGAATGCTCATGGGAGGATCAATATTTATAACATGGTCCAGAAGCTTTGTTTATGTCCCATTGATATGTTATGTGGAGAAACGGCTGGGGTTTTGTTATAAAAGGTCTTTCTTGACTCTCTCACATAGCAGACATAAGCAATTTGTTTTTGTTAAGAAAACCTGTGTGCAAACCGCAAACATACCCACCATTCCATATATATATATATATATATATTTATAAGTCATGACATATCCGAACTGACAAATTCCTCAAATCCCATGCAGAACAATTTATTAATGGTATCAATCTAGTCCTTTCTGTCAGCACAAGATATCGGTAGAAACATGTTCATATTTTCTAAAATCAAGCATCAAGCAGAAGACATGAATAATTTAAGAGAAAGTATAACTCACCGAATACTTATTGGAGCCTATCTGTCTCTCAAAAACCCTGAAGTAGTAGAGCAGATAGAGTCCGAACATGAGTTCTGGCGTAGATGAGAAGGCAAAAACTGAGACAATTAACTTCCAAAGGCGAAACTTGCCAAAAATGTCCTGTCACCAACTCAAAAATATAAGTTCAAAAGAGTAATAACAAGTACAAAAGAGTAAAACACACGGGATCACCATAATCTCACAAATCTGATTGAATGATATTGGATTAGACAATGATCAAAGTATTGCAGTAGTGGGAATAAAATTAATGATATTCATAAAGGGAAAGAGAAAAGGTACCAGATAAGATAAGCCAAGCTTGGAGGAATGGCCCTGGATCCCGAAGAAGACGGTGAAGAGAGCGCTGCAAACAACGAAGGCTCGGGTGACAGGAGCATTGTCTGTGGATTTTGAAATATTAGGTTTCCATATGAATTATGGAATGTAATAATGAAAGAAGGAAGCAAGGAAGGAATGTACGTACGGAAACCGGATGGGCCACCGTTCATCTTCACAGTCAAAGAAGGTGAAGGCGGAGCAACAAACAACAACCTTCACTCCCAATTTGCAGAAGCTTTTGTGTTTGATTTTTTCTTTTCTTTGCCCTTTTTTTTTCTACTTTTTTTTAGGTTGAAGTATTAAAGGCTGAAAAGAAAGAAAAGAAATTATAGGTTGTCAATGGGCCGATCCAACTTTTTTTAAAATTCAAAAACATGCCATCCCTGACAAGAAATAAGGTTGGCTGTTTTTAAAATGGAAGTTTTCAATTAAAAAGTACTCCTACTAAATACATATACAGTACACAAGAGTTTTGCTTATCAATACACTTGAAATTTGTTATTGACTTCCAGTGATGATTGGGCTTTTGTTAACATCACATTTGATAATTGCCTATCTATATGCTCCAGTTGTGACTTTTCTCTATCTGTTATCTACATTATCAAGCTTCAGAACTCATATCGGTATGTCTTGTACCAAAAACCGGTTAGGAATGTTACATGCTGACACAATGTAGCTTCAAATTTCTTACTACAACACAGCTGACCTCACAGCACCATTTATTAACCCGCATACTGCTTTATATTCACTCTTTCGATCTAAATTTCAATTCCCTACACCATAGAATCTCAATTTCACTACACTTACAACATTACATAACCACCATCATTCCGCCCATAAAAAATAAAAATAAATAGCAAAAATCAAAAATTGATTCGAACCCAGATACATTTAAGCCCAAACAGATACACCCATTAAACGAAACTCCAATTTCTGAATCGAATTGCACCAAAAAATTCAAACCCTAAAGCTCAGAGAAACAGAATGAAAGAGGAGAATATTACCAGACGTCATCACGGTGGATCGAGACCCAAATCAACGGAGACGGAGACTGGGCCGGCGATCAGATCTGCGAGATTTGGAAACAAAAAAAATGAAGGACTTTTGAATTGCGAGAGTAACAATGGCGTCTGCCGGTGTTTGGTTTGAAGAAGAAGATGAAGTGACAACTCTTCCGGTGTGTATAAATTGTATTCCACGCGTGTTATATTATATCTATTGGGCTTAGTCCAACTGGAATTTAAAACCCATCCGGCCCAATCGTACGTAGTTATGAAAGTAGTTGTTCAGATTTTTTTTTTTTTTTTTTCTATCGAGTAAGCATAATGATGGAAGAATAGTATAAAAAAGGTGGAGGATCAGGCCGAAGCCACTCTCAGGCCTCGATACGGAAAGAAAAGTGGTTCCTTTGTCATTCTTATGGGAATGGAAAGTGGAGAGAAATGAATTTTTTTTAAAGTTTTCCATTCTGATGTTTGTTAACGCAAAGAAAATCATTGGGAAATTTGTTACAAAGTTTGTAATTAAATAATGAAATATTATGCTGTGAGTAATAAATGCAAAGAAAGAATAGCGGAAAGTAGTTCCATACTTCTATTGGATTTTGGAAAAAACCACTTTCTCTCTATTTTTCTTTCGGTCAAGAAAGTGTTTCCTTTCCATTTGTATTTCCAAAACTTACATTCCGCGAATCAAATGAGGCCTCAGGGAATAAAAAAAACAACCACCTAAAACATTCTCGAAAGATCATAACAGCAGACCATACTAAAAGAATAACAAGAACTGGAAACTATTTACTAGCGACACATAAAGTCACCACATATGAAAGTAGGTCAAAGTACAAGGTTCTTATGTAAGAACTAAGAAAGCACGTCCCAATTGTGGAACCATCTAACATTGGCCACTAAAATTGACCGATTAATCTGTTGTGGCATTACCTTCTCGTATCATTCATATAGGAAAGGAAGCAATCATTATATAACTTGATCATAAAATGTAAATGTGACAATTAATTAATCGTTTCAAAGAAACAACTCATACGTACGTACGGTCATACCATGCCATCATCATCTCTTGTCTATGGCCTTTATTTAGAATATTTGTGGTTTGTATATTTTAATTTATTCTTCAAGCCCCATGCTTAATACTTCCCCTTCATTCATGTATGTCGACTATTGTCTTTCTGTTCATCCCAACAAAATAAGCTAATCCAATACATATATATATATATGGCCAGCTTTTAAAATACAATATCTTTGCAAACATTTTTCCCGCCTTGCTGGACGTCACATGTAATGATACTAATGAAAGTATGGAGTTTTTGCTTCCACCGAAACAGAGCTAGCTTGCAGATTTTTTAGCTCCCAATTGAGAGACTCAACGACAGCCCTGTTGCTCGGGAATTTTTCCCTCTTCCATCGGGATAAGTTCTCTCTACACCTCTTCAAATTTGATTCCCAAATGGAAAATGGGTCATCCTCATGTCAAGGGTCGTTCCAGGAAGCAGCCACAACTTCAAGACACTCAGGATCTTCCAACCAACTTGCCTCGAACTGGAACGGCTTAGAGCTTAATCTTCTTTTCTTTTTCTTTTTTTTCTTTTTTTTTTACTTTGGGATGAGAGTAAAAAACCAGCGGACAATGATCAGAGCCAATCCGGGATTCACGGATAACGAAAGACTCCTGCTCATAAGACTGAGCAGCTCAATTTTCTTCGGCAATTGAATTAGCTAGCTAGCGTTGCTGAAGTACTTTGCGACGCTTCACTAAACTGATGAGCTGCTAATTGTGAGGTGGCATTGTAGGACTGAGATACTATGTCTGGGAAGTCAGTGTATATTTCAAAATCTAAAATGAAAACACCATATAGCAAAATTAGCTACCAACTATACAAAACCAGTACGTTGATTGTGACAAAGTCCACGAGTGCTCTATGAGCACTTTGATCATGTAACACTATTTGATCACTAAACTAATGCTAATTCCACGAAAAGGTGAACATAATATAAAGGTAAAGATAATTACCAACTTTAAAAACAAGTTAAGTGCCAAAGATCGAACGCACCATGCAATTACCAAATATTGATTACCAGCAGAGATAAGTTTTTATATGTGATCGAGTTCTGTGTAGTCCTACCAACTGAGATAATCTTTCCCTCGTATTATATCCGTGTAGTTTATAGTTTATGTCATCGATCAAATTGTCTCAGGCATATGTATACCTAAAAAGGAGAATTGAATGATATATTAAAATAAACTGGTGTGGAGAAATGGGTACTTTATAAATTGACTGCCATCGACCTAATTTGATTTCGCAAGTAAGTCTCCCAAACAGACACCGCGCATCTCTTTCTTCTTCTTGTAATATTTTGTCCGAGTGACCCGAGCAAACCTAACCAAAATAGACCAATGGCAGTTTGTCATTGTCATGTTTGGATGGCTAACCCTAATTTCAATCACGTCGAGTACTACTTTAGCAACAATTCCCAGCTCATAAGTATTGCTCCGGCTGCTGATCCGACGTCAATTGATCGTTATCACGACGCACTTGCCTTCACCATCCCCATACTCCTGACCTTCGTCCAGATCAGATTTCCATCGGAAAATCTGTTCCAAACACACCCTATCAGAATCGCTATTGTCCTTTCTAGCTTACTCGCTTATTCTCTGGCATTTGCCTTCTCTGTACTAGTTAGGCATTCGCATACATATGATTATGCTCGTAAATGGTGCTGCATGGCGATGATACTGTTTGGTTTCTTCTCAGTTGCTTCACTCGTCTCGCTTTTGGTTTCACAATACTACTTCTGGCAGTCGACTCCAGTCTACCTTTTGTTGGTTGCTCAAGTGCTGCTCCTGTTGGGCTTGGTCCTTAAACTGCTATTGGTGGGGGGTAAATTTCTTCCTCAGCTACTGGGAATGGGGCAAAATGGTAGGAGGACTTGCCCACTTCTGCCACTAACCTCAATTAATTTGTCCTCTTGAGTCTTGAGGTATCTGACAGTCTGTAGGTACGTACGTACGTACGTGAGGACTATATGTTTTTTTTTTTTTTTTTTTTTTAAAGAATGGAATTTGGGGTCATTTAAAATCACAAAAAAGTTAGTAGTATGAAAATAATCAATATATATCAGACATTTTGAATTGGTACTTATCGCTCCTCACTTTGGCGCCTCAAATTAATTTGCAATTCACCAACATATATAATCATCATGTAATAATGTGTAAAACATCTTGGCTTCTCGTATGTGATATGTAGCCGGCCAGCAACTTTATATGTAGTTTTTTAGGAACATGGTGATGGTTAAATACCACTTCAGTTATTTCATTTCCCCTTTATTAATTAATTAATATGTTGTGACCAAAATACCTCTGAAAAGGGTACATATATTACCCCATGCCATCATGTTTAGCAACAATTTAATTTAAATGGCATTGCGTACTAATTTACTGACGCATTGCGTAATTGATATATTGTCTCTATAGTTTGTAAACTGAAAGCATATATGAGTTCGTTATAAGTTCTTATTAATGCCTTATATAATTAAAGTCAAATCCAATTAGAAACTCAAAATCACTTTGATCCTCAAATTTTAATTTTCGTGTATGAATTTAATTTCAAAATCGATCAACGAAATACTCATAAAGATGTAATACCATAAATATGTATTAGTTAATAATTTTGAACGAATTACAACCTTTCAATAACCGTCAATCCGTGATAAATACTTATTAAATTAATATATATATATATATATATATATATATATATATATATATATATATATACACTCCGTATATAACAAGACAAGTACTCCATGCTAATTAAACTCTGTGGTTTGATCATGAAGAACAACGTAAAGTGTTTCATAGAGGAAATTAAGGAAGCAATCATTATATCATAAAATGTAAATGTTACAATTAATCGTTGCAACTGAA
This sequence comes from Potentilla sterilis, assembly GCA_963682095.1. Classification (NCBI taxonomy): domain Eukaryota; kingdom Viridiplantae; phylum Streptophyta; class Magnoliopsida; order Rosales; family Rosaceae; genus Potentilla; species Potentilla sterilis. The sequence goes on along the minus strand of OY821766.1, from coordinate 34,404,864 downwards.
GCAACTCATTCCGTATCATCTCTTGTCCATGGCCTTCATTTGTGGTTTGCATATTTTAATTTCTTCAAACCCCACGTTTAATATATATTTCCCCTTCATTCTGTTTCATCCCAACAAGATAAGTTAATCCAATATAATAATGGCCAGCTTCTAAAATACAATATCTATGCATACATTTTTCCCGCCGTGCGGGACGTCACATACATGAAAATATGCAGAATATATTACACGTTGAAAGTTTCAGAATTCCCCAGCACTTTATACGATTGATTTTCCTATATATCTATTTAAATAAAATGAGTACTGATTAATTAATTAGATATAATGTATATGTGATTGTATGTACTAAACACACATGAATGTGAAATAGTTATTAGATCAAATGATGAAGCATTAAAACTCATGTAGATCTATTGCAGGGCTTTAAGATTTTTAGTGAAAATGCATAGCAGCAGCATATGGTTCTCCTGTGTTAATATATACACTGTTGCATGCAAGTGACCGTTTCCTTCATGTTTGTATCCACATTATATATGATTTTTACGTACTATTAATTTTTGTGGTCGATATGTTTTAATTTCTTGAGGTCAAATTAGTAATCGTTGTCAGCTTCCATGAAAATTCTGAGTGTGCAAATTCTAAGCATCTTTAATCACATGTGTGTTTGTGTTTTGGTGAATAATAAACACGTGATTAATTTCATTACTTCTGTAAATGAGACATCTTCAAACTTTAAATAAGCATGAGATCGACATCTCAGTCCACGGCCATGAAAGCTGATTCTAAACGTTCTTACAGGTGTGATCGTGATCACGATGTCGTTGCGTTCATCGTTCCGGTACTCCTTACCTTGGTCCAGATCATATATCCGGCTGAAAATCTGTTCACAACACACCCCATCACCATGATCTTTGTTCTCTCTAGCTTACTTGGATACTGCTTGGCCTTCAGCTTCTGGGTACATATAGGTCAAGCTCATAGTCGTAGTCATAGATGTGATGTTAAATATTATTGGTGCTGCATAGCCAAATTGGTGTCTGGTTCAGTTACAGTTGTTTCACTCATCGATCTGGCTTTTGCTGGATTTATGTTCTCGCTGGCAGGCTGTGCTTTATCTTTTGTGGGCGGGTCAGCTGCTGTTGCTAGTGTTTATCTTCCTCCTCAAGCTAGTTCTGCTGCTCCGTCAAATGCTTCCTCCTTTGTTGTGTCCGGGGCGGCCAAATCGGGAAGGGAGGACATATCCACTTTTGCCACTGACTACAATCGATTTGGCCTGAAACATACATATATAATTTATGTGGATTATCCAGCTTTTACACTTTCACGTATGTATATCAATGTTAGAGTCATCAAATTTGTTAGTCAAATTTCTCTAACATTAATGTATTGTGTATAAATTAGACGATACTAACAATAAAGATTTTACGTTAATTCTGGATCTGAATTAAGTTCCAAATTTCACTCAATTGGCGAAAGAAAGTTTTATATGAAGGATCGACTAGCTAAAATACTTATTCGAATTCGAAAACAACTTGAAAGTTTCCGCCTTCTCAATGCAATAAGAAGTTCCTTCCAGCTTGCATCAGCTAGCCTGGGAATCGTCTGAAAGACCAACTATCCATCATTAATCGAATATTCTGAATTCAATGTATAGTTTCATAGAACAGATCGCCTCAGATACTCGAATCAGAAAAGAAGTGTATCTCACACTCGTGGTACTTTTGGTTTCATTTCCTTGTCACTTATACTCACTACTGGAAACAAGGACTAAGGCGACGAAAATTGGAAAGGGAAAATCAAAGTTCGTCGCCTCAACACATTGAGGCGACCAATATTGGATTGGTCGCTTCAGAAAACGAGAGCGACGACTTTTGATCAATAGTCGTCGCTCACATCTTATTGAAGCGACGAATATTGGTTGTTGTCGCCTCCCAATAATGTTTTGTAAACTGTAGCGACGAAAATTCAAAGTTCGTCGCCGACGTAAAATTCAAGCGACGGATTTTATAACTTTCGTCAATATTCGTCGCTGACTTCTTATACGAAGCGACAAGTATTGAGCAATAGTCGTCAATTCATGTTTTGAAATCTGGTCAACCATATTTTCATAGTTTGGAGAGTTGTAGATTTGGCATTTGGTGTCCGATTGACGATTGTAATACATTTTCGGAAAGGAAACAACGCCACGAGTCAAACTCGTAGCTATGCTACGACGTGTGGGCTTTTTTGGGCTTTCGAGTTCGTTTAGGCCCTCAAAACGGCAGTTTAATATGTTTTAAATAAGGTTGACCGCATCGATCGGGGCTCTAACTTTGTCGGATTTAAGTGATTTTTTTACCATAACCGTATTTCATCATAACGATCAAATGTTATTTCACAGTATTTTTCAAAATTTTACTTCTTTTATATAGTTGCTTCGAAAAGTTGTACACTTGAGTATAATCTTATAATCAAGTTATACCGTATTAGTAAGCATGTTGTCGTTATAATGGCTAAATTCACAAAATGAAAAATTTGACCGTCTGATGTGATCGTTATAGTTAAATATGAGTAGAGTATAAAAATCAGCTCGTTTCGTAAACGTTCGACGCTCGATCGAAACGGTCAACCATATTTTCATAAAACTTATCACACGAAAACCCTATTACGTACCTTTAGATGACCTTGTTTCGTCGACTCTTCCAAACATTAAATTCTCAAATAGATGAGACGTAATCAGCCATGTAAAAATTTGGTAACTTTTACCTCCCGATACTATGGTTCCCCATAGAGAGAAATAAGTTTAAATAAGGTTGACCGCGTCGATCGGGGCTCTAACTTTGTCGGATTTAAGTGATTTTTTTACCATAACTGTATTTCATCATAACGATCAAATGTTATTTCACAGTATTTTTCAAAATTTTACTTCTTTTATATAGTTGCTTCGAAAAGTTGTACACTTGAGTATAATCTCATAAAAATTTTATAATCTTTTAAATATTATTGAAGCGACAGATTTTGTATTACTTCGTCGCTTCAGTATAATCAATAAAAATTTTAAAATCTTTTAAATATTATTGAAGCGACGGATTTTGTATTACTTCGTCGCTTCAATTTTATATATTATTAAAGCGACAGATTTCGTCTTACTTCGTCGCTTCAGTGTTGAATCCGCGCCACATGCTGAGAACCAATTAAAACACATTGCGCGGATCACCCTATGAACCGTCAGATTTTCCAGATCTAACGGCCATAATTCAAAGCCTTTTTATATATATTCTTCCCTCTCCTCCTTCCTCTTCACTCCGTCTCCTCCCTTGCCGTCGCCTCCTCCACTGCCTCCCTCCCTCTCGTCCTCCCTCCCTCCCTCCCTCTCCGGCCTCCTCCACCGCATCCCTCTCCTCCGCCCGCTCCTCCTCGCCGTCGCCATCCTCCTCCCTCCCTCCCTCTCCTCCTCGCCGTCGCCGTCGCCGTCGCCTCCTCCACCGCCTCCCTCCCTCCCTCTCCTCCTCCCCAACCCCGCAGCGATGGCAGAGCGCCTGCTCGTTCTCCGACTTCGTCGCCTCCTCCACCGCCTCCTCTGTCGCCTCCTCCACCGCCTCAAAAAACTGGACATAAAATCCATGAATACAAAATTAAACGAAATCGGCGGGAAATTTTTTTAAAACGAAAATGGAGACATGAAGCGACGAACATTGATATTCGTCGCATGAATTTTATCATCTCATACACTCTAGCGACGACTTTTGAACCAAACTTTGTCCCCTCAAATTTTAAGCGACCACCCAAACTTCGTCTCCTAGAATTGGAAGCGACAACCCAAAATTCGTCGCCTCGAATACGAGGAGACGACTCAAACTTCGTCACTCATAATTTGGCGACAAACTTTGAAGTCGTCGCTTGAAATGTCCAAGCGACGACTTTTGTAGCAAAAGTGGTCGTCTCGAATCGAAACGACGAAAACGAAGCGACGACCTCTAGCGACGACTTTTTTGTCTCTTCGGTGTCGAAGCGACGACTTTTGACGACAAAAAGTCGTCGCTTCGTTTGGGTTTTCCAGTAGTGACTGCCGGTCTTGAACTTAGGTTAATTCCCAAGCAATAAGGAAAATGACAACAGAAAAAACGCTTTGGAATATCAAGTTGATCGATCTGCATCAGAATTGTCACAAAGGTAAGGGACGAATATGTACTGTGTCGTCAAAGGTGTACAACGACTACTATTTAAAGGATGAACTCATAGCCTTACCACCTCTTCCCAATCACTCAACATTCATATACACCAAGCAATATTTCTTGCTAGGAGTGGCTGGGAATGAGAACAATGCAGAGCCAAAAGCCTATCAATCATGTCATCAACATGTACTTCACCAACAACAATATTAGTTTGCGGCAGTTTCTGAACCGATCCTCAAACTCAAATAATCCCAATGACATAGTTGCATACCTCATTCCGATCATTCTGACCTTCGTCCAGATCAGATATACATCAGAAGATTTGTTCCAAACACACCCTAAAACCATTGCCGTCTTCATCTCTAGCTTCAGTGCCTACTGCTTGGCCTTTTGGTTTGTAAGCCGTTGTCATAATAATTGTCTTAGAGACACTCGAAAGTACAGGCAATGCTGCAAAGCCCGGATGGAGTTGGGTTCAATCTCAATAACTTCACTTGCCTCGCTTCTGTTTCCAAAGTCATGGCAGCCTTCAGTACTCTTGTTTTTGTGGGTGGGTGAGTTGTTGTTGGTACTGGCCTTGCTCCGGAGATTTCGATGGCAACATCGGATGAGCCCCATTTTGCCCGTGACCACAATGCATTTGCCGATGATTGTCAATAGCGAGTCTCACTATTTCTTTCCAGTGAATGATTGATCGATCTAAGGGGTTGAAATAGTAATCATCGAGTACGACTCGTGAGGCACAGAGGGTTTAGGATCGGAGTTAGGACAATGTTTTGATCCAAACTGGTTTAAACGTATCGAATTCATCAAAAATATGAGACCTGGACAAATAAATTAGCATCACTTGTTAAAAGTCATCATCAGCTTTAAAATTTTACCAAAAACCAACTCCGGTGCGCGCTTTGGATTTTGACAAATTAAAAGAAGGAAAGCTCAAGTGTGGTGATTGTTAACCAGGTGTTGTTTTATATATCATTAATCCACGGCATATATTTTGAATGTTGCGTTGAATGTAGTTTGCATACAAACAATTTGATATATGTTGTACGAGGATCTACGAGTGTAATAATAAACATATATGTAATTGAAGGCAAATGCATGACGTGCTTCTATTGTATTATGGTGGCTACTAGGTTTTCCTGGTCTACTGTAGTAATGTACAGTACTGTTCTTTCCTAGGGAGAGATCGATATTAAACACTTTGCTCCCTGCCTCCCTTCGACTGAAAACAAAAAATAATGAAGAAAGAAAGCGCTTTGTATTTTATTTGTTGCTTACCGGTCTTCAAGAGCTTACCACAGTTGTTCAGTTTCTTTGGATTATCTGCATCTGCATGTGAGCTAAAAGTTACGTAAAAGGTATAGAAAAAAGTTTGATCAATAAGAACAATGTGTTGTAGGAGAAATAGATTGATAAATCTCTCTGTGTTTATTCATTGATAAGGAGGCCTTTATATAGGCATTACATTAAGTATCCCGGGCGAACAGGGATTCCCTATCTAATAGAGTATCTAGACTTCTAGTCTTATTAGGGCAAGACACACCACGGAAGTTACGGAGTTAACCTTGAACACTCCCCCTTGTGTCGTGTCCTCAATGGTGCATGAGCTGTTGCCTCGTTAAAACCTTTGCCAGCAAACAAAAACCTCTTGGGCAAAAATAAAAGCATGGTCTAAGGAAAAAGAGTACAACGCACCAACTACAAGTATGTGAGACATGCATAACTAGGCTCCCCCTGAAGTCTAGATGAGAACTCCCCCTGATAGTCATTCAGTCTTTGAGTTCGGATAAGCGACACATTCCAATGCGCTTTACATGCTTCATAAATGTAGATTTGGGTAGAGACTTGGTGAACAGATCCGCTGCATTTTCTTCTGAGCTTACTTGCTTCACCTGGATATTCAAAGTCTCTTGCTGCTGCTGATTGTAGAAGAACTTAGGCGAAATGTGTTTAGTATTGTCACCCTTAATGTATCCCAACTTCATCTGCTCGATGCATGCAGCATTATCTTCAAATATGCAAGTTGGTCCCATCGTAGTAGACTCAAGTCCACTAGATTCTCGAATGTGAGATATAACTGAGCGAAGCCAAATACATTCTTTGACTGCTTCATGTAGTGCAATAATCTCAGCATGGTTCGAGGAGGTAGCAACAAGGGTTTGCTTGGTTGATCTCCAAGATATCGCCGTATTCCCAATGGTAAAAACATAACCTGTTTGGGAACGTCCTTTGTGTGGATCTGATAAATATCCAGCATCAGCAAAACCTACCATTACATCATTTGGTGTATCTGAGTAGGAGGGGGTATCGCCAAAGCCGTATCGGGACCACGACTTAGCATCCGCGGGTCCGGATAAGTTGGCGGATATGTCTGCAAGATGGCGGATGGATGAACCAAAGCCAGTCTTGGCGGATATGGCTGGCGGATGGCAATCCGAGCCATGGTTTGTGCTGTTAGATGCAAGAAATCGACTAGGTGTCGAATCCTGATGAGTGTATCGATAGTACAAGCCCATGTCAAGGGTTCCTTTAAGGTATCGGAAGATGTTCTTGATTCCAACCCAATGACGTTGTGTTGGCGCAGAGCTAAATCTAGCTAACAAGTTCACAGAGAAAGCGATGTCTGGTCTAGTACACTGAGCTAAGTATAACAAAGCTCCAATCGCACTAAGATATGGATATTCAGCTCCCAAGACCTCTTCGTCATCTTCTTTCGGACGAAAGGGATCTTTGTTGATATCCAGACTTCTAACGACCATGGGAGTGCCTGTAGGATGCATAACTTTGTCCATGTTAAATCGCCTGAGCATCTTTCGGACGTATGCAGACTGGTGTATAAAAATTCCACCACTTCGGTGCTCTAGTTCTAAGCCTAGGCAAAACCGAGTCCTTCCCAGATCTTTCATCTCGAATTCGGATTTCAAATAGCTAGCGGTCTCATTGATCTCATTCAGAGTTCCAATGATGTTCATATCATCGACATAGACGGCTATAATGGCAAATCCTGAACTTGTTCTCTTTATGAACACACAAGGGCACAACTCATCATTCTTGTATCCTTTCCCAATCAAGTAATCACTTAACCGTGTGTACCACATCCTACCAGATTGTCGGAGTCCATATAGAGATCGTCTCAACCTGATAGCAAATGAACTTCGTGGTTTTTGCTCACTTGACTTGGGTAACGAAAGTCCTTCTGGCACTTTCATGTACATCTCCGTATCTAGGTCCCCATAAAGATACGCAGTTACAACATCCATAAGCTGCATATTGAGTCTCTCTGAGACTACCAAACTTATTAAGTATCGGAAGGTAATAGTATCCATGACAGGAGAATACGTCTCCTCATAATCAATTCCAGGGCGTTGAGAAAAACCTTGCGCCACGAGTCGAGCTTTATATCGCTGGACTTCGCCATTCTCATTGCGCTTTCTGACAAAGACCCATTTATGTCCAACAGGCTTCACGTTCGGCGGTATAGGCACAACCGGTCCGAATACTTGCCTTTTCTTTAGAGAGTCTAGTTCAGCCTGGATTGCTTCTTCCCACTTCGGCCAATCCGCCCTACGTTGACATTCATCAACAGTGCGGGGTTCCATATCGTCGTCGTCAATGACTTCTTGAGCAACGGCGTAAGCGAATGCATCATCGATATACATGGAATTTCTTTCCATCAGATTGTGCATGCATAAGTAGTTTAGTGAGATTTCCTTGTTCTCCAACATCAACAGTGAGTCTGAGGCGTCCCCCAGATGATTCAGAGTTGATTCTTGGACATAGGTATAGTCGGAGACAATCTCGTGTGACGGCGTCACAGTATCAATGATGAACGGATCGCTTTGTGCCTGGACACATGTCCTCTTTCTAGGTACATTGTCTTTGGAACCGATTGGTCTCCCCCTCTTTCTAGGAGGATCCGAAGTCGACGCCGGCTCTCCACTTGGAGGTGCCGAGCCTAGGCTGCCGATGGCACCTAGGGCTGCGGGTCCGAGACCGGCGGCGCGTGCTCGCGTATGGCGAGGAATGTTAAGCCTTGCAGGTACATTCGCAGCAGGTATGGTTGATCTTGTCACTTTCGCAATATCAGTAAAGGAGTCGGGCATCGTATCCGCCACCTTTTGTAGTTCTAATATGCGTTGTATTTCAGTCTCACACTGAGACGTACGGGGATCATAATGAGACATAGTGGGAGAGAACCACGTCAATTCCTGACGTTCATTTGGGACGGATGCGGCCCCATCTCCCCCTAACGGCGGGAAGGATGTCTCATCAAAGTGACAATCTGCAAATCTTGCAGTAAACAGATCACCTGTCATAGGCTCTATATAGCGGACAATAGTTGGTGCTTCATATCCAACATAAATAGCTGATCGTCGTTGTGGACCCATCTTGGTACGCAGTGGAGGCGTGATAGGCACATATACGGCACAACCAAAAGTACGCAGATGCGAAATATCAGGCTCGTAACCAGTTACCAACTGGTACGCACTAAATGGTTGGCTATCTGTGGGTCGTAGACGAATAAGCATAGCTGCATGTAATATTGCATATCCCCATGCCGAAACTGGCAAGTTTGTGGCCATGACAAGAGACCTAGCTACAAGCTGTAGTCTCTTGATAGCGGCTTCTGCAAGACCGTTCTGAGAATGAACGTGGGGTACGGGATGTTCAACTTCAATCCCAACTGACATGCAATAGTCATCAAAACACTTTGAGGTAAACTCTCCAGCATTATCCATTCTGATGGACTTAATCGGATTGTCCGGGTGGTGAGCCCGAAGCTTAATAATTTGAGCTAGGAGTTTAGCGAATGCAGCATTCCTCGTGGACAACAACGCTACGTGTGACCAACGCGTTGATGCATCAACCAGAACCATGAAATATCTAAATGGTCCGCATTCTGGTGTTATAGGTCCACAAATATCACCTTGTATTCGTTGTAGAAACGGAATATTCTGTTTATTATCAATAGCAAAAGATGGTCTTGCTTGAAGTTTTGCTAGTGAACAAGCTTTGCAAAACGAACGATGAGCATTAGACATCGCTACAGAAGCATGAGAAGCAGGAGGGGGCCGAACCTCTCCTTGGAGCTGAGAGGCGGCTATCGACGGCACGGCCGAGCCGAGGCCGAGGCGCCCTCTGTGCTTTTGTGATCGGAAAAATGGATGACCGTGGGAGCATTTCAAAATACGGATCATCAGATCACGACCCGGATGACCGAGTCTATCATGCCAAAGCTTATAAGCATCAGAATCACATAATATAACAACATGAGATTCGTTGGCTCGAATGGTTGTGAAATACATGCCATTGCGAACTCGCTTACACTTCTCCACAATGCGAGTGCGCATAGATTGAGTGGAGGTGATCAACAGATATTCAGTTCCATCTTCAACATAAGTGCTGAGGTGATAGTCATTGTCACGCACATCCTTGAAAGCTAGCAAGGTTCTTGGCGCCTGAGGCGCATATAGGGCGTCCTCTACCCGAATCTCAGTGCCATTTGGCAGTAAGAATTGAGCAGTGCCACGACCCTTAATTACGGGTCCAGTTCCTGTCATCGTAGATAACGACGATTCTCTTGGCGTAAAATCCGAAAACAATTGCCGATTTCTCAGAATCGTGTGAGTTGTTGCACAATCCAACAAACACACAATCTCGCCTTGATACATCTACAAAAACACTGTAAATTGAATCAATAGTCTACTTTAGACTTTGGCGAACACTTTAAAGTAAGTGTACTGAAACAATATATCATCACAAAATGAAGTGCATTAAGGCCAATAACATAGCCATGGCAACGACAAAACTTGAGAGAAAGAGATAAGCCGCATTTTAATCACCGAGTATCACCATTGATAATCATAGCCTAGGTCAGAGATTGAGACCGGACACCGTCGTAGGTGGCGTGGCCGAGCCAAGACCGAGGCCAAGGCAAAGGCCGGAGCCAAGCCAAAGCCGAAGCTGTGGTAAGGCCAAAGCGACCCAGAGGCCGAGCCGAAGCAAGGCGAGTGGTGAGAATCGGTCAGGCATCGAGGCAATGCGATGCGACGGTTGAGCTAAATCCGAAGCATGGCGAGTCCGAAGACACTTCGTTGCCGAGCCATTGATGCAAAAGTTGCATTTGTTCGATAGGCTATCGATTGTTGGTTTCAAAAACCGGATTCGGTGCTGAGCCAAGCTGGCGAATGGCCATGGCGAGTGAGGGCTAGCGAGTCGCGGCCAAGCGCTTATGGGCTTTGGCGAGCGAGGCATGGCGGATCGCAGCCAAGTTGGCGGATCGCGGATCTCAGATCAGTTGGCGAATAGCGGATCGCGGATCACGGATCGCGGATCTTGGATCGCGGATCGTGTATCGCAGCTCGCGGATGGCGTATCGCGCATCGCGGCTCGCGGATGGCGTATCGCGTATCTCTCCTTTTGTCTTTTGTGATTTTTCCGGATACGAGTTAACATCACCAGAATTTTGGTGAACTCAAAATAATTATGCCATTGATAATTGGACGTATTGAACCAATTTTGCTTTCAGGGATGTAAAAATCTTAAATCATTCGTAGAATAAGATAGATTTTATTGATGACAACTCAAGAATACATCAAGGTTGTTCTAAATAGAACGACTTATCGAACAAAGTCGTGATTTATTGACTATTTTGTCAAAATAACAATCAAAATCAAACTTGAACACGTATCTCATGACCTAAGTCAAATACTTATTCATAGTCTGGAGTATCATACTCCTGAGTCCTACGTTTCTTGGTAGGTTGGAAGTCATCGATGGCGAAGTTCGTATCTTCCTCATCGTATACTTCTTCCTCAAAGTCTCCTACATAGTGTGCTTCTTGTTCTATGTATTTTTTGTGTTTCTTGTAAGCGGCTTGAATATCTCTGCTTGCTATGCAATCGCGTTGGAGATGATTCATAGAACCACATTTGAAGCAAGGAGCCGAAGCATTGTTCGGCGTATGGCCACCACGCCTGGGACCGGAACCAAAACTGTTCCTCCCTCTGGGAGCGGCGGCTCTGCCATCATCCCTTGTCCAAGAAAGCGGTCGGCCACGGCCGACGCCTCTTCTCCCTCCTCGTCCGCCACGTATTGCTCTTGGCGTACGTGGTGGCGGTGCTTGACGTTCATGAGGTTGATGCTTCTGCTTAAAAGCTTTACCACGGGCTTGATGAGATTCCGCAATGAATTTCGGTCCTCGAGGCCTCTTATTGGTGGTAAGAATCAACTCATGGTACCTCTCCTTTCTCTGAAGCACATTCATCAAATCGCTGAAGGTTTTGATAGTGCCTTTCTCGCGGAGATCGCGGTACTGATGCGACAACATGGACGCAGATTCTGGGAACGTTGTGAAAGTCTTCTCCATCATATCATCATCGGTCTTTTCGACCCCACAAAAGCTCAAATCAGATTGCAAGTTTAGCATAGTCTGATGATATTCCTGGACGGAATCAAAATCCAGTAAGCGGATTTGCTCCCAATCAGACATGAGGTCTGGGAGTTGTGCGTCATGCACATTGTCGAAGCGGTCCTTGAGGATATCCCATAGCTCTTTGGGATCAGTTTTCCTCAGGTATTGCTTCTTGAGCGTCGGATGGATATGGCGCCTGAGAAACATCAGGGCTTGTGCTTTCTGTTCAGGAGAAGCGTGTAAGCTTTCATCCTCAGGAGGGTTGATGGTGGCAGTAAATCTTTTACCAATGAAAGTGTTCTCAACATCTGAGACCCACCTCTTGTATTCCTTGCCTTGGACATCCAAGATGTCAAATTCTGGACGCTGAGTGTCAGCCATCTACAGAACACAAACAGGGAGACGTTAGTATGTTTGAATACTAATCAAGTTTGATTGTTCTTTTAGAACAGTGCCAAGATATATCATGGTCACATAAATCGATGCTTAACGTGACTTCAAGTCACAATCGATATCTTCCCTTTGTTTTCTTTCCAAAAAAGAATAATACGTTATGGTTCACAGTGACATCACAGTCACAAGCATAACGGTGGCCGGTAACATCACAGTTACCCCAATAAACGTTGGCACCGGGGTGACTAAATCCCCGTATGCCGTCCCGAGAAGCGATATAATCGGGATGAAGAAGCAGGGACACGGAAAGGTCCCGGAAGAAAACAAAACCCAACTATTGAAATTTTCATAAGCGGGAACGTTTATAAAAATATTTACCTCTTCAAGAGAAGCTTGATCAAACGAAACTTGACTCTTGGGGAAGCTTGTTTTCTTCGATTTTTCTTGATTTCTTCTCAACCACGAATAAGGGTTCGCGGATCGCTTGCTTGGCTTGCGAGCAATTTTGATATTCTGGCAGATGCGTGCAAAAAGTAGCACGCAAGGGAGAGCTGATGGCGAGCGGGTTGTCTGCCTAGAGGCAGAGGAGGAGCAGTACTCGAAGGTACAGTGCGGCAGGCGAACAGCGCAGATGCTGCTGAGAAGAGGCCGACGGTGCGGAAGAGAAGAATCGGCGGCCGACGGTAGGTTAGGGTTTCTAGGGCTTATTAGACGGGAGGCTAGAGCAACGTGCTGATAACGTGTTGTAGGAGAAATAGATTGATAAATCTCTCTGTGTTTATTCATTGATAAGGAGGCCTTTATATAGGCATTACATCAAGTATCCCTGGCGAACAGGGATTCCCTATCTAATAGAGTATCTAGACTTCTAGTCTTATTAGGGCAAGACACACCACGGAAGTTACGGAGTTAACCTTCCTTGAACACAATGTTATTAGCAAACATAATTAAACTTTTCTAATCCATTTGAAAGTTTGGAATGTTACATGCTGACACAATGTAGCCTTATATTTCTCACTAAAACGCTTAGCTGACCTCACAGCCCCATTTATTAACTCGCACATTGCTTTATATTCACTCTTTCGATATAAATTTCAATTCCCTACACCATAGAATTTCAATTTCACTACACTTACAACAATACATAACCACCATCATTCCGCCCATAAAAAATAAAAAGAAAAAGAAACAATTAAAAATTGATTTGAACCCAGATACATTTAACCCAAACAGATACACCCTTTAAATGAAACTCCAATTTCTGAATCGAATTGCACCAACAAATTCAAACCCTAAAGCTCAGAGAAAGAGAGTGAAAGAGGAGAATATTACCAGACGTCATCACGGTGGATCGAGACCCAAATCAACGGAGACGGAGATTGGGCCGGCGATCAGATCTGCGAGATTTGGAAACAAAAAAAATGAAGGACTTTTGAATTGCGAGAGTAACAATGGCGTCTGCTGGTGTTTGGTTTGAAGAAGAAGAAGATGAAGTGTGACAACTCTTCCGGTGTGTATAAATTGTATTCCTCGCGTGTTATATTTTATCTATTGGGCTTAGTCCAGCTTTGTAGTAGGAATTAAAGGCCCATCCGGCCCAAATTGTTTTCTCCTCCAATCCTCTTCTTCAATCTATCAATTGTAAATTAGTCAGCACCTTCTATGTAGCAAAAGAATTGTAAAGAATTGGAGAAGAAAACAATCCATCAGCAATCCATCAGGAAAACATTGTCAACTATTCGAGGAGAAAACATAAACTAATGGAGGTGAAAGCAATCCATCAGCAATCCATCAGGAAAACATTGTCAACTATTGTAGGAGAAAAGAATGCATCAGCAATCCATCAGGATACTTTTGCCACATAGAAGGTGTTGACTATTTTACAATTGATGGATTGAAGAAGAGGATTGGAGGAGAACAAAGGAGGAGGAGAAAACAGCTTCTAAGAATCCATCAATTGTAAATTATATAATAATATCGACTAAGCTTATAGTTGAAACTTGAAGGCTATAAATATTCGATCCCACTTTCATTATTTTATCTCCACAACAACAGCATCCTCCGTCTTCTTCTTCTTCTTCTTCAGTACTCTGTGTAAAACCAAGTACGATACTTAAGAAAAATGGCTATTTATTGTTTTTATATTGGAATTAGTAATCCTTCAAATGCCAATGTGTTCTTCTTCGTCAACAATCAGCAGTACACGAACCCATTTTTCATCTGTTCTAGCCATCACGACGTTGTTGCTTTCACTGTTCCGATAATCCTCCCCTTCATCCAGATCAGATATCCAACAGAGAATCTGTTCCAAACTCACCCTATCACTATCATCCTTGTCCTGCTTAGTTTACTTGCATATTGCTTGTCCTCAATCGGATTCCGGATGCATATAAGCCAAAGTCATGAAGTTGATTCTGCTCGATCTGCTGGAGTTCGTAACTAGTGCAGCCGGGGCATGATGTTCATTGGTTTTGTCTTAGTTTTGTTACTCACTGCACTTCTTTTTCCGGTCATCTTATGGATATGTCCGTTCGTACTGTTGCTGCTGCCGACACTTCTTGGTTTAGTCTTGCTGCTAGTAATACCGTTGTTGGTGGTTAAATTCCTTCGCGTCGTAAAGAGCCAAAGAAGGAGACTTCCACTTTTATCACTGACGTCAACTTATTAATTTGCCGCGCCAATAGTGAATACAGTCTTCTGCTGTTGCCAAAATAATTATAACAATTTTCATATGGAGATGTCATACTACTCATAATCTCATATGATCATATTGCAATTGGGATCCAAGAAGAGTAACGCAAGATGATAAATCTGTCTACCAAATTAAGGCTAGCTAAGATTGTGATTTGTGAATGTCTGAATGAGATCGATAATGAAGGTCCTAGAGGGGGGGGTGAATAGACTCTGAAAACTTTTTCATTCGATTTTGCTCACAGAGATAGCAATAGTTGGGGCTATCCTGTATAGCAGAAATACAATGACTAAAAAGTATAAAGGTGCAGCAATAAACAAACAACACCAAGATGTTTTTTACTAGCAGAAACTCTGCATCAGGGAGAAAAACTGAATCTGTCAAGGACACTTCATGAAGTTGTTGCATTACCAATCATCATCTCATGATATGCAACATGATATATGAGTTTTGAAAAGATTTTGTTCAAGCTCAAAAGATTATAACACACATATAATCCTGAGCTAATTTGAACAATGCAAGATACATATAAACAAGATCTCAATAGAAGAGAAATAAATGATATGGGTTGTGTCCAGCTCTAAGATTTATAATCAACAAATGGAAGACTTAGAGCAAATGGACATGCAGGGAAATAAACCACAATCAAAGAAAATGTAATACTACATTTTGAATAACCACCAAGTAAAGAGATTTATGCCCCTTTATATAGGCATGAGTGAGGCTCCATGGGAGCACACAAATAGCCAATAAAAACTAAGAAGAATATCTTCCTAAAGTAGAAAGATATTAACAAGAGGGGACATAATCTCTCTTGTATTTAATGAGGCATGTGGAGCATTTAATGAAGCATGAGGAGCATTTAATGAAGTTAGATATTTTCCACTAAGTGAAAGAGTTCCAGAAAAGTATCCAACTTCAAAAGAAAAAGATCTTTACCCAATGAATAAACCAAGAAAATATCTTCTTATCAATGAGTATATTAAGCAGTACATAAGTCCTAGGATGGCAGACAAAAGTCCTATCCTAAATGAAAAGTCATGAGATGTACATGCATGATTTTACTTGAGTTCAACGAGATCGTGTTGGTTCTTCAACTTGATCTTTAACTTCAGACTTCACTTGATTGAGCTTAATATACTAAGTTGGTTGTGTTTTGTTAAATACAAGGATTGTCAACATATGTTATACCAACAATCTCCCCCTTTGACATTCCTCAACAAAACACACATTGACTATCGTAAACTAGTCATATTAACTAGAAAACAGCCAGAGTAATCACAGCACCCAACCTGCACAACCAATCACACAAGAGCAAGTGAAGTAAGAGGAAGATATATGATAAGTTAAACATCATGATGACATATGCATCATATATCACGGGCATCATAAAACCCTGCATAGTCAATAACTACTTCTCCCCCTTTTTGGCAAGGAATGTCAAAAGGAGAACATTAAATCCAGATGTTCAAACAATGAAACAATAGCCGAGAATGATAAGGTGATATAAACATATTAAAAACATCACAATTACAAGAAATGTAATGACATAGAGGCATCAACCTCATCACCACCAGCTTTTTCATCATAATCCTCAGTATCAGAGCTAATATGGCTCATCTCCATATAGAAAGAGTTTCTCAAAACTTGAAGAAGATACCAACTTCAAGGATTTCTTTCCAGGGACACAAAGACATCTTTGTATCCTGAGTAGCTGAAACTTTTGATTCAAAAGACTTCGAGGGAAGCAAGGAAGCCTAGACATTGGAAGCGGAAGCTTAAGAAAAATATTTGGGTTCTTCCTGATATTCCAGATTAGAGCTAGAGGAACCAGTCACACAAGATGACTACAGAGATAGGCTCCTTGACACAAGTTTCAATTTCTTCTACTCAGATTTTGAGAAAGCCTCATCTGAAGATGGGAAAGATCCCTCCTATCTTTTCTCAGACTACAAAAAACTTTGATACAAGAGGGGTTTGAATGGACTGCCATTCGTTTCAATGAGAAGAAGAGAAAATATAGATATCTCATAGATTGAGAGAGTGGTGCAGTTACAACAGCATGCATAAGCATATGAGGCAACACGATATATTATCGATGAGAGCCTTGAGAAGTACAAACCTACTCACACCTAAAATCAACTATCTTAATTTCAACTCTCACATTAAGTGGGACACTTGTTAACCCATGTATCGCATAGACACAACTTATCCTTCATAGGATCATCTCATAGCATAGAAACAAAAGTACTAACAATACTCACATACACAAAAAAAAATGTCTTTTCAAACTTTTTCAACAACCTTAATTTGAAGGATAAATGATGAATGTGTGCAACACATGATTTCAATTTCTCCCCCTAAGAACATGCCTAGGATACACATTGCTTTTTGTACAAAACAACAACACAAAAAAAAACAAATAAGGAGCAAATTGACTAGTCACCCAATCTAGGATACAAACACCTTTTCGGATCCCGTAATTTTATAGGTAGTCAAAACATAGACTCACAAAGCAAGACACCTACACTTAATTGTTCAGAACACTCTTTTAAGATAAACATGTAGGTGTGACTGAGATAAATCAGTATGATCCAATTTGCAACTACAAAGTCATCAAATGTGAGTATGTGAAATGATTCAAATATGGGGCTTTAGCATGTGACCAACTAAGATGAAATCTGGGATAACATGAATTCCAGAATAGTACAAGACATTCCCATCCTTATGTCACCAAAGCCATTTTCAACCTTATAACACCAAAGATATATCAATTCAGTTCATAGGCAAATTTGCCTATTCAATACTTTATCTTTAGTTTAAGTCCTTCTGGAAAATCGTTCTCATAGAGTCATATTATAAAAGGGTCAATATTGACAAACACCTCGACCCCATTGAAGGATAAAATGCATTCTAAGAATCCTCACTGATCCATATAGCGAAACATTCACCAATGGCTCCCAAGTCAGTTGACTTTAGGGCATTAAGTATAACAAGGATGCTCCTAAGGGTAAACCGTTCAGATCAAGTGATAGAAACAACAATATTTCATATTAATCTTGAATTCAAAGTAATCAACCACCGGGGTGACCAAACTATTCATATTTCTGCCCACCGTTGTATCGTAGTAGTGACCAAGGCATGTATTCTCAGAATAGCATGGCCAATATCACACAAAATTCATCATCCACCGGGGTGACCAAACCATTCTCGTTTCTTCCCACCCTTATATCGTTGTTACGATCAAGGAATGTATACTTTGAGAATAGTCTGGCCAATATCAATCCATAAGCCTCATCTCAATTAAATCACAATGCTTAAAGCAGCCCACAAAGATTTTCAAGTGATGCAAGTAGTGATACAAGCAAGTAGGGTTACTTCTGACTTGTAGTGAGATGAAGACCACAATTAATAAACATTATGCATACAGATGCACACAAACATGTGGACTTAAGAGTGTACCAAACAAAAGATGTATGGACACTTACTTAGGTTAAGTTCAGAAACTACGCAGGGATATTAACTCATCCTTGTATCCTGAGTGTGACATAGAACCCCTCAAGAGCACAAACAAAAAGTATATATATTTTCAATGGAACTTTAATCATGCTTAGAAATATATACAAACACATACTTTTGGGGAGAGTCTAATCCATATCACACACACCAATGGCGTTTAAAGGCTTTTAGAAAAATGAAGGTTGTCAAGAGGTTTTAGAGACCAAAATTGCACATTATTTCTCAAAAGATATAAAACACATACCAAACAAGTTCTTATCAATCAAATTTCTAGTAGAATAATACCTAACATCAATATGCATAGTTCTAGAATACAACATAAGATTCTAGAGATATATATGACAAAGGTATTATCACAGAAAAGGATAGAGTACCTTGTATGAATCCTCAGTTGGCCAACATATGCTTGATCCACAATGGTTGCGTGCACCAACTTGTTGAAACAATGTCCTCGGCTTGTGCAATCGAAAGAGGAACATGTATGATCACATCATAAGTCTCCCCCTCAAGCTCATCCGCATATAGTTCATGAATAATGACAAATGATGAACTTGAGTCAGGAGTGATGTCCATGTTGTCATCCTAACTATTAGCAACAAACAACTGGGATAACATGAGTCCCACTTATCCCTTCCAAGAAAGTCTTCAAATCCTCAGTTTGGGCAGTAATGAGCTTCTCGAACTCACACATATCAGCAGTGATGGCCTTGCCCATGGAACACTTATCCTCAAACTTGAGAAAAGTCTGCTCAAAGAGAATCCAAATAAACGTTGCATTTGAGCAAATGACTTGGCAATGGTGATACCATCGACAACAGGAATCACTGGAGCATAAACATTTTCATCTCAAGCGTGGACTCCTGCCTCAAGTCACAACTGAATACTCAAAATGGAAGGACCAAAGAGCAGCTCTTGGTCATACATTGAGGGATAACAAACCTTCTAATAGCCTGAAACATGTAGTACTCAGCTAGAAGTATAAGAAAATCTTCAATTCCTCAATTTTGGGCAGTAAGAGTTCATTGAAACCTATCACTTCAGTATTAATGGCCATCGTCAAGGGGAGTCACTAGAGCTGAAATATCTTCACTCCAAGCTTGGATTCGAACCTTAAGGTATAACTGAATACTCAGAACATAAAGACCAAAGAGCAGCCCTTGGACATATGCTGAGGGATAACAGACCTTCTGATATCCAAATCATGTGATACCTGACTGGCAGGATAGGAAAGTCTTGAGTGCAGAGGTAATCAATGAAAGCAGCTTGCCGCTAAGGGATGTTGCTGGTCTGAGCGATGAGATAAGAAATCTCATAGTCTTCTACAATTCTTTCATGAACTTAAGTTCCTATGTCATAAGATTCACCCTAGAGAAGATTGATAAGGCCCTCACCAATTTCAAACATGTGACAATGTTCTTGTCAGCAGAGGGAAATATTTTGGAATCACAAAGCTTTTCAAAGACAATGACCCTCCATATAGTATAGGAAGTAAAGATGGTCATAGCTTCATTATTCATAAAATGAACCATCGAAGGGATAGATGATACCTCAGCCATATTTTACATGATACACAACAGGGCCGTGGTATCCGTTCCTGAAAGAACCTTGGTCTTGATAGATGCTGCCTTAGCAGAAGCTGTAGATACCCTAACGTGACACTTGGTTCTATCTAAGGATGGCATATCATCTTTCTGTCCATGTTCCACATATGGAATGGATCAAGTTACAGCAGCAGAGGTAGTGAGTGCAATAGCTGTAAACTACAGAGCCGATAAAGACAGTGTCGGCTTGTAATTGTTTTGCACTAGACATTTCCAGATATGCAGGGTGTCTGGATGGCAAGCGACTCATCTCTCCTACCCTTTTAACGGTCTTTATCCTCATATGAAGATTTCTCATTTGGGATGACAGCAGCAACTGTTAACCATTCTGTGGAAGCACATGGAGTTGGTTCTGTTCATACATACCACCAGATTTATGAGAACACATAAAGGCCGTCATTTATGGCCAGATTGAAGAGAAATATCATTATAGACTAATATGCTCAATTGTGCAAATCATAACCAATAAATACTCCATTATCAAAGCATACCAATAAGGAATACTCCCTTGTCAAATCTCCTAAGGCATCTTGTGAAAAAGACACGATTCACAATATAAAAAGCCTTGTTAATAGCTTCAGCCCAAAAAGGAGTGTGGATGGCCCGAGTCCAATCTATCCCAGAATCTAAGAGAATAGATTCAGTCTCAATGAATTTCTCATTAGACATGGGAGCTCGCCTAATAGTGGATGATGCATCGGGGTCTTGTTCTTGTTCAGACACAGAAAGACAACTATGAGAGCATATAAGAGAATCATTGATAGCACGATTTACCGTTCCCATCAATTCCAATGATCTCTTTTTACATAAGAACAACAAATGATGTTCCAATGATCACACTTGACATCTCTCCTTTATGAAGCTCATAGAGAGTCTTGAGAGGTTGACTTGCAAATCATTATATTCAAAGTATAACAGACAATGGACATATCTTTTTCCCAAAAGGAATGAGGGATGTCAGAGGCATTAAGCAACACCTTACTCAAGCTAACAAGAGCACCACCAATCCCAAATGTTGGGATGTAACAGGAGTAGAAAAATCATGATGCACACCAAATTCCACATAATAAACATGGAATAAGACATTTAAAAATTATTGAGCCATGATCAGACCTAAGTCTATAGTTAGCATATCATCAAACAACTCCTCAATTGTGACTCCTTTCGGCAAAGCTGAAATGATTTTCAAAAGTCTCAAATTTCTTAGCTTAAATATTTAAACCCATATGAGACTTCGAAGAAAATCACCAAATACGAACATATATTTCTTTCTAACCATGCCTTTTCAGTTCCAATATATCCTACCAAATCTTGATGCAACAAATCAAGCACATTAGAAGCAGGTTAAGCACTAAGTGAAGCATAAGGAAAATGATTCAGCTTACCAGTTTTGCAATCCTCAGCCATACCTATGGGATACCAGTGAGCATAGGTATTCGTCTGACACCTTCTTCAATGGATAACATCATACAGACTTGAGGACATAGGTTGCACATACACTTGTGCTAAGGAGCAAGAGTGTCCTCACATACCATTAATCGAAAGCACAATTGAGGCGTGCAGATCACATGAGTAAGAACTCAATTATATTGGGCTTTTATTCTCACACCTCTAACAAAAATTTACCCTTACCATCAAGAGTGAAGCATTTGGCACAATCAAAAATGACAAACACATGTTCATCAACACTTTAACTCATAAAATCCAGACTGGGATGCCAGGAGTGTTAACTGTCTTATGACCTATAATTTCAGCTTTGGCACCATCACCAAACACAATATGTTCACATAGATGTGAATCATTTTGGATCACAAGTCATGTACATGCAACAACCACAGCACACATATCAAGAATCATACAATCTTGCAATGTATGTTGTAAGGACAATATAGCATACAACAACCATACTATCCTTGGATCCCTAACTTTGTCTCCTCACTTTTTGTTAATTTAACGAGAGAATATCAATCTTAGTGAGCAAAGACATAAAGCAGAAAACAACTCAGTATACTAATCAAGTATACACTTAAAAGAATCATTGTTCTTGAAAAACTCATCTTAAATGGCCAAAACAACAAAAACCACCAATTTCTCAATATGGCATGAAGATGGTTCGGACTCACAATTACTCCAAATTGCTTTTGAAAACATATGTGGGGTGCATTATTCCTTTTCAACCCAGTTAACAACTATGTGATTTATATCACCACACCCAAAGCACTTTGTCATCTTTTTGAAAAGAAAAATACTTTGACCTGGAATGCCTAAAATTTGAGGTATCACAGAATCTAGGATACCTAGAGGGCAAACCTTTTTAACAAAAAAAAAAACAACCAGAAGTAGAAAGATTTTGCTTCATGAAATATTTTTCAAAACGTTTTGTCAAATAGACAAACAATCCGAATTCAAGAAACAAACATTCAAGGTGTTGAACATTTACCTTAAAATTTACTTTTGCACGTAGTGGCTAGGATATCCTGAGCTTGCTTTGCAATCGGACAATGAATGATTCTTTGACACTGTGTCAGAGAGAGCAGAGAAGAAGCTGTAAAAGCATTGGTGTTCATCCAAGCAATATCACTCCATTAAGCTTCAGATATTGGGATAAAAATCTCAAAACCTTCAGCAATGAGTTCCATGGAAGCATTACCTTCATCATCAACCATAATCCACTATTTCCTACTATCTTTAGGAAAAGAGGAAAATAATCATCATAAATTTCCATTATAAATCCGTCCCAAAGTAAAGTGGACGTTAATGGAAGTTAGGCCTTTACCCCAAGCCATTCTCGGCTAACAGAGGATCTCACCAGCATAGCTAGTGGCCGCTCTGATACCACTTGAAGGTCTTAGAGGGGGGGGTGAATAGGCCTTGAAAACTTTTTCGTTCGATTTTGCTCACAGGGATAGCAGTAGTTGGGGCTATCCTGTAAAGCAGAAATACGATGACTAAAAAGTATAAAGGTGCAGCAATAAACAAACAACACCAAGATGTTTTTTACTCGCAGAAACCCTGCATCAGAGAGAAAAACTGCAGCTCCCAACTCTTGGAGAGCAAAACTTCTTCACTATGACACACAACACTTATTACAAGTATGTAGCAACATGGATAGTTGACCGTGGTACTATCCTGCCTACACTCTATCTAGTCTACAATATGTTCTACCTCACTTGTCTCTCAAGTGTTTGTTCACAAGTAAGATGCAGAAGTTCCAACTCAAGATCTCAGTTACACTCAACTGAATCTGTCAAGGACACTTCATGAAGTTGTTGCATCACCAATCATCACTTGATTGAACTTAATACACTAAGCTGGTTGTGTTTTGTTAAATATAAGGATTGTCAAGATATGTTATACCAACAGATAAAGTATCTGCTAGCTTGTCTATCGGATCATAAGTTGGAAATTCTGTTCGTATGTTAGTTTTCTTTTTGGCTAGATATGTACGTCCATTTGTGTAGTCCAATAATACATCAGCGTTATATATCAAATTTAGCTTGTACGATAATATATAACTGTGTAATGTATCATCCAGGATCATCATATATAGTATGGATCAGACATATAACTAGTTTACTATTTGACGTCTGTAACCAATGTGTAGATCAGTTATAACTCTTTTAATTGAAGCATTTTCTTTTAAAATGGACAATAATGTACGTCAAATGTTTTGTTGCGATGATAGTCACCAACTCAATACAATTATATATCTCACTCGAACATTTCTCATCTGTTAATATTCGGAGACCGTTTCTGGTTTTTCATCACTCACATAACATACCATCTCACGTTAATACTTTTCTTGTACTTTTCACTACCAAAAAATTAGACAAAAGCCACATTTATAATGTTGGCTTTGGTGGTGCGGCCAACAAAAAAAAAACTCACATAAATCATGAAATGTGGCTTTTTTTTTTTAAAACACCCCACACTTTATCATTAAATGTGGTTTTTCATTAAAAAAACACCCATATTTAATGAAATATGTGGGAGTTTTTTAGGTTAGCCACACCAACAAAGCCCACACTACAAATGTGGCATTTGTCCACATTTTTTATATCAATTTATTATTACAAATCACATTGGTAATTGTCAGAGGGTTCTAGGTACACTAGGGTTGTGACAGTATCGTACTAAAAGTCAAGTAATTATTCATGGATCCACACAAAATTAGCATAAGCCAATGGCATCCTTTTTAATTTTTGGTCTTTTAAATGCTAATTTAGAGCATTTCTAGCAAAGTTGTCAATTTACTTTTTTCTTTTAAATTTATTAACTTCATAGAGAAAAGTGAGCTCCAGCAGAAATAATTAAAATGCTAAATGTAGCAAATGGTTAATTTGAGGGGCAAATATAGCAATAGAGGAGAGATAATTTGGCAAAAAACTAAATTTCTGTTGTAGGAGAAACAATATAGATGCAAAACGTTACTTTATTGATAGATAAGGAGGCCTTTATATAGGCATTACATCAAGTATCCCGAGTAATCAGGGATTCTCTATCTACTAAGGTAACTACTATTCTAGTATTAGGTCAAGACACACAACGAAAGTTACAGAATTAACCTTTCTTGAACACTCCCCCTTGTGTTGCGTACCTAATGTGACACTGTGCATAACATGTTGCTTCACTAAAACCTTGCCAAGCAAAACAAAACCTGTTGGGTAAAAATAAAGAGATTGGTCGAAGGGAAAAGAGCACAACGCACCAACTACAATTGAAGATTACATGTGAGGTAGACTCCCCCTGATGTCTACATGACAACTCCCCCCTGATTGGTAACTCAATCTAGGAGTGTAAATTAATGACGTATACAAACGCTCCTCACAAGCTTCAAAAATAGGCGTGGCCAATGATCGAGTCATTGAATACGGCCACATTATCTTTGTATTAGACCAGCTACACTTAGCTTTACTTGGTCTTAAGGAAGAAGGTTGCTTAACAACTCAAAACTAGAGTTCGTGTTGAAAATCAGATTCACGCGCAGCATGACCTTTGTGCACTTAAATAGTCATAACTCCTTCGATACAGTAGGTATGAACGAACCGTAAAAAGTTCTGGAAACTAGACACCCATATCTTTTCAGTAATATAAAGTACACAATGTGGTTCATCCTGAGCTGACCACAAAGCTCTGTAGAAGGTGACTGATCTGCAAATTACTGGACGGATTCGTCCTTCTTTGCTAAAACAGCTATAACTCACTCAATATGATAGCTATGATCAAATGGTTGGTGTCCTTGGAAAGTAGACACATAGACCTTTCCAATGTTACTAATTTCACAATTTTCCAGTGAGTGAGCTGTCATATAGGTCTCAGGGAATTCGACGTACAAAACCAGACAGAATCTGGAATTGCCTATTGATGTGTCTTTCATGATGGGATCGAATGAGCCTAAACCTTTCTCTCTTGAAAGGAAGTACCACCATATACCATGGCATTGCGTGGGCGCGTCTAGCCATCACTTTGGCTTTATAAGTTTATAGCGAATGAGATGTCGAGTCGAGCATATTATGACAAGTACATGATTGCGCACATGGTACTTAGATGGAGAGTTTCATCTCCCAAGACTTCTCGTCATATAGACGAAACGAGTCTTCTCAAGGCATCGACTAATCATGGGATACATATAGGCGATGGTTTAACGTTCATTAGTTTTCCATAAGCCGATAGATGAACAAGTTCATCACTAACGATTCTCACATTCGAGACCAAAGTATTCCCAAGATCCTTTCATTCTTAACGTCGGATTAGTGATATCTCAATCACAATTCATCCGTAGTTTACACGCAAATAGGCATGATTCTTTACATTTCATCTCCAATCAAGTAGTCGCTCAACCGCGTTATACAATATCCAACCAGAAGATTTGAACTCATATAGAGAACATCCTAATCTGATAGCATACGCACTTCGAGGTTTTTGCTTACTTGACTTGGGTGAAAACTGATCCGTTCATGATATTTATGTACATCTCTTTACTTAGTCCCAATAGAGATGATTCATAAGCTGCATGTTCAGTTTTTCGGAACTACCTAACTGACAAGGTATTGGAGTGTGATATGACTCCATTACGAGAGCATATGTCATCGTAGTCGATTCCAGGGCGTTTGTGAGAGACCTTGCACCACAAGGTGAGTCTAGGCTCTTTTTCTCACTACGGTTTCCATCAAAGATTATTGATAGGGTTTACACTTGCGGTGTCAGCATCACCTGACCAAGGACCTATCTCTTTGTATAAACTGGATCGCATATATTTCCGTGTAGGTCAATTCACAACGTTGGTATTTGCTTCAACGAAGTGAGTGTGTTCGATATCTAACTCATAGACCACATACTCATGTACACTAGTGTAATTCGCATTTGTAGAGATCTCTATATGGATTGACTTCTCATTGAGGCGTCCCCCAATGATAACCTTAATCCAGAAAATCCATGAGACGAATGAGTTGTCATTGATCGAAGGATCAAGTTGTGCCATACTCGCATTCGGCGAGTGTATATCGAACTAAGTGCCCTCTCTATACTTCTGTGAGAGTCACGGCCTAGTGACACCATCTACCACTTTTGTGGAGTCACCATGTCACCATTTATGAATGACAATATGCCCATTGATTTGGACATCAATCCTTACATGCATGTTGATACAAGAGTACTATTCCGATCTTTTCCTTGAAAGACCAATAGTTTGCTCTTTGCAGCATGTATATCAAATCTCGTCACTTTGGTTTATGGGACTTTGGAAACATGATGAGGCACAGTGGGGACAGACCACGGTAATGCCAAGTCGTTCTATTTGAACAAACTTGTTATTCTCTCCCCCTAACGACGAGAAGACTAGCTCATCAAAGAGTGACATAAACAAGATCGCTTGTTAAGGTTTTTATATAGCGGACTATAGGTGGAAGTTGACGTCTTATTCAAAGACGTTATTCATAATCAAATAACTCATCATTGAGCGCTTGTGGTAGCGCAATATGGCGCATAAATTATGTGGACGGTAAAGGGTATTGATCGTTAACACTTATACGTTAACAAGATGCATTCCGTTACAAAATGTAACATGCATGTATGCTTCCTGAAACGTTTCACCAAGTTTCGGGACACCAAATGCCACCAAATTTTAACAGTAGGTAGGCACGTGTGTTAGGATTCCAACGCCGCTGGCCTCATTACCGGAACTGGTCGGAAACATACCGAACCGGTCGGAATAGTCGTAGGAGGTTAGTGAACGTTTGTGTCGAGCGGTTCAGCACCTTCCAGGTGTCTAATGGCTCTGAAATTTTATGAACAGGTAGCCATGGATGTTAGGAATCGGTGGACCAAATTTCACCTCAAGAACCGGCCTAAAAGTAGGTAAACCGGTCCTCACAATGACGAGTCCGCGAGCTGAAAAACCAGAAAGTTTAGGTTTTTGCTACTTTTCAATCATTGTGAAGGTGCTTCATAACATCTAAGTGTTATGGCTTGAGTTTAACCATGAGGTATATCACCATAGTATCATTGTGTCTCAAATTAAACTATAAGAAGGCATCAATGCCATCATCTTATGTATCATTGCCTTTAGCGTAGGAGGGCGTTACTCCAAAACTTTGCTAAAAATTAAGCTTCCATATGTTGAGCATAGCTAATTAAGGATCATAAGGGGGATCATATGCACGTTTAAATGCATAGATGGTGCTTCTATTGACTTGGAGGAAGACTTGGGTGACGTTAATGTCATCCTTGAGCCTTGAGCATTGCTCATGACGCTACCAAATATTCTTTTGGTAATCTTTGATCCCAATAGCTTCTTTGCTCAAAAGAAACGATGTCCATACCTTTCTTGCATATATGGATCATCAAGTCATGTCCAAAATTTCGGACGATGTATAGAAGAGTCTACATGAATCGCCGATTCAAAGAATCCGAATCATAGTATACGTGAAATACATTCACAATATTGACTCATAAGTTGTGCGCATTCATTAGAAGCGATACATAAGAAATCAATTCAATTTTCACAATGAGTTTCAAGGTGATAAACGTTGGCACCAATATCTTTAAGTGGTGATCAAGGTTCGATGAAGATTAGCTACACACTCAATGTCTCTATGATACATTCATAAGAGTGTAGAGACAAGAGTTTTATGCCAAGACATATAAACCGGAATATATACGCAATTCCTATAGAGTGTGCAACATGACGTGTAGTATCACAAGATAAAACATAGGCATGCTTAAAAGCATACTAGACACATCTGTTAACGCTCAAAAATAGAGCCGAAAAACAACCAAAATGAGCCAACATCGATACTATAGAGACATAAATGTCTAAACTAAGTATCCAAGACCGAGGCCATGACCTAGCTATCTGAGGCCGAAGCCAAGCTAGAGTGGAAGCCAAGCCGAAGTAAGGCAAGAGAGGGCCGGGGTCAAGCATAGGCGCGTGCTATGCTAGCCAAGGCCGAAGCCAAGGCAGTGCACGGGCGTGCCTAGACCGAGCAAGTGCCAAGGCACGCCAAGGCCGAAACCAAGGCGTGTCAAGGCAAAGGCAAAGGCCTATGAGGCATGATGTTGGAGTCGAGGTCATGCGAGTTGCCGATGGCTAGCCGAGGCCGAAGCTTAGGCTTACCGATGCATAAAAAGAGGACCTGACGAGGCCGATGCCATGAAAAAAGCCAAAGGCATGCCGAGGCCGAAGCCAAGTTTGTGCATGGGCTTATAGGGCCGAGAGGGCTGCGGGCCAAGCCGTGTGCAAGCCAACACCGAGGCCGAGGCCGGGGTGAGGCTAGGCGGGCCGTGCTCGTGCCAAGGTCCTGAGACCGAGGCGGCGGCAGCATGTGGTTGTGGCGGAGCTGTTGGCCGAGCTGCGCACAAGCCAAGCCAAGGCCGAAACCGAGGCAAGGCGAGGCGAGCTATGGCGTGCGCAAGGGTGCCGAAGCCGAGGCCGGGCAATGCGCATGCTTCCGCACATGTACGCAAACATGTCTATTTGTTTCTGGACGAGCATATGCTCGTTATCTTTGTGATTTTTCGAGTTAACATCACCAATTAGATTGGTGAACCCAAATCAACATGCCATGTAAATGTGTAATGCGATTCATTGCATTCACATATAGCTTTTTAGGGAATCGAACCATATATGCATCAAAATGCCAACGATTACATCGAGATGTCGACCATAGAATGTGTATCGACTAAATAGCATTAGTCACACATGTGAGTTCCGTGCCTTCACAAAATAAACGGATTTGTAGTCACTTTGACTATGAGATCGAAAAATCTGTAATCATGAGGATATACTCTCATCTTCTTCCATATATCTCTCGTATATATTGACCATATGATTGTAATTTTGCAATTAGTGAACCGATAGAACCATATCAATGACATGATTCTCTCTTTTTTCAATGGCCATTTTCTAGGCGCATTTTGTGGTCAATTGTTTCTTTGTATCAAAAGAACAAGAGGGAAGGTATTGAATGGTCGAGACCAAGATTCTGGTTACTCAATTCAATATGTTATGACAATTTCCGTCACATATCGATGTTACAGTGACAATTTCCGTCACACATCATGAGTTTGTCCCTTTTCATGTGACTCCCTTAGGATCGTCACAAGCATCGACAATATTATGTCGGAGTCGTGATAAAATATTCACGAACAGTTGTGGTTCACAGTGACATCACAGCCACAAGCACAACTTTGGACGGTAACATCACAGTTACCCCATAAATACTGTGATACGCAGGGGTGGGTGGGGCCCCTTTGTATCGTCCTGAAAAACACACAAGTTCCAACACATGTACACAAGTTCAAATAATTGAAATTGCGAAAAAACGGGAACTTTTATTAAATCATACTTGCTAGTTCGCCAAATGAACTGCGTTTAAAAAAATTGCGCTTGAGGACTCGGTTCTGATCCTTGTGCAAATTAAGATGCTCTTCCATGTACGTGCAATGAAATAATTCTCGCAATTCCATCGCGATGCGTCGTGCAATAAAATTTAATGGAAAAGAAAAACATATGGTTAGTCATATTCACCATATATGGAGCAGTAAAAAGAAAATTACTGCAGTAACTGTTTTAACCCGTAGGGTAAAACAAAAATTTACTGGGGTAAAAAAATATTTACCTTTTTATCCCTGGGTCGGATCAGAAGATCCAGGTCGAACCGGGTCGGCATCATGTGCAGACGGGTCGGGTCGCATCGCAGGAATCGGGTCGAGCAAGCCTTATGCTGCAACGCCGGGGCTGGTTCGATGAGGCTCGGATTGGAGGAGTCCAAGGCTGCCAGGCAGCGGCGCCAAACGTGGGTTTCGAGAGCCATGGCCTGATTTCGTCCTCAAAAGGCTACGACGTCAGAGGCTGGGGCGCGCTAGGGCGAGGAGGTCCGCCGGATAGAAGCGGCATCGGGCGGAGGCGTCGACCGGGCAGGCGTTGGCTCTGGATTGGGTCGCGGCGGGGAGGCGACGAGGGAGGATGGCGTCGAACATCGAAGGGTGCCCAGAGTAGATTTCTGGGTGCCCACGATTTCTTCAGTCTCTGCCGACAAAGATGTCGTCGGCAGAGTTCGACAGTATATCTTTTACCGACAAATAAGTTGTCGGGAAAAAGTTTCTGGGGGCTTCTTAGCTTTTCCGACAAAGAGTTGTCGGTAGAACCTGGTGCCCTGGAGATTTTTCTTTCTTCCGACGAATGGGTTGTCGGCGGAAGATGATTTCTGCGGAGGGTCTTCTTTGCCGACAAGCAGTTGCTGGCAGAAAATAAAATTTTAGGGTTTCTGAATTTTTTTTTCTTTAGGGCTATTAGACGAAGGCTAGAGCCACATGCTGATAACGTGTTGTAGGAGAAACAATATAGATGCAAAGCGTTACTTTATTGATAGATAAATAGACCTTTATATAGGCATTACATCAAGTATCCCGAGTAATCAGGGATTCCCTATCTACTAAGGTAACTACTATTCTAGTCTAATTAGGTCAAGACACACAACGGAAGTTACGGAATTAACCTTCCTTGAACAATTTCTAATAATTAATTTATCTTGTTTTCAACGTGACTTTTTTCAGTTTTGACTTTAAATTTAATTTAAGAATATATTTAACAATTTTTACCGAAACATAATTCATAAAAGTGATTGTTAAAATAATTTTTAACTATATTTAGTAATAAATTTAGCAACCACTGAAGATGCTCTTAGTGGGCATATCCAGCCTACCCGCTCCTATAACTAAATTAAGGTTTCAGGAAAGAAATGAGAGAAGAATAGTGCACTCTGATCTCTTAAGGCTATGGCGAGAGGAGGGAGGAGGAAGGCGAGCGAGCTGAGGAAAACTAATCTGACCCTGTACATATGTACCAGAGAGGAGAGAGCTAAAGTACGATTTTAATATACGATTTTAATACTCGTTACCCCGCGGAGGAGAACTGGAGAAGGGGCTTGTTGATCATTATGATGGTGGAGCTTGTGGTTTACAAAAAGTGTTTTCCATCCAAAATCGTATTCTTCCAAGAGCTATGTGTTGCACCGTGTAGGACTGTTGGGCTACCTACTTCTTTTGGCCGGCGGCAGAGACTTCTCTCTGGAGGGTCATGTGTATAGCAAAACTATTTCTGGGTTTGAGACTGATCTAACTGTGGATCCCAATCCTAGGCTGGAGAAATTTAACCTATCCCTGCAAGGTAAAGTCGACCCTTTTCTGGCTGTGCTGAAAGGGGATCTCTATGCTCTCTCTGAATTTTACTCATTGAGTCCGACTTTTGAGGTCTTCAACCGGAAAACTAAGGTTTGATACCCCCATTGTAATCCTCCATTTTACGATGAATACAGTTATATTCCACATACATACTGGCCTTGTGCAGCTGCAGGCTCCTAGCTGCAGGCCATCGGAGTCCTAAGGTCTTCTGGTACGACGGGGCCAAGCACCACCCGAAAGAATTAGGGGAATGGAAAATACTCTCTGGTAGTGATGATTGTGACTATAGACTTCCCTTCATAGGTAAGGCTCTAGTCCTGAACTTCTAGTACAGATAATTATGTATTGTTTACCGTACCTATGATGAAAATTTGGGTATAGTTCCTTACCACATGTCCATTAATGATTCTGATTCCTATATTAATATTATGCCCCTCGAAACTAATAAATCGCTGCGGAGAGGGCCGGTGCCCCCTGAATTTTGGGGTACAGGTACCACGCATAGTTTTGACCATTTAGGAGGTCGCAAAGTTTGTTGTGTCATAGCCAGTCAAGTGTCACCGTGTGGCAGGCCAGTCTCACAGGATGGTGGCTATATATAGTGCTATTGTTGATAAGCTGCGCATTGCTCTTATAACGTTTGGATTTAGGTTTACTACGTAGTAAGAGAAATGATGGTGATGATGAGTTGTCCGTTAAGAAACTGACTACTCGAATCTGTGAATACGAGCGCTCTAAAGAATCTGAATACTGCAAGGAGTGAAGCTACTGAAACTGAAACCAGACACCGTCAAACGAGTCCGATACAAATAACTACGAGGAGGATACCTAAGATCATGAGCATGGCCACGTCTTTGCTTGATTAGTATCCCGAAGGCAAGGGTCAGACAATACTCACAATAGGAAGGCAGGCTAGACAGGACAAGCGTGATGGCGCTCGGGCGTACGAGTTCGGAACAAATTTCCACCGGATATCGATCTGATCTGAACAATTTAAGATTAGCAGTATGGGATTGCGAACCCAACAACCTCACCTTCATGATGGTTTTGCACAGCAAAGTTCATGAACATGATATAGTTATGATCAGGTTATTCTAGCTGGTACATGTTATTATGTCAACATGATTGAAATGATAGATGATCGTTTATTAGGCCAACACACAAGAACTGATGGCTAGCCACAAATACTGAGATACAAATACTAAGCACCAAGCTTAACCAGATTGTTGAGACGTATGAGAGAGGATATTAGAATAGGAATCTGGTTTCAGAGCTATGAAGTGAAGTGATAATTTATACACAAGTAATTACCAAAGTAAGACAACATGCATGTATGTCAAAAAAAAAAAAAGCGAGAAATATAACTGGCCAGGTATGCAACGTACAATGAGTGAGTGAGACCACAAAGAGTGATTGGTTGACATTAAAAACACGAAAATTAAACTGTTAAAACACTACAAATATAAAAAGTAACCAATAACTTATCTATTAGTAAATTATTCAGATGTTTCTATCTTGTTTATGAGTGCACAAGTTTGAAATGTAATTCAAGTTATCATTATTTTTGAATTGAATTCAATATATCACGCGCGCATGATCTATAATTAATAGATGCATGGGTGTGCTTCTCCTTAGTTCAATTTTTATGTTGGAAGTGAATGGTACGCGAAGAATTTCAGATGATGCTCTCAGTCTGTTACCAAGAACAGAAGGGAAACGTACGACGGAATTGATAAAAGAAAATAAAAGATCGAAAATGATCATGTACTTGATCTGTTTACTGTATTACGTACCGGGAACACATGGATTGGAAAAATAATAAAAGTTTCATAGCCGCAGACACAGAGGCGGACCAACATGGGGCCAGTGGGGCCGGTGCCCGCACTCAATTTTCTAAACTCTTTTGATTTGCTTCATCTTCTTCTTATGGTAAACCCTTTCAGCTGTTTTTTTCCCGTTGAATAGCTATAAAAGCCTCACTTCGATCAAGAGTTTTGAGACCTTATATAATTGTATTTTACTCCATTTGCTGGCCCACAAATATAAAGAACTCTCTTATACTTGATGTTAGCTACCTTTGTTCTAGTCTTTTAGAAAACTCTTTCTTCTTTCTCACTGATATTATACGAATGCATTTTTCTTTCTTTTCTCTTTGAGAAGTGTTTGTATTGAAAATTTTATTTTATTTTTTTATTTTTTTGAAAATAAAAAGTAGATGGGGTGAGAGGTATTAATAGAAATTATGATTGAAAAAGAAGTACTATAGCCATCTATTCTAGCTTCTTCATCATGGTTTATTATGTTTCTTTCAAAAACAAATTTTTGCCCCCCCCCCCCCCCCCCCACTACGCAGACACCTCTCTTCTCTCAAAGGCAGAGTTTTCCGATCCGGTGGCTGTTAGAAAATAAATGGACTTATTACAATAATATCCAGAATACATGAATCATAAGCAAAGTATGAATACTAGTTCAACATGGATAATAATTTGTGTTTTCCTAGTTGCATTAGGAAACTGTGTATTGTTCCTAAAGCTAAGGAAACCTTATCGGATTCTATGAGAGGAATACTGCAGTGATTCATTCAGTGTCTAACTAGGTTTCTTGTGATTCAAGTAGTCCTTTATGGATGGACTCTTGAATCACAGATCCCTTATATATAGATGGTTTAGTCCCTGTTGATCCCATCGTTTTTTAGCATATTGTTCTGTCCATATCAGAAGCTTTTGGTGGTGATCTAACAGAAGGTATAGCCTCATTGTTTCTTGTTTCAGGTTCTATATCAGAGATGGATCTGATTAAAGGAGCTGATGGTATGATACAGATCATGTTTCTGGTTTAATGTTCTTATTCTGACTTTACTGGTTTTATATCATGTTTAAGTTCAAGCTTTATGAATTTGGTATTGAGCATGATGTTTTGTTATTGAATTTAACAAAATGGTATCAGAGCACATCTGTGCTCATAAAATCGGTTGCTTGATCAAAGTATTTTTTGAAAACCAATTTTAAAGAACAAGGAAATTTTCTGGTTTTGTTTTCGGGTCGTGTTCTTGGCAACCCATGTGCAAACAGGCTGACCCGGTTCATACCCGACCCGAAACAAAAGTTTTTAAACTGCAGAAATAGCCGTTGGCTCTTAACGGTCGATTTCTGCAAAAAGCAGACAAGGGAAAAGGATGAACCAGAGAAGCCAAAGATGCTCTGCGTCTTGTATGGAATTCAACTCCAACAAAGCCATGGATTAAGAAGCCAAGATCAAGGTAAATGTTGCAATCAGAGATGCTTCCGCTTTAAAAAAAACCTTTATGCAGCAAAATTTGGGAAAAAGCAAAATCAGGTTTTTCGTAAACAATTTCAATTCAAGCATGTTATACTATAATAATTATATGTATAACTATGCATAAGAACCCTAGAGCACTCCCAGCGTGCACATAAGTTGGGAATTGTGTTGTTCTGTAGCTAGATGAAATTTCAATACAGGTTATGCTCTATGGAATTGGATTGAAGCAATGAAGATATGTCTGTGACTCTATTATACATATTATGATCTCCTTAAGTTTTATATATGCTAATAGAATTACAGATGCAGGGATTTCCTTAAAAAGTTTTCTTACAAAGACGAATTCTGGTTAGAAAGCATAAAAATGGAAATCATCAATTTTGTAGTATTCTGTTGATATCAATGAGCATATTGCACAAAGCATTCCTCATTGATGTCAGGAGAATACATATGATTATAAAAACAAGATTGATAATTGTGTTTTGAGTTCTAAAATCTTATCATTATATCTTCCAAAGAAGTGACAGATTATGATTTTAGAACTCAAAACAGCAATATGCATATCAAACTGAATTATCTCTGGATACATAGAAATTTTCTTCTATCCAAAGATGTGGATTATTTTCTCTGTATAACATAGTTTGGTTTGACATGGCTTATTGATCAAGACTTACAGAATAATACAGAATATTTAGCTTCTGCTCAAAAGTGTTGCTTTAATATTGTTTTATGGTTTATGGACTGAAAGATGCAAGTATATATATAGAACCATGTGTTTTCTCTGTTGGTTTTGATTTTGCTTCTGAATTGCTTGTTTTTTAAATAAGCTAACAATTTCATAAAACACTGAAAACTCTTTAAAGCCTTACAAAACCAAGAACTCACTAAGTTTCTTTTCTTCTTTTGCTTCTAGGAAAAAATTATGTGAACCTTAGTTCTATTTTGGTACTCACTGGAACAAACTATAGAGCCTGGAAAGAATCGATAGAAAACTACATGAGTGTGCAAGACAACATGGATTACTGTTTCTATGAAGACATGTCAGAAGTACCAGCTGGAGATGATTCTAAGGAAGTTAGAGACCATTATAGGAAGTGAATGAGGTCAAACAGGATGGCTAAAAATCTTATCAAAACCTCTATGTCAAACACCATAAGGGGCAGCATTGCAGAACCAGACTTAGCAACAGAATTCATGGATGCTATTGCAGCCAAATTTAAAGAAAGTGAAAAGTCTGAGATTGCTAGGCTTAATAAGGAATATCATAGTATAGAATTTTCTCAGTCTGGATCAGTTAGAGAGCATATACTAAAGCTAGTAAACATCAATGCTAGACTAAGGGAAATGTGGCAGGGAGTTAAAGATGAGTTGATAGTACATCATGTACTTGATACACTCCCTAGCAGTTATAGTCACTTAAGAACTAGCTATAATGCTCAAAAGGAAAACTGGTACATAGATGAGTTGATCTCTATATGCTGTGATGAAGAGGCAAGGATCAAGAAAGAACAAGGAGAGCCTAGCACTACTGTAAACCTTGTTGAAAAGCCTAAGAAGAAAAAGCCTCAGAACAAGCTTAAACCTGTCAAAACCATCACTAAAGCTTCAACCTCAGGAGAAACAAAACTTTTCCGGTTCAAGTGCTATTTTTGCAAAAAGATAGGACACATGAAGAAGGATTGTACTGGCTACAAGAATTGGTTGGTTAAGAAGGGTAAGCAATTTTCTCAGATTTTTGCTTTAGAAATTAACCTTTTAAATGTTGAACCTACTAGCTGGTGGTTAGATTCTGGTTCTCCAATGCATATAACTAATTCTTTGCAGGGATTCACAAAGAAGAGAACCCCAAAAAATGATGAAATCAACCTAAGAGTGGCAAATGGCATGCGAGTAGCAGTCAAGGCAATAGGCACATTGAGGCTCAGTTTTGGTTCTGGAAGATTTTTAGTTTTAGATAATGTTTTTTATGTACCTTCCATTAGAAGGAATTTAGTTTCGGTTAGTCTTTTGGTCAATGCTGGTTGTAGACTTTTGATTGATGATAATGGAATAATTATTTCAAGGAATTCTATGAATATTGGTTCTGGTGCAATCATGAATGGTTATTTACAGCTCAATTGTTCTACACCTCAGCAAGAAATTTCTTTTGTTAAAACAGAAAGAACACAACAACCAGAATGCACTCAAAGTCCTAACACTTTAACAGGTGTTAAAAGAACTAAAATCAATGAAAAGTCTGTTTTTTTGTGGCATAGAAGACTTGGCCATATTTCTGCAGAAAGACTGAAACTTCTGATAAAAAACAATATCTTACCAGAACTAGATTTTTCAGACTTAAATGAATGTGTTGAATGCTATAAGGGAAAACTCACAAACTTGAGGAAAAAGACTGCATATAGAAGCCAAAATCTACTTGAGTTAATCCATACTGATATCTGTGGCCCTTTTCAGCATAAGACTATCTGTGAAAATGTGTATTTTATCACATTTATAGATGATCACTCCAGATTCTGCTATGTTTTTCTACTCTCTGCGAAATCTCAAGCTTTAAAAGCTTTTCAAGTTTTTAAAACTGAGGTAGAAAACCAATTGGAAAGGAAGATCAAAACAGTAAGATCAGATAGAGGGGGAGAGTTTTATGGAAAATACACAGAGAAAGGCCAATCTAAGGGTCCTTTTGCTTTGTTTCTTGAGGAACAAGGCATAAAAGCTCAATATACAACACCATTCAACCCTCAACAGAATGGTGTTGCTGAGAGAAAGAATATGACACTTTTAAATATGGTCAGATGCATGATGTGCACCACTGGCCTACCTAAATTTCTATGGGGTGAAGCTTTAAAAACAGCAAATTATATTTGCAACAGAACTCCAAGTAAAGCTATAAATAAAACATCATTCTAATTGTGGTTTGGAAGAAAACCAAGTCTTCATCATTGCCATGTTTGGGGATGCCATGCAGAAGCATGAGTTTACAACTCGAACATTAATAAGCTTGATCCTAAAACAATTAGCTGCTATTTTATTGTTTATCCAGATAAGTCCAAAGGGTACAAGCTTTATTCTTCTAAACATTCACCTAGGATTTTTGAAACACATCAAGTAAAGTTTCTAAGTGAAAAAGTGCATAATACAGAGCTTGAAGATTTATCTGCAGACTTTGAAGAAATTATGCTAGATGAAGATATGGAAATAGTTTTACCTTTCTGTTTCTGCCTAAACCCGGGGGCCTGGTAGATACAGATGAATCCAGCTTGATCTCCTGCAAACCTGCTTACTAAGGGGAATACCGGGCGGGCCGGTCTTCTCCTCTCCGATGCCTAAGTTAGTATAGTTGGAATATATAACTTGAGCACGTATGTAAGCGGTGAGAGAGATTAGTTACCTATTACTGAGGGTAGTTGGGGCCCTTATATAGGTGGTTGGGGGTGAGGGCTGGCCTCACCCTTCAATGTGGGACTGGTTCCCTTCGAAGGGCAGTTCTGGTGACCTCTTTGGCAGGCAGGTGCCCCCGGTCCCAGGGTCCCTGGCAGCTGGATAGACTGCTGGACCCCGAGGCCGGGTGCTGGTGGTTCGGTCCTGGGCCTCGGGCCGGGCCCTGGTGCACTTGCTGCGGGTCTGTGGGCCTGATGTAGCCCCTCTGCGGCTACTGTCAACAAGTCCCCCAAGTTCCCGGTCAAGTGCAATCTTGAATGGGGACTTAAGTCTGTCTTGCTCTTGTCCCGCAAACCCGCAGGGTTACCAACCCAACGGTGCCCAATCCCCCAAGTCCGCGTTGAAGATTAGGCGTGACCGGGGTGAGTACCTGTTTACCGATGGCAAGCAACAGTTTATAAGTACGTTTGTAATATAAGTAGTGCTGTGCTCAAGTGTTGTGGTGCTATGAGCATGGAGTGGGGTGAAACCCGGAGAGTGTATAAGATGATGCCATGGTGCCATGCAATAGATGAGTGCATGGAATAATAATGGAGCGTTGAAATCCGCCATGCAATAGATGTGTGCATGAAATTTCGACCGGACACTGTGCCATATCGATACGGAGCGGAGTTCACTGGGCTACTACTGGGCGTTCTGCCATATCTGTACGGAGCGGAGTTCATGGGACTTCGACCGGGCGTTCTGCCATATCGAGACGAGTCCCAGGTGAACTTAAGTACTGTACCTCGACCGGGCGTTCTGCCGTAACGAGACGAGGTGGAGTAAAGGACCTCGACCGGGCGTTCTGCCATATCGAGACGAGTCCATATTGCTAGGCTGCGGGGAGATTACCCCGGTGTTGCGGGCTGTTTGAAGCGCCGGTGAACACTTGCTAGTTCTTCTCAGCTTGTGTTGAATAAGCGTTGAGGTAAGGGGGGTGGCGTTGAGGTGACAAGGCTCGCCGTGCAGCCCCACGTTGATCGCGGTTCAATGCGATGCAGGGTTTTTATCCTGCTGGACAAGAGTACATGGGTTAGATGTAAACTCACCCGGGTGTATAAAGCCCATGCCGGTCGAATGTTCTCATGACCGGGGTCATGCCATGGAGCCGGGTGAGACTCGACCGGGCGTCCTGCCATAACGAGACGAGTCCCCCAGTGAAATGCCATGGGGCCGGGTGGATCGCGTTCCCGGAAAAATGCTCTCGAGCCGGTTGGATGTTACGTAACTGGTGGGTGGATCTCGACCGGGCGTCCTGCCATATCGAGACGAGTCCCCCAAGAGAGATGTAGCTGGGTGGACCTCGACCGGGCGTCCTGCCATATCGAGACGAGTCCCCCAGTGACATGCAGCGAAGAAGCCATGCAGCCGGTTGAATGATCATAACCGCGAACTGCCATGGTGCCGGGCGGATGGCTCATACCCGGAACGATGCTCTCGAAGCGGTTGAAAAATCATAACCGGTGAGAGGTCTTCAAGCCGGTTGAAAGATCATAACCGGTGAGAGGTCTTCAAGCCGGTTGAAAGATCATAACCGGTGAGATGCAGCTGGGTGGACGTCGACCGGGCGTCCTGCCATATCGAGACGAGTCCCCCAGTGATATGCAGCGAAGAAGCCATACAGCCGGTTGAATGATCATAACCGCGAACTGCCATGGTGCCGGGCGGATGGCTCATACCCGGAACGATGCTCTCGAAGCGGTTGAAAAATCATAACCGGTGAGAGGTCTTTAAGCCGGTTGAAAGATCATAACCGGTGAGATGCAGCTGGGTGGACATCGACCGGGCGTCCTGCCATATCGAGACGAGTCCCCCAGTGACATGCAGCGAAGAAGCCATGCAGCCGGTTGAATGATCATAACCGCGAACTGCCATGGTGCCGGGCGGATGGCTCATACCCAGAACGATGCTCTCGAAGCGGTTGAAAAATCATAACTGGTGAGAGGTCTTCAAGCCTAGGGAAGTGGAGGGGGGCCTGACGCCTTGGTTCCCGCTCCTAACTACCCTGTCGCCAGCGTGCGAGATAAGTGGCTGACATGCATTTAAGGAGGAAGTCCATCAGTCCCGTCAGTTATGATGGCATGGGCAGTTTACCAATGCTGGGACACGTGCCAGTAGGGAGCGGTCTTGAGATGGAGGGCCTGGATTCACAGGCGTTTGAGTTGCCCTGATTGCGTGTTTGGCGGGATTATAAGCGCCTAGGGCACCGGTCCCCTCTATAAATAGGCCTCTTCTGCTCTCCCTTCTAATTTTGCTTCTTGCTTTAGAGAAACTAAGAGAAAGAGAGAAATCCGGCAGAAGCTCTGAGCCCCTTGCGGCCTTGCCCCACGAGATCCGTTTTCTCGAGCACTCCCTACTCTCTTCCTACCATTGCTCGCTGCTTTCGCAGGGCGGACCGTCCTCGGTTGTGCATATTAATCGGTAAGTTTGTTGATTTCTTTGCCCCGGTGTTGTTCTTGTTTTGGTTTTGTTGTTTTGCGGGGGGGGGGGGGAGGAGAGGGATCTCTGTCGCTGACTGAATTTCTCTGGGGCAAACTTGAGGAGAGGTCGTTGAAGGCGCTGTTGTAGCCTGTTGTAGCCTGTTGCTGACGGGCGCTAGGGTTTTGTTTTCTTCCCCTAGGTTAAGATGTCTTCTTCAAGTTCAGACCGGGATTCCGAATCGGCTGTCAGGGGTCCTATCGTGGACGATGTGGAGAGGCTGGAAGACTGGCTCGGTTCGGAATCCCCGGAGACGGAAGTCGCTGACTACTCCGGGAGCAGGGCTTCTTCTCCGGCTTTGTCTTCGTCTTCCGGGGCTGAATCCTCGGAGACAGAAATACCGCACGGGGTGCACCTTGCGGGTGCTCCGGCCGTGAGTTATACTATTGGCAGAGGGAAGGATGCCGTGGTGTGCGATGAACCGGAGGGTAGCATGACCCTTGGAGAGATTGCAGCGTTCCGGGAAACGTGGAGTATCCCGGATGAGGTTCTGCTGCGGCCCCTGAATCCTGGAGAGTCGGCCTGCAACCCGGAGGCAGGTTGGGTTGCGGTGCACCAGGACCAGTTCCGGCATGGATTGTCGCTCCCGCTGCCGGATTACGTGCAATACATGCTCAGTGCACTGCAGGTGTCGCCAGCGCAGCTTCCTGGGCTTCACTGGAGGCGACTACTGAGCCTCGGCTGCCTATATGAGCTGTCCGGAATGAGTATGCCAACGGTAAACGAATTCCGGGCCTTGTATAGGTTGTCCTACTCTAGGAAGCAAGGGTCCCGGGGTTGCCTGTCCTTCAACGCCCGGAACCATCAACCGATCATCACCAATATGCCTACATGGGTAGACAACAGCTGGAGAAAGAAGGTGGTGATGGTGGGCAGGAGGTGGCAGGCAAGGAGGAAGATGTACCGGGTTCCTGGCGCCTTCCAACCCATTGGCGACCAGTCGTTTGAGCTATCCGATCTGGAGCACGAGAGGATCTCGACCGTACTCGGATGTTGGGACAATCTGGAACGGAGTTCCTTCAACTTTATTCGGCGAGAAGTGCTGGAATACTGCCAACTCGGGCGGGATCCCGGTGCGTAGCAGGCCTTAGCGGTGATACTTGTGCTAGCTCTTGCAAAATACTAACTGTTCGCTTTCCTTGCAGGTGCATCTTTCCGGGCGGTCATCAAGCCCGAAATCACTCTCTCAATGGACGGGGAAGACCTCCTTAACAAGCTGAAGGAGAAAGGCGAGACCGTCTCGCGGACGTCGGTGGATGAGGAGTCCGGCTGGCTCACGACTCATCCGGAACCGAGGGCCATGGATGTTGATGACGGCGCCTATATCTTGAGGCGGGTGAAGTGACATCCTGCTGCGCCCAAAGCGGTGCCCACTCCTGGAAAGGACAAGACTACCGGGGGGCCTGTGAGGATTCCCGGTGGAGTGAGCAGGATCCCCAACCGGCCGGTGTCTGTGCCGCACGTGGCACGTGTCGCCCGGGTAGGCGCACGATCTTCTTCTCCGGAAGGCCGGGGAGAGAAACGGAGGGGCGGGGACATTCCTTCCTCCGCGCTGGTGACGTTCACCGGCGGGTCGTCACGGGAGAACCTGGCCAAACGGTTCAGGGTAACCAGTGGTGCACAATCTAACTCCGCTGGGGAGAAGGTTGCCGCTGCCCGGCAGAGTAGTCCCGCGCCTGCGGAGGCACCGAGGGAAAGCCCGAACAGTGCACTCGTCCGGCAAGTGGCGGCGGACTTGGCCGGCCTTGGTCTGGACAGACCCGGGGTTGCTGGAGCCCTGGCGGGCGGGAACCGCCCAAAATGCAAGGAATCCGTCCTTCGGGTAAGCACTAACTGGTGCCACTACACCGCTTGTAGGTTGTTTCTCTTACTGCCCGATTAACTGTTTCTGTTGTTGTGCAGTTGCTGTACAGTTTGTACCAACCGGACACGAGCGAGGAACTGCCGGAGCTGAAGAGGCAGATAGCTGCTTTATCGGAGGCCCGACAGCGCCTGGAGGTGGAGAAGTCCCGCTCGGATCGGGAGAAGGCCAGATCGGAGGAGAGGGCCAAGAAGCTGGAGGAGCAGAACCGGAGCCTGGAGAAGGAGAGGGCCGAGCTGGAAGCCAAGGTAGATGAGCTCCAGGTGGGAGCCACCGCTCTATGAGGGCCCAGGGCAATATGAGCGGTTCGTTCTCCGATACCGAGAGAGCGACGAGTTCTTGGAGTTCCTGGAGAAAGCCAGGGAAGAGGGCATCTCGGATGCGTACACGGAATGGGCGGGGAAGGGGTGGTTGGACACTTCCCTGATGCCGGTTGCTGCTGAAGGAGATATCCATGAGCAGTCGGACATCCATCAGCAGCCGGTAGAGGGGCAGCCAGAAGAAGTGATTCGCTCGGACTTGGATTCTTTTACCAACGGTACCAAGTCTCCCCAAGCCAGAGTCGGCGCCGGAACCGAGGTCAACGACGAGGGTACCGCAGGAGAGGCCGGCGGATTGCCTGCTGAGGGTGGAGTCGTGGCTCCTTAGGATTTTCCTTGCTCCTCCTTGTAATCTTTCCGGAACGGTTACTGCTTGTGTACTTGCTTGATTATGAATATACTTGAACTGGCGGAGCCGGTAGAATTTTCTCAAAAGTAGCTTGCATATATTTGTGATATTCTTTACAACGGTAGAACCGGTGATATGCCAAACTAACCGCTCGGAGATTTGGCGGGTTCACCAGGCCTGGTTATGCTCCCGGTCGGGGTCTGCTCTTCTTTCCCCCACATACCGCTGGAGCTGGCCGTCATTAATCAAGCCCTGCACCGCTGTCTTGAGAGCACAGCACTGGCTCGTCCGATGAGTAGTCTCATCATGATAGGAGCAGTACTTGCCCGTCTGCGCCGTTGTAAGTTTCCCCTTCGGGTACCTTCTCTTGGGCGGTGGTGGAATGACGCTCCTGTTCTCAAGCAAAATATCCTCGTAGGAAGTGGTGAGAGCGGTGAAGACTTCTAGACCGGCCGGTGGTGCTGGCATGATCGCCAGGGGACGTTCTTGGCGGTACGGCGCCGGCTTGTGCTCGCTCTGGGGCTTGTCAGGATAAGGCCTCTGCTGCCTTTGTGACCAGTTTCTATTGGGCCGGCTCGGCCGGGCGGCGCGGTTCTCTGTCCGATGACTGGGCTTGTCCTCCTGGCTGGGCGGGGGGTTTTCCTCCCGGGGATGGTCTTCCTGCTGCTCATCCCGCTTCCTCTTCAGCAGGTGGTGCCCATATGTCTCGTGATCGGCCTGAGCATGCCGGATGGCCATTGCCATCAACTCATCATACCCCTGCGGGAGTTCTACCCTGACGGCGTAGGAAAACTTCCCTGGCTGGAGCCCTTGCTTGAACGCCATCTCGGCGATGCCCTTGTCTAGGTTCCGAACTCCGGCCGTTGTCGTCTGCCAATGGTTGACAAAGGTCCTCAGTTCCTCCCCGGGTGCTTGCATACAGTTGAAGAGGATGGTCGACGTCCGGGCTCCCTCGACCCGGAGGATGCAGCGGCCTACGAACCAGTCGGCTAACTGCTCGAATGCCTCGATCGAGTTCGCCGGAAGCTCGTAGAACCAACTGAGCGCCTCTCCAGACAGAGTCTCCTGGAAGATGTTGCAGCATATTGCATCAGAGTAGCCCTTGGCGCAGGTCTGGGACCGGAAACTGTCCAGATGCTGGTACGGGCAGCCGGACCATGAATAGGTGAGCTTGAGGGACTTCTAGTTGCCAGACCTTCCCGACTCTATGACCCGGTGCGAGAAAGGGCCCATACGCTCATTAAACCGGGCGCCCTCCATCGGCTGCGCAGCTCTTCTCTCGTTGGCCTCCATTTGGGCCTTCAAGTCTGACACAGTGTCGGCTAATATCTGCAATGCCCGTGCAGTAGGTTGGCGCACTCTTCGGCGGACCTGCACCGCCCGGTGACCTTGCTCGCTCGGTATCACGGGGCCGACCGCCCGATGACTGCCCTGCCTCGTACTGCTGAGGTTGGACTGGCGGGGGTGCCGCTTGCACCCTGTCCATAGCGTCGCTGTGCTGTTGTCCTCTCTCTAAGGCGGCTACCAGGGCAGCGTTC
This sequence comes from Potentilla sterilis, assembly GCA_963682095.1. Classification (NCBI taxonomy): domain Eukaryota; kingdom Viridiplantae; phylum Streptophyta; class Magnoliopsida; order Rosales; family Rosaceae; genus Potentilla; species Potentilla sterilis. The sequence continues at coordinate 34,360,164 of OY821766.1, read as the reverse complement.
ACTGATTCCATCTCTTCGTACCGGGCGTTGGACTTGGCTCTGTCCATGTCGCCCTCCTCTCTTAGACGATTGACCTCTGCGGCCATTGCCCGTATCTTTCCCGCCATACCGCTCTGGTCGGGGCTGTACGTAGTGTCCCGGTCACTGTCACAGAGCGGGCTCTCAGATCGGTCGCTCGGCTCATCCGAGAATGTCAAGGAGAAGCCCCGGAGCAGTGGACTGTCTTCATCCTCTGCCGGGCCTTTCCCGCGCGAGCTGTCGTGGTGTCCCTGTCCCGGCATGCCGGACGGCTTACCACAGTCTCCTCCTCCCTGACCGTTGCCCCGGGCGCCATGCGGCTCCCGCGTGACGACCGGGGTGGAGGCGAGCGTTTGCACTAATGCAACACGCCCCTCTTGGTGGTACCTCTCTCTTGCCTTGCTTCCGAACTCTCGGCCATGGTTGATGCTTACACGGTTTCTTGTTCAAGTTTCCCACAGACGGCGCCAATTGTTTCTGCCTAAACCCGGGGGCCTGGTAGATACAGATGAATCCAGCTTGATCTCCTGCAAACCTGGTTACTAAGGGGAATACCGGGCGGGGCGTTCTTCTCCTCTCTGATGCCTAAGTTAGTATAGTTGGAATATATAACTTGAGCAAGTATGTAAGCGGTGAGAGAGATCAGTTACATATTACTGAGGGTAGTTGGGACCCTTATATAGGTGGTTGGGGGTGAGGGCTGGCCTCACCCTTCAATGTGGGACTGGTTCCCTTCGAAGGGCAGTTCTGGTGACCTCTTTGGCAGGCAGGCGCCCCCAGTCCCAGGGTCCCTGGCAGCCGGATAGACTGCTGGCCCCTGAGGCCGGGTGCTGGTGGTTCGGTCCTGGGCCTCGGACCGGGCCCTGGTGCACTTGCTGCAGTCTGTGGGACTGATGTAGCCCCTCTGCGGCTACTGTCAACACTTTCAAAACCAATAATCTAGCCTCTGAAACTTTAACAGAAACCAATGCAGAAGATCAAAATTTTGATCAAGAAATGCAAATGGATGAGGATCAAGCTGAACCTGCAGTTCAGCATGAGCCTCAAGTGAACCAACCAGAAGAAAACATAGAGCAACAAAACCTTCCCGTAAACCAACAAAATCCACCTCCTCAGCTTAGAAGGTCCACCAGAGCCAAGAAACCAAAAAATGGGGAAAATAGTGATTATCATGTCTATTTTAATGAAGGAGAAGTAGAAATAGGCTGCTCAGATGACAATGATCCCACTAGTTTTCCTCAAGCAGTAGAAAGTTCAGAGTCTATGCAGTGGCAAATTGCAATGCAAGAAGAAATAAGGTCAATGGATAATAATGCAGTGTGGGAGCTAGTTGAACCAAATCCAAACCAGAAACATATAGGCTGCAAATGGGTGTTTAAAACCAAAAGTGATGCATTTGGAAATGTTGAAAGACATAAAGCACGACTTGTAGCTAAAGGTTTTACACAGAAAGAAGGAATTGATTTCACAGAAACCTTTTCACCAGTTTCAACAAAAGATTCCTTCAGAATCATCATGGCCTTAGTGGCACATTTTGATATGGAACTCCATCAAATGGATGTTAAAACAGCTTTCTTGAATGGTGATTTGGATGAGATGATCTATATGAAACAACCAGAAGGTTTTGTCAATGCTGGCAGTGAGCATTTAGTCTGCAGGTTAAAGAAATCCATTTATGGATTAAAGCAGGCTTCTAGACAATGATATAAGAAATTTGATTCAGTAATCTCTTCTTTTGGATTCACTGAAAACATAGTTGATGAATGTGTTTATCTGAAAGTCTCTGGAAATAATTTCATATTTCTTGTATTATATGTTGATGATATACTCTTGGCCAGCACTAATGTAAAAATGCTAAAGGATACCAAGAACTTTCTGTCAAAGAATTTTGACATGAAAGACTTAGGTGAGGCTTCATATGTACTTGGAATAGAGATTAAAAGAGATAGAACTCGCAAGCTTTTAGGCCTATCTCAAAAGAACTATATTTCTAAAGTTCTGAAAAGATTCAATATGGAAAAGTGCTCAACTGGTGAAGTACCTATGTCTAAAGGAGACAAGCTAATTAAAAACAAGTCTCAAGATGCAAAAGCTTCTATGGATTCTAAACCATATGCTAGACTTGTTGGTAGTTTAATGTATGCTCAAGTCTGCACAAGACCAGATTTGGTTTTTCCAGTTGGAATCATGTCTAGGTTTCAATCAAATCCTAGTCATGAGCATTGGGTTGCAGGAAAGAAAGTTTTGAGATATCTGCAGGGTACTAAAAGTAATATGTTGGTATATAGATATGTGGAAGATCTAAATCTCACAGGATATTCAGATTCTGACTTTGCTGGGAATTTTCCTACATCTAATAAGTCAACCTGTGGATAAGTTTTCATGATGGCTAGAGGAGCTATAGCCTGGAAGACCATGAAGCAAACCTTGGTGACCACTTCTACAATGCAAGCTGAGTATATTGCTGTTTATGAGACCATGTGTGAGGGACTTTGGATTAGAAATTTTCTGATTCAAACTGAGGTTTTAAGTCACATAGTTGAAGACAAACTTGTGATCTATTGTGATAATGAAGCAGCTGTGTTCTTCTATAAAAATAACAAAAGGTCTAGTAATTCAAAACATATTGATTTGAAGTACTATGATGTTAGACAGAGAGTGAAACGTGGAGAAGTCAGTGTATTAAGCATTAACACCAACTCACAGCTTGCAGATCCCTTCACCAAAGCTCTAGCAGTTGGCGTTTTCAAGGAGCACATCAAGAACATGGGAGTTTTATCGAGCCTAGAGTTTTAAGGACCAGTGGGAGTTTAAACTAGAAGCAAAAATTAGAAATTTTCAGTTTTTTTAGAGTTGTTGTGATCTATTCACATTATGTTTTGTATTGACAGTTGATTTTTTCAGTATTTTGAGGTATTTTCAGAAAAATATTGATTGCTGCAGCATTATGTTTTTAATTGTCTGAATTTTGTCATACTATTTTGATTTTATTTTGTACTTGCTATCAGATGGCTTTTATCATGGAAAATTATGATAAATACAGTTCAAGTATTAAGAAGCCATTAGTGAACAGTTTTGCTTGAGTTTCTGGTTTAGGAAACATAAGGTGGACTGTGATATATGTTTTTTTTTTACTCGTAAAATGCACATAAGCATATATCAGTTTTGCTGTTTTTGAACATGTGAATTGCAGGTGTGTATGTAAGTAGTACAGAAACTCTGCATTTTGTTAAAATGTTTGTTGTTTCTTGCTCTACATGTATAGCTGTATTTTGACTGTTCTGAGGATGAGGATTTAAGTATCAGGTTATTATCTGGCGCGCCCTTAAGTAAGTTGATTAGTCTAATACTTACAGGAGCTTTATTTTCATGGTTTGTTGTAACAGTCCAGTGGGAGATTGTTAGAAAATAAATGGACTTGTTGCAATAATATCCAGAATACATGAATCATAAGCAAAGTATGAATACTAGTTCAACATGGATAATAATTTGTGCTTTCCTAGTTGCATTAGGAAACTGTGTATTGTTCCTAAAGCTAAGGAAACCTTATCGGATTCTATGAGAGGAATACTGCAGTGATTCATTCAGTGTATAACTAGGTTTCTTGTAATTCAAGTAGTCCTTTATGGATGGACTCTTGAATCACAGATCCCTTATATATAGATGGTTTAGTCCCTGTTGATCCCATCGTTTTTTAGCATATTGTTCTGTCCATATCAGAAGCTTTTGGTGGTGATCTAACAGAAGACATAGCCTCATTGTTTCTTGTTTCAGGTTCTATATCAGAGATGGATCCGATTAAAGGAGCTGATGGTATGATACAGATCATGTTTCTGGTTTAATGTTCTTATTCTGACTTTACTGGTTTTATATCATGTTTAAGTTCAAGCTTTATGAATTTGGTATTGAGCATGATGTTTTGTTATTGAATTTAACAGTGGCTATCCAGATATTATCTTTTCTGCTTTACTTATGGCGTAGTTCAGAATTCCCATAATACTGCTGATTTGCGAGGGAGATTTTTGATCCGAAATCAAACCTTGTTTATGGAGTTTCTCGATTTGTACTTGGATTGCTCACTTCCTTGCTTTTTGTTTTTGCTCCTCTCTTCTTTTACATCCTTAATCCGTAATCATTTTATGTGTTTTCTTTTTGGCAAATAAGAGATGCATTAATTTCCCCTCCATTATACAATTTTTTTGTAATTCTTTTATCAGCTCAAATGCTACCATCAATCTTCTGTTGTAGATTATTTTTTCGCAAACACAGAATTTGCATATATTTTTATTTTATTTTATTTATGTAGTAATGGATAATCAGTAACCAATATGGAGAAGAATTAGAAACCTTTTATCAAATGGAAATCCAATTTCCCGCGGATTTGACGATCAAGCCGGACAATTTAATAGTTACTATAAATTAACCTAGCCGCGGCATTAATTACAACAATCCAAAGCCAATCGATAAAAAGAAACGTGCATGCGCAAGAGTATTACAGAATGGATAACGGTGACCGTTATGATGATCCCCTCCCAGGACAAAGATTTGTCCCAATGGAAGACGAACTGCTTCTTTGCTACTTGAAACCCTTGGTGCATGGAATGCAAGTACCCGGCAGAAACATTGTGGTGTTCGACTGCGACCTATACGGTAACAAAGACCCTTGGGTGATATGGGAAGAATATGAGAAGGAAAGAAGAAACGACTTGAGGAAGAACAAAGACCTCTTTTTCTTCACCTTACAGAAGAAGAAGACTCCAAAAGACTCGCGCATAGACCGCACAGTCGGAAGCGGTGGCACTTGGAAAGAAGAGTCCGGCAAGAAAGTAGAGACTCCAGCTCCGGAGAATCGAGTGATTGGATACAAGAAAACATTCGGTTACAAAAACCCAGGATCCCCGCATGAAGGCTGTTGGATCATGCATGAGTTTGAACTTGATTCATCGCAACTCGTACACAGAAAGCAAGAAACAAATCAAGTTCTTTGTGTTCTTCGAAAGAAAAGGGAGCCCAAAATTAAGAAAAGAAGACAGCAAGGAGAGACGCCGGAGGAGAATGCTGTTCCGGATGATGGAACTAATAACCTGACTAGCAATCGGCAGCAACCGAAGCAACAACGTCTCGAACCATCCACTTCCAGTGCGCCATCACAGCCGTTAGAGTTTGATGCAGTAAAAGGTGAATTATGGCAACAGTGCTTGCACCCTCCATGCACTAGTAATCACTATGAACAAACAGTACCGTTGCCATATGAATTTCCTGGTGAACAATTTGCAGCTACAGATGAGCAATATTGGGAGCAGCAATTTGTTTTTCCATCTGTAGATGAAGTAAAGATGGATTTCTCTGAGATGGACGAAAACCTGTGGCAGGAGACTGTAGCTCAACCCGGCACCACACCTCATCCTCACACATCAGGAACGAGTTCAACCGATGGTGTGCATCACAATTATTAGCTTTCCATCAGCGCTCCATGCTCACTGTTTATGTATGTTTTGTATTTTGTTTATAATTTCACAACTGATTTACTGGATTCTTCTAGCTGTATACCGTTTTAAACAATTCTTTCTCTATCTGGACATGAAATAAGATAAAATAGTATCACAAATACGTGATTGTCCTTGCATGTTATGCATCAAATAAGTGCTTATTTATCATGTGTAATTTATGTGTTATTTCATCGTATTAGGCTACTATGGTAGAGATGAATTTGAGATATAAATATCGGTGATATTAAAATGAGAGGTTTGGGGAAATCGAGGAGACCCGGATGATGTAGAAAACTTTAGATTGAGAATGGATTTTTGACAATTTGAACATTTTTCATTGACAACAATGGGGCAAGTGTGACGATCTCGGTGTGATGGCTCACATCTATCAGCTGATTTGGGTTATTTGTTTGTGCATGTTGTAGGGTTTATTGGTTCAGTTTAAACTTTAATTTGGTTCTTAGATATTTATTTAAACTTTCGAGCGTCTTGGATATGTATTAAAATCGTTGTGATTAGACCTCAACGACTTTAATTAATTTTTGGTTTTTAAGGCAGCTAGAGGATAATGTGCTCTCACTGGAAACCTGACCAAAGAACTAAGAAAAAAGAGTTTCACACCCCTAAATCTACTAGGTCGAATGATTTACAAAGAATTGGTCTTAACTATTAAGGGTTTTATAATCCAACCTGCAGCTTGGGATGGTCTGAGAGGATTACCAGGTTGACTTTGTAAATGGATATTATAGAAAAATCAACCTAGCTAATACCAAGTCGGAAGGCGATGGAATCATAAAACTGAGGTTCTCTAGGGTCCTCTAAACAACTCGGATTAGAACAAATGACAAATGAATATCATACACAACCAGCTAGCAATTGCAGGCGCCCATGGCCTGAGGTAATACCAAAGCACCTAATTACCTTTGGTACGGTAGTAGACATGCACCAATGCATAGTTTTTGTTACAACACTAATCTTTGGGTAAAACCCAAAGGGGCTTTGGACAAAAACACCAATGCATGGTTTTTGTTACAACCTTTGGGTAGTATTCGTTTTCCTAAAAACAAAAACTGACCAGTTTAACTTTTATGTACAAACGGACAAACCAGATTTAACCTTCAAAGGAAAAATAGAAATGACAAGATCAATAATATTGTCACAAAGGTTGTAACCAAAATTATATTGTCACAAAGGTGAATGACAAGCCTGCGTCCTATCCTCTAGGAATCCGACTCTTTATTTATACCATGATCCTTATTCTTCATCTTCTCCCTGAAATCCCTAACCACAAACATTTCTCGCTGAGATTAACTGAGAGTTGAGATGCAGAGGCAAAGCCGTTGTAATGTCACAATGTGCTTCATCAACACGAATATGCAGTTCATAAACAGATCGTCATCATCATCCTCGATGCATTCCACCCATCATGAAATTGTTGCGTTCGTTGTTGCGATTCTCCCGACCTTGGTCCAGATCAGATATCCATCGGAAAATTTGTTCCAAACACAGCACAAGACCATGATGGTTATGATGTTTAGCTTGTTAATTTATTGCCTTGCGTTTTGGTTTATTAGCCATAGTAATAATACTACTTTTGGTCATAGATTCGGAACCAGTGAACATAACTGGTGCTGCATGGCCATGGTGGCGTTTGGTTCTGTCTCAGTTGCTTCACTCCTGTCACTTCTGTTTCCACACTCTTCTTCTAAGCCCCTGCTCTACCTTCTATGGGTGGTTCAGTTGCTGCTGGTGCTAGGCTTGCTGAGGAAAGTAATGCTGCAGCTAGTGACTAAAATCTTTCCTCGAAGATCACGACTTTTACCATTGACTTCATCAGACGTATCACCGTCTGTACTCAATATAGGGTACCACTGTTGGAATAACCAGCCACCGCCGATATTCAATATAGGGTCCCGTTATTGGAATGGCCGGTGGTTTTTTGTAATGTAAATGATGCCCCATTCTATAGTTGCTCCATATAAGAGAGGAAGAAATACTTGGAAACAATTCGACCCTTCTTATTAACTATGACCATCAATTTCTAACTACGTGTTACTCAATCCAACGTGGAACTGCTTATTCTCATCAAACAAGGAGAGAAAAGACTGCTTATTATTATTATTATTTTTACTTTTTATTACATAACTCACACTCTTCTTACATATGTTGAGATGTGAACTATGACTTCAACGTTGTCAGTTAAGCTACTTAACCAACCAAGCCACAACTTATTGACAAAGACCAACATACGCTTGTTTGCTCTATAATTTGGTACAAGTTTAGCAACCGGATATTTCCACCGACATAATATGCTTGGACCAAATTCATAATAGTAGCTTCGTCACCTGATTTAGGATGGATTTATCATTTTGATATCTTTGCAGCCAATTCTCTGACCAGCTTAGCAGCTACCATTGCAGTCATCCCATCAACAGTGTCGCGCTGTGGATTGAATTCAACGACATCTGCAGCAACCACATCCCCTTGGAGATTGTGCAGTATGTTTAGAACATCGCGGAAGGAGAGACCCCCTGGCTCGATGTGTGATACTCCTGGAGCAAAGGCTGGATCAAGGCAATCTACATCTATCGAGATATACACACCCTTCACACCTTCCCCTAGTTTCTGTCAAACAAAATTTTCTTAATGTTTACCCTCACTATAGCTAGCTTGAAATCATCCGACTTTGACAGTGTGGTAACATGACCTTATCTTCTTAATTACATGAATGAATCGTCTATGGTACCATTATTTGACTATTTACCAAGCAATTTTCAAAACCTGTGTGTCAAGTACATACTTGTGTTTGTCACCTCATAAATGAATGCATATGAAACTTGACAACAGTCATAGAGAGAGACAGAGAGAGAGAGATACCAGGTTTTCCAAAAAGTCACGATCTCTTGAAAAGGTTCGCATTTCATACTGCTCAACACCAAATTTTTTTCCTTGTTCACGCCCTTCATAATTAATTGAGCGAATACCAACCTGAAAACTCAGCAACCAAGTTTATTGGTTTACTGCATACCCTGGATCAACTGAAACCTGGGAATAGAGTGAACGACAGAGAAACTATATTTGGAAGACACAGAAAGTAATGGAGCCATACTAAAGATCTTGCCAACTCAACAAGGGATAGCTACAGGATAGGACCAAGTTCATTGAATAATAGGATAGCTAAACCAAATATCCTGGACCATTTACCAAACCGCGGTTGAGTGAAGAAACTCAACAAAATTTTCCATCACCTTTTGTGACTTCCCAAATATATCCTAGCCTTCCTTGGAGATGGGAAAAAAAAGGCAATATGGCAGACTACGGTCACAAACTACCCCACAGGTGTTGCAAAACTCGTATCGGGTGCTACAGAAAATCAGCACTTGTATACACACTTAGCCAGGTTAGGTAGAACTACAAAAGATATCACAAAATTGCGAATATCTCCTATAATCAGTTTATTTTTGGTTCCTTAATTTAATCTAGCGGGTATGTAAGTTGTGAGGTCTGCAGACAGAAAATCTATTCATAGATAAGAATATTCATAGATAAGAATTTACCTGCAAAAGTCGCCGAGCATAACCACCCTCCATTATGCGAGCAAAAGAAGATGCATGCGAGTATTTATTACCTTCAAAGGCGTGATAAATATCAGGATGTGCATCTAGATGAAGAACGTCCACAGGTCCCCCAAGCTTCTCGGAGACAGCTCTTACAACAGGATACGAAATTGAGTGATCACCACCTAATACTACTGGCCGTAGTGGAGCCTGAAATGGCAAAGTAAAATCATTCATCTAATAACACCAAAAGATAGCTGGTGTATTCATTGCAATGAAAAATTCCACACTGAATAATAAGAGCAGTCATAATTTCTGTGAGAGTTTCCCATAGAATTTCTATCCTAGACCTCTCAGGATCCAGCTAAACCAAATGCATATTAGGTCGGGTGGAACATCAGTAAAAAAACACAACAGGAGATTAGTGTTGCCCACGGTCATAAACTGACTTTTCCGTGCTTCTTTGTAGGGCATGAACATCTCAAGAAAATCTCAGGGAAAGCAACAGAGTATGGAACAAATTTGTAGTTCAACAATTTGCAACACAGTCCAACATAGTGAAACAAAGCTATTTAGGCACATCAAGCTTCAGGCATGGACACAGTGCTAGACAAAGAGAGCACAATGGGGAGCTATTAAAATTGGCAAAGCTGGTTTCAGCGTTATCAAGCTAGTAGAGCATAATATTCACCTCTACTAAAACAGAGAAGAGCATGACTGGTGAGACATAATCCTATGCATTCCTGCAAGTATGATTAAACCAAAAATAGGAGTAATAGCTGCGCTATTGAGTAAACTAGGCATGTTGACTTTAACTACACCACTTAATTTCCAGTCACCCCAAACAATTCTTACCAAGCAAGACGTAAAGCAACAACTTGTCAATCACAAGATTTCATCAAATGACAACCTACCTCTTCCATCACTAGCTTGACAGACTCACTTATGACATTCATCAATCTTTCATCATCCACTCCACAATCTCGAATTTCTTGCACAGGCAAATCCCCCACATCAGTCAGCACCCGCGGATCCCTAAGCTCCTTCCCTACATCACAAGACCACCACGATCACTCTCCCCACCAAACAAACATTACAAAACAGCGACATCTTTCATCATCATCCTATATTGTCATCAATAATGCTCAACAATACTGCATCAATTCATACCTTCTTCAGTTGTAGAGTTGGTGCTTCCACACCAAATAGCCTCCCTTATCCTCGGAGGCGCAAAAGCCGGGCCTTGAAGAAACGACGAGTTGTGTCCCAGAGGAACCCCAAGAAGCGAAGAAGTCGCGACAGCTCCACCAAAAGCACGCACCAGCTCTCCCTACAAACAACCAACCCAGTTCACATATTCTGATTCCGACATCAAACAGAAACAGAAAAACACAAGGACAGCATGTACCTTGAGCTTTGCTCTCTCACGAATAATAGTGAGGGAGGCATCGATGACACGGCTCTGGCCCTTGTGTATCAAATCAATTGGGACGTTCGGAGCGTTCAGTTTCTTCAAGAAGTGGATTCCTCTCCTGCTGATTGATGACATTTCTGAGAAGAGAGATGATGGGTGCAGAGAAAGCAGAGTCTGAATATGCGGCGGAGGGAAAAAGCAACGTCTAAGGGTTGAGCATTTAAGGTTTGGTGGTTGTACTGTAAATGATATTTGGATAAGATTGTGGTGTACGGTAAATGATATTTGGATTAGAAATGGTGATTTGCCGAGTCACATGGCAATCGTGGTGTACTGTAAATGATATTTGGATTAGAAACGGTGATTTGCCGAGCCACATGGCAATCATTCTAAACGTTGGAGAATCCGAGAAAGCAACAAATCCTGGAAAAAGGGATACTGACATCACGCGCTTCAAGGTGGTGGCGTTTTTGTGACGTGTGAGAGTCGGCAGGTCTCGCAAGCCCAAAATACCCGAATGTTCTCTTCGCTTTGTTTTGTTTTTTTTTTTTTCTCATTTTTATTATCTGAAATAAAATACACGTGCGCCAGCTCGACTCACTAATAATGAAATGGCCGAATACAAGAAAAAAGAAAAATCTGAACCCTTATTACAATAAACATATAAGGATACGTTTGTTACGTGGGATGAGACTGAACTAGACTGTCGTACATAAATACATAATCTGGAACCCACGTTTGGTGGATATGCGAGAGTACAATTTATTAGATAACAGAGTCTCCGCGTCTCCCAAATCTAGGCTAATAGAACGGCCTTAAAATTGGGGAGACTCTCGTAGCTCTCGCTCAAGAAGAAAACCTCTTCTCTTCAGAAGCTCCTCTCACGCCACAGCTCTCTTCCTACGAATCTCACTCATCAGCTCTCGATATCTCATCCCGATTGCAGGCTCTCTCTCTCTCTCTCTCTCTCTCTCTCTCTCTCTCTCTCTCTCTCTCTCTCTCTCTCTCTCTCTCTCTCTCTCTCTCTCTCTCTCAAGATAGATCGATTCCAAGTATTTTATTTTCTTGATCTGGTATGGGTTCATATAGATCGATTTACTTACAATTTTTTATGGGTTGTGTGATTGATTGATTACTGATTCTTGGCCTGGGTAGCTTGATTTAATAATGGATCGAAGACACATTTTGTTAGCTTGTTGTTTATATTCATTGTATCAGTTCAATGTTGTGAAAGCTTGGTGGTTAGAAAGCTACTGCATGTAGGGTTGAAAATTTCAATTGATGAATTTCATAGCTAGGCTAGATCTTCTTCTTCTTGTGTGAGTAGTTCTTTTTGACTGCATATCAGACTATCAGTTTCTATGGCCTTCACTTAGTTCTTAACATTCATCTGGTCTGAGTGGGGGTTCTGTTTGGGAAAGGTAGAAGCATGAGAATGCTGAACAAAATTAGTGCTTCATATGTGATATGCACATGTAATCATGGGTGGATTAGAATAACAATATTAGTTTCAGTTTTCTACAAGTGCTACTGTGAGGGTGGTCTGTTCAAATTTTCTTTGCCTGGTATATCATGTTTTACTTAGTGAAGTCACCAGGTTTTGAATACTATCAGTATCATTTTCAAATTTGGTATTGGATTCATCTGCTCTCCCTTTCCCTACCTGTCCTCTTCATTTCACTAAAGTTCCTTCATGACAGGTCCAGTAGGAAGCATTACCTCTGCAACTTTGAAGAAGGTGAATATATCTTCAACAAATGAATTATCAGGGTCCTTGCCGGCCAATGTTGGGCACTGTGCCATCCTAGACTTGAGTAATAAATGAGTTACAAAATTTAGTCTAGTGCATCATGAAACGTGGGATTGGACTATTCTGACTGTTCTATTCTTTAGTCCGAAGCAGTACCAAACCTGGGTTAGAGATTACTGCAGTACAATCCCAAGCTTGCATAGTGGAGGACAGTTATAAGAAATAGTCCTGATTTAGACAGTCCTTGGTAACAAACGTACCCTAAAAGAAGTGTCGAGATAAAATCGGTACTCTTTATTTCTTAAAATTGTTTAAGACATCAATATATTTTGACATTGACTTTTAATAAAATAGTATTATATGTAAAAATTTCTTCTTTCTTCTGTAATGTTTCCTCGTATCATATGACAATTTATTGTTCGAGTCTGGTTTACAAACTCATAAGCAGCCACTACCAGAAAAGGCGTCATAGCCGACGACGCCATCTCGTCGGCCGTTTCCATTAATTCGTCGGCTATAGTCATAGCCGACGACGTATCGTCGGCTATTATCTCGTCGGGATTGCTCCGTCGGCTATAGTATAGCCGACGACACACGGGGTAAGTCGTCGGCTTATGAAACACCAGGTATAGCCGACGACAAAAGCGTCGTCGGCTATACTTCGAACATTGCCGACGAGAAGATCGTCGGCTTTAAAAATTACGTAACTGCCCCTAACCCGAAGTATAGCCGACGACACTATCGTCGGCTATACGTCCGTTATAGCCGACGACACTATCGTCGGCCATAACAATCGCCGGTACCAGGAACGGCTTTTTTTTGCCTGAAGCCGGGAGGGTATAGCCGACGACATATGGTAAACATCGTCGGCTATAGCCCTTATAGCCGACGAAATTTGGTAAAAATCGTCGGCTATAACCGTTATAGCCGACGAAATAATGCCAATATCGTCGGCTATAACCCCTAAATATTTAAAAAAATTAAAAAATTTTACTCGGGCCCAATTTCTCTTCGTCTTCGGGGGCTGCAGAAAATGCACAAACAAACATCCAAATATCCAACAAATATCCACATCAATCCATCCCTAATATCCTACATACTGTACAAATTAACCCACTATATCTACTCATCATCACCCCCTAAACGCGTAGCGTCGTCGACCGGATCGTTCGAGTTCCGGTGGCTATGGCTGTCCTGATCGGCTGGCGTACTCCGATGCGGGGGGGGGAGTGGGGACGACGAACTGGGGCATCTGTGGCGGAGGCGGGGGCTGGAGTCCAGCCTGCTGGGCCTCCCAAGACTGCTGCATCCACCGGTACATCTCCGCCACAGATGCGTCTCTGGCCTGCTGCGCCGAAGCCTCCGCGGCCCTCGCCAACTCCGCCTGCTGGAGCGCCTCCACCGCCCTCGCCAACTCCGCCTGAGTCCTCTGCAGCTGCGTCTGCAAGTCTCCTCTCGTCGAAGCCGCACGCTGCGTGCTGGGATTGGCCGGCGTGAACTTGAGAACCCCATCTCCCGCCGCGCCTAGGCCTCTCTGGTAGAAGTAGTTGTTCCCCGTCCCTACCGCCGCGTGCATGATCTGAGAGGCCAAGCGCGGCTCAAGGGTGTCGATCGTGGAGGCAAACTCCGCGATCGCCTCGTCGGACGCCCCGTCTCCCAGAGTGTCTCGCGCGATCCCGAAGGTGATCGCGTCGGTCTCCGCATCTATTTCCGCCTAATTGACAAGAAAATATAATAAACGAATTAAAAAATATATATATAAATTAATTTCATGAAACACTTTTATTGAAGATGGACGAATACTTACCACTTGGTCGGGACGCCCCGGATACATCTGCGCATGAATCCACGACAACGGCCTCAGCGGTCGGTCCCTCCTCGCCATCTCTGCCCACTGCCTCCAGGAGCGGGCGCCGCCGTGGTGGGGGTGCTCGTTTCTCCTGCGGTTGTCGCTGTTCGTCCGCGAGATTTTCTGTATTATAACAACAAACATATAAACGCAAATATAAATTAGTAACTAAATTAAAATATTAGGAACTAACCAAAATAAAATTAATAACTAATTTAGTTACTAACTAATTTAATTTAATTAGTAACTACTTAACTAACTAATTTAATTAGTAACTACTTAACTAACTAATTTAATTTAGTAACTAACTAACTTACTAACTACCTAATTTTATTTAATTTAATCTGATTTAATTTAGTAACGAACTAACTAACTATGTAACTAACCAACTGACTTAATTTAATAACTAATAACTAACTAACTAACTAACTAATTAATTGAATTAAGTAACTACATAATTTAATTATTAAATAACATTAAAAAGTTATATACTACCAGGCTAAATTTTCTTACCGAGACCCTGTCGCTCCCGAAGTAGGCTACCAGCCATAGCCACTCGTACTCCCTGTACCGGAACTCGTGGGGGGTTGCAGCTCGCCCCAAGCGCTGCTCCACATGGTACGTCCTGTAGTGCGTGGACAGCTCGTTCTTCCACTCGGAGTACCTATATTAACAGAACACAACTGTTAGATATATTCGTACACTGCCAATAAATATATTTATACAAAAAAAAGCAAAACACATAACCTGTTCTTCAGCTGCTCGTCTCTCCACCAGTCCAAGGTAGGATGGACTCTAAACCATTGCTGCAACATTATAAATTAATTAGAAAATATTTTTATATAGTTATAAGGACTGAATTCATAATTTTTTATTTTCTATAATAAAAATCATATTTAACTCACCGACAGTGCATTGTACACTCGCGCCTTGATCTCATCGGGCACAGAGCCCCAGTCGGGCCACAACAGTGGGACCCTGTCCCGCACGAGCATGCCCGTCGCGTTGATGTACTTGGTGGTGGTGTCTCTCCGCTCAATCGGGCGTCCATCCTCACCGGGACCGGGCAGGATCTCTCTGATCCCACCGGCCAGCTCCCTCTCCAGGGTCGACATGTTCGCTGGCCCTCTGGTCCGTCTCGTCCCCGCGGGTTTATTGACGAGGACGCCTGTTAAAATGAACACATAGTTAAATAATTATTTAAACTAACTAATTAAATAATTAATTAAACAATCTAAATAATTAATTAAACTAACCAATTACCTGCGTCGTTGTACTGCTTGTCCTTCTCACGAACGGCCCACAGGCCGCGGCAGTCCTCTGAGTCGAAAGGACTGTAGAAGTAGGCCTCCTCCCAGGGAATCTCGTGGGGCCGGTCGTGCCTCCAAATCTGCCTCCCCCTGGCGTCGTACTCAGGGATGGCAGGGAGGAACTGGACCATGTACATCCCCGATGGCGGAGACATACGGGGCGTGGACCCTGAGGGGCCTGCTCCCCCTGACGGTGGGCCCCGTAGCTGTGGACGCTGTCGCTGTGGGGGGACAGGGAGCATCTCTGGAGGGTCCAGATCGGCGCGCGGTGGGGTCGGCTGCCGATCCTGGAACAGTGCTGAAGTGCACTGGGGTCTGGTGGCTCTGCGTCCTCCTCCGACACTCGAGTCAGGGCCCGCTCCCGTCGACTCATACGAGGAGCCCCCACGTGGATCGCTCGGGGTCAATCCCATCAACGTCTCCTCTCGTCGACTCATAGGCCGGCCTAGGCCCCGACGACCGCTGGATCCGCTCCCCCCACGGCTGGATCCTGCCTGAGCGTCGGGGTCGCTCTCGGTCCGTCTGCCAAGCCATCGGTCTACAAAGCGACGGTTTCCTGCACAATTAGTATATAAATTCCATAAATTGCACAAAAATTCCACAAAAAAATTAAAAACTTCATTTAATGTATATATACCTAAATATATTTATACCTAATTATATATATATATATTCCGAAATATAACACAAAATTCCTTAAATTTCACAAAAAAATAAAAAACTTTTTTAAATATATATATATACCTAATTATATATATACATAACTATATTTATACCTAAAGGTATATATATATACCTAAAAATTCTTGTTAATTCCTCAAAATTAAACAAAATTCCACACAATTCCATAAATTCCTTACAAAAATAAAAAACTTCATTAAATGTATATATACCTAATTATATATATACCTAAATATATTTATACCTAATTATATATATATATATATTCCGAAATATATATATATATATATATATATATATATCCTCCTATAAATTCCTTGTCCAAATTCCACAAAATTAACAAAAATTCCACAACATTAAAAAAATTTCCACAAACTTCCATATACCTAATTATATATATATATATATATATATATATATATATATATCCTTCACAAAATTCCACATAATTATAAAAAATTAACAACAATTCCACAACATTCCATAAATTGCACAACAACCCTAAATTCCACATAATTTCACAAAAACCATAAAATTTCACAAAAATACCTAAATTCCACAAAATCACAAAATTCCACAAAATTAACAAAAATCCTAAATGAGGGAGAGGGGGACTACCTGACATGGTGGTGCGGCTAGGGGAGGTGGTGACGTGCGGCGGCGACGGCGGCGACGGCGGCTAGGGGCGGCTGTGGCGTTGCCGTTCGGGGACTGTTTTCGGGTCGGGGAGGGCTCGGGAAGGAGGGGGCCGGGGCGGGGAGGGGTCGGGTGGGGCCGGGGATAGCAGATCGGCGGTCGGTCGGCGTCTCTGTTTCGGTGGGCGGCGAAATCCGGTTTTAGGGCAGGAGCAGAATGAGGGAGAGGCGCGTCTGTTTCGGTTTAAATCGAAGGACTATAGCCGACGATCTAATTTTAAGTCGTCGGCTATAGTCATAGCCGACGAAATTCGTCGGCTATACTCTGACGGGCCGGGCCGAAATCCGGGCCGGGCCGAAGTTGGGCTTTGCGGGCCGGTTATAGCCGACGAAGTTAAGTATATCGTCGGCTATAATATGAATGTCGTCGGCTATAATATGAATCTCGTCGGCTATGCTTCACGCTCTCAGCAGCCGTCAGATCTCGCCCATCCAACGGCAGACAATGAAACGGCGCGGATCGCAAGAGTTTAGCCGACGAAGTTAAGTATTTCGTCGGCTATTCCCTGGTCAACTTTTGGTCAAACCTCTAAACGCTTTAAAACGGCAATTGGCCCGTCTAGATGACGTTTTTTGGCCTGACCTTCAACAGAGAATAGTTTCAAATCGATGCGACGCAACTAACCGTATAAAAATTTTCCTCCACATATTTACCGACCGTCAGGCTACCCATAGGAAAACGGAAGTAAAAAACACCTAATCGCAACATTCGGCACACAGATTTTGTCGGAATCTTCCCATTTTTCAACCGTAGCCGTATTTCAATATTTCGGTCGTATCTTATTTCACGACACTTTTGCATTTGAACGGTCTACGTATGGTAACTATTTGAAACTATACATTCACTTAAACACTTAGTAAATAAGTTAAGGAACATTAGTGCATATGTTCCGATTTCGAATCTAAAAGTTTGGAAAATCTATTCCAACCGTCAGATATCACCGTTAAGATTAAATACATGTATGAAAAAAAATACAACTACATCTGACAACGTTAAAGGCTCGATCGGGACGGTCAAACTGCTTGGTCAAACCTCTAAACGCTTTAAAACGGCAATTGGCCCGTCTAGATGACGTTTTTTGGCCTGACCTTCAACAGAGAATAGTTTCAAATCGATGCGACGCAACTAACCGTATAAAAATTTTCCTCCAAATATTTACCGACCGTCAGGCTACCCATAGGAAAACGGAAGTAAAAAACACCTAACCGCAACATTCGGCACACAGATTTTGTCGGAATCTTCCCATTTTTCAACCGTAGCCGTATTTCAATATTTCGGTCGTATCTTATTTCACGACACTTTTGCATTTGAACGGTCTACGTATGGTAACTATTTGAAACTATACATTCACTTAAACACTTAGTAAATAAGTTAAGGAACATTAGTGCATATGTTCCGATTTCGAATCTAAAAGTTTGGAAAATCTATTCCAACCGTCAGATATCACCGTTAAGATTAAATACATGTATGAAAAAAAATACAACTACATCTGACAACGTTAAAGGCTCGATCGGGACGGTCAAACTGCTTGGTCAAACCTCTAAACGCTTTAAAACGGCAATTGGCCCGTCTAGATGACGTTTTTTGGCCTGACCTTCAACAGAGAATAGTTTCAAATCGATGCGACGCAACTAACCGTATAAAAATTTTCCTCCAAATATTTACCGACCGTCAGGCTACCCATAGGAAAACGGAAGTAAAAAACACCTAACCGCAACATTCGGCACACAGATTTTGTCGGAATCTTCCCATTTTTCAACCGTAGCCGTATTTCAATATTTCGGTCGTATCTTATTTCACGACACTTTTGCATTTGAACGGTCTACGTATGGTTTCGGTCAATATACTTTAGCCGACGACTTGCAAGTCGTCGGCTACAGTATGGGCGTTATAGCCGACGAATTGCACGTCGTCGGCTAAAGTATGGGCATTATAGCCGACGAATTATGGTCCATTTCGTCGGCTATAATTCTGATCTTTCTGAAAATTTGCCATTTAGGGCTTGAAAATTGCCTATTTCACCTGATAAATTCCTAAACATAACACAAACAATTCAATACAATTTCCCATAAACTCGGAAAACGGTAATTAAGGACAAAAATGTATTCATGCATGCACCATCGTACACAAATACATACATAAATAGTATACTAAGGATGATAATCAGAATCATCCTCATCACTTGAGTCAGACGTAGTATAGTAGTTAATATCTGGCAACCGGTGCTCGTACTCGTCGTCTGAGTCATCGTCGGGCTGATATAGACGATTCGGATTAACATCATACATGGGCACCTGACCCCTAGGAAGTCGGACCACTCTGCCCGGCGTCACATTATTATCGCGGATGGTGGAGGATTCCGGAATGTCGCCGGCGTCCGGCTCTTGGTATGCGGTCGCTTCTTGACACTCTGTGCTCACACCAAGTGTGGTAGCACTGTATATGTCTCGCTGAGACACATGGTTAACTACCTTCCACGTGCCTTTGTTCAAAGGATCGTCAAGATAAAAGACCTTTTTGGCCGCTGTGGCGAAAACAAAGGGGTCGTCTTCATACACACTAGTGGCGGTATTCACCGAAAGTATGCCGTACTGATCGATCCGTATGCGGTGCGGCCTAGTATCAAACCATCGACACTTGAACAAGTGGACTTTCATGCGGTTCCCATAAATGAGTTCAACAACTGACTGTAGGACACCGTAAAAATCCACGCCCCCCTCTGCACCATCGACCATCACCCCACAATTCTGTGTTTTGCGTTCCCCGTCTCTAGCTTCACATATATACTTAACGCCGTTGACATCACACATTGGGCGGACTGTGGAAGATATCGGCTTCATCGACAACAGCCTCAATTCCTCTGAGTAATTTGTATGACCACCCCTCGCAGCCACTTGCATCAGCTGAAAAATATAACTCCAATCACTCGGTGTGTTTATGATTAAAGAATAGGGAACTGTAAAAGAAAGCCATCTAATATATATATTTATACACTTACCCATTGTGGAAAATAGTCTGCAAACGTCGTGTTGTGGTACTCGACATCACCGCGAACTTCCTTGCTGTGAAGATGGTGACGTTTCCAATATTGTACCTCCGGACAGTTTATTAGAACCCACCAGTGGGCAATCCCTACCTCATGGTCAGGCAACTTGTCCACACCCTTTTTCTTGAAGCTTCCGTATGGTACAACAGAGTTGGCGACGATAGATAGGTTGAACTCGGGGTCATCTCGACTTGGATGTTGTGGGGGGTCCTCCATCGCTCCCAAGTACAACTTGGCGTACGTTACACACTCATGCGCAATGTAAGCTTCAGCAATACACCCCTCAGGCGCAGATTTATTGTGCACATATTTCTTGTAGTCTCCAAGTTGTCTGCAAGGTTAACAAGTGCGTGTTAAGAGCATGCAACTTTTATTTAAAAACATGTATAAATCAAATTTATGAATAACATGTATCTTTCGATGGGATACATCCAAGTGTAGTGTACGGGACCGGTAAGCAACAATTGTTGGGGAAGATGGATCATCAGGTGAGGCATGATGTCAAAGAAGTTTGGGGGAAATATCCTCTCGAACTTGCACAAGATAGAAACGATTTCCTCATGCATTCTCATGAGGTCTGATTTTCTAACTTCTCTAGCGCATAACTTCTGGAAGAATCTTGACAACGCCACCAACGGCTCAACCACTTCATCCTCCAAGTACGCTCGAATGAAAATAGGGAAGAGGCGTTGAAGCAGTACATGGCAGTCGTGACTCTTCAATCCGTACATCTTGTTGTCTCGGTAGTTAACACACTTGCTTATGTTACCCGCATAGCCATAAGGATACCTGCATAGCCATTAACAACAGTTAGATTTCATGCATATATAGTCGTCCAACAACAGATGGATTCTTTAGGGAATACATGCCTAATTAATAAAAAGTTACCTGACATTACTCAGCCATCCAAAGATTTCATGTTTCTGGTCCCTGGTGACGGTGTAAGGAGCTTGGGGCATTTTGCTCCTGCCCTCTCTCAACCACAAATGGTCCCGCAGTCCCATATTTCTCAGATCAACGCGTGCCTTGGGGGTGTCTTTTGTTTTCTTCTCCCAATTCAAAACTGTGCCAACCACGGCTTCACCCACGTTCTTCTCTATATGCATGACATCCAGGTAGTATCTGGTAGCCAACCTGGCCCAATAAGGAAGTTCCCATAAGATGCTCTTGTGTGACCAGAACCTATACCGATCCGGCCTCTCTGGAATCGTGCGCAACACATCGGGATGATTGCTAAGCGGACCAAAGTCATACTCATTCAACACTGCCAATATTTCCTCCCCTGTCCATCGCTCCGGTGCCCAGCCCCTTTCTTCAGTCCCATCAAAAGCCTGTGCATCGTCCCTAAATGGATGGTCATGCGGAAGCCAACGACGGTGACGCATCTGGACAATCTTGCTGCAATGAGGACTGGAGCAATCAACAGTCATGCACTCTGAACAAGCCCTGTAACCCCTGGTGACGCTGCCCGACAACATACCCCTCCCAGGAAAGTCACTGATCGTGCCAACAAGCATGGCATGCATCCGGAACATCTCATTTTTGAACCGGTCGTAGACCAGGTGGCCGTTCAGACTCAAGTACCGAAGCTCCTCAATTACGGGTCTCAAATACACATCGAGACACTTTCCCGGATAACCTGGGCCTGGAATCAACAATGTGAGCATGTTATATTCCTTCTTCATGCACATCCACGGTGGAAAGTTGTACGGAATCAAAATAACTGGCCACACACTGTACTGAAGCTCTTTCTTGCCAAAAGGGTTGAAACCGTCGGATGATAGCCCTAGCCAAACATTTCGAACCTCTGATGCAAATTCGGGAAACTCCAGCACGTTCTTCTTCCAAGCCTCTCCGTCGGCGGGATGTCTAAGGGTGTCATCGTCAGGCACATTCCTCTCAGCCCACCATCTCATAGCTTCGGCCGTGAAAGCACACATGAACAACCGCTCAAGCCTATCAATCAGCGGGAAGTACCGAAGTATCTTCACAGCTTTCTTGTTCCCTTTAGGAGTGAACTTATACCGCTCTGTATTGCATAATGGGCAGTATTCAAGATCTGCAAGTCCTTCCCCGTAAAACAGAACGCAATCGTATCTGCATGCATGAATCTTGATGTAGGAAAGGCCGAGATCTTTAAGGATATGTCGCACCTTATGATGACTGGTAGGAAGCCGATGTCCGGGGGGCATCGCCCCACCCCATAGCCGAAGCCAATCATCAACCGATTTGACAGTGCCTTTGTTCTCCGTTTTGATCTTCATCACTCCCATGACAGATTCAAGGACAGTCTTACTGCATCCGGGGTACAACGGAGTCTGTTGCAATGCGATCAGGTTGTTGTACTTTTCCATACCACTTGTGTTGACCGGAGATCGGGGTAATGGCTCGAGTGGCTCAATATCAGGGAAACACTCCATCTCCGGAGGTGGGAGTTGCACATCTGGTGCTTCCTCAAAGACACCGCTCTCACGAGGAAACATATCGTTGATCCAGTTCGTTGTCGGATCATTGGAGGAACTCCCTCTCTCGGCAAATTGTCCATGATCATGACGACCCGCAAACTCTGGTTCACCGTGATAAATCCAATTAGTGTATAGGACCCAAAATCCATATCTAGCCAGGTGTTGCTCCACTGTCTCTATGGAAAACCGGTGTCGTGGGGTGGCACACTTGCACTTTTTACACGGACAATAATGAAGTGTAGTGTCTCCACAGTTAGCCATCACAAAATCCAGGAAACTCCTAACTCCATCATGATACGCCTGATCCCATCTTCCAAGGGTAATCCAACTCTTGTCCATCCTGTAAATTCAAGAAATAAATATAGCTATATATAGATATGTATATATGCACGTACTACGTACGTACTAATTAATTAAAAAATTCATCATTACACACACACATATATATATATATATATATATATATATACACATGCATCCCTAAATTAATTAAAACATCGTCAATCTCCCTAATTAATTAAACACAATGTATTTTTTATATATACCAACAATATATTTTTAATTACAATTAAATTAATTAATATATATACATTTTTTCATCAAATTCATCTAAAATCACCTATAAATCAACATTAATCAATCACTAATCTTCAACAAAACTTCAATTCTATCTAACCAATACAACATATATATCAACCCATTAATAATCTCATCTCAACACATATATATATATATATATATATATCAAATTAATCACACATTTATTCTAATTAAACTCTAAATTAATACACCTCTAGCATATAACCAACTAAATCAACACACACAGCAATATACGTACCTTTCAAGCTTATGGCCGAGGTTTTGGACGATTTCAGAGCGTTTTGGACGATTTCATCGACGAATGAGCTCCCTGATGCAGAAGGTCGATCTGATATAAGAGTTATAGCCGACGAATACCCTCCTCGTCGGCTATAACCAAAAACTTTTCGTCGGCTATAACTATTATAGCCGACGAATACCATCCTCGTCGGCTATAACCAAAAACGTTTCGTCGGCTATAGTTATAGCCGACGAGTTGTCGGCAGTCGTCGGCTATAATATTATAGCCGACGATGTGGCCGACGAAATAGTAGTTCGTCGGCTATAAGGGGTTATAGCCGACGAGGTACTATTTCGTCGGCCGTTTTTTCCCATATCGTCGGCTATAACCCCTTTTCTGGTAGTGAGCAACTACTTTGTTCGGAATAGTGGCATTGCCATAATTTTATCATCTTCATCTTGCATTTTTCTAATCTTATTCAACTGCCTCTTCAATAAAATGAGCAAGGAGAGGGAAAAAGTAATGCTATGGATATATGTAATTTGACAAGAATATACTATGATTTAGTTTGAGATTGAAGTGAAAAAACTAAAATATTCTATTCGTTTTAACACTTTTCGCGACATCTTGATTAACGACGACGACAAGGACGACAATTAAATTTAACTATAGAAGAAGCGACTGTGTTAGTTATAATGGAGGTGATGTAATATTCATTTTTATTTTTAGAATTACCCTATGTTTGTGTTTAAATCCGTACCCTTAAAAACACAAAGTTTATAGTGGTTCACCATGCCTTCGGCGGACATGGCCACGTCTCCTTAGAAATATACTATGATCGACCAATAAGCCATTGGAGTGTAACAAATGTGGAATGCCCAGCAATCCCAAAAGATATCTAGGGGGAAGCCTTTTATTTATAAGCAAGGGAGGCTCCCTCTTACATATTTCCGATGTGGGATGCATAAACACTTTTACTACTCACGAAGCTACTTGCGGTGCCCTGAGACACGTCTTCCGGATGAGGCACATGTGATCTTCCATAATGGAGAGGTAGCCGAGGTTTCAGCCTACTGGATGCATGCCGGAGTTGGGACCCACCGCGCCGGTTGCACGGTCTAAGAGGTCGTTGCGCGGAGTCCCTCAATTTCCCGAGTAAGAGGGCAATCTTACTTCGGAAGTTAACATCATGTACCGCCAAGTGTAGGTGACGACCGAGTGACGTCACACCCACTAGTCCCCCAACTCCATAAGTGAGATTGGACTCGAAACTCAGGCGTTCGAATACCGAGTCTCTTAGGTTTTTAAATTTTTCCCAGTGGTTGATTATCACCTCAACAAAAAGAACAATTGATCAGAGATAGAGTAGCTTATAATAAGGAAAAAGTTGTTATACTATGCTTACAAACACGTTGACTGTGCGGTGATACGAATGTCATGCATACGTACATATTAATTGAACACATATATCATGCATCGAATGAAAGCATGCGTTGCTTGAAGATGTTATGCATCGTCCTCCGTTGCTGTTGGCTTACCTGTTGGAATGTCTCAGCCGTTGTTACTGGCTCTATCGTTGGAATGCTTCAGCCGTTGTTACTGGCTTACCATTTTCAGGTGTTATACCTCAGCCAATCATACACACGAAAGACTATGTTGCTATGCACCAACAAGCTAAAATTTACCAGTCTAGCAAGTAATCATGCACATTCATTAGCCTGTACAAAAATAGCCATGTGTTTAGCAAGTTACGACATGCTTATACGATTATATTGCAGCAGGAAGACTCTATTCTTAATATGCTTGTCAAACAAATCAATGTGTACAGACTTGCATAAACATAATTTGAGAGAGTTAAAGACTTAGCTTTACTGGAAGTTCTCTGGGTTAGGTGCCCATACCAAATTCCAGGACGCAAAACATGTTTATACTAGCCCTCCGGGTCACTAGGAGGGCCTAGTATCCTTCAAAATACTAGGATACCCGGCCGGTATTTTGAAGACCCGATTTATTTTTTTTAGGAAGACCCGGCCAGTGCCCAGCTCTCAAACTCCAACCAGCAGCCACCATCAAACCAGCCAATTCTAAATCGATTAAGGGCCATTGCAATATGAACAGACTGCAGCTTCCACCGGCCAAAATCTCTCCAACATCACTGCCTCTTTCCAAATTCAAACGAGAACCTACAATAAATCAAATGCATCACTCTCCTCTCCCTGAGACAAAACCGTAGCTACCTCCGGTCTAACCCATTCCAGCTCCACCACCACCCAATACAAATGTCTCCACCCATCCGGTCCCACACTAGGCCCAGATCAGCATTGACCCGCACCAAGCTGCTGCCAGGCGAAGAGGGCAAGTGCCTCGGAAGCTGAGCCGCTTGCCGGTTCCTGCCTCCAAAGTCCCACGCAGGTGCTTATCCAATTGTACCCAGGAGGTGGCATCACTCGCGCGCAGCGACGGTACGCGACCTACCCTCGACCTCCGGCAGGTCTGAGTCCTCAGCGGCAGTGCGCGGTCGTTCGATGCGGTGCGGGGCGGAGCGGGAGTCGTTCTCCGTTGGAGCGGTGGGCAAGCCCGGGTGAGACCCGATCTGGGCTGACAACAGGCATTCTCTGGCCGGTTCCCGAGATCATGGAGGACCAAAGAGTCGGTGAGGAATGGGTCACTCAGGCAGTGTTCATGATCCAGCGGGACGAAGGCATGATGCTAGCCTGTACGCATCAGAGACGTCACGTGACACAGGGCGGCTTCGAGCTGCCAGAGGCCAGACCCCGGGAGGCGGCGTCGGGTTGCCAGATACCGGGCAGCTTTGATGTTGGGGTTGCGGGGCTGGTGGTCCCAACTCAGAGGAAGATTCTTTGAAAAGAAATCTCTTCATTATTTCAGAGTTCTCTTTGACAACCAACGTCCATACATTACTGTAAATGACATTAAGGTGTTTGATGGAGAACCTCTTTATTCTGAGATTGACCCTGAACAAGTACTTCTTCATTCTTCATTCATTTTATATATCAATTTTCAAGCGAAAACCATTAACTAATTTTCCTTATCACAGACCTCTGGTAAATCAAGTAAAAGCAAGGGGAAGAAAAAGGTCCTTCAAACCCCCACCACCAGAACTACTCAAAAGAGAGGAAGAGCTCTTACTATTAATGAAGAAATAGAGTCTGAGGATAATGAGCCAGTAAGTTATCTGTACTTTATTTTTATCTATTTTACTGCACCACTGATCTGTAAATAGTTTTTTTAGATGTGACACCTCTAAGCTGTCTTCTTGCTGATACATGTACTTTTAATATACCAAACATCCCCTTGACAATTATTCCAACCGTTGTTGAGACCACCCCTATGATCACTCCAACTCTCCCTGCAGAGCCAGTGATGGAAGAAACTGCTGCTGAAAGTGTCTCTGAAGCCATGGCGGATGCTGGACAAGAGATTACTCCAACACAACCAGAAGAAGAAGATCCTACACCCCTAGCGGCTGTTAATGAAGAGGCGATACCTCCGAGTCCTGATATGATTAGTTTGGAGGATGAAGACGTGGCTCTCCCTTCGTCTCCTGGAACCAATGCAGATGGGGAGGGTCAAACCATGCCTTCTGGTTCTTCTTTGGACGATCCTTCAGAGCCTCAAGAGCAACCACAAGCAGGATTTCTGATAGATACTTCTCCTGTGACAGAGGTACCCTTTTCGAAAATCCTTATCTCTTATATTTTTCAAGACATTTACCTTAATCGTCACCACATTTATATTTACATAGGTGAACGAGATTCCTACCGCAGTTAGGAATGACGAGGCTTCTAGCGAGCCAAGGCTGATTACAGTTTCGCCCAGCCAGACCATTCAGTTTGGGGTATCTCATATTAAGATTACAACTCCTCAACCTTTGAAGATGAGCTTGTCCATTCCTCCACTAGGAGAAGATCCACTCTTGAAGCTTCCAACTCCCAAAAGAGATTGCTCTGAAGCGAGAGAAGCCTGGAGTTTATTGATGCAATTGGGAAGAATGGACCCTGCAGATGTGAAGGTGACGGCCCAAATTCGTTCCTCCGTTCAGACGCTTCAAGGTCAAGTCGATCGCCTGCCCGCCATGGTTCAAGCAAAAGCGAAGAGCACCCTAGCGAGCCTCCCAGAACTCTTAAGTTCACTTCAGAAATAATTTGGATGTACTTCCAAATCAGCGGGCCAAGACTCAGGATTTTACTGCATCTCTTACCAGATCTATGAACTCCTACTTTGCCCTTGTAACCGCTGCCAGTGATGATGACGAGAACGAAATCGCTCGCCTGGAGAGGGAGAAGAATTTGCTTGACCGAAAGATAGAGATGATCAGGGCTAGGCAACAAGAACGTTTCCAATATGCGAGCGAGAAAAGAGAACGTCTGTCAGCTCTCCATGAAGAGACTCAACAAACCCAATCCGAAGAGGAAAGGCTCACAGACCTCATTGAACATTTGAAGCTCAAGATAGGAAGAGCAGTGATGAAGTTCTACGAACTCAAAACAATGCCCCCTAAGTAAATTGGGCCTAAATAATATCTATGTTATCTTATTTTATCATGGTCTTTTGAATATAAATCAGCCCATACCTCCATTCGTATTTTATCTAGCCCACTATTCTTTTCAAACCGCTTCGCTGATCAGCGAATCAACGCTTCGATTAATGACCATTAACTGCCAGTATCAATTCCAAGGATTTGGAATTCAAACCCCTTGACCGTCCTTATCACCAAACGGTTGAAAGTGATAACTATACAATAAATTTCGGCAGATCGGGTGGAAAACCTAATCAATCCTAGCCGTTATATTTCTCACACAATCCATTATATAAAGAAACCCCTTCACTAAGATTGATCAGTCACTCAGTTTTCACCATGTTGCCTATTCCTTTCTCCAGTTTCACCTCAGAGCCCTTATGGCTTCCTCAGTCTTTTCCTCCAGATTATACCCAGATGTTCTTACGAACACCTCTAATTCGTGTAATATGGTATTAGTGAAATCATAAGTCGCATATACCTCTGGATGACGGATTTCTGAATAGAACATTAGAAATTTGATCAGATTTTTCACGTTCTCCTTTGGTATAATACTGAATATCGACTTAGGTGTCGTCCGTCAGTTTTACGTTCCTCTTCTTCCAATTGTTCTTTGGCATTGGGGGAAAAATAGGAGCAATTTCCGGCTGACATTTCCATCTATGCTAGGTCTGGAAGAAAAGATGGTAACATCTGGACTGCTCTAACCTGGCGGCTGGCGGATCCTTGTCTAGTATTCTCTTGAAATGCCCAGAAAGCATCCCATCTTCCTTGAGTCGATTAGGAAAACTAGCGGATGAGGATCGTTGTCTGTGTAGTTCAGAAGGGCAAGGAGGATGACGAGTAGAGAGATCAAAGGAAGGACTTCTTTCATCGACAAGCCGAGGAGATGAACCTGCTTAAGCCCACATTTTCGTCGGAGGAATCCTAAAACAAAGTTTCAAAATAGAAATTTAAACCTTCATGTTGATCGATCAAAGTTCTTTAGTATAAACATGGTTTCAGAGCTAGTTAATAGCTCTTTATGTTGTAACTTTTATACTTTGTAACAGCTTTAACCACAAAGTCATTGAATAAATTGAAATTTCAGAAAAACACGTGTATTCTCTTCCTCTATGAATTTAAATTGTATTAACCAAAATCTAAAAATAAATTTTGGACCACAGTTATTAGTCCAATGGTTGAATCGAGATTAAGTAAATTGCGATGAAACTCTTTCAGTTTCACTATAAAAGAATGAAAAATTCAAAAAAATTGGGGAACCAACCCTAGCCGGTGCGACTCTAGCGGATGTCTGTGCAAATCTTCTGATATTGCCCTATGTTGCCCCCCAGTTTACTTTGGCTTACGTGAGTATGGAAATGTAGCGCAAAGCCAAGGAAACTAAGTAATGTGGCCCCCAGGCGAACAAAGTTAAGAAGAAGATTGCCCCCCAGCCTCAACCATAGCTAGTGGATCTTCGTACTCTCAGACACTAGGAAAATATTTCTTGAGATGTCTGTCATTAATGGGATTTTTGTGCACTTCACCATCAAGGTCTCTGAGTTGATAAGCGCCCTTTCCGATAATTCGGTGAATGACAAAGAGACCCTCCCATTTGGGAGACCACTTACCACGTCCAGTGTCGCGTTCGCCAAAGGGAAGCACAACTTTCCAGACTAAATCGCCTTCACCTCAAAACCTCATTACGAAGTTGGAGTTGCTGCCACGCTGGCCTGTTGGTTCGAGGCCTGTTGAGTCATACTCGATGAATGTAGAGGTGAGCTGACGAACCTGGAGGCGAGCCGACGAACCCGTGAGGTGTGAGAGCACAAGCGGTGGTGCAGGGGCATTTCAGCGCGGCGGTGAGGATTTGGGGTTCCCAGAGAAGATCTGTGCTGACCGGGCTGACTTTTTTTTTTTTGACCCGCTCACCTGCTGATGGCTTTGACCCGGTGAGTGTTTGACTGGGATGCCTTGTAATACCCCGTACATTTTAAAAAGTAAATTAATTATATGTGTATGTAAATGACTCGTTATTAATATTTGTATTGAGACGAGCAAATTGGTGTTTGTCGGGAAATCTAATTGAACCCGGTAAGTGTTAAGAATGCACGGAGATTGAAAATGTAAGGATTTGAGACGATATTGCTCTAATCGCAAAATTTTCACAAATATGGCTTATTAAATAAATATATTCAAGGTAGTAAGTGATTAAAATAAAATAAAAACATTTAAGATTGTTCAATGTATCGCTGCTGAATCTTAGCCTTTAAATCGCATTGGAAAGAGATGAGGACTAGATAAAAAAAATAAAAAGAAAGGAAGGGAAGGAGAGAACCCAGAACTTTCGGGGGTTTACTCTCCCTCTTTGACGACCGACACACCGACACAGCGACGGAGCTTTGCTCATCCTCCCTCGTCCGGCTGTCTCTCGACGTAGAAACGATGGCCACGGTTTTTCCATGATGTCACAGTCCACCCCATGCTTGTAACATCCCGACCCTTAGTATAATTAAAATTATCTAAAGTAGTACATGTTATTGCGAGTAAATCTTCCGAGTGATCAAGTAAATAGTTGGAAAATTATTTTTAGTAGGATAAATAATTGAGAGGATTTTATTTAAAGTATGTCAAAGAGGTCGTCGTTACGGACTCATCGGTATATTATTAGCTGAAATCGGAGTTAGAACGCAAAATTTGTGATGTAAAGACTGTAGTTTCCATTTTAGTCGTAAGTATAAAAGAAAATGAGTAAGGGTAAGATGGTAAAAAGGCCAAATATCAGAAAATTTCTGATTTTCTTCCTCCTCTCTCCCCGAACCCGTGCTCCTCTTCCCCTTGTCAGAAATCCTGATGCCGCGCCGCCGTCCCGCCACCAATGGTGGTGTTCTTGGTATCCAGACGAAGCTTTCTTCATCCTCTACAATCCTACGTAGGTATGTCATCTCCTCTTGCTTTAAATAGAGAGAAATCAATCGATTTAGGGACGTTTTACTATTCATGGAACTCTTTGTCGATTCTCTCTCCTCAGGTCGAATTAGAACGAGTTCCTTGTATTGAACTAAAGCTTTTGTCGTCGTGAACAATCCCTCCAAAGGAATTGGCTCAAATTGCAGTAGGTAAGGAGGAATTGGAAAATTTAAATTCTAGGGTTCTTGATGAATAGTGCCGAATTGGGGGTTTCTGTAAATGGACCCCTTTAGGCTTGAAATTGGTGATCGTTGTAGAAGGGAAAGATGTTAGAAATGTTGAGATGAAGCTTCTGTTAAATTTTGGTTATTTTTGGGGGCGGTGACAGCCGTTGACCGCCGTTGACCGCCGCCGCCACAATGGGTGGTTTCTGAGGTTAAATTTCGAATAGTTGTGAGGAATGTAATGTTTTGGTATATATTTTGGAATTTTGAAATGAGTTTAACAAGGATTAGGCTAATTGTTTAAAAGTTAGAATAAATATTTTGTGGAGGATTAAAGGCTTAAGGACTGAATTTAGGATAATTTGTGTTGATCTTGAAGATTGGAGGAGGATGGTTGAGAATTAAGGTTTAAGGACTGAGTTAAGGAAAACGAATATAAGGGTTAATAGGCAAGGTTAAAGCACGCGACGAGATTATTTGAATATGTTAATATTTTAAATTCTTCTTGAACATTTAAGAAAAAGATAAATAATTGTGTGATCTATATAGGACGTGAGAACGCACATATTGAGGAAACTACCGGGAGACGTCGCGCGTAGCCGGTTATTGTGAGTGGACTTTTATTTAATTAAATGTGCATGCAATGGTGTTTTAAAGATTTAATTTGATATTTTTATCATGAGACATTTTCTTTGGGAAACTATGTTTGATTATTGAGTTTTATGGTTTTATCCGGTTATATTTTGAAGTGGAAAATATGACTTATTTACTTTATGGGAGAATTCCCTATATTATATTATTCTTTTTTCTGAAACTCATGCAATTTGAATTGTCGTTCATTTATAGTGAATCGAAGTAAGGTTTTGAGTCCATTGTTTATATTAAATCCTCATTGGATTTTAGTTGAATATCATACCGTGATGCGGACTCCATTTATTTTTGGGGAATGTGTGGATGTTTTTGCTTTTATTATTTTTACACCACTTAAATGGGTCGTCATGATCGCTAGCTAGCATTAGCGTGGGAAGTTGTTTTTAGTAGCCATGGGAGGTTCCGACCCTTAGCCTAGGAGGTTGGGTTATCTTATTCACTAGCTAGCAGTAGCGTGGGACGCTACTTAGTAGCCCTGGGAGGTTCCGACCCTTAGCTTAGGAGGCTGGGTCGTCTTGTTGGCTAGCTAGTACCCACGCTGTTATAGTAGCCCTGGGAGGTTCCGACCCGAGCCTGGGAGGCTCCGATATGGTGTAACCACTTCCTCATTATTATATTTGTCGGGTCAAATGAGTTGGGATTTCAGTTTTTATGATTTGTTAGCTTGAGTGGTTTATGAATGTCTTATGGGAAAACGATAAATTGCATGCACTATGATTTTACTTGAATATAAAAATTTGGGAGAGCATTTACAAATTTTATTTGGCTTCTTTTTAATACTTTAAATAAATACATATTGATTTTTATCCAATCACACTAATATTTTAAATGTTTCTCCCCTAGGCTCTTCGTTTTCAAATGTCCAGTCTACAGTGCTTGTTCGGCGGATCTAGGAGTGAGGCATAGCTACTTTTTCCTGTCCTCTCCTCCGTATGCTTTATAATTAACCCTCTTGTAATATATTTTTATTCCCAATTTAGTCGCTCTGATAACCATGGGTTTGTATTTATTTGAGTTTTCGCCCTGGATATTAAGAGATCTGTTTCAATGTAATTAAGAGTTAGTATGTGTAAGAATTTGAGATTTTAAACTGTTTAATTATATCTGTCACATCCCAAACCCGATTTTATTTGTGTTAATTATATAAATTTTTCGTAATTACTAGAAGTATGAATTATGAGTATTTGAAACTTCGTACGCTTTTATTTTAGTTGTCACGCGATGTCGGAAGTATGTTCGAAGGTTAAATTCGAAAAATGTTTTAAGTTTTAATGGGGGGAGAGTTGACTTTATGTTCCGTTGTAATTTTTGAAAAGTTTCCTTCACGAAAATTGTAGAGTGCGACGATACGAGTTCGTAGACACGTGACAAGCATGAAACGGACGTCGTATGAAGAAGTTATGACTTGTAGAAGTTATTTACTGTTTCGAGAAAAGTTACTATAAAAAGAAGGAATTTTTCGAGAAAGGGGAGGAGTTTCCATTTCGGGTATTTACCATTTACTGTACATATCACCTCGTCGCGCGCGCCACCCAGCAACATGTTCTCCTCCTCGTCCTCTTCATTTCCAGCTAAGGCGCGACCCGGTGGAGTGGCTGTGGGTGGCGCTGCGTCGATCGGAAGATTCCGGCCACCGCACGCGGCGGAGGAAGGCGGCGCTGGGCTTGAGCCATACATCGAATTTCTCATCTCGGCCGTGCGCTCCACCCTGTGGAGGTGGTTTTCCCTGATTGACGCTCAATCGATCGGATCGAAAACCGATTCCAGCCGACCCGTTTCCACTGTTCGACCCGGATCCGACCCGGCCCACCTTGACCCGACCCGGATCAGGTTGACTGACCCGGCCCACATTGACCGTCAGTTGGCCGTTGACCAGACCGTTGACCCGATTTCTAGAACTGTAACGATTTGATCCGACACGATCCTGCAGCGATTCGAAGCGACTTAAATTGGATATTTACCAGCTCTGGTAAATTAAGGTGAGTAAACCTCACAGTATTAATATTAAATATGAGTTTAATTACAGTATATTTATTATTATATGCAAATGATTATGTGAAATATATGTATATAATGAGGAGATGTTTACAATGATATTTGTATATTGGATATATTGGGGGAAACGTGAGCTCAGACTTTTATTCACTATATTATGGTCGTTAGAGCTAACTAGCAGTAGCGTGGGACGCTACTTCGTAGCGCTGAGAGGTTCCGACCCTTAGTAAGCCTGTGATTGATATTATGAGAGACCGGTCGTCATACGCTAGCTAGCAGTAGCGGGGGACGCTACATAGTAGCCACTGGGATGGTTCCGACCCATAGCCTGGGAGGCTCATTGTAACATCTGGGTCGTCTTGAGCTAGCTAGCGGTAGCGTGGGACATTGTTTCAGTAGCCATGGGAGGTTCCGACCTTTAGCCTAGGAGAGACTTAGGTCGTCTTATTGTCCACACTGGTTTAGTAGTCCTGAGAGGTTCCGACCCGAGTCTGGGAGGCTTACTGTTATATGATGGTGCTGACTTTCCCCTGATGTATCTAATATGAAGTTTTAGTTAATGAGAATGAATTTGATATTTATTATTTGGACTGCGGGAATATTTTCTTTTTATGAGACTTCCATTTATTTAATAAATTCCTGAATCAACAGAGCCGGATATTTGTTATGAAAATTATTGAAAATGGGTTGATGGTAATGATATTGCTTGATCTATGTTATTATTATTTAGTTGTGAATCCTACTTATTAAAAATATAAGTGTGACCCGTTTTGTTCCCAGTGGGAGGGAGGTTGCGGTATGGAAGCAAAATGAAATTTTTGTTGGTAAATGGATTGGAATTTGGACATGTTCCAGGTTTCCAAGAGAAATCTTGGGACGGGTCCTCACAATTGCTATCAGAGTAGGGATATGATCTATGGATAAGTGTACAACTTGAATAAACGTTTGATTTCGTTGTGTTTCTGTAGTGCTTTCCAATTTATAAGTAATTGAGTTGTGAATTGAATTTATGTCTACTTGGAAATGACCTTATTGAGATTGAGAGATATGTTAAGATTTGACTTCTGTCCATTTCCATTTGTTTGGAAGTTCTGGTATGCTACAGAATTCTACAAGTGCTTTGATTTGGTTAGTTACAGTTGGGTTATGTTTTTCAGTATGTAATAATGAACTTGAGACGTGTGAACACCTTCTTGATTGCTGAATTTACAAAACAGGAATTTTGATCAGTTTGACAAGTTTGGTTATTAGGAAGTGCTGCTGCATAATGGAGTTCCACTAATTTGATGCTTGGTTAGTTAATATTATAATGCACATTGTTTTAAATTTGAGCAAGGGTTCTTTGGTGCCTATTACTGTGTTATTATGTGGGTTTTGGTTAATGTGGCTGCATTCTTACTCCATTTGTTTCCAGAATCTGACTATGGGTTCATTTGATTATATGTGTGGCCTTAGTAAATTTGAATACACCTAATATAATTAAATTGAATTGGATTTGATGTAGAAATTGGGTCTTGATTTTGAGATGTTGCCATGTGAGACCATGATTATTAGCATGATTATAGGTCCCCAGTTTGAATTTTGTTTTAGTTATATATAGCATTAGAGGGGGTGATTTTAGTACCTGCTAAAGCATTTGTTCAGCAAACTGTTCCATTTTGGTTCGGACTTGGATATTTAGGTTATCATTGAAAATATAGAACCTAACAGAGCATGCTATATGATATCAATCTCATTGTCTTTTAAACTGGTAGTCTCTGATAGTTTGACATTCCATGGTTCCACCCCGGACCATGCTTTATATAGTTCTTAGTGATTTCCGAATATACTCTTTGATGCTAGTGAAGATAGTAATATTTCCAGTTTGCTAGGGGCCGGTTTTACTTTTTTCTAGTACCTTTGTTTTCTCCTGTAGATATATGGTTACAGATATATTAATTTATTCATTCACATTACAGGAATTAAAGATAATCACATACATCAACTATGAACTTGCAATTCATATATAATTCATGAGCAGTGGTGAGTTCACCTGGTCGTATTTAAAGTCTTTTTGGATTTTTTGATAGTGTGCTTTTACTTTGGGAAAACTGTGAATGTTGTTAATACAACCCTTTGCGATGTGAACAATCTGCCCATCTTATCAAGGGACACCTTAGAATTAAACTATATGATGTTGGTTGAGTTTTGTTGATGCTGCACTTACTGAATTACTTGTCTATACCTCGAATTGACTTGTTAAGCGTATATACCTCTTAATTGAATCGCCTTGTCAAAGATACTTGATGCAAGTATAAGTTTTGGTCAAAGAGAGGTATCTGAATTGGTATAGATTTGGAGGACCAAATCTTTGTTGGTTAGTTTTCACCATTGCGTAATTGAACATCTGAAAATTTTTGTGCGGCTGGATAAAATGATTCCATCTTAGCGAATTTCTAAAGTGAATGTTTGGTGCTGGAATTTTCCACATTTTGCAGTCCAGCAGTTTTGAGTTAAACTTTTGATAAGGTTCAGGATTTCGTTTTATTCCAAATTTTAGTATTATGTTCTTATATGTGTGTGCAATTGATGTGGATAAATTTGGTGTTGTTTGGTAAAGTAATTAACTCATACAAGTTTGCTAGGTTAAGTGGTCAGAGCAGAAACATAGCTGTGTCTATGGAACAACTGTTTTTTTTTTGTATGAATTTGATAGAGGTTTGGACGCCGTTTGCTTGAAATTTTGTGGAGATGTTATTCTATGAGTTTATTGTTAATATGGGAATCTTCATGCATTTTGGTCAGGCGGCTTACTTATCGATACTTCTGAAGTTAAAAGTGCAGTTCATAAATCTTTTAGTATACCTTCAGTGCAACTAGTTTGGCTTCGAATTTGATTAGGATTAGAATTCAGTATTGTTTGAAGTTTTGTGGAGCTGTTCTACCATGTGTGTACGTGATTTGTTTGCTATTGATTTGGTTGTATTTCAATATCTGGTTTAAACTTATGTTTGGCCCGCAACAATTGTGTTTAGGCCTGTTTTGGAAATGTGCTTTAGTGGCTGGCCATGAGGCTGCCCTGAGTATATTATTGAGAGAGTCAGTATTTAAAAGTAACGAGTTTGGCAGTTTGGCTTGATTACATGGCTTTACTCTCATGTATTCTATGGTGGATGCCTGACCTTAAAGAGAAACTTGGCATGGCTTGTGTATGTAGGTCAAATACTGATGTGCTTCGAATTACTTTTGATTAGCGTAAGCTTGTTTAATATCAATGTATTCCGCTTGGCCGTGGTTTCCTTTGGGTTGAGCTTGAGTTGGTTTGGACATGTAGATTTTTGAGTGGAAATTACATGGACTGGGTTAATTTAGCATGAACTCAGTATGAGGAATAAGTTCATGCAATTAGTTTAGGTGCCACATTTTAAGATTGAATTTTTGTTATGTTTGCATACTACCATTGTTTCTTCTAGATTTGATACCTCATAAATACTTTTTTATAAATTTCTTTTGAACCAGCGCGGTGTCAAATAAGTTGGGATTGTGGCCGAACAACTATGTTGTTGTGCGTATTTAAACTTATGTAAGACATGTAGCCTTTGATAGGAGAGGTTGATTATTGGTAGGTGTATTGATTTATTTTTTTCCATGAAATAGTGAACCAATGGGATTGACTATTTTCTATAAATATTTGCATGAAAATAGAGGCGATTTTGTATCGGGTTATGAGTACGAGATACAAGTATATATCTATATTAACATGGAAAACGAGATGAAATGAATGTGATTGAGGGAATGAATGATGCAGGGTATGAATTTAATGATTTGTTTAAAGCACATGAATGCATTCTTAAACTTTACGTAGGATGATTGATGTTCGGATAAGATGTGGAAATTTCGAGGACGAAATTTTATAAGGGGGAAGGAATTGTCATATCCCGAACCCGATTTTATTTGTGTTAATTATATAAATTTTTCATAATTACTAGAAGTATGAATTACGAGTATTTGAAATTT
Source organism: Potentilla sterilis (assembly GCA_963682095.1). Lineage (NCBI taxonomy): Eukaryota > Viridiplantae > Streptophyta > Magnoliopsida > Rosales > Rosaceae > Potentilla > Potentilla sterilis. The sequence goes on along the minus strand of OY821766.1, from coordinate 34,322,771 downwards.
CGTACCCTTTTATTTTAGTTGTCACGCGATGTCGGAAGTATGTTCGAAGGTTAAATTCGAAAAATGTTTAAGTTTTAATGGGGGGAGAGTTGACTTTATGTTCCGTTGTAATTTTTGAAAAGTTTCATTCACGAAAATTGTAGTGTGCGACGATACGAGTTCGTAGACACGTAGCACGCATGAAACGGACGTTATATGAAGAAGTTATGAGCTGTAGAAGTTATTTACTGTTTCGGGAAAAGTTACTATAAAAAGAAGGAATTTTTTAGGGAAAGGGGAGGAGTTTCCATTTCGGGTATTTACCATTTACTGTTCATATTTACTATAGCAGTTATTGTTCATCGTCTCTCTCCCCGATCCGGATCGTCGACTCGCCGATCTCCGCCGTCCAGTCGCCTCGTCGCGCGCGCCACCCAGTAACATGTTCTCCTCCTCGTCCTCTTCATTTCCAGCTAAGGCGCGACCCGGTGGAGTGGTTGTAGGCGGTGCTGCGTCGATCAGAAGATTCCGGCCACGGCACGCGGCGGAGGAAGGCAGCGCTGGGCTTGAGCCATACATCGAATTGCTCGTCTCGGCCGTGCGCTCCACCCTGTGGAGGTGGTTTTCGCCGATTGACGCTCGATCGATTGGATCGAAAATCGATCCCAGCCACCCGTTTCCACTGTTCGACCCGGATCCGACCCGGCCCACCTTGACCCGAACCGAATCACATTGATTGACCCGGCCCACGTTGACCGTTGACCGTTGACCCGATTTCTAGAACTGCAACGATTTGATCCGACGCGATCCTGCAGCGATTCGAAGCGACTTAAATTGGATATTTACCATTCTGGTAAATTAAGGTGAGTAAACCTCATAGTATTAATATTAAATATGAGTTTAATTTTAGTATATTTGTTATTATATGCGAATGATTATGTGAAATACATGTATATAATGAGGAGATGTTTACAATGATATTTGTATATTGGATATATTGGGGGAAACGTGAGCTCGGACTTTTATTCACTATATTATGGTCATCAGAGCTAACTAGCAGTAGCGTGGGACGCTACTTCGTAGCCACTGGGATGGTTCTGACCCTTAGTCTGAGAGGCTGGGTCGTCTAAGCTAGTTAGCAGTAGCGTGGGACGCTACTTCGTAGCCCTAGGAGGTTCCGACCCTTAGTAAGCCTGTGATTGATATTATGAGAGACCGGGTAGTCATACGCTAGCTAGCAGTAGCATGGGACGCTACATAGTAGCCACTGGGATGGTTCCAACCCATAGCCTGGGAGGCTCATTGTAACATCTGGGTCGTCTTGAGCTAGCTATCGGTAGCGTGAGACATTGTTTCAGTAGTCCTGGGAGGTTCCGACCTTTAGCCTATGAGAGGCTTAGGTCGTCTTATTGTCCACGTTGGTTTAGTAGTCCTGGGAGGTTTCGACCCGAGTCTGGGAGGCTTACTGTTAAATGGTGGTGCTGACTTTCCCCTGATGTATCTAATATGAAGTTATAGTTAATGAGAATGAATTTGATATTTATTATTTGGACTGCGGGAATATTTTCTTTTTATGAGACTTCCATTTATTTAATAAATTCCTGAATCAACAGAGCCGGATATTTGTTATGAAAATTATTGAAAATGGGCCGATGGTAATGATATTGCTTGATCTATGTTATTATTATTTAGTTGTGAATCCTACATATTAAAAATATTAGTGTGACCCGTTTTGTTCCCAGTGGGAGGGAGGTTGCGGTATGGGAGCAAAATGAAATTTTTGTTGGTAAATGGATTGGAATTTGGACATGTTCCGGGTTTCCGAGGGAAATCTTGAGACGGGTCCTCACAATATCATTGGAGTTGTTTAAATGTGTGATGGTTGACATTGAATTGGGGGAGCAGATGACTCCAGGAGTAAGGTTCTGGATAAAGAAATTTTTGTAAGAAGGGTGTATATTTAGGATTTCTCGCAGGTAGGGTTGTCCGTTTTTAAGGGAAGTTATGTCAAATTATCGGTATAATTAACGTTAAGGTGGAACTCGCAGGACTTTCTTCGAAATTAGGGTAGAAATCCGGGGTGGGTCTTAACAATGCTTCTGGTTTGTCATACGAGCTTTGGTGACTGAGAAACAAAGAAGAGAAGGTAGTGAGTCTTCCGATTCCAACCACAGCGGGAGGCAATACAGGTAGTTGTAGCTTCGTATCGTCGACCTCACTGTGGTTTGGTTTTTCAAGACAAGCTTGCGGAGGAGGATTCGATGAATTGAAGTTTTGAGTTTTGTGTGGTTTTCTGCTCTTGTCTGGCGACTTGTGATTTCGATTCAGGTATCAAAATTAATCCTCATGTCGAGCTCTATATGTTATAATTAGTTTTGTGATTAGTTGTGTTTTGGAGGAGTTAGATTTTGGGCAATGTTGTTTGGGTGTGTACGGTGGCAGGTATGAGTGTGGTGGCTGGGTGTTCATATTTCTGGGTTTGATTTTGTTAGCGGAAGGAATTTAATTGCTTACATATGATTAGAAGCTAGTTTTTGTTGTTTGATGTGAACTGTAAAGAAAGTGCAGTATATTTATTACAAAATGATTTTCATAACACCTTAATTCTTGATTAATCTCTCTTAATCTGGGTCAGGGTGTTATATGCCTGCTGACGAGGCGGTTGTCTCGCTGACTGGTTTGAATGCTAACCTGGGCTGAGCTGCCTGTTGGCTAGTTTGACTGGGCTGCTGATGGAATAATAAAAGGCAAATGGGTTTGTTGATCTTTACCCGCTGGTAGAGCAACACAACTTTTTGTACTGATTCCCACAAACGGCGCCAAATATTTTTGTTTAAATCCGTACCTTTAGAAACACAAGGTTTATAGTGGTTCACCATATCTTCGGCGGACATGGCTACATCTACTTAGGAATATACTATGATCGGCCAATAAACCATCAGGGTGTTATAAATGTGGAATTCCTAGCATTCCCAAAAGATATCTAGGGGGAAGTCTTTTATTTATAAGCAAGAGAGGCTCCCTCCTTTTTACATATTTCCGATGTGGGATGCATAAACACTTTTACTACTCACGAAGCTATTTGCGGTGCCCGGAGGCATGTCTTCCGGATGCGGTACCGGTGATCTTCCACAATGGAGAGGTAGCCGAGGTGTCAGCTTACTGGATGCATGCCGGAGTCGGAACCCACCGCGCCGATTGCACGGTCTACGAAGTCGTTACTTATATTTGGCGGTGTACCATATCTACCTTCAACACCCTCTTTTACTTTATCTATGTTGATCGAGTTGAGTAGTAATTTTTCCTAAATTTATTTGTATCTTGTATTTTATGAGCTCCTTTCATTAGACTTTCCCCTTTAGTGAAGTGTTTCTAAAAAATTTTGTTGCTTCGTCTCATGTATTTTTTCTCTTCATTTTCTTACTGCAGATATGAGAAACATTCTCTCTACTGTATTACAACACTATACATACATGGCCAGGTGTCTGCTTCCCAAACTCCACGAGATCTCTAGAACTCCCAACTTTAGAGGACCATTCTCGCTCTACAAAACAATGCCACCTCTCACTCCCACAAGGCTCTCCTTCCCTCTCACCCCCCCACTCCTCCACCACCTCCGCCCCTCCACCACCATGTCCTTCTCCTCCTCCTCCTCTCCACCAATCTCCAACCCCGATGAACAATCCCCGCAAGACCAAAACCTCTCACAAGTCCTGAAATACCACAACGCCACCAAGCATCACTTCACCCGCTACGCCCGTGGCCCACACGGCCTCGACTGGGCCAACCAGCCCAACCCCTTCCGCCGCTACCTCCCCGCCCCTCTCCTCCCTCTCCTCCATCACCACTCCTCCTCTTCCCCTCTCTACTCCTCACTCTTCTCCTCCCTCCCTCCTCCACAGCCCCTCTCTCTCTCCTCCCTCTCCTCCCTCCTCTTCTCCTCTCTCTCCCTCTCCGCCTGGAAATCCACCCCCTACTCCACCTGGTCCCTCCGCGTCAACCCCAGCAGCGGCAACCTCCACCCCACCGAGGCTTACGTCATCTCCCCCTCTATTCCCTCCCTCTCCCCCTCCCCTTTTATCGCACATTACGCCCCCAAACAACACTCTTTAGAGCTCCGCGCGCAAATCCCGCCGCGTTTCACGAACCTACTCCCAACTAACTCTTTTTTAATTGGTTTCACAACCGTTTTTTGGCGGGAGGCCTGGAAATACGGGGAGCGGGCGTTTCGGTATTGCAACCATGACGTGGGTCACGCGATTGCGGCGGTGGCGGTGGCGGCGGCGGAGCTGGGGTGGGATGTGAAGATTCTAGACGGGTTGGGGTGTGAGGATTTGGAGAAGCTTATGGGGGTTGGGGCGGAGGGGTTTGAGATTCCGGCGAGGGCGGTGAAGGGGAGGCTGCCGGAGATGGAGTTTGAGCATGCGGATTGTGTGATGCTGGTGTTTCCTAGTGGAGGTGGGAATGTTGAGGTGGACTATGACAAGCTGAGGTCGGCGATTAAGGGGTTTTCGGAGGTGGAGTGGAAGGGGGAGAGGAATGTGCTGAGTAAGGAGCACATATGTTGGGATTTGATATATAAGACAGCGGAGGCGGTGAAGAAAGAGGCGGATTTAGGTGAGAGGTTTGAGGTGGATGAGTATCAGAGTAGTGGGAGTTGTAGTGAGGATTGTTATAAGGGGTTTACGGTTAGGGAGTTGGTTAGGAAGAGGAGGAGCGCTGTGGATATGGATGGGGTTATTGTGATGGAGAGGGAGACGTTTTATCAGATTCTTTTGCATTGTCTTCCTTCGGGGAGTGGGGGGAAGCAGAAGCGGCAGCTGGCATTGCCGTTTAGAGCGCTGTCGTGGGAGGCGCAGGTGCATGCTGCTTTGTTTGTTCATAGGGTGAAGGGACTGCCGGAGGGGTTGTATTTCTTGGTGAGGAATGAGGATCATTTTGATGAGCTGAAGAAGTCTATGAGGTCTAGCTTTACATGGGTGAAACCTGAGGGGTGCCCCGTAGAGCTTCCTCTGTATGAACTGCATAGAACTGATTGTCAGGCTCTTGCAGAAAAGCTCTCCTGCCATCAGGTTTGTCAAAATTCTAATAGTTTTTTGTTTCAAACTTCATAAGTTAGTGGAAATAGCTGAATATTGATGTTACATCTAAGCTAGTCATTGCACGTAGTATATATACGCTTTGAAAGAACATTATACCTGGAAAGTAGAAATCTTTATTTTAGCTTCTTCTGTGCTGACTTAACTACTACAGGGGAAGATATAGTTTCTTATTGTGATCTATTTGTTTACAAAATATCAAAGTTATTTCAAAACAAGAGGCCAAATCATGGGAATTTTTTTTTTCTTCATAAAATAACCTGATAGTCATACATTCAACAAAGCAATGCTATTTCTGCATTTTGAACAGTAGAGTTGGAGTAAGTGCTATTTTTCTTTGTTGGTTATTCTTGAATAAAGTAATGACTATCATTTCTTTAAACAAAATTGTGAGTTATTTACACATTTGGCTACTGATCCCCAATTCTATACTATTACTTGGCAAACTATTATATTCGTACTGAAAATAGAATTTCCGATGGAGAAACCTGATCTATGTTTGTCCAAACTTGAACTAAAGCAGTGCTTCTGCATGCAGGAAATTGCCAGTCATGGCTGCTTTAGCCTTGGCATGGTTGCTTCTTTTGAGACACTATTGCAGGACAAAAAAGTGTGGATGTATCCTCGATTGTTTTGGGAGACTGGAGTTTTAGGTCAAGTGTTGTACCTTGAAGCACATGCAGTCGGCATTTCTGCAACAGGAATCGGTTGTTATTTTGATGATCCTGGTATGATCACCTCCTCACCTGCATTTAGGACCTATAAATCTGTCCTGTAGAAATGACATGTTAAACATCACACATCCAGATTGAATGTCCAAAATTTCAACGCTGAAAAAAATAGAGCTCACTCATCTATTGATTGTACAAATTTTTATGATGGTACAAGTATTTAAGGTTAGTAAATGTAAATCATTCTCCAAGGACTACGAGTAACTGTAGAAATCATCTTTCTGTCATTTCTTGTTGAGTCAGATTCACCGAAATGGAAAAAATGTTATTGTGAATTTAGATGTTCTGTGGGAATAGTATTGATTATGAAAGTAAAGGAAACAGTGCTTGGAGAAAATCTACAGGACAAAACAAACTTGTGAATCTTGGTCGACCTCTAGATAGCTAATTAACTAATTCATTGCCATTGAAAACAGTGTCATTATAATTCATAACCATACCTGAGAAATTGATTTTGAATGTAATCTACTTCTAGATGTCCAAAGCTGACCGTCTGAGCAATTTGACCATGATAATGCAAGCTTTCATGTTGACCAGTGAAACTCATAATGTTTATATGTTTGGCCTGTTAGCATGAAAATGCTTCGTTATGGTAAAGCATGTGAACTGCTGTGAGAACTCATATATTTCTTGAACATAATGAGTGAGTCCGTCAGCTGAATATGGTGTAATACATTAAATTAGAGGCTGGCATGACTACATGGTTGCTAATAACATCCTTGTGTGGGGTTGAACTATCCTAATGTCCTCCTCTACTTCGTCGCATCTGCTATCTGCGTTTGTTTAAAGTTTCCTGTTGTTGTATTGCAGTGCATGAATTGCTCGGGTTGAAAGGATCAAACTTCCAGAGTTTATATCATTTCACAGTGGGAGGCCCAGTCATCGACAAGCGGATTATGAGCCTACCAGCTTATCCTGGCCCTAGTGTTGATGCCTGAAAACAGGGTTTTAGTTAGGCGTAGATAACCACACTGCTTTTTTTGTGGTAGTATATATACTAGAAATCACCAGGGAATAGTACCTTGCGATACTTAGAAACTGCCGAGCAGTATTTCTTCATTCCATTGAATGGCTTGGCCGCATGCTTCTTATGATGTCAGGCATTATTAATGTTTAGAATGATGTCAAGCATTATAATTTACCATAGTTTGATAGCTGTGATGACAGCTTTTAGGCAACTGTGTTGATACTGCTTGTATGAAGGCTCAGTTATGAAATCTATGGTTGTAGAATTCCTCAATATACATATTATGATAAATTGGATAATCATCTTCATTTTAGATATAGTCTGAGACTTGGAAACTTGTTATCTCATGACAGTAAGGATTTGGGATGGCAATTCTCCCTTCCCCAAGTAAAATGGCACATGTTTGGTTGTCAAACTACACTCTAGTGATAAATTATTATGAGTTTGGATTTGGAATCATCTGGATTCTTGAGATGCTTATGCAGGGTCAGGGTGATAATATGAGTGAGAATTTCTGGTTATAAGAAATGAGAATTTGTACGAAAAAAAAGTCGGATCTTGCATCTACACATAGAAAGGCAAGAGCACCTAAAGCAGGCAATAGAATACAATCCCAATTCCTATCAATTTTTGTCCCCTTAAAAAGCTTATTCCAACAACAAAAAGCAAACTACTCCATGTAAATACATTTAAAGAAATGTTACAACATGAGAGCAGTCTCACTTGGGAAGGGAAATGCTTGGCCCTCAAGTGTGCTTAACGAAAAACATCCTAGCAGGCTAGCAGTAAAAACTGGTAAGGTATTCAAACTCTTTTGACCTGGTCAGGAACTCAGGATTACAGATCAGTGAATCTACTGGATAGTCAGATATAAGCAATTAGAAGTATACAGAATGCCACATTACCAAAAACAAAAAGTAAACAGAATGCATAAAACAATTATTAAGCATCCACAATCTGAATATATGAGGACACTTCTGATTATATCGACCAAGCTATCCTCTGTGTAGTTTGTTAGATGATTATAATAAATCGGAATAGATAACAGATACACTTTCTTTTTCTTTTATATTTTCTGTAAAGAACTTACATATACCACTGCTCAAGTAATTGAACAACCAAATACTGTGGCCAATGTCTTAAGCAGTTTGTACTGGGATGAGGTGGACCAAACAGAAGCAGACCTGGAAATCAAAAAGCCAAAATGATTTATAACACAATTTTTTGGGCTGTTTCACCATTAACAATATGGATGGGGCAATCTTTCATACATTTTCTGTACCTGGCCTCTCAAATGCCATACCATCTTCGTCAAAATCTCAAGACTGGCCACAAAGAACTGAAATGCACAATCTCATGATTTTAAAACAACTCACAAGGACATGAAACCAGGAGATAGATTTCATGTATGCTATAATCTTCTCACCAATATCTTCCCACTTAACTGAAGGGCTTCCACTTAATAGCACTGTTTAGCATTTCAATCAATCGGTGTTTTCCAGATTAATGGACTGGAAACTTTTGTAAGCAGCTGGACTGGAAGCACATATTACTTGATCCACTTTATACGCTCCAATTTCCTTGCTTCATTCCTGCTCATCTTATTTATGGACATCCTGTAGTCTCCAACAGTATGAATCATATATACTGTAACCAAATTTCGAAGAAGCAGACTTTCTATGTAAGCTCTATTGAAGAGAATTCAGCCATCAGAAGAAAGTTCCAATGTTTTCAGGAGCTACAATATTTTTGTTAATTAAAGGCAAGCAGGCCATGTTTCTCTGTCTCAACCTATTTACTCTTTCGCCTCTTCTCTTTTGTGAAATGGCTCAACATGTTGCTCCACCATTGTAGTCAGGTTAATCTATGTTTACCAATCACCAGTCACAATCCCTGAACAATATACACATCTGTGAGCAGCATTTGAAAGAGCCATTTTCTACAGGAATACTGATAGTGCCTCTAGTACAAAGCTGAAAGGGTTACTGAATCCGAAAATGTCATCGATTTCATATTTAAATGAATCCAAGAAGAGACCCATCACAAGCCCAGCTTTCCAATAATTAAACTTGGTTATCAGGCTTTTAGTTTTCTCCAATAAAGGAAGAGAAGACTTGTACATGAGGGCCCCAATCCCCTCAACAACAAGCATAGCAAAGGCAGCAGAGAGAATGTCCCAGTCTCCTGTTTGCCCAATAACAGTAGAATATGCAGTTGAACAATAGAAACCGACTAGGAAGAAGAGTATTTTCATGGGTAACCCTCTCCGTATCTCTCCAATTCTGGCACCTAACTTGGATTGGATATCTTGGATAACCCTTATTAATCGTGTTGTGCCTGTAGAGCCATTTGTTGGAGATGGGTCTAACCCACTGTTATCTACACTACTTCTGATAGACCATGAAATCCTCCTGTACAGTTCAATATAACACAAGATATTATACCGGATGAAACATTCTGTACTCCAATTGTAAGCTCACAGATTTAAAGTCTTAAGCATTTAACAGCCAGAAAGAAGAGGAAAGAGTTTGTAATAGATTGGTATCATAGTGGAATATCTCAAACACTTTTGATCTATGAACAGTGTACAACATGTTCAGGACCTATGACTCCTATCACAAATACAATTTGGACGGTGACTTACTTGAGATTGTTGACTAGAAGAGGTTCAGGTACGCAGAAAAAACAGCAGCTAGAATTGAAATTTTGCTCAAAAGTACTAGCAGGTTTGTAGGACATTGTATAAAGACCCAGCACCATGAATCTGGAACCAGCACACTCCGAAGATAAAAACTTAACACTTCTTGGATAGGTAGGCAATGCAATTGCAGTCGCCATTATCTTATACAACCTGCAAGCAACAATCAACAATATGCGCAAATTCAGTGATAACTATCATCAACAAATACTGTTATCAACTCTTTTTCCATCGGCCCTACGATGCAATGTTTCCATTGAAAAAGTACTATCCTACTGAACATGATATTTGAATGACCAAACAACATAAACTTTCACATGAAACTGAACTAGTTTTTGGTTCTTCAGTTGATTTCCATTTCAATTTCTTGGGTTTGATAAGTGGCCTTCTCTATTCCTCAGTAAAACATTCAAACTAATTACAAACCAATCATATGAAACCGAACACAATGTTTTCCACTAATTTCAGTCACACTTTGAATCCCTCCGGGGAAACTAATATCAATCACAGTTTGAAACTTTGAAACATTTAACTACCTTCAACTAAATCAATACAAACTAGAAAAACTAGAAAAAGAACAAGAATTTCAGTGAAAGAAGAGGCTTTTCTTACAGTTTGAGAGACTCTGAGACAAATTGAGCAATCAGCTTTTGAAGCGTTTGAGCCGCTTCTTCAGCTACGAGTGACTTTCTTCCTTTCATTTCGGTTTATATACTCCTTTGGACTTTTCAGTTGGGTCACTTGGGTGTAATGAGTAAAAGCTCTGGTGTGGTGCCCATTTTTAGACTGGTTCTAGTTAACCCGGCCCAAGACCCATATGACAGTGCAATAATAGTACCCACCCTCTTCCATTTCATTTTTATTAGAGAAGAGAGAAAGAGCCCCAAAATTGAGGCTAAAGTTTCGGTTTTTAGTAAAAGGCAACTGATTTTGGAGCTATGGCGGTGGAGCCCCAAGTTTCCAATTAGGGTTTTTCAAACCCTGATCGGAAACCCATCTCAGAAATTTAGGGTTTTTGAGGTTTAATTGATTTTAAAGATTAGGGCTTTTGAAGAGTCTCTGGATTGGGATCGCTGCTGAGAGTCAAAGGGGGAAGCTTTATCTGGTAATTGAGTAGATTTGGTTATGTCGGTTGAGTTAAATTGGTTATGGTTTTCTGAATGTTAATCTTGATTTTACTGTGATTTTTAGGTTGAAGGGTGGATTATTATGTTTGGTAGATGCAATCTGGGACTGATATGCAATTCTAATAGGTAAGCAGCTCGTGCCCATTTTTCATTTTTGCAATATATGATTTGGGTTCTTTTTATTTTTCTTGTTTCTATAAATAGTGTTGGTTTTATATTCATTGTGTATACTATAATTTGAAATGTTTGGTTTGGTTAGATAAGAAAGTAGAATGCTTCTCTTGGTGTGGACTAATGTATGAGGCTGGATTTTAAGTCCTGATAATGTGGTTCTAATGTTTTAATTAAGTAGTTGTTCTGCATGATATAATAATTTGTTTGGTTCTTGGATGCGGAGTAGCTGCCGTAATTGCAATGCAGATTCACTTTTTTATATTTTATTTCAGGATATGTTTGTTGTTTTGATCATTATGTTACATTTGAATGTAATTACTATCTAGTCGTTTGCCCCCATCATTTTCCCTCTTTCCATTAATCAAACAGTAGGCGTCACTTCCAAAGAATGATGTAAATATGTGGTTTATAGTGTTTGTCTTTAAACATAAGAAGTGTTTTCCTTATTCATGTAGCTGTGAATCTTTGAATACATAAGTGAGCCTCAACTGGTTCCTGAACCAAAAGCATCACACCTTATCATGTGTGGCTTTCCTAAAGCTATCAGGTGACCATACAAGAATCTTTTCAATCTTGAATCACGTGTCTCTACAGTTGTGTGCTTACAAATGGTGCTAATTCATGAAGTTAGTTATATCTGATATGACTTTCTAGTACCACATTCCCTATGCTTTTCCAGAATAAAGTCGAGTTAATGTGCTGTGTTCAAATATGAAGTGACAATTATTATTGAGACGTTACTTTTAGAGTTTTGAGGTATTTGTATATTTATTCATAGATGTTAGTTAGAATTTTGTACTTTCACTCAGTTTAATCTGTGCAAGAAGTTAAGTGAGTGTGTGTATGGGGATATTATTCATATTAATATTGGTCATACTAAATGTAATGTTAGGATCTGAATCAACTCCCCCTTATTTGTAGTTCTGTCAGTTTAAAGTGAACAGAATGGTTAATAATGGATCAAATCCCCCATATGATGTACTTCTTGGTTAGGGATCCTTGCATAGGTTTCCAATTATGGATTTCGTTGGCTGGAAAAAGATTACTCATGTGCTGGAAGTCTGGAACATTTAATAGAGTTACCGGAGGAACAACGTGAAGATGATCATCACATTGGCTGTATGCATTTATGCACAATCTGAGCATTGCTGCAAAACCTGGCAAAGCATTCTTATTTAGCCACAAATTTATGTATATAGCTGTTTATATGAAACCACAGAGCACTAATAGTAATACTCGTATACTACTGTACTGCGCAGGAATGCTGTCTTGTTCTTAATAACCACATAATTTTTGTGTTATGTCCTGGTTTAAAAATTTGTGAACACACTTGTATTGATGTTTGCAGGTTCCCTAGCGTTAGAGTATTTTCTGAAGGAAGTCACATTAACCACTCCTTTTGGTAGTAACTATGCTACCCACTGGAGCGAGAGATACCCAACTCCGTGAGAGCAATAGCCAGAAGGTTCACCCACAACCAATGGAAGAGTCAATGAATCAGAATCCAGAAGCTGTGGAAGCCCTAATATCTAAAGTTTTTACAAACATCTCGTCCCTGAAGTCAGCTTACATCCAGCTCCAAGCTGCTCATACTCCCTATGACCCTGACAAAATTCAAGCTGCCGATAAGCTTGTTATTTCTGAGCTAAAAAATCTCTCAGAACTTAAGCACTTCTACAGGGAGAACAATCCCAGCCCGGTATGTGTTTCTCCACAGGATTCCCGCTTAGCTGCAGAAATTCAAGAACAGCAAATTCTGTTGAAAACCTATGGGGTGATGGTAAAAAAATTCCAGTCTGAGATCCAGAATAAAGATTCTGAAATTATGCAGCTTCAGCAGCATATTGAGGAGGCAAAACAGAAACAAGCAAAGTTGGAAAAGAATCTAAAGCTTAGGGGCTTGTCTACAAAAGAATCAGAAACGTCTGCTGCTGAAAATGGATTTCCCTCTGTGGATTTAACCCCTGATCTCTTCACATCAGTTGTTGAAGCTGCATATAAAGCTATTCATGACTTTGCCAAACCATTGATTAACATGATGAAAGCAGCTGGGTGGGACCTTGATGCAGCTGCTAACTCAATTGAACCGACTGTTGTCTATGCAAAGAGACCTCACAAAAAGTATGCATTCGAGTCTCATATATGCCAAAGAATGTTCAGTGGCTTCCAGCAGGAGAACTTCTCCATCAAATTAGACAATCTTACAATAACTAAGGAGAGCTTCTTCCACCAATTTCTCACTCTTCGGGACATGGATCCACTGGACATGCTTGGCCAAACTCCAGATTCTATTTTTGGGAGATTTTGCAGGAGCAAGTACCTAGTAGTAGTTCACCCAAAAATGGAAACTTCATTTTTTGGGAATTTAGATCAACGAAATTATATAATGGGTGGTGGGCATCCAAGGACTCCATTTTACCAGGCTTTCCTAAAACTGGCCAAGTCAATATGGCTTTTGCACAGGTTGGCCTTTTCCTTTGATCCTCATGTTGAGATCTTCCAGGTTAAGAGGGCTAGTGAGTTTTCTGAGGTTTACATGGAAAGTGTGGTGAAGAATTTGGTAATGGATGAAGGTGATCAAAAGCCTAAGGTTGGTCTCATGGTGATGCCTGGTTTTTGGGTTGGAGGCAGTGTGATCCAAAGTCGAGTGTATCTTTCTGGTATGAAGGTTGCTGAATGACGGGCCAGATCAGTTCTATCCGATGTCCATATGGGTATGTGGTGTTTTATACAGTCTGTTGCTACTCTCCATATATTGTTGTTTGTATTTTTCTTGTATAATTGTAAGATGAAATAGCTATTAAATATCAATCATTCTATCTATCATTTCTGGCATGTGTTCTGTAATAACTTATAAGCAGATCTATTTTCAATTTTCTTAGAATCTGGTGTACAAAAACCACGAGGGGAATGTGTCAATGTGGATTACTATTGTTGTACTTTGAATCTGTTTGATCTGTTTGGAGCATTGCCATATACATGTCATACATCAATTTCTTTAGGTACTTATATTCTGAAATTGTCTACTTGTGTCACTTGGGTACAATTCTGTTAGGATAATGGTAGATGTTCATTATGGTATGGCTTCATCTGAGCTGGTGAGATCCCCTATTTGATCCTTCAAGGCATAAGAGGCTGGCTTTGTGTTGTAAAGTGAACTTGGGGTCATAACTTATAACCAGGACTAGTGGATGTAAGGCTGAAACAAAGGATTTACTTGTTACTAATATAGTCGAGCCTCTGTTCTTCTTTAGATCCCTTGTTTCAGTCCGGTAGTATCATACATAGATCGAGTGAATGCATAGGAAATGAATCTTGGTTATGAGTTTTTACATATCTAGTGAGAGTGAAATTTCTGTTTCTGCAGCAACTGTTCCTGACATCTTCTGTTTTTTTTTTGTGGGGGGGGGGGGGGGGGGGGGGGGGACTATTGAATCTTGGGACTCGTGAGTCCTTGTTCTAAGTATGACATAGATGCAAGGAATGCAGTGTCCTCATCATGGCTAAGCAACATGTTGACATCTCCATAGGATATATATACACACACACACATTCATCCCATTGTATCACACAGGGAGAAGGAAAGCGTGTTGTTTCTCATAGGTCAGTGCAAGGTTACTTGCAGTAATTATGTTGGTGAAACAAATACAACAATGTCTGTATATTGCAAAATGAATGGTATGCAAGATATTCCAAGATTGTAACGAGGGAAAAGGATCATTTTGATTAATTTTTCAAGAACCATCTAAGGACACATGATTGATTGCCCATTAGTGTGGTCATCGTTCCCCCACTCCACTTGCACATATATTAATTAGTGTTTCCTTAATACATTATTCTAGAATCTCATTACCGAAATGGAAGGATTGTGTTTCCTAATAAAATTCTTATGTGTACTAATTTAATGGACAATCATTCTGCTTAAAGTCAGGATTGCAAAAGCTACAGCTCCACCTGTTAATTGTTTTGCTAAGTACCGGTATAGGAAAACTGTCTAGATGAGAGTACTGTTTCCACGTATATATGAAAACATTACCCTAAACTCTTAGAGATCGGTACCGATCCTCCCACCAGTAAGTTGTAGGAAGACCAGCGTCGTGCATTTAGTAGCCGAATTGGTCACAACTAGGACGCGTCTCACTGCCACAGGAACCATCACCCCTTCATACAACGTACAGTGGGCTGTTAGCAAGAACCATGCCCTAGCTAGCTAGCACCACTATTAGTAAAATGAACCAGAAAGTGACCACCCTCCCATTCTCCCAATCGTGCATCTTGACACCTCTGGGATTCAGACGAGTCTCATGAAATCATCACGAGGAATTAAGAAGTACTATGCTAACAAACTAGAAAAACCATCTAGATCAGTACTAAATTCACTTCAAGTAGCTTGAGATACACCAGTCGCCATATATCCGAGTCCCCCAACGCAACCTTGGGAACCAAATGGGTCACACCATATGTAACTCGATAAGATCAACAGCTAGCTGATATACTAGAGTATTTGAGGTGCTAACAAAGAAGCCCTAACCTACAGAGCGAGATCCAGAAAGAGAGAAAACGCGGGGACGTGTATGTCAAGTTCTTGCCACTTAAAAGACTAACAAAGTAACAGATGGACATGTCAAGATTCTGCTAATCTTGGTTGTATAAGGGGTTTTAGTTTACTTAATTTGTTTCATTGAAAGAAAACAGATGGACATTCTTCTGTTCATCTAAGATTAATTCCTTTTTACTATGTCGAGATATTTAGTTTTGTTCATGGTTTTCAGGGTATGTAATGGAAGAATAATGAAACGTAGATCACAAATAGATTGATCGAAAGAGAAATTAAAGAAACGTAACCTACATATATGAAACATTGACTAAAATACAACACGAGCTGATTGTCTTCCCATGAAGTTCTGCATATGTTGGCTACCCAGAAATGAAGAAATAAGGTTGATCTAGCCAGGTTGCATTTCTTCACATTGAAGATTCGAGTTGTCTGTCAAATATAATGCAAAAGGTGGGCAGATACTTGTCATAGTTATCACCTTAAAATAGTAAACAATTTTGATCTAATCTGGATTTTTCTAATGGAATATCGATCTTCTAGACCCAAATATACTAATGCACACAGTTTTTTTGCAGCTTAATGCACTTAAAGCGCACGTTAAGCTAACCATGCATGTGTTCTGCCATGTGATAACCTCGATTTCCCTTGCTATATAGTCACCATCTTACTCCATAACATCTATAAGACTCGGAAAATCAAACGCTTATTGTCATTTAGACGTTCCTCCTTTCCCTCGTCAGAGAAAAATGGCCAAACTTTGCCTTCCTTTGCTGCTAATCATCTTTTCCATCTTCTCCCTTTCGAGCACAGTGGAGCCAGCCTTTTCCGGACATACTGCTCGACGGTCCAGGGCGCGAGAGAACATCGAAGCCGCATGCCGGACCACCCTGTACCGGGACCTATGCATCCACTGCCTCTCCACCTATGTCAAACCCAACATGACCATCCAAAGCCCCCAGGAACTTGCCCAAGTCGCCTTGACTGCAAGCCTCTACCGTGCCCTATATGCTAGAAAATTCGTGCTCAATGTGGTAAGACAGATCAACACACTGAAGAGGGAAAACCAAGTTTTTCAAGATTGCTTGCAGCAGATAAGCGATAGTGTGGACCAACTCAGCGGATCGATCAGGGAACTACGTCGGTTGGAGAATAAACCTGTCGGTGACGACCTGTTTTGGCACATAAGCAACGTTGAGACATGGACTGGCACTGCTCTAACTGATGCAAACACTTGTGTGGAGGCGCTTCCGGGACCAAAAATGAGCAAACTGAAGGCGACTATTAAAGGGAAGATGCTCAATGTGGCTCAAACGACTAGCAATGCACTGGCTTTGTTTCATAGATTTGCTACAAGGTATAGAGCTGCAGCCAGTGCCACCAAGAAGCCCTAAGATGCTAAGCTAGCTAGTGTAGCTATACGGCTAGCCTTTTCAAAAGGATGGATATGTTTTGTTTTTGTGTCGTGGGTTTAATCTTGTTCGTCATTTGTGTGTTAATTACTTGTTGATGTTAATATGTGTATGTATGAACGTGTGCACACAGTGAAGGGATCGATGTTAATACTTAATGCCAAGTTTTTCTATGTCTTGGAAGTTGTCTGTAATGTGTTCCTAATATATATGTTAACCAATGTTTGTATGCAATGGTGTTTTTCTAGAGAAAAGAATAACAACATTAATCTTAATAAGAGATGATAGGCCAGGTAAGGAGGCATTTCTGTATGTACGTTATCTTTGATTCTGCCTACGATTTGCAGATATAGTCTAACATCGGATCCATAACCATGACCATGACTATCGGGGTGCACTAAATTGGTCTCTGTTAAGTTTGATGTGTTCATGTCATCATGTGAATAATGGATTTCTTGTAATCATTCTCATGTGAATTATATGCGTTAAAAGTCACTCAAAGATGTATGAATGGGGATTTTACATGTAATCACATAGTGCTTGCTAAATCTCCACCAACATGCTATTGTATCAAGATTAAAAATTATAGTTTTTAGAGGTTTAAGGTATTGTATCAAGAAAACGTTATGATATTCTACGTGGATAGAAACACTAATTTTAAAGTGATTATGATTACATTATTAGACGATCACTATATATTAGTCCAAAGTTGAACTTCATTATTAGGCTAGCCGGAAAATTCTTCTTCTCTTAGAGTAGTTTGGTAGTGTATTGTAGAATTAATTTCAGTTTACCTACTTAAACTTTGGTTGAATCATCACTTCAGTCCCTATATTTTTGATTTCATCAACTGCACCCCTATACTTTCTAAATTAATCAACTAATATTAATTTTGTAAATTCCGTACAAACGATTTATCAATACCAAAGCCTTTTTGGTATCTTTTCCCTACATTAATGCACCGTTACCATATTACGATTATAAATAAAGCTAAACAAATCATATAATCAAGTTGAACAATAGAAAATAAACAAAAACAAATCATATATGGTAAAACAAAAAGAAATCACCATATATGATTTGTTTTCTATTGTTCAACTTGATTATATGAATTGTTTAGCCTTGTTTATAATCGTAATATGGTAACGGTGCATTAATGTAGGGAAATTGTACCAAAAAGCCTTTGGTATTGATAGATTGTTTGGACGAAATTATAAAATTGGTATCAGTTGATTAATTTAGGGAAGTACATGGGTGTAGCTGATGAAATCAAAAGTACCGGGACTGAAATGATGATTGAGCCAAAGTTCAAGTAGGTAAACTGAAATTAATTCTATATTGTAAGGTTTTAGAGTAATATTGTAGTATATTGTAAGGTAAGGTTTTGGATCAAAAGCTTCCACATCTTTCTTTTGTATGAAAATAGGAATCGAAAGAGGAAAAGGCTATGATATTTCCAATCACACAGACCACAAATCTAGCCATTCTTGTGAGAACATAATAGAGAAAATAATCAAAATATACATGATTAGACTGAAGATAGGAGAAAATTTCAGAGTACTAAATGAATGAAATATATTGTATCCATCCTCTCCCTACTTATTGTGTTTTAGCCTAGTAAACAATGGTGTTCGTCCCAAGGTTAAATAGGTTTAGAGGTTTATTTTTATGTTGTTTTCTAGCTTCTGTTGTTCGGTAGTGTCCACTATTTTAAACTGTCGTTTTGAAGTTGTTTTTTTCAATTCATAATTTGGTTTGAATAAGCGCTCTTTTGCTAGTGTTTTAGTTTATAAACTTGTATGTGAGTTGTTTCCGGATCTTTCATGTTTGGCTATTAGACCAACTCCCACCATAAACTAAAAGGCCAAGTCCTTGGCTAAAATCACTCCCACCATAAGTTAAAAATTTCATACCAAAAAAAAAAATATTTAGTTTGAGAAATTTGGTAAGCCAAATTTGGCCTATGAGTTTGGTAAGCTAAAGCCATATATTATTTTATTCAATTTAATATTTTTCCTTCCAACTTGCACTGTTACCTAAATTAAAAGTTCATTATAAACAAAATTTGTTACCATCACAACAATAAGCTCAATATCAAATATATATATATTTTTTATAATCTTCCATATAGTTAATTATTGAGTTAAATATTTATATGACAAAAGAAAAAATAAATAGGTTTATCTTTGGATTTAGCTTACGGTGAGAGAATCTGGTAAGTTAAAAACTTTTGGTAGAGAATATTCTTCTTTTCTTAGCAAAATTTGGCTTGACACCTTACAGTGGAAGTTGCTCTTATGGCTCTATGTTTTCTATCAATGGAACTACTTCCTTTTCCCTCGTAAAAAAAAATTGAGCAGTCAGTAGAGCACTCTTTAATGATTGGCGCTTTAGTAGTCCCTTGTTATTCTTTTAGGAGTTTCTCTAGATACTTTGTGTAATAAGGGTTTTAGATTCAATGTGGGCTAGGTATTAAAAATATAAAATTACAATTCTCAGTCTATAATTACCTTAACAAGATTGTTTTAAAATAATTATTACTAGCAGGTTTTCATCCATTTAACTAACATAATCCGTTAATATATAAATTACGAAATTACCATTTTTTACGACATTATTGCAGGTCAGTAGCATTGCGCATTTCTGATGGTCCGTAGAATTACACATTTTTGTGGATCAGTAGTATTACACCAACTTTAAAGGGTTAGTACGTAGCATTACGACGATAATGAGGGAAAATAATGCATAATTGGAAATTTATGAACGAATATGAAATTGATTCAATCTAAAGTTGTTGACCCTCAGTACATTAATTACTAACCTTCAATAGTAACAAACAACGCCGATCAAATACTGTTTCTAACCATCTTATGCAACCCCAATCGCAGCCCATCAGCAGCACATGAAGATTTAACCTTGGATAAAAATGGAAACTTTGTACTTCCTAAAGTTTCCGACCTACATAAATCAAGCTATTGACCTACATAAATCAACCGTCACTCCGCCGACGCCTTCACTCTGTCGGCGCGCCCGCTTCTACAGCTACACGCCTTCATAAATCAATCTTGTTCCGTCGATATCCTTGCTCCCCTGGCACTAGGGCTGGACGTGGGCCGAGCCGAGCCCAAAATCCCAAAAACCTCACCCAAAGCCCGACACCCTCGGTCCGAACCGAACTTGGCTTTTTCCAAGATGAGGACTGGCCCAAGCCCGACCAAGTCGAGCTGAGACGGGCTTTTGAGCTTTTTCGAGCAAAAAGAAAAAAAATCTGTTATACACAATATACAGTACAACGCTAGTACACTACAACTCTAGAACTTACAACACTAGTACACTACTGTTTGTGGAGGCTGCGAGAGAGAAGCAGAACGAGAGATTGGAGAGAAAAGCCAAAGAGATTGCCGGGAACGAGCGATCCCGACACGTCTTCGATGATCTGTGGAGGCACTGGGAATCTGGGACGGCTGGGCTAGTGGGAGTGTGGGACACTAGGACGACTGATCTTTAGAGGCTGGTCGGGCGTTCAGCGTCGGTGATCTGTGGAAGCTGGTCGGGCGTCCGGCGTTGGTGACGGGTGATCTCACTGATCTGTAGAGGACTGGAGGCAGGAGAGCTGAATGGAGAGATCAGCGGAATCAGAAAGAGCGGCTCGTCGTCGTCGAAGGAGGGCAGACGAGGAGGCGAGAGTGAGAGGCGGCGGAGGAAGGGTGGGTCGGCTGGGTTAGGGAGCACGACGGTGCGGGGTGGTTGATGTCAGTCTGGGAGAGGAGGGTTTTTTTTGGAGGGGCGGGGGGGCGGGGGGGGGGGGGGGGGGGGGGGGGGGGGTTTAGTATATATATTAAGTGGACAGGCCGGGTCGGACTTTCGGGCAAAAAAAAAAATGAAGCCCGAGCTCGGAGCGACATGCATAGTGTCGGGCCAGTCCTTCCTCGGGCCGGTCCTTAAAATTTCAGGACTCGGCCCGTATCGGGCTTTTTTCGCCGAGCCGAGCCCGGCTCAACTCCATTGCACCACCTTTGACCTCCAAATCAGATATGAACTCAAGACGAACATGCCGATGGGGCTGGCGATGAGGCTGATGTTTTTGTGAAGGTCGGAGAGGTGGAGCTCCGGCTTCTCGTCGAGCATGGAAGCTCTGGTATGGGTGTGGTTGTTGAGAGGGAGAGAGTCTCTAACGACGTGTTATTGACTCTCTAACGGTGGGTTACGGGGAGTTAGCGCATGAGAAATATGAGTCTCCTACCTGCTATTGGTAATTTTGATTACAATTATGTAGTTTTCACTCAAAACCCCTAATAAAAATTCTTTGCACAATGCCCTCCTATTATTAAAGAAAAACAAACATAGGAGTTAAAACCATGTTTTTATTTTATTTTATTTTTTTTGAATCGAAAGTCAATAATGTATTATAAAAACTCAGCAGATAGTACAAGAAATAACACACCCGAAAGGGCCGACAATAAAAGTTACCCCCTATGACTATCAAATACTTAGCTGCACTTAGGTCTCTAACAACCAAAAGTACATCCACCTTCTCAAAACCGTTTATAGCACATTTATTTCAGCAGACTTGTTCTACTTAGAAGTGTAGAATAAAGTTGTTCACCCAAATGGAGAGCTTACCCTTCGATTCAAATTAAAATCTCGTTTGAGCCATAAAAACTCAATCCAACTAAATGAAGGCATCTAAAATAAATAAAGGCCCAATACCAAGAGATGTCAAACTTAACAAATCTACACCACCACCAGCTCAAAGCTGCTATCGGCTTGTCAACATCGTCGGTGCCAAGGAGAAAAACCTCCACCACCGACAAGGTGGCCCCTGAACACGATAGAAACTCACTCCCACCAAAACCTCGTCTAGTGACAACAACTGAAAGTTCACCGCCGACTGTGTCACCCTCAAACTATTAGGGTGTTAATCCCAAATTGTGGCCTCTGGGAGATGAAAGAGCAATAAAAATACAAGAAAATAAATAAAAGTTATATTAATATTCAAGACGACTGTTTACAACCCTAGGAGTTGCTTTAAATAACTCATAGAGAGGCAACCATATCATGACAAGTGTTGTTCATCTAACGGCTACACGCTTACGTCCTAACCTCATATAATTAACTACTAAACGACCTTAACTGGATACAAAACCTCACGCAGATCTCACATGACTAACTCCTACTCCACAACTAACCAAGACTGCTAGAGTGACGACTCACAACATCTCTTCCCTCTTCCAAAAATAAATTGTCCTCAAGTTATTGTGTCAAAATTCAAAGGTAGGATACCTTTGCATAATATCAAATACCAGCTCCCATGTAGCCTCCTCCGGTGACACTCACAACCACTGCATAAGCCACTGAGTGGCGGCCACCCCCTTTCTCTTAACCATTCTTGTCTACAAAACTCTTGTTGGAGTCCGTTTGAGGGTGGAAGAGTCCTTCACTACCGGTAACTCTTGTTCCACTACAACTGAGTTTCCCGCCTTCTTCTTGAGAAGTGAGACATGGAATACGTTGTGTATTTTTGCGGAAGAAGGGAGTCTTATCTTATAAGCCACTTTCCCGACCCTTTCCATCACTTCAAATGGGCCATAATATTTCGCTGAGAGCTTGTGGAATACTGAAGAAGCTGCTATTTGTTGTCTGTAAGGCTGCAATTTAAGGAAGACCCAATCACTCACCTTGAAAACCCTTTCAATATGGTTTTTATCGTAGTATGACTTCTTTCTGGACTGAGCTTGCTGCAGGTTTCTCTTGACTAAAGCCAATAGTTCATCCCTGCTTTTTAGTTGGGAATCCACCTCCTTAGTTGCAGTTGAACCAGAAATATAGGGTTTTATGGCTGGAGACTCAGAGCCACAAAGAGCTTGAAATGGTGTCATTTTTATGGCTGAGTGATGGGCGGTGTTATACCACCATTCAACCTAGAGAAGAGTCTGAACCCAATTATGGGGCTTATCTTCTGTGACGCACAGTAGGTACTGCTCTAAAGTTTGATTGAGGTTCTCCGTCTGGCCATTTGGTATGCTGTTGAAGGTCACAACTCCGTTCCTTACACCTTGAAAAAGAATTCCCATAAACAACTCATGAAGTCCGTATCCCTGTCTAAGATGATTATTTTCGGCATACCATAGAGCTTGAAAACTTCACATACAAATATCTTAGTGTTAAAGGAAATTACCATTAGTGTATTTTCGTCAAAGTAATGACGATAGTAAAATTTGTGATTATGATTATAAGTGTAATTATTATTACCATTATAATCGTCACCCTATATAATTCTCAAATGAAATGAGTAGACCGATTCAATTTTCATATCACACATTATCAGCACGTTGTTTTATTCTTGAGGTTTTTTAGCCAAGAAAAAAAAAACAAAAAAAGAAAAAAAAAAAACCCTAGTTTTTCCCCCTGGCCGCCGCCGCCTGAAGCCAATGAGCCTTCTCTGATCGGCGTCTGCCACTCTGATCGCCATCACAGACTTGGATGCGGTCAATCCGATCCTTACGCCGCCGTTCGGAACCTCCTCGACGTAGCCTCACATCGATCGCCGGTCAACCCCGCTCCGATGACGCCTCGACCCAGCACCCTCCTATGTCGGCCCTTTCTTCGAACCCAGATCGGACCTCGAACTTCGAATCTTCCTCCACCCGCCGCTCGGATCTTCCTCTCGAGCTAGCAGATCCGCAATCTCCGTAAGCCGAACCCAGATCAGCGTCTCCAGCTCGATCCTCTAGTGTCGGCTCTCCGTTCGACCTCGTCCCTGATCGATTGGCCCTTCCCCCTCTGCCCCAGACCGGCGACGACGCTACCCAGATCGTCCCTCCCCCCCCGCCAATCGATCCACCCGAACTCGGTTACAGGTCGAAAAAAAAAATTACCCGGATCGTTCCTCTCAGCATAGACAAATCAGCATCGAAAACCTTCGACCCGTTTGCAACTCGACCCGATCCAGTTACAGCTCGACCCGACCCGACCCGATTTTCTACTAGATCCGACCCGCGAAACAGGAAACGGATATTTACCATTTCTTGTTAGGGATGAGGAATTAAGCTGTATAAGGATGCGAAAGTGGAATGAAGTGGGCGAATTAAGCTGTATAATCACTACCCATATAACAGTTTTTCCCTCTGATTTGACCCTTCAATGAAATCCATGGTTATTGTTTTTCAAGCTTAATCTGGTATGGCGATGGGTTGAAGCAAACCTGGAGGTCTAATTGTCTCATAATGGTTACGCTGACAAGTTGCACACTGAGCTACAAAATGCTTAACACAATTCTGTAACCCTGGCTAGGAAAAATTCTTGCTCATCCTCATATATGTTCTAGCACGATCAGCATGCCCTCACAGGCGTCCTTCATGGAACTCTTTCATCAACCTTACTCTCTACTAGTCCATATCTGGTACAAATACTCGTCCCTTGTACATAAGTTGAGAATTTACCAGCTTATAATGCTTATGACTAAGTGGAGAAATCTCTAACTCCTTAATTATGGTGGTGATAACAGGTCCTTGAGGCAGGCTTGTTATATTTTGACTACAAAATCTTGCACAGGTTTAGAAGTTCCAATGAGCGCACAAAGAGCTGCTGACCTGGATAAGGCGTTGGAGGCAACATTACTCTTCCCGCCTTGTATTTAATGGAGTAGTCGTATCTCAACAGCTTCAATAGCCACTTATGTTGCGCCCGGGTAGTGATCCTTTGATTGAAGAAATGCTCTATGGTACCATGATCGGTGTAGATGGTAAAATGATGTCCCAGAAGATAGGGTCTCCAGTGTTGCACTGCGCTTACCATTGCAAGCATTTCTTTGTTGTACACCAACAATGCGAGGTGCCGTTGAGATAATGCCTTGCTCATGTAGGCGATGGGATGTCCTTCTTGTGTCAATACTGCCCCTATACTAATATCGAAGGCATCGCATTCAATACTGAATTCTTTTGAAAAATCTGGAATGGCGAGGACAGGGGCTGAAACGAGGGCTTCCTTCAACTGTTCAAAGGCCTTTGTAGCTTCATCACTCCATTTGAAACCTTCCTTTTTAAGCAGATTTGTCAGAGGTTTGGACTTGGCTCCATAACCTTTTACGTACTTCCGGTAATACCCCGTTAAGCCTTGGAACCCTCGCAGCTCCTTCACTGTTTTAGAAGAGGCCAGTTCTTCACGCATTCAACCTTGGTAGGGTCCATTGCTACTCCATCTTTGCTGATCAAATTCCCTAAATATTCGACCTGGAAAGCTCCAAAACTACACTTACTTTTCTTTACAAACAGGGAATGTTGTTGTAACCTCTTGAGCACCTCCTCAAGGTGCTGCAAGTGTGAAGTTAATGAAGGGCTGTAAACAAGTATATCAACAAAAAATACAAGTACGGACCTCCTTAATAATTCTCGGAGAGCATCATTTAGGCAAGATTGGAAAGATGAAGACGCATTACTAAGTCTGAATGGCATCACTAAAAATTCATAGTGTCCTGAATGAGTTCGGAAAGCAGTCTTGTGGATGTCTTCCTCTACCATCCTAATTTGATGGTACCCTGCTCTTAAATCAAGCTTTCCAAAGATGACTGCCCCATGAACATCGTCAAGCAGCTCATCTACGATGGGTATAGGATACTTGTCTTTGACAGTGGATGCATTGAGTGATCGATAATCAGCACACATCCGCCACGACCCATCTTTCTTCTTAACCAATAAGATCGGTGATGAATATGGACTTGTGCTTGGCCTTATAACTCTGCTGTCCAACTCTTGCACCAATTTCTCTATTTCATTTTTTTGGAAGTGGGGGTAACGATAAGGTCTTACTTTTACTGTAGGGGAGTTTGGGAGGAGCTGTATTTTGTGATCGTATGGCCTCTTTGGTGGTAAGTCTATGGGTTTCTCAAAGACCTATGTGTAATTATTAAATATTTATGAATCTCAAGATGGACTGCTACCTTATTGTTTCCCGCAATAAGATGATTCAAGTGAACTAGTACTGCTTCCCTTTCTTTTCTTAGTAGTCTAGACATCACCTTACAACCCACAACTGAAGAACGGAGCTCAGTTTCTCCATTCAGACCAAATGCTTTCCCCTTTAGTGCAAACTTTATATTCATTGATGTGAAATTCCACACGATATCTCCCAACATTCTCAGTCAAGTAATTCCTAACACTATCTCGTAACCTGACACCGGAAAGATATAGTACTCTGTGGTGAAGCTGCATCCATGAATGCTTAGCTCCAACTTAACTTTTTTATTCGTAGTCATAATTTCTCCACTAGCTAGTTTTACTTTCACCGGTTGGATGAACTGTATTGGATGTTGAGACGGTTTGAACGCTGCCGGATGCACAAAGTTATGGGTGGCTCTCGAATCTACTAACACGTAAACTTGCCTCTTGTTAATGCAACCCTTCATCTGCATAGTGGAGGTGGGTGAACCATCTCCCATAGACAGTTTCTCCATTCGGCTGCCGGTTCCTCTGGTTCTTCAACTATTGTGTCCACCTCATTAACTTTATCAATGTCTTGTATATCCCCTGCTTGTTGTTGTGGTAACTCATCTTGAAGTACTTCGATGACCATAATAGTCTGCCCCCTTTGACAATTGTGGCCTGGCCGAAAGATCTCATCACAAAAAAAAAAACATTGATTTCGAGCCCTATTCTCATCATACTCTGCTTGAGACAACCGTCTTCTATTCGCTCCTACATTTCCTCCTTGTAAAAGGGGTTGAGGTCCATTGGCTCTCAACCTTGCAGATGGTCCTTATGGAGCTCGGAAAGGAGCATTCCCTCCCACCCTTGTGTTCCATATATTTGGTGGCCCTAGTTGATTTCTTCCCGGCATAGTTCCTCGAGACGGATTTATGAGTTGCATCTCCCTAGTCTAAAATATCTTTACAAGCTCACATGCTGCATACAACGTAGGTGGTCTCTGTGCCTTGAAGTATGGCCTGATACTATCCTTCAGCCCTTCTAGAAAGAAGAATAACAACACTTGTGGAGAAAACCCCTGTGTTCGTTTAGCCAGTTTTGTGAACTGGTCCATGTATCCATCTACTGACCCGATTTGCAAAGTTCTAGCGAGGGCGGCTTGGTAATCAACTTGATTGTGTGTAGGAAACTCCCTCATAAGGAGCTCAGATAGTCCCAACCAGGTTTGGGGGAATTCGTGCTTAAACATGAACCAACGGTCTGCCGCCCTATCCGACATGTGCATTATAGCTACGGACAGACGTCTCTCTTCTGGAACTCTATAAAAATCAAAATAGTGTTCATCTTTATGTAGCCACTCGACGGGGTCTCCTCCTCCAAAGGAAGTAAATTCAAGCTTCATTTGTCGCATAGATGGTAAGGTAGGCTCAAAGGGGGTATTATCATGGTTGTGGTAGTGGGGTAGTTGGCAAGGACCTGAGTTCTGGAAGTGGTTTGTATGAAGATTGGAGGGGTTAGTCAGGAATCTGTGTGGACGAGTATTGAATTGATAACAGCTTTGCCATGGTTGGCTATGAGCCACATGATTTTGGTAAGGGACTTTTGCTTTGTGGATGTTGTGGTTGTCTGGGTTTGGTGCGCTGGTCCGTAAGGGCAGTAAGACGACAGCTGTGGTGGGTTATCATTAGAGATAACTTGTTGGTGTGGGTCTGAAACTGTAAAGCACATGGGTTTAGATTGGGGATACTGGTTTTGCTGCCCAGTTTCATCAGAGTAAGGGTAAAGGCCTCCATCAGTATGTTGGTAATACTGGATTATGGGTTGCTTTCCTAGGTTTTTGCTAGGTTCCCCTCTTTCCATGTGACTTCGCACACCTGAAGGTCCTAGTTCACTTGAGATTCGAGGCGGAACGGTCGTAACAGTAGGCTGTGGCTGTGGCAAGGACTCTGAGATGGGCTCTCTGATGTAACCCGATAAGACGCTAGTCACGTTCCCA
Source organism: Potentilla sterilis (assembly GCA_963682095.1). Taxonomy (NCBI): domain Eukaryota; kingdom Viridiplantae; phylum Streptophyta; class Magnoliopsida; order Rosales; family Rosaceae; genus Potentilla; species Potentilla sterilis. Next base: position 34,295,112 of record OY821766.1, on the reverse strand, counting down.
TCAACAGATGGAGCCTGATATGGACGAGATTCATTGCTGTTTGGCCTGGTTATAGGTGAAGTGGTGGGGATACTCTCTGCACCGAACGTGGGTTCTGACAAAGGAGGCAAGGTCACAAAGCCAGTGAGTGGAGGAATGGATCCAAACCTCAACAGGTCCAATTGTTCGGTTCTCTCCTTCATCGAGAACATTTCTATCCGGATATTAGCAAGCGCCTCCTGATGATGGACCAAAGAGTCGCTCAGCGCCGCGATTTTGGCGTTAGCATCAGTGAGCTTAGCTTGAGTGTCATCTTTGTGGATCTGCAAATCAAATTCCACTGTGTTGAGCTCAATGACGGGTGCCTGAGAACTCCCAGTCACCTGGTGTTTGTTTTTCGACATAGTGGTGGCCCTCAGATCGAGGGCTCTGATACCACTTGTTAGGGTGTTAACCCCAAGCTGTGGCCTATGGGAGATGAAAGAGCAATAAAAATACAAGAAAATGAATAAAAGTTATGTTGATATGAGTTGCTTTAAATAGCACATAGAAAGACAACCGATCAAGACCGGTGTTGCTCATTTAACGGCTACAAGTTTATGTCCTAACCTCATAATTAACTACTAAACGACCCTAACTGGATACAAAATCTCACGCGGATCTCACGTGTTAGATTGACTACTCACAACCAAGGTTTAAAATCTCTACGATATATCCGATATATCTCCCGATATCTCTTTTTTCCGGCCGACCGATATATGTTTGAGGTAAATATCTTCTCTTTTCCCATATCTACGATATATTTCCGATAACCTAAAATATCTCCAATATTTAAGATATTTGCGATATATCTCCAATATTTTAACTATAAAATTTTTCAATAATTTTTTTCTTCTCGAGATTCAAGAATGTTTATGAGAAGAGTAATTGAATAAGTAATCAGTGATCAACTCGAGGGATATAAAAAAAAATGAGTACTCCAGATTCTCCTCAAAGGATATCCAGATGAGAGAAGTGACAAACAGTCTTGATAAATATTGGTGAGGAGTGTTCTCCTCGAGGAATATGTAAGAAAGTAAGAAAAAAATAATCACCTCGATTGCTCGAATAAATAATCGCCTCGAGTTCTCGAATGAGTAATCGCCTCGATTACTCGAATAAGTAATCGCCTCGAGTGCTCGAATAAGTAATCTCATCGAGTTCTCGAAAAAGTAATCGTCTCACGGACTCATAATTAGTAATCGCTTCGAGTTCTCGGAAAATAATCGCATCGAGTTCTCGAATTAGTAATCACATCAATAACCGTGATCAATAATCGATAGTGGACGCAACTCATACAATGAATATTAAATGAATGTAGTAACTAGTAAGAAGAGGCTAAGTCCTAAGAATGCAAAACGTAGGCTTGTTTTTAGCCTGAAAAAAAACAAAGGTGTGTATTATCATTGAATTCATTCAACATCATATTTGAAGACAAATGGAAAGTAGTCACCTAGTGTTTTCATTTTTTTCTTCAATTATAAGAAGATCCCAAAAATGCAAAAATATCCTTATTTTTTGCCCGACCAAAACAAAGCACACGTATTAATGTCATTGAATTCCTTCAACAACATGTTTGAAAAGTTGTTGAAGACACATGAAAAGTTGTCAAGTAGTGTTTTCCTCTTTTCTTCAATTATAAGAAGAGCCCAAAAATGTAAAAAGTCTACTTGTTTTTAGCTAGACCAAAATAAAACAAACGTATTGTCATTCAATTTATTCAACAAAACAATGAAGGCACATGGAAAAGGATTGAACTACTGATGACCCAAGGCTGGTGATAAATCTATATAAGAGCGCGCATGCATATGTACTTCAACATGCAAGCATATTTGCATTCTTCTTCTCCTTACGAAAGGTAGTTGTAGAATTCAGGTAACTAAGGCCCAGTTTGGGATTGCTGTGCTGTGAGCAGAATTGCTTTTGAATTTACTGTGAGCAGAATTGCTTTTGAATCTGCTGTGAGTAGAATCAGCTGAGGTGTTTGGTAAACTGTTTTTAAAAGTGCTGTGAGAACCAAAAAGCAATTTCGTGTGTTTGGTGAGTTATAAGTAAAAATTATTTTGGATGGTATAATGACAAAAATATGAATTGTTATAAATTGATATTAAAATAAATAATTGTTTCTTTTGTATATAATTATAAAGTTAATCCACAATATTACATAAGATTTCTTAACGCCATAGTAAATGATTGATTATTATTTAATTAGATTAGTATATCACAATCTAAGAAAAAACAAATATTACCATTTGTTACAAAAATAACTGATTCCTGCAAAAGCATCTCTTACCCTGCTTCTCCAAAATCCACTTTTAAGAGAATCAATTCTTCTAAAATCAGTTTTATGGGTTGTTACCAAACACTTAAAATTAGGCCCAGAATCACTTTTGACCCCAAAAGCAGTTTGGGAATCAATCCCAAACTGGGCCTAAATCTCTTTATAAGAATAGTTTTCTCTTTAATTTTATAGTTATTACTTATTACCTACTACACTTACACTAAATGTTTAACTGATGTTGAGTATTGTTATGTGCTAGATCAATAATGGCAAGTGGTAGTGAACGTGGAAATGATCCAGCATGGAAGTATGCAACTGCTATTGAAGGAAATAAAAGTGGCACAATCTGTAATTTTTTTATAGCAAATTTCAAAGTGGGGGAATTACAAGATTGAAGAGCCATTTATCAGGTTATGATCCACACAGGAGTGTTAAAAAATGTGATAAGATACCACCAGATGTGAAATAAGAGGTGATATCATGGATCAAGAGAAAAGATGCTATCAAACAAAGAAAGGCAGCTATGGAAGAAGATATCAGAGAAGAATTCTGAAATGAATATCTTGGGAATGAACAAAATCTCAATGAAGATGATGGGAGTCATGGCGATGATGGATATCAATATCCTCAAGACATGCGTCGTTCTGAACAAGGAGATTATCGGAAAGCAGTAAGACGGTCAACTGTAGATCGTGATAACTTTCAATTGACAAGGAGTGCAAGTTTGAGATTTCCAACAAGATCGAAGGGTTGTAGTAGCAATCGTCAAACTCAACAATTTGATCAATCAAAACATCATAGTCATCGGTATCAATTTTCTGAACCTCCAGTAGAAATGCCATATAAGGATAGTCGATCAAAGCAAAGCACAATTAAAGGAATATTTAAAGGTGCGAGAGAAAGTTTACTAAAATCGACTGCAAGATTTTTCATATATACTGGTATTGCTGCAAACAAGGCAAACTCCCCACATTTTAAGGAGATGCTTTCTGTCACAGGAGATTGTGGTAAATATTTTATACTTTAATGAAATTTTTATGTAGTATATACATACTGACCAATCTTATTCAATATATCGTTTCTTGTTTATAGGTCCTGGCATAAAGTCTCCAACCCCATATGAAATTCAAGGTCCATGTCTGGAGGCAGAGTATACAGAAATGCAAAGGTATGTGGATAAGCATAGAGAATCTTAGAAAATATTTGGATGCACTATTATGTGTGATGGATGGACTGGGCCAACGAAACTATCTATTATAAATTTTATGGTGTATTCAAAAGGTGCAACTGTGTTTTTGAAATCTGTGGATGCTTCCCATGTAAAAAAACCTGCTCAGTACATATATGGTCTGTTAGATGAGATTATCCAAGATATTGGACCAGAAAATGTTGTTCCAATTGTCACTGACAATGCATCAGCATTTAAAAAAGCCGGAAGAGATTTGCAGAAAAAATACCCCATGTTTTGGATTCCATGTGCTGTTCACTCCATTGATTTGATATTTGAAGATATTGGGAAGAGAAAACCAGTATGCAGTGCAATTAAAATGGCTCAAACTGTAACTAACTACATCTACAATCATAGTTGGGTACTTGCATAAATGAGGAGCATCACTCATGGGGATTTAGTTCGACCTGAAACAACTCGATTTGCAACAAATCACATCGCCATCGATAGCATACTGAAAAATAAAGCAAATTTGAGAAGATTTTTTACAAGCAGTGCATGGACTCATAATGCAGCAAGCCGAACTAGAGAAAGCAACAGGGTAGAAAAAATAATCTTAAACTCTAGTTTTTGGGATGGGATGGACACAGTCCATGAAATTTACAAGGCACTGTATGAGATTCTTCGAATTATTGATACAGAAATTCAAAAGACCATGCCCATATTATATGATATGTTTCAAAGAATGAAACAACAAGTATCACAGGTGAATGGAAAGAAATGGGTGCTTGATATCATCAATGATCGATGGGACAAAACACTAAGTCAACAATTGCATGCAGCAGGTTTGTACTATTATTATATCTCTACAAATATTTATATTGTCCAATACTCTAATTATTAAGTTAGTATATTACTATATAATTTGTTGGTTTCTTGTTTGTAGCATATTTCTTAAACCCGAATTTTCAATATTGACCTGGGATTGGTCATAACAAAAAAATTTCACAAGCAATTGGACTAGTGTTCGAACAATTCAACACAACTAAAGGAAGCATTGTTGATGTGGATACTTTTGTAGATGAGGTAAATTGATGACATATTTTTTTTAGAATGTTTGACATTATATACGATTAATATTCAAACGGTTCATTCAGATCGTATGCTTTAGAGAAGCAAAAGGATCATTCGGCTCGAGCATTGCAAAGCAAACAAGAGAAACTAGAAGTTCAGGTTTGTAGTTTATATGAACATTCATTATTAGACACGGTTGATGAGCTATAAAACTAACTCTTTTAGTTTATTTACAGCTGATTGGTGGGCACAATGGGGCTTTTCTACACTAAACATATCAAAAATTGTAATGTGTATTTTAGCACAGACGGCCTCTTCTTCAGCTTGTGAAAAAAACTGGAGTACATTTGCTCTTATTCATACGAAGCAAAAAAACCGTCTTACATATAAGAAGTTGGAAAAGCTTGTATATTGCTACTACAACATGAAGTTACGACTACGTGATAAACAAGCAGAGAGTGTGATAAATGAAAACAACTACATCGATCTTCTTCATATTGCTAGTAAACCACTGGAAAATGGCATTGATCTACTTCATGATTGGATTATGCCTGCACACCTCGATGATGAAGATGACAACCATTGTCCACAAGTGGTAGAAACTGCTACTGACAGTGGAATTAATGTGAATAAAGTATTATTTGAAGTTGTTGGAAACGAATGAGATAATTCTGACAGTGATGTTGCATGGGGTGACACTGCAACTCCGGATAGTTAAGATGATGATGATGATGTTGGAAACCAATCATATAGTTGGATTCATCCTTACCATCCTATTATAGGAGATACCGTCGGCAGTTCTAAAAAGATATATATGATTATCATATTAATCACTACAATTCATACTATATGGGTCAAATATCTTGGTCAGATTATTGTATTTTCGTGGATCAGCGTGGGGAATTTGAAACACCTAGAGTCTCTTTCTGGTACTAAATGAAGTTATTGTTTATATGTATTTAAGATTTTATGTGTAAAATGAATAAATTTTATATTTAAATAAAAATAAAATATCTTTTTAATATCTCCGATATTTCTTTTTTTTGACCGACCATTTTTTTTTCTTCATACGATCGATATCTCTCCCGCCATCGATAGACATTTTAATCCTTGCGGAGTGTCACGGGCCGACTTTGCGGGAGCGCCAAGAGGACCGTGCGGCACTTACTGTCCCTTTGAGAAGGTAGTAAGTCAGCCTTGAGCGTACCTTGCAAGGAACAATGGAAACCACACGATATTCATATATTGCACGCAACAAGTAAGAACATTATAATATAGTTGTGAGGCGAGCTCGTCGACAAGCGAGCGAGCAATTGAATGCAAAGTTGCAAAAGATCTCACGCGACACAGATGATTGAATAATTCCTCTCTTTATTGATGGTAAGACGTTTACAGGGGCGCAAGTACATGTGCTTACCTATACTAGTTCACTAGTCCAACCGTCGCCGACTAGGAACCCCCCTGTATAGAGCAAATCGGACAAATAGTAACTTGGCACAGGGAAACATGAATATAACATGAATATTCCCAGGAGGACCAAGCTAAAACAAAGGAAATATAAATTACAAAAATGCCACTAGCACACAAGCAACCGGCCATAGGCTTAACTCTTGACCTTGGACAAGGTTGCTTGTGGCATTACAAGTTATATCCCTAACATGCTCCCCCACTTAAGCTGTCGGCGCTCTCGACGACGGCATTAAGGCTAGAGTGCTGCAATCTTCTCCCTGAGCTGCTGGCTTCGTCTTGTGCCTTGAAGTCTTCAATCTGCTGCTGGAACCTCCTGAGTGCTTCGACGTTCTCCCAGCTTGTCTCTTCGTCTCCAACCCCCTTCCACTTGACTAAGAACTGCTGCTGTGGGACAGCTCGGACAGCTTGACTGGTGCCTTGGCGATACTGGTTCACCACTCGTTCGGCAAGGATCGCTTCGACTTCCCTCGACTTAGTGGCCTTGATCTCCACATGGGGTCGAGTTGGCTTGTTGCGAGAGCCATCTTCAGGATCTGGATGATGGGGTTTGAGATTGCTGACATGAAAGACCGGGTGAACCTTCATCCAAGTGGGGATGTCGACTTTGTAAGAGCACTTCCCCACTTTCTTTAGAACCGGGAGTGGGCCTTCATATCGGCGGAACAACCTCTTGTCTTTGTTGCGAAGGAACCGGAGCTGTTCGGGGAGTAACTTGACAAGCACCATGTCTCCCTCTTTGAACTCTCGAGACTGGCGGCCTTGGTCGGCCCACTTCTTCATTCGCCCCGCCGCTTTCTCCAAGTAACTCTTGGCAATCTCTGTATTGGCTTTCCACTCTTTAGTGAAGTTGAAAGCCCGCGGGTTCTTCCCCTTGTACACTTCTTGTACTGTATGAGGCAGGAAAGGCTGCTGACCCATCACTACTTCGAACGCACTCCTGTTGGTGGCTGAACTCTTCTTCGAGTTAAAACAGAACTGGGCCACATCTAGGAGTTCCACCCAATTCTTCATGTTGGCATGGACAAAGTGTCGCAAATACTCTTCAAGCATTCCATTGAATCTCTCAGTTTGCCCATCTGTCTGAGGATGGTAACTGGAAGAGATGTTGAGCTCCGACCCAAGCAGCTTGAACAACTCTGTCCAGAAGGACCCAGTAAACCTTGTGTCTCGATCACTGACAATATTCTGTGGCACGCCCCAATACTTGACCACATGCTTGAAAAAGAGACTTGCTGTGTCTTCGGCAGAGCAATGCTTTGGGGTTGGCACAAATGTTGCATACTTAGAGAACCTGTCCACCACAACGAGGACACCAGAAATGTCCCCCACCTTAGGGAGGCTTGTAATGAAGTCCAGGGAGACACTCTCCCAGGGCCGAGTCGGTGTGGACAGTGGTTCCAACAAGCCCGGTGTCTTTTGTCTCTCCACCTTGTCTTGCTGGCAGATGAGGCAGGTTCGAGTGTACTCCATCACGTCATCTCTCATTTGTGGCCAATAGTATCCCTGCTTCAGAAGAGCATGTGTTCTCTGCCATCCTGGGTGCCCTGCCCACAAGGTGTCATGACACTCTTTCATAAGCATTCTTCGTAACCCATCAGCACGAGGGACATACATTCGGCCCCCTTTTGCCATTAGCAGGCCGGCTTCCACCCAAAACCTTTGACTTTTCCCTTCCTCTACTAGCTTGACAAGGGCTTGAGCGGCAGGATCCTTTCTCAGACCCTCTTTAACTCTTCCTTTGATGTCGGTTGCGACGGCACTGCCTGTCAACGTCGCTAACACTCGGGTGCTAGCAAGATCCGCCTTCCGACTTAAGGCATCGGCCACTTGGTTCGAGTGACCCGCTTTGTGCTCAAATTGGAAATCAAATTCTGCTAGGAACTCTTGCCACCGCGCCTGTTTAGAGGTCAGCTTCGGGTGTGTCAGGAAGTGACTGACTGCAGAGTTGTCTGTCTTTACAATAAATTTTGCCCCCAACAAGTAATGTCTTCATGTTCTCAGACAATGGATCACCGCCAACATTTCTCTCTCATGTGCGGTATATCTCCTCTCTACCGGAGATAGCTTGTGGCTTTCATATGCCACTGGATGTCCTTCTTGCAACAAAACTACCCCGAGCGCAAAGTCAGACGCATCAGTCTGCACTTCAAATGGCTTGTTCAGATCAGCTAATGCAAGGACAGGATCTTTCATCACGGCCCCTTTCAACTTCTTGAAGGCCTGTTCACATTCCTCCTTCCAGTCCCACGTCACTCCCTTCTTTAGAAGCTCTGTCAGGGGAGTGGTCTTCAGCGAGTAATTCTCAATGAACCGCCTATAGTAGTTGGCCAGTCCAAGGAAAGATCGCAATTCTTTCACATTCTTGGGGCTTTGCCACTCTTCAATGGCCTTCACTTTCTCCATGTCCATTCGAATTCTCCCCCTTTCTATGACATGCCCCAAGAATTTAATGGTATCCTGCGCGAAGGAGCACTTCTCGCGCTTGACATACAGTTGGTTGGCACACAGCTGCTGGAACACTATCTTTAGATGTTCCACATGCTCTTCCAAGGTGGAACTGTAGACCACAATGTCATCTAGGTACACCACCACGAACTTGTCCAGGTAGTCATGGAAGACCTGGTTCATCAATGTGCAGAATGTGGCTGGCGCGTTGGTCAATCCGAATGACATCACTAGAAATTCAAATGCGCCGTATCGGGTGACGCAAGTAGTCTTTGGCTCATCCCCTTCCGCAATGCGTACTTGATAGTATCCCGACCGAAGATCCAGCTTGGTGAAATATTTGGCACCACTAAGCTGGTCGAACAAGTCGACAATCAGAGGGATCGGGTACTTGTTTCGCACCGTGACCTTGTTGAGAGCTCTGTAATCTACACACAATCGCAAGCTCCCGTCATGCTTCTTTTGAAAAAGTACCGGTGCGCCATATGGGGCCTTCGAAGGTTGAATGAACCCTGCTTCTAATAGCTCTCCCAACTGTCTCCTTAACTCGGCCAGTTCTGGTGGAGCCATTCGATAGGGAGCCCTCGCGGGTGGTTTAGCCCCGGGGAGCAACTCAATCTCATGATCCACATTCCTTCTTGGAGGAAGTTCTTTGGGAAGCTCTGCCGGCATCACATCTTTATAGTTCTCGAGCACTCCCTGAACTTCTCGTGGCACTACTTCCTGTTCTATCTCGCCTTTCCTCAAAGGAACGAGAACATAAGAGGGGTCCTGACGCTTCACCCCCTTCTTGAATTGGAGTGCTGACAAGAGTCGAGGTTCACTTGGCGAGATTATTTTCGCAGGCACTACACATGGCTTCTCTCCCATAATTAGTAAGTTTTGTGCATTCGGAATGGGGATGGCTTTGTTCTCCAGCAAGAAGTCCATCCCCAGTACGACATCGAAGTCATCCATCTTTACAATAACAAGGTCCGCCTTCCCTTCCCAACAGTCTAGTTTCAAGGACACCCCTCGAGACAACCCGACTGTGGGTGACGGTGGGGAGTTGACTGCTTTCATGCGGCCGACATCTTTCTCCCACTTTAACTCCAGTCTGCGTGCCTCTACTTCTGACACGAAACTGTGGGTGGCGCCAGTGTCAATCATCACACTCTTGGCCACTTTCCCATTTAGGCTTCCGCTCACAAACATGAGACCTTTAGGCTAAGACTTCTTAGATGCAATCGGTTGCTTCCCCACTGCATTCAGAAAACTCAGAGCCCCCATATGACCAGGTTCTTCCTCTTCATCTGGATGGACTTGCGACTCATTTGCATAAATGTGGGCTTGCAGGGCTGTCAATGCTGTCTTGTGTGGACATTCATTCACCCTGTGAGACCCTTTACACAGAAAACATGATGGGGGTCTTGGTGTGAACCCATTAGCATTAGGTTGTCTTGGAGGGTACACCCCAGTTGAGGCAACTGGCTTGGAGGAGGCGGTATCTCTCACGTTACCCGCTCTTCTGTCTCCTCCCCCAAAACTCGAGAACCTTGACTCGGCTCCCCCACTTTTGCTCTGTCCTGGTCTCGCATTTCTGTGGACATTCATGTTTGTAGAGGTTGTGGGTCTCTTGGCAGAGTTCTCTTCAAAAGTATAATCTGTTAGTCTTTCTGCAGCTGCCTGAGCAGAAGCTAGATCTTGAACTCTTTGCCTCTGGAGTTCCGTCCTTGCCCACGGTTTCAATCCTTCAAGGAAATAGAATAGTCGATCCTTCTCTGACATATCTCGGATATTGTTGGTGTGTTTCAACTCCCTTAATTGCCTTCTGGCAATGTAATCTACGTTCTCGGGGAAGAACTGTGCCTTCAATTCTCTCTTGAGGTCTTCCCATGTTTCAATAGTACAAACATTCCTCTGAATGTCGTTGTACTTCGTTCGCCACCATAGTTTTGCATCGCCTGACAAATACATTGTCGCCATGTTCACTTTGGCTTCTTCCGAATCTGGTTTCACCGCTCGGAAGTATTGTTCCATATCAAATAGAAAGTTCTCAAGCTCCTTGGCATCTCGCGCCCCTCCGTAAGCTTGAGGTTCCGGAACCTTCACCTTCCTGTAGTCCGTCACAGTTTGGGTGTTCATCGCCCGGATAGCTAGGTTGAGCTTTGTGTTCATCTCGAATAGCTCATTCTTAAACGCATCGATAGTGGCACGGACATCCTCCGTCATCGTGTCCACAGTCACTTGTAGCGTCTCAAGGGCATCGCTCATTGCCCCCACTTGCTCTGGGGAGACAATTCCTTCGTCTCTTTCAATCTCTGTTTCAAACCTCGGGGCTTCCTTCTTCTCAAGGGCCTTCACTCGCCCTTTTAACCCTTCAAGGTCCGCAACACGCGTCACCAATTCATCTAGGTCGACGCGGCGTAGTGCGGCACTAATATCAATCACAGTGTCAGGGACACCCGCAAGTTCTACGAGTTGAGTCTCGATCCATTCGAACTTTTGTGCATTCGTCATCCCTCCCGGCATGTTCTGAGCCTTCGAGCCAACTAGGCTCTGATACCAGCTGTCACGGGCTGACTTTGCGGGAGCGCAAAGAGGACCGTGCGACACTTACTGTCCCTTTGAGAAGGTAGTAAGTCAGCCTTGAGCGTACCTTGCAAGGAACAATGGAAACCACACGATATTAATATATTGCACGCAACAAGTAAGAACAGTATAATATAGTTGTGAGGCGAGCTCGTCGACAAGCGAGCGAGCAATTGAATGCAAAGTTGCAAAAGATCTCACACGACACAGATGATTGAATAATTCCTCTCTTTATTGATGGTAAGACGTTTACAGGGGCGCAAGTACATGTGCTTACCTATACTAGTTCACTAGTCCAACCGTCGCCGACTAGGAACCCCCCTGTATAGAGCAAATCGGACAAATAGTAACTTGGCACAGGGAAACATGAATATAACATGAATATTCCCACGAGGACCAAGCTAAAACAAAGGAAATATAAATTACAAAAATGCCACTAGCACACAAGCAACCAGCTATAGGCTTAACTCTTGACCTTGGACAAGGTTGCTTGTGGCATTACAAGTTATATCCCTAACACGGAGTCACAACACAAACTTGCCGAGATCACCGCCGACCGCATTGACGTGGTTCCCACCACCCAACCAGCCCCAAGACACACTGGATTCATCTTCACCACCCAAAACCGCTGCCATCCATGAACGCCGGAGAAGATGAATCCAGAGATGCTAGACCCCAATGCTGGAGTCCAGCCGTAGCTATCATCGCCGAAGCCTCCGCCGCCGTCTGATACTTGTTTTTTTTTTTTTTTTTTTTCAAAGGTCCAGAGGGCTAGAATAAATGGTAATAGTATTGACTTTTGAGCTTCGCTGTCTGCCAATTTTGGTGGTCATACATGACTATGCTCTTCAATTCCAATCAGAAAATCAAGTCTTTGAAATCTCAGCCTACGATTGCTTCGAACTGCTTATCAATAAATGGCCGATCCTTCAGTTTCGGCATTTAGTGGTCGTGGGAAGTACGATGTCTTCTTGAGTTTCAGAGGGTTTGACACTCGCAAGATCTTTATTGGCCATCTTTTGAAAGCCCTGCAAAGTAGAGCACTCAGTGTCTTTATAGACACCGAAGAGCTTGGAAAAGGAGACGTTCTTTGGGTTCTTCTGAAAGCCATTGAAGTGTCAAAGCTATCAGTGGTGGTTCTATCCCAGAACTATGCCAATTCCAAATGGTGCTTAGTTGAACTTGTCAAAATCTTGGAGTGCATGGATACAAAAAACCACATTGTTGTGCCCGTCTTCTACCAAGTCGAACCGGCTGATGTTCGTTATGTGAGAGGAACTTTTATGGAAGCGTTTGCCAAACATGGGCACAATGCTAGGGTGAGCATGGAAGAGCTGCAGAGGTGGAGGGATGCTCTAGCTAGGGCCGGCACTCTATCGGGCTGGGATTCGCGAGATTATAAGTAAGTTTCTTCACAATGCAGTTTTAGATTCTACGTAACATATGATGAAGTCAAGCTATCAGAAACAGTCTAGTAATATAATTTTTTCATGACAATGTGATCCGAATACAGTTTTGGAATCTGTATGACATTTTGGATATACATTGCAGAATATTAATATATCCAACTTGATAGTATCTGTAGAATTGGTGTTAGAATCTTTTTGGATGGTTATCTTGATTAGTTGTAGTTTAGTTCAGTGTTGGTGTGCTTTATTGGGGAATTTTAACACAAGGCATGCATCTCTACTCTCCTTTTTGTTGGTTATATTTCTGTCTCCTTTTTGTCATGTCTGATAAACTTTATAGCCTGTCACAACTCACAAGTAATAAACTTCATAGCTTGTCACTAAAACCCTCATTCTTGCTATCCTATTTGGCCTATAGATGCTATGATGCTGGGTGTAACTACTTATGTTATACCTTGCAACTGTGTGAAGCGATGCTTACTCTGGTTATTTATAGAACTTTCACTCTGGTTATTTATAGAACTTTCTGTTTTTTTTTTTTTTTTTTTTATTTGTAAGGGATGATGCCAAGCTTATAGATGAAATTGCTGAAGATGTTTTTAAGAAATTGATCAATACCAGGTCAAGGAAATCCAATGATTTGGTCGGAATGGATTCCCACATACGCAAACTGAAGTCTCGATTACGTCCTAATCAGGGGGGTAATGATGTCCAAGTTGTTGGAATATGGGGTATGGGAGGTATAGGGAAAACAACCATTGCTAGAGCTGTTTATGAGGAAATGTGTGGGGAATTTAAACACCATTGCTTTCTTCATAATGTTAAGGAAGAGTTCAAGAGAAAAGGTGAAGCAGAAATGCAGGAAGACCTCCTGTTTAGAATCTTGAAGGAAAAGGTGCGGCATCTAAGTTCCAGTATGATAATGGAAATGCTTAGTGAGATAAAACTTTTTCTTGTTCTTGATGATGTAGACAATGCAGGTCATATTGATGCCTTACTTGGAAAACAACGTTTATTTGGTTGTGGAAGTAGAATCATTATAACAACTAGAGATAAGGGCCTACTAAGAGAATTTGATATATACGAACCTGGGTACTTACATGATTATCAAGCTCTTGAACTTTTTAAGAAGTATGCCTTCAGGACATCCGAACCTTTAAGGGAGTACGATCCCCTATTACAACGTGCCATAGAATATGCTCAAGGTTTGCCTTTAGCACTTAAAGTCTTGGGAGCTTCTCTTTATAAGAAAAGTATATGGGAGTGGGAGGCTGAGTTTGAGAAAATAAAGAAATGCCAACATCTGGGAATTGAGGCTGTTCTAAGGACAAGCTTTGATGGACTGGAACATCTACAAAAAATGATATTTCTAGATATTGCAAGTTTCTTTAGAGGAATGGGAAAGGCCTATGCAACAGAAATAATTGACGCTTGCGGCTTCTTTCCCGTCAGTGAATTACCAGTTCTGGTTGATAGAGCTCTTGTAACTGACTCTGGAGACCACTCCCCTGTGCTGGAGATGCATGACTTACTAGTCGACATGGCTTTGGGAATTGTCCGTCGGGAACTATGCCTCTGTAGGTTATCAGGTTCTGATGAGATCGAGGATGTGTTAACTCAAAATACGGTAAGATATATGTATTTGTTTAATTTATTCTTGATGACTTCCTTTTCATATATGAAATATCTTTACTAGAAAGCTTCAACATTTCATGTTCTGTAGTGGAAAGCTTCAACATCTGCCAAACTTAATTTACAGAAAACATAATTTATACTTGTAATTGTAAATAACATTTCGGATATTTGTACTCATGTAATTCTCAATTTGGTTATCCAGGATACAAAAGCAGTTGAAAGCATAGACCTTGATTTGAACCGGCCACTTAAAAGTTGTAAACATAAATGCTAAAGCTTTTGCTGATATGACAAAACTAAGACTGCTCAGAATCCATTGTAACCACTCCAAAGACTCTGTCGATTATTATGGTTCACGGGGAGAGTTTCACCATCCAAGTGATGACTGCAAGCAATATGTGATTGGGGACTTTGAGTTTCTTTCTCATGAACTGAGGTGTCTCATCTGGCATGGATGTCCTCTGAACTCTCTGCCATCCAATTTTCACCCGAAGAATCTTGTAGACCTTGACATGCGTTGCAGCCACATTAAGCAACTTTGGGAAGGAACCAAGGTACAATCACCATTTACATTCTTTCTTTTAGAAGGCAACTAACTTTCTGGATTGATTATAGATTGTTTAATGCATTTTTTTCGTGGTTGTTATATTTGCAGCCCTTGAAAAAGTTGAAATACCTAGATTTAAGTCTATCTCCGTACCTTGAAGAGACCCCTGACTTAACTCGCGCAACAAATCTTGAGAGAGTAAATCTTGAAGGTTGTGTAAGTTTATTGCAGGTTCATCCATCCATTTCTGATCTTACAAACCTTGTTTCCTTGAATCTAAAAGGATGCAAAGAGCTCAAGATTCTTCCAAGGAGCTTCCGTATGAAATCTCTTTATAGCCTTGAGCTTTCTGGCTGCTCAAATCTTGAGAACTTCCCTGAAATTCCAGAAGTTATGAAGGAGCTTCAACGGCTTTGTTTAGATAAGACTGCAATTAAAAAGCTTCCTTCATCATTAAAAAATCTCAAGGGGATTGTCACTTTGAGCCTAAAAGATTGCAGAGAATTTCAGAGTCTCTCAAGTAGCATATGCCGACTCAAGTCTCTTAGATATGTTACTCTCTCTGGATGTTCCAAGTTTAAAGTGTTTCCAAAAATTGTGCGGCTAGAAGATATGGAAGGATTAGTAGAGCTTCATTTGGATGGAACATCTATCACAGAGTTTCTGCCATCAAATTCATCTCTTAAGAAACTTGTCTTCTTGAGTCTAAAAGATTGCAAAGAGCTCAAGAGTCTTCCAAGTCAATTGGAAATGGATTCTCTTGAAACACTTGTTCTTTCAGGCTGCTCAAACCTTCAGAGGTTTCCAAAGATTTCAGAAAAAATGTGGCGGCTATCGAAGCTTAGTTTAGATAATACTTCAATTGAAGAACTGCCCCCATCAATAAAATATTCAAGCTTGAAATCTTTGTGCCTTACAGATTGTGGAGAAGTTAAGAGTCTTCCGAGCAGCATTTTTCAAATCCCGATTCTTACAGAGATTTCTCTCTCTGGTTGTTTGAAATTTGAGGTGTTTCCAGAAATTTCTTCAGGACTCCAAAATCTTGTTACTTTGAGGCTAGAAGATTGCGGAGAACTTAAGAGTCTGCCAAGAAGCATATGTTTATTCAATTCACTTAGATTTGTTTCTCTCTCTGGTTGTTTGAAGTTTGAGGAGTTTCCAGAAATATTAGAAGATATGCAAGAATTAAGAGAGCTTCATTTGGATGGAACGTCTATCAAAATGCTCTCCCCATCTATTGAACGCCTTAAGAGGCTTATGCTCTTGAACATGAGAAACTGCAGAAGCCTTGTCTTAATTCCAGACAATATCTGTAATTTGTCATCCCTTACAGGTCTCACTCTCTCAGGGTGCTTGAATCTGCATACCTTGCCGCCTTAAGAGGCTTATGCTCTTGAACATGAGAAACTGCAGAAGCCTTGTCTTAATTCCAGACAATATCTGTAATTTGTCATCCCTTACAGGTCTCACTCTCTCAGGGTGCTTGAATCTGCATACCTTGCCAAAGAAGTTGGGGAAGTTGACATCCTTGCTGGACCTTGAAGTTGAGGGAAGTGGTATAAAGCAACCATTCTCTCTCTCACATCTGAAGAAGTCGCTATCATCATCAACCAATTGTTTGGTTGGAATGGATCGCCACTTAAATGAAATGAAATTGTTGTATTGTTGGAATATGTGGAATTGGTGGCATTGGCAAGACAACCATCGCTGCAGCTGTGTATGACAACCTTGCTCCTCTTTTTGAATACCGTTGCTTTCTTGAGAATGTCAATGAAGGTTTCACAAAGCATGGCACAGTATATATGCAAAAAGAACTTATGTCTAGAATCTCAAAGGAAAAGGTGCGTAGTTTGTGCAATTTGAATAGAATTCCCAGTATGATAATGGAAAGGCTAGGCACGACCAAAGTTCTGCTCGTTCTTGATGATGTAGATGATATAATCCAGATTGAAACCTTACTTGGGAAGCCACATTCATTTGGTGGTGGGAGTAGAATAATCGTAACTACTAGAGAAGAACAAATTATGAATGGATATAAGATGTATTGTCCCAAGCTGTTAGATGATGAAGCTCTAGAACTCTTCAGGCATTTCGCCTTCAGAACAACCAAACCCTCAGGAGAGTATGATCGTCTATCACGGCTCGCCATTAAATCTGCTCAAGGTCTGCCTTTAAATCTTAAAGTTTTGGGTGGTTATCTCTATAACAAAAGTGTATCTGAGTGGAATCAGGCCTTGAAGTATAAGCACATGGTGTATCGGGTGTTTTTAAGAAGTTTTGCTGACCTACATTCCTCAGAGAGGGGAATACTTCTAGATGTTGCATGATTCTTTAAAGGAAGGAAAAAAGACTATGCAACAAAAATTCTGCACAGTTGTGGCTTCTTTCCCTACAGTGCATTTAGAGTTCTGATTGATAGATCTCTGGTATCTATTTCAGATAACGATGGGACTCTCAAAATACATGATTTACTAGATGGAATTGTTCGAGATTACGTCCGCCACGAAGATGAACATGATCCTGCAAACCGCAGTAGGTTAGAGGCTTACCAAGGAATCAGATGTTTGTCATCATCTCAGAATTTGGTGAGATATTTTATATATATATATATATATATATATATGAAATTATATTCATTTTTCATCTATTAAATCATTACCTGTTGGATATACTGAAAAATTTGGCTGCTCTTCTTTAGGAACTGGTGAAAATTAGCTTTGAATAAAGTTAAATTCGTAGGAGATATGTGTTAATTTATGATCGTCTCTATGGTTTAGCATATTTATGTTCACACAATCTTCACTTTGATTATCCAGATTACAGAAGCAGTTGAAGCTATAACCCTTGATTTGTCGAACTCAAAAGAGGTACACTTTAATGCAGAGGCTTTTGTTACAATGAGGAAACTTAGGCTGCTCCAAATCCATGATAATGGCTCCACAGACTGTAAACAACATGTGAATGGGAACTTCGAGTTTATGTCTCCTGAGTTGAGGTGTTTAATCTGGCATAGATACCCATTAAAGTCTTTGCCATCCTATTTTCACCCAAAGAATCTTGTCGATCTTGACATGCCTTTTAGCTGCCTTGAACAACTCTGGGAAGGAACGAAGGTAGTATCGTCATTGACTTATATCTCTTTTGATGAAAAGTAAGTTCTATATACCTTGTATATTATTTAATTACCTCCACTTTTCTGGCTGTTCTAACATGCAGCTTCTAAAGAACTTGACATACATCAATTTAAGTCACTCTCAATATTTCAAGAAGACCCCCGACTTGACTGAAGCTACAAATCTTGAGAAGCTAATTCTTGATGGTTGTACAATTTTATTCGAGGTGCACCCATCTATTTGGAATCACAAAAAGCTTGTTGTCTTGAGTCTTAAAGGTTGCAAAAAACTTGAGATTCTGTCAAGCAGCATTCATATGAAATCTCTGAAGACCCTTAACCTTGATGGCTGCTCAAATGTTGAGAAGTTTCCTCACATTTCAGAAGTGATGATGGAGCTATCAGAGATTCATTTAGATGAGACTGCAATCAAAGAACTGCCTTCATCAATAGAACAGATTCAGGGGCTTAATGTGTTGAGTATAAGGAACTGCAAAAACCTCGTCTCTCTTCCGGATAGTATCTGCAGTTTGGCACATCTTACAGTTCTCAATCTGTCTGGATGCTCACAACTTTCTAACTTTCCCGAAAGCTTGAGCCACACGCAATCATTCACGATAATTGGTATTGAAGAACTCCCATTATTGATGAGAAACAGAGAAACATTGAGCGGTGGAATCATCAGAATCTCTGAGAGTTCTTCGGAGTCTGGGGGAGAGAGTGATGTAACAGAGGAGATGGATGGGATAGAAGTGCAAGGGGACGAGACCTCAACAGTAGGAAGGAAGCTGGGGGCCTTATACAGCTGCCTGAGTTGGCTGGGTGAACTTTATCTTCGAGGAAGAGAGATCCTGAGTCGCTGGAGTCGCAGGACTGTCAGAGAGTCATTACATTAATCAGCCATATAGAAAGGTAATACTGTTTGGTTTCATTTAATCTTTTCTTGTCTGGTTCATTTCTTTCCAGTTCTGTTTGCTGCTATTTCAAATGGGGTGGGCTCATAAGTAGAACTATTGCTATTGTAGTAGAATGTGACTAATTTGATGTCATTCTGCTGCTAGAAAGTACACACTTTCCAAGTGCAGCTGGACTATTAAGAAATTGTAGTTAACCTTGATTAAGATCATCTCTTGACTTGAACATATACGTAGTTTGGATGCAGGGGAAAACAAGGTTGTTGGGAGAGAACATTTATGTGTCTGCATCAGCGGAAAATGGAATGCAACGATGCTATAATGCCAAGGATTTAACTCATAACCAATTTCAAGCTCTGTGGAATATGCAGGAATTTATGGATTCATCAGAAAATATGTAAGAGATTATTGAGATATTAGAGGCATCAGGAATGACTAGATTCCGTAAAATGCCAAAAGCAATGTCTGTCATTTTATAATATATGCTTCTCAAATTGAAAATTAAATTAGAGGAATGACTGTGTGTTTAGCTTCGTTAGCAAGAGACTAAAAGAAAAAACATTCCTCCTGAATGATTTGTCGCTGAATAATCCACCATTTCATGTAGCTACCAGTGAATGCTATTCTGTAACAATGCACGGCATTGTTACTTCAGAGCTAGCTGATGAAGATTTTGTACTTCGTAGTATGCTATTCTGAAGTCATTACAAATTAGCTTCTTAGCAGTAATCAGATTCTCAGGTGTTGTGGGGTTGAACTAACTAAATTGAAACAGTCTAGAACTCTTGATCTTGCAACCAAATGCATATTAAAATACAAAACAGCAATAAGGTATAAGAAGTACCATGACTGATAAGCCATAGGCAAGGATAGGCAGGATCACCGTCCAAGCTAATTTGTAGTGTATATAGAAGAGAAGACGTTACCAAGTACCTGCCTATCATATACATAACCAAGTTCCTACATAAGAGAAGACATTACCCAGAACTAATGTGCAACAGAAGAAATGAACACTCATCATTATTTTTGAACAAGAAAGAGAATGATAAATGCATGATAGTCACTACTCTTAGATAGTCCTGATAGTCCTGAACTATCTTAGGGAACACCTTGTCTAATAGAATAATATCAACTTGGTACGTACTCCACAGACCAGCCAGAGTAATCCCTCCCCATCTCCAGCGCCTCTGATTGAGTGACGCAAAAGTCTAATGCTATCAAGAAGATGCAAAGCCATTTCCCACTACTATAGTCAGAGTCGATCGACAGTGTCTATCTGCATCATAGCCCAAAATTCCAACATACAGGTTCCTTACAAGTAAATACAAAGATCTAAAATTGATAGTTCCATGTCCTGTGGGAAATGATCCTTCATAATACTTGACAGCATAATCTGATCTGAGAGCATTAAGGATCCAATATATGACAGAGAAAACAGCTTCATTACGGGCAAATTTAAGGGCGGTATTCTACATATTCTGGCTTCTAGCAGGTTGGCTTCCTGCAACATACACGACATAGTTATTTTTGGCCTGTAGTTGAAAGCACATAACTTGGTTCTCAAGCAATATTTTGGGGTCTTTATTAAAAAAAATTAAAAAAAAAAAAGGCAATATTTTGGGGTTAAAGTTTGAGTTCCTAAATGCTTTGATCAACAGATTAAGAAGTAGATTATAGAAGCGATTCATGAAGCTATCCGCATTTATAACTTTAATCAGTAAGAAAAAGGTCGTTTTGCATCGACACGGACCGTGAAGCTATCCCCTTCTCTTCCAAAAGCACAATAAATCAGTTGAAACTGATTATCAACTTCCTAAGAGAGCTTAGTCTTGATAGACCCCATTGTGTGCAGCTTGCAAACATTCTTTTACGGCAATGAAACTCGAGCGATTTCAAAGACGGTGGCAATCCCCCTTCTAGAAATGATTCAAATTCTGGACAATTTCGAATGGTCAAATGCTGAAGAGATGGAGCATAAGTGTGCAGTTGTTCAGGCAATGACCGAAACTTCACACATGTACGGATATCCAAATTCACTAATTTGGGAGCATTTACCCTTCTATAACTAGGACAACTTGCAAAGTTTGGGCAACCCCAGATTTCCAATCTGCTAAGAGAGAGGGTCACGAGGCAATGAGATTCTTTTGAAAGTGAACCACCGAAGGATTCCAGATTCCACAACTCTAGCCATTCAAGCTTCGAGAAGTTATCCAATAGTAATATCTCAGTTAGCTTGGGACAATTGCTAACATGGAGACCACAAAGATTAGGAAAAACTTCACCTTCTTTGTTGCCACCAATACCAGACCATTCTCGCCACTCCATCATATTCATAATGCGCAATTCTTTCAGAGATGGAAATGGCTTCAATACACCATTACTACTGCTACCGTAAAACTCAGGACCTATCGACGCCACTCCATCGAACCTCTGAATCCAAAGTGTTCTGAGGGAGGGTAGCTGCCCAAGTGGTGGCAAGAAGCAACAGAAATTACAATCTGAAAGTCTAACATAAGCTAGTTTGGAGAAAGACTCATCTCCTAACCATTTCGGAAACCTTGTACCCCCATAGAATTCAATCACAAGCTCTTTTAGGTTTGAATGGGGTTGGAGCTTCTCCAAGACTTCTCTGTTCTTTTGTGAGTCCACAGCATCATCTCCCCATTTCAAGACTAGCTCAGTGAGATTCTTCTTTTCCCACATATTGGCCTCCGAAGCATCTCCAACATGAATAAGGTTATGCAACCCTGAAATATGAAGTGTTCCCCGCAAATTCTGAAGCTCCTTTAACTCTGCAATGTTATAGCCACTCTGCTTGTCTAATATGAAGTCGGTTAGAACTTGCAGATCTTTCAGTTTGCCCATGTTTGGTGGCATCTTTACTAACCTTGTACCTCGAATATCAAGATGGGCAAACTGATTAGTCTCCCAAAATGGCTTGGCAACATGGAAATAGCTCCACAATTCCGCAATACTAATGTTTGTAGATTATACAAGCTACACAGTGTATCAGGCAATTTTTCAATAGAACTGCGAGACAAATCCAAGTGCCTTAGATGTTTCAAGTTGCAAATTGAACCAGGCAACTCCTTGATATCATAGTCCGACAAATTGAGCACTCTTAAATATTGTAGCATTGGCAGTAGATCATATAGAACCTTATCTGACATTGGAAAGTATTCATGTGAAGAATATGGTCGAAATGGTAGGAAGGTCCGCAGATACTTTGCTCTGTATAAAGCCTCAAATTTCCCAAAGCCATGATCACTTGTCTTCATATATGAAAAGAAACGAGTTTTGCTAACAATGTTGATTGGTTCTTCGTCTTCCACCCTAATAGAAAATTCCCCTGATACAACCTTTGCCAAGTCATTAATGAGATCATGCATGGTGAAAATCGGTTCATGGCGATAATTATCAAATGAATGTTGGAAAAACGAGCTTGAGACTAGAATATCAAAGTAGTCATCGCCAACTTCTTCCAGCATTTTCTTACTTTTCGGTTGTAGGAGATCTTCAGCCATCCACAACAAGACTAACTCTGATCTTTTATATTCGTAACCTTTGGGAAATATCGAACAATATGCAAAACAGCGTTTCAAATGTGAAGGTAGATGATAGTAGCTCAACCACAAAGCAGGCAGAATGTTCATCTCCCTGTCCGACAAGTCCCATAACTCACTCTTGAGTATACTTTCCCATTTCCCAATACTCAATTCAGAGCGTAAGAGGCCCCCAAGTGACTTTGCAGCTAAAGGAAGGCCTTTACATTTTCCGACAATCTGTCTTCCGATCACTTCAAGATTTGGATTTGATCTCAGCACATCAGCATTTCTGAAGGCATGCTTTGCAAATAACAACCAGCAATCCTCCTCAGACATGTGCATTAAACGGTGACTTGCAACAGAACCCATCACAGAAGAAACACCTTCATTGCGTGTCGTGACAATAATTTTGCTCCCTCTTGCTCCTGATTCAAGTGGACGCTTTAATACATCCCAGTCCATACTGTTCTCATTCCAAACATCATCTAGAACAAGGAAAAACCTCTTGTCTGTCAAAAGTATTAAAATGTTAATGCTTTCCTGGAATGACTAGAAGACAGTGTGGAAAAGCTCACATGCTTTCCAGCACCTGCTTCACTGTTCAAATCCACTGAGTTTTTCATCTTAGATATTTGTAGTATCATAGTACTATAATTGTCAAGTTGATCTCTAGCTTACTAGCCTTAGATATTTTGTTAGGTTACTTTGTGCCCTCTATATAAGGGAAGTGTTTACTCTGTAATCGAAAAGAATTTTTAGATCAAAGAAAAGCTGCATAAATTCAGTCATCTAATCTTCTTCACACCCGCTCGCCACACCGTTCGCCAAGAACAGAGTGTGAAATACTTCCCTCGTAAGAGTTAAAAGTTGAAGTATCAGGAATTCTAACATGGATTCCAACATGGTATCAGAGCTCTGTTGATCAATATCAACTGGGGTGTACCATCTGATTGATTCAGAAACAAAAAAAACAAACACAAGTCTTATTTTTCTGTTACTGGTATGGCTACATCAGGAAGTTCAGAAAACAGAGTTACAATCTTCAATGGAGAGAACTTTGATTTCTGGATAATCAAGATGGAGACCATGTTCATCTCACGAGATCTATGGAGCCTCGTAGAAGAAGGATAAAAGAGACCAGATGCAGAAGAGGAGCAAACAATTGCGCAAATGGCAGAACTAAAGTCGAACATCAAAAAGGATGCAAGAGCACTCAACATCTTGCAGACTTCGGTCACAGATGAGATTTTTCCCAGAATCTCAAATGAGAAGACAGCCAAAGCAGCATGGGATGTACTCAGCCTTGAATACAGAGGATCTGCAAGAGTCAGAGCTGTCAAGGTACAATCTATTAGAAGAGATTTTGAGTATACAAAAATGAATGATACTGAGTTGTTAGGTGAGTATAGCACCAGATTGACGAATATTGTTAATCAAATGAGAACCTACAAGGAACCAATACCTGAGAAGAGGGTAGTACAGAAAATCCTTATGAGCTTGAATAGGAAGTATGATGCTATAGTGAGTATTATAGAGGAGACTAGGGATCTGGAAACTCTAGGTGTTCAGGATCTGATGGGGACTCTGAAAGCTTTCGATCATAGGTTGTCTAGTCATGATGAAGATGTTGAAAAGGCTTTCCAATCACTCAACCTTAACTCAAACAGGAGTGAGCCATCTAGTTCAAATTCTAAGCAGAAAAAGAACTGGAAAGGTAAAGGAAAGAAGTGGGAGGGAAAAACAAGTCAGCGGATGAAGAGCAACAATGAAGAGAGTAGCAACTCAGGGTACAACAAATGCACTGTCTGTAGTAAGCTTCATGCAGGCGAGTGTTGGTTCAAAGGGAAACCAAAATGCTCAAACTGTGAAAAGTTTGGTCATGTGAAGAAGGATTGTAACTACAAGGGAAATCAACAGGCGAACAGCATTGAAGCGAGTGACTCAAACATGTTCTGTGTTACTCATGCTGCGAGTGCTGCAGTAGAAGAAAATGTGTGGCTTGTTGATAGTGCTTGCAGTAATCACATGACGGCGAATGCCAATCTTCTACATGATATAGACTGCAACAGCATCACAAGAGTGAAAATGGGCAATGGAATGATGGTGGATACAAAAGGCAAGGGAAGCATTGCTGTTGAAACCAAGTCTGGAAAGATGTACATCAGAGATGTGATGTTGGTTCCAACTCTGGATTCCAATCTGCTAAGTGTCGGACAGCTCATTGAGCACAACTATCACCTTCATTTTGGTGATGACACTTGCAAGATATATCAGAAAGGGAGCAGCAAGAACCTGATGGTAGAAATCCAGATGAAGAGGAACAGAAGTTTTCCTCTGACCCTGAAATATGCAACTGAAAGTGCAAGAAGTATGGAGTTAAATGATAATTCCTGGCTCTGGCACAAGAGACTTGGACACTTGAATTTCCAGAGTCTCAAGTTGCTGCATCAAAAGGAAATGGTGCAGGGTCTACCAAAAATAAATGAAACAAATGAAGTGTGTGCAGGATGTGCATTGGGGAAGCAACACACACTCCCATTTCCGAAAGGAAAAGCCTGGAGAGCAAAAGTACCTCTGGAGCTGGTACATTCTGATGTTTGTAGTCCAATGAGAACTACAACTGATGGAGGAAACAGATACTTTCTGACCTTCATAGATGATTTCACAAGAATGACTTGGGTTTATTTCCTAAGGCAAAAGTCTGATGTGTTCGCCGTGTTCAGAAAGTTTCAAGCAATGGTGGAGAGACAATCTGGCCTCAAACTGAAGAAGTTAAGAACATATAGAGGTGGCGAATACACATCGAATGAATTCAAGAAGTTCTGTGAAGACATTGGGCTGGAAAGGCAGCTCACTGTAAGCTACACGCCACAGCAGAATGGCGTAGCGGAAAGAAAAAACAAAACGATCATTGAGATGGCCAAGTCCATGCTCCATGACAAGTCAGTACCTCAAGTATATTGGGGAGAAGCAGTAAATACTGCAGTGTATTTGATGAACAGACATCCAACTGTTGCTGTCCAAGGAAAGACTCCGGTTGAAGCATGGAGTGGCAGGAAGCCAAGTGTAAATCACTTGAGGGTGTTTGGTTCAATCTGCTATGCACATATCCCAGAGGAGCTGAGATATAAACTGGATGAAACCAGTGAAAAGTGTATATTCATGGGATACAGCTCTCAATCAAAGGGCTATAGGCTCTTCAATCTGCAGAAGAAGAAGATGATAATCTGCAAAGATGTTCTCTTCAGTGAGAATTCATCATGGGATTGGAACCAAGGTTCAGCCCAAAAGAAAGTAGGAAATGTTCAAAATGAACAAGAGAATCCAGTAGAACTGGAACTCAATCCGCAAGCAACTCACTCGCCAGTAGATCCGCCAGCGACTCATCCGCCAGGACCTCATTCGCCAGAATCTTCAGGAGCTCAATCAACACCAAGCTCGCCTCCAATGAGAATGCGAAGCTTGAATGAAGTGTATGAAAGCTGCAATGCATGCTTATTTGAGCCAGAAAGATTTGAAGAAGCAGTGAAGGAAAATGAATGGCGAACTGCAATGCAGGATGAGATCAATGTGATTGTGAAGAACAACACATGGGAGCTAGTTGACAAACCAGACAACAAGGATGTCATCGGTTTGAAGTGGATATACAAGACCAAGCTGAACTCAGATGGGTCTGTACAAAGAAACAAAGCAAGATTGGTGGCGAAGGGATACTTGCAGATACCCGGAGTGGATTTCAATGAGACCTTTGCACCAGTGGCAAGGCATGAGACCATAAGAGGTCTGATTTCCATTGCTGCACAAAAGGGTTGGTATCTACACCAACTTGATGTTAAATCGGCGTTTCTAAATGGAGTGCTGAAAGAAGAAGTGTTTGTGGAACAACCACAAAGTTTCATCATCAAAGGCAAAGAGCAGAAAGTTTACAAACTGAAGAAAGCTCTATATGGCCTGAAACAAGCCCCAAGAGCTTGGTATGGTGAGATCGATTCCTATTTCACAGCAAGGGGTTTTCAAAGGAGTGAAAACGAACCTGCCCTTTACACAAAGACTGAAGGTAAATCAAGCATTCTTATCGTCTCCTTATATGTTGATGATATGATATTTACCGAAAGCTGTGAAAAAATGATTTCAAATTTCAAGTCTGATATGATGAAGAAATATGAAATGAGTGATTTGGGAATCCTGCATTACTTTCTGGGAATTGAAATAATTCAAGCAGTGGAGGGAATCTTCATCACCCAGAAAAGATATGCGAAGACTATACTAGAGAAGTTCAAAATGCTTGGTTGCAATCCAGTTGCAATTCCTCTAGTGGTCAGTGAAAAATTCTCCAAAGAAGATGGGAGTGGTCCTGCGTATGAGAATTTATACAGAAGCTTAGTGGGAAGTCTGCTATACTTGACTGCAACAAGACCAGACATTATGTATGCAGCAAGCTTGATGTCCAGATTTATGCACAATCCAACCAAGATACACTATGGAGCTGCAAAGAGAATCCTGAGATACATCCAAGGAACAATGGACTTTGGAATCCTGTATGAGAGGAATGTAGAACCAAAACTCTTTGGGTTCTGTGACAGTGACTGGGAGGAAGTGTAGACGACTTGAAGAGCACATCTGGATATACTTTCACACTAGGAACATGAGTATTCTCCTGGGCTTCAAAGAAGCAGAAATCAGTGGCATTGTCCACAGCTAAAGCAGAATATGTCGCAGCTTCACTCGCCACTTCACAAGCAATATGGCTAAGGAGAGTCATAGAAGACTTTGGTGAGAAGAACAGAACAACAACAACCATTCTCAGCGATAACAAGTCTGCAATCGCCATGAGCAAGAATCATGTCTATCACAGTCGGGCAAAGCACATCGCTTTGAAATTTCATTACATCAGGGATGCAGTCGAGGAGAATGAGATTGATTTGGTGTACTGCAATACAGATGACCAAGTTGCTGATATCTTCACCAAGGAGCCAGAGATAGGTTTGAATACCTACGAGGCTTGCTCGGAATGATAAGGCAAAGCATTAAGGGGGAGTGTTAAAATGTTAATGTTTTCCTGGAAGGACTAGGAGACAGTGTGGAAAAGCTCACATGCTTTCCAGCACCTGCTTCACTGTTCAAATCCACTGAGTTTTTCATCTTAGATATTTGTAGTATCATAGTACTATAATTGTCAAGTTGATCTCTTGCTTACTAGCCTTAGATATTTTGTTAGGTTACTTTGTGCCCCCTATATAAGGGAAATGTTTACTCTGTAATCGAAAAGAATTTTTAGATCAAAGAAAAGCTGCATAAGTTCAGTCATCTAATCTTCTTCACACCCGCTCGCCACACCGTTCGCCAAGAACAGAGTGTGAAATACTTCGCTCGTAAGAGTTAAAAGTTGAAGTATCAGGAATTCTAACATGGATTCCAACAAAAAGCTCCTTCAGTTTACTTTGAAGCAGATGAAGTTCTGTCACACCACAAGATTGTGAAGTAATTGACCCGTACAGTTTTTGTGTTATTCTAAGAACATCATATTCTACAGATACACAGACCCATGCTTGGAGATCAAAATGTAGCTTCACTCTTTCGTCGTTGTATACAAGCTGAGCAAGAGTAGTCTTTCCAATCCCACCCATTCCCACAACAGGAATTACAGTTATCTTATCATCGGTTT
Organism: Potentilla sterilis; assembly: GCA_963682095.1. Taxonomy (NCBI): domain Eukaryota; kingdom Viridiplantae; phylum Streptophyta; class Magnoliopsida; order Rosales; family Rosaceae; genus Potentilla; species Potentilla sterilis. The sequence goes on along the minus strand of OY821766.1, from coordinate 34,267,258 downwards.
CATTGTCCGACGACAACAAATCAATGATGACCTTCTTGTCCTCCTCCCTCCCATACACATTGAAATCATTAACCAGAGAAGAAACTTCAAGTAATCTTGCTGGTTGTGGTTTTTGTTTAAATCTCTCTTTCAAACCAAACTCATCCTTTTCCTTCATGATAAGTTCTAATCTCTCAAGAGTCTCCAATAATTTATGCTCCATAGATTTGTCGAATTCACATGATGAGTTAGTAGAGCTCAGATTGTGTACCTGACTACGTAGAGCTTCCGTGTTAATCTCATCGAGCAAGTCCCCTGCAAAATAGAGAGCATGTTTAAGCTCGGCAAGCCACTCCCTCACATTCGGGTCTCTGATTTGCTTCTCCTCTGCATCATTGAGCACCGCATGAACAGAGATCAACTTCATCTTTAACTTCTTGAGCAATCCATAGTTCACTTTTTGTTTGGAAATGAAGTCAACTACTTGACGAGAGGCAAGTCTGTCAAACAAGACAGAGAGAAATGAAGAGAGAAAAGCTCCACCCACTAATTCCAGAGCCATGAACTATCGAAACAGGAAGATCACTGGGGAAGAAAAAAAAAAAGAGGAAGTGATCTGAAGAAAAATTGAAACAAACAAGACTTCGGTTATTAAATTGTGATTGTGGTTCTTGGAAATCAGGTTGAAGCTGGATTAGGATCAAGTCATACAGGTTGTGAGCAACTCGGTTTATTCTTTTTTATTCATAAGCACGTGAAGAATTGTAATTTACAAAGCAATTGTCTTGGAAGTATTTGGCTTTTCACCCAACATCAAATGCAATAGCCTAACAACAAATACAACAGCCAACTGTATTGAGATTTAATTCATGAAATGTAATACGAACTCACTGGGATTGAAACCAAGCATGTCATAAACCACACATACAGTTGTCACGTTTAATATTGTTCATTGAGCTTCTTCTAAAATTGACAAAAAGAAAAAATATCATTCTTTAGCCAAAACTTAATACTGAAAACGAATGACCCCTAGAAAACACAACATTTGCTTTACTCCTGTATTAGCTGTCATAAGAGAACCCGCTCTGTTTCAACTTAAAACCAAATAGCAGTGATCATACATCTAGCCAAGGGTACACTTTCGGCGATGAAGGCAACCGTGCTGTAAGAACTTCAACTCCAGTCTCAGTCACCTACAAATTAAGGAACAAAGGAAGATAAATGAATTAGAGATACAAGCCACTGAAGCAGCATGCAGCCCAGACAAATAACCAGGAATTAATACCACATAAGGTAACATCATGACAACAACATTTATCCTAGACAAATACCAGGAATTAATAGCATATAAGGTAACATAATGACAACAACATCTAACCTTTCTTCTTATGAAGACCAGATTCCTAATTAAATCTCAATGGCATTCGAAATCAACATAGATAGATAAACGACAGACTTGATTCAAGACAAAATAATGAAAATATCAATACACTAGCTTAATTACTTTCTCACCATGAGATAGACACACTGGAAATTCTAATGCTAGCGTGCCACTATACCCATCCTTTCATAAATAGAGCAAGAAGATGTCTTCATTTTTTTATTTCCAATTGGGTTGACTAAAGACCCAGACCAAATCTCAGAACAGTTTCCGAGAAGAAAAAAAATCAATGCCATACAAATCACTCCAAAGAATATGCACATAAATGCAAAGAAAAGTAACAAGAGTGTCCTCACAGTTTAATGGCAGTTGAGAGAAGTTGCAAAAAAGTCACCATCAGAACATAATAAAAGGAACTACATATATAGTTACCAGAAGTGTGTGCTCGAATTGAGCACTTCGTTTGCCATCTGCGGTAACTGCAGTCCATCCATCAGGCCACATTCGATCACGCCAAACCCCTATTGATATTTTATTAAAATTTAATAAGGTGTAGCCAGCAACCAAAAAGTTATTCAATACATAAACAAATTTTCAAAAATACCTGCATTAATCATTGGTTCAATTGTAAAAGTTTGCCCAGCTTTCATCACTCCAACTGCTTTATTTCCTGCTTGGATTAAAGGTAAGTAATGCATTTAAAGAGAAGCCAAAAAAAAATGAACCATAGAGACAGAAGCTTTTTAAAGAAGCATACTTGCATAGTGAGGAATGTTTGGTGCACAATGGAAGAGCTCCCCTATACCATGCCCACAATATGATTTCACCTGTTGGTTCAATACGAGATTTCTCAAAGTCTATCAGTTATTTGCAATATTAGAAGTACTCTGCAAGTCCAAATTCAAGTTACAAATTACCACAGAGAATCCTGCCATTGTAGCATGGCGATTAATGACTTCTCCAACTTCACGAAATCTAACTCCAGGTTTTACTGCACTTGGAAAAATAATAATGAATCAGGTGGTATGCTTTAGAACCTACAAAAATACTTGATATTATAATATTAACCACTTCCTATTACAGATAAATAAGTTGAGTTCTCCGACACAATCAGTTATCACTATAATTTACAGTATTACCTATACAAAACTTAGCAAAAATAACCAAAAAGATATTTCAAGAATGATTGTGTTGCAACTTGCATGGCTTCAAATAAGTATATACATGCAATGTCAGAGAATTAAACATCAAAAGCACACTTGGGAACACTTGAGGAAAGGAGTAAAAAATTTCAGCCGTGTTATCTTGGACCCTTTAATATCCAGCATGACAACTAAGAAAACCCTTCAAAATCCATCAGGGAACAATTAGTAAATTTTACTTCAGAACCCCCAACCCCCACTGATAGATCAGTAATGTACCAAAACAATTAAGTCGTAATGCATACCTATGGATATTGCTTTTTCCAGGCACTCATAAGTACACTGGACTAACCGTCGAGACTCTTCATCAACATTTCCCACAAAGTATGTGTCATTGAGATCACCTGTATTATAAGGTAAAAATTCGTCGAGCAAAGAGCATTGAGATAATATTGAACTACATGTTTAATGTGAACAGCAAGTATTACCATGGACGCCTTTGTAATACACAGTTACATCAACATTGACGATATCACCATCCTCTAATTTCCTGGAGCAAAAGTTTCACTTAAATGAAATTAAACGAAAAGGCTATAATGTTATACGCAAATGCCTCTAAATTCTAATCTAGTAATCTTCTAAAATATCACTGTCAAAATATGCTAAAGTGGACCACAAATTCAAAGATCAAATGAAAAAGGGCACAAGGGCACAAAACAGAAGAATGTGAATTGCGGGAGAAACAACCCCGAACATATAGCAAGATTTTCCAGAAAGTATTTCAGAACCCAAAAGGCACTGGCAACTATAAAGTACACAAGACATACCTGGCATCAGGAATCCCATGGCAAATTACTTCATTGACTGACCTGTAGATGAGACAAGACAACGCACAATTACTTGAACAATGTTGTAAAATCTCAGAAAAGCTATAAGAAAATGTACACGAAAAAATACCTACGTGCAGCAAGACTTTGGGAAAAAATGATAATTGAGGGGAGATGGATATCCACCTGCAGTAAGATACAAGTCAGACAACCAACGAACAAGATTAAGCCAAGTCAACATAAAAGCTTGCAAAAAAGCGTAGTATTTAAATATATATACATATCATCATAGATAAGCAAAGCACACAACTGATGAAATCAAAAATAGACATTATATCACATGAAAAAATTGCAAAATTAATAAGCACTCAATAAAGAGTGTATGAGACTTGAACAGGACAACTAGTTTTGGCATGGTAAGTAAAATGGTGAAAGTCCATTATATACCTGCCGCAATAGTAGCATCATGGACCACCCGATCAATTTCATCAGTTGTGATACCAAGTCGTATGACACGAGCAGCTGCATCCAAAACCTCTCTTGCAATCTGACAACAAGAAGAACACCGTAATATAAGTAAAAATTAAGCAGACAATGTAGTGAAGAGTTCCCATTGATACTTAACAATCACGGAAGAAATAAGCAATTGGAACTTACTCGACAAGTTTCTCGCATCCTCTCAATTTGATCAGGAGTCTTGATCTTCAAAATGAATATATCATTAATTATTTGGAAATAACAACAAAAACAACAAAACCAAATAAAAAAACAGGAGAGCAGAAAGCCTAACGTAATAGCACATCAACCTATATCTAAGCTACTAGTTTTACAAGGTTATCAAGTACATTCTTACCTCAACAATACGCTGCAGGTCACTATTGGGCTCCTCTTTTGGGATTCCCTGCAATATTTGGAAGGTCAAAACCATGCATATTTGCATCTACAAGTAGCAACATTAAATCAGCAAAAGATGCAGTGCATCTATGCAAATTGGCCAGGAGGAATACATAGAAGTTATTCTGAAACTTACATCAGCTGCCCAATCAGGTATATCAATATGAGCAGGTACCATACGCTTGGTAGATATAGGACATGGTCTCAATGTCCTGCACAAGACAGATATTTTCAGAAACTCCATAAGCTGATTGATTTTTGTGACTTATAGCAATTTACATGATGTCACGGCCATGATACGTAAATTTCAAACCACAAGACAAACAATGCCAAAAGTAAGCATTGATGAAAAGGCAGCAAAAATCACAGAAACATACCCAGTCCAATCAAAATAAGGAAGTTTCGGAGTTCGACTCTGTCCTTTCCTCATACAATATAGCCAGCCCTCAGTCTCTGGATTCCCCGCCCCATCGGACTGCTTGGGCTTTACATGCACCGATTTATGCAAGCTCCACGAAGCCTTAAAACAGTCCTGAGTACTGATAAGAGAGGTTCCAAATCTCCATAATCAGACAACATCACAACTCATTTCCAAACTTATATCAAAATATACTCACTATCGATTCTTGTCAAATCAAACTACTAATGTGCTCTAAATTCGATCAAGCTAAACTCGAAAAGCTCAGATAACTAATAATTTCAACAAGGCGCCCTAATAATCACTATAAACACAGAGAATGAAATCATTACTGACCAGAAAGCAGCAGCTTCACGAGGAAGCTTCAACTCCACACACTTGGGACACCTGCAATATCAAAATCAAAGCTTCAATTCAACAAAAGTTCCAATCTTTTAAGCCAAAAACATTCAAGAACTCTTCATTAATCGAAAGAAGCATAAAGATTACATCTTTGTGTAAAGAAATTGAAGATAATTCGAAATTGACATACTGGAGATTGGCGGGTTTGCTGCAGCGAGCACAGGAGAGGTTGGTGACGTCGGCCATGATCGCATTCAGGAGGCTCAGGCGAGCCGCGAGTCAGGTAAACTTGGTCTGATTTCAGTGAGAGAGAGAGAGAAGGGGAGGGAAGGGCTAGGGTTTTGGGTTGAGAGGGAAATCAGTTGGAGATTTCTCTATTTATACATTTATTGATTTTCCAAAAATATTGTGGAGTAAATTAAAAAGGAAAAATGGAAACAACACGGCACGCAACGGAGAATATAGAGAATTTGTTTTTTTTTTTTTTTCTTTTGTTCAAAAATTCATTCACATTTGACTTGAAACATAGGATCACCCTAATAAAACCAAAAGAGAGAAGTGCAGTTGAAGTTGATATATACAGGAGTGAATTAACAAGTATATTAGAGTCCCGGGAATATAATGTTGTATTTTTTATCAATAACTACAATTTAGTGTTAGTATTTACTAATAGTAAAATTGCATTTTCAAATTACCACTAGTAAGTTTTCATCCAATATTAACAGAATCAGTTAACTCTTAAATTATAAAATTACCTTCATTGAGCCTAATGCTACTGATCTTCAGAATTCAACTTAATGCCACTGACCCTTAGAACTCGGCTGTCCTCTGCCGCGCTTCGAATAATATTAAGCCTCAGAAGCCCCGCCATCCTCCACCGCGCTTCAATATTACTGAGCCTCAAAAGCTCCGCCGTCCTCCACCGCGCTTCAATACTTCTGAGCCTCAGAATCTCCGCCGTCCTCCGTCGCGTTTTAATACTACTAAGCCTTAGAAGCCTCGCCTTCCTCCGCCGCGCTTCAATACCACTAAAAGAGAGAGAGAGAGAGACGCTTCAAATTGGCGGTGGCGGCAGAGGGAGGTCGGCGGAGGTGGGGGAGTAAGGAGCAGTGGTTATCGTCGTTGTCGGCAGAGGGAGGTCGCTGCCTCGCGCCTCCGCCCTCGCTCTGCCATCGTCGCTCGCCACTCACCGCCCGCCTCCCAGCCTCGCCGCTCGCCGCCTCCAATCAGATATCAAATCAATTAGGTCAGGGTTTCAGAAAATATGTGGATATATATAGGTGGTATGGGTTGTAAATTATAAATTTTAAGGGGTATTTATGTCATAAACAGTAAATGAGTTAACAGCCCATTACTGTTAATTCCTACTGATGGTATAAAAAAATCTGATCTTACTATTGGTAAATATCACCTCCAAAATGTAATTTTGGATAATTATGTATATAATGTTTTAAAAGTCCGCTCTTCGCTCTCACTTATGAGTTTTGTTACACTGTGTAAAAGTAAATATTCACAATGCTCTAAATTATAAGAGCGAGAAAAAATGAAAATTGTTATTACTAATTCACAATCTTCTTGGCAAGTTATTAGCTTCTATCCTACTGTTTTTCACGAGTAATGTTAATACATTGTCGATCATTATAATGAAATTGATTGTGATAGTTGGTATGTTGCTGGTTGTTAATGTTACCAAACTTTAACGTAATTTATGTATATATGTCACATACTAGAGCATGTTTAAGTTTATTACCCAAAAGCATCTAAATGGGTTTCCATATTTGTTCTCAATAATGTCATTTTGTTATTTTGTTATTAGATTATGAATTTGATAACCACATATATCAAATCTACACTGTACCTCGGATACAGTTTACGATATAAGTTGTCTTACAGATTAAACAGTGACTAATTACATGCCCGGCCTATATGTTCACATTGTTGCCCTTAACCAACAACATTTTACGGGGTATAATGTTGAACCGAGTGAGCAGCACTCGATCATTATATTCCGAGCCAATCAGTGATTGTGGTTCCTCAAAAATGAGGTTCAATCGGGCTTAGATAGTCATACAGGTTGACTCATAATAGGTCTCATACTTATTATAAGACCTCATTTAGACATTATTCATATAAAACTTCAACCATCTCTAATGGTAGAGTTTTAACTAAAAGTCTTAAATTTATATATTTGATTTTTTTTTTTGTGTTGTAATTAATAATAATTTTTATTTATAAACTATTCTTGTACATGATAAATAAATATAATATTAATTTGAAAAAGAAATTGAATTTGGGCCCCAACCCAAAATTATAGGACGAGTCTCAAACTCAGTCTCAAAATAAGACCTGGAATGAAACTGTTGTAGGAGAAATAGATTGATAAATCTCTCTGTGTTTATTCATTGATAAGGAGGCCTTTATATAGGCATTACATCAAGTATCCCTGGCGAACAGGGATTCCCTATCTAATAGAGTATCTAGACTACAAGTCTTATTAGGACAAGACACACCACGGAAGTTACGGAGTTAACCTTCCTTGAACACTCCCCCTTGTGTCGCGTCCTCAATGGTGCATGAACCGTTGCCTCGTTAAAACCTTTGCCAGCAAACAAAAACCTCTTGGGCAAAAATAAAAGCATGGTCTAAGGAAAAAGAGTACAACGCACCAACTACAAGTATGTGAGGCATGCATAACTAGGCTCCCCCTGAAGTCTAGATGAGAACTCCCCCTGATAGTCATTCAGTCTTTGAGTTCGGATAAGCGACACATTCCAATGCGCTTTACATGCTTCATAAATGTAGATTTAGGTAGAGACTTGGTGAACAGATCCGCTGCATTTTCTTCTGAGCTGACTTGCTTCACCTGGATATTCAAAGTCTCTTGCTGCTGCTGATTGTAGAAGAACTTAGGCGAAATGTGTTTAGTATTGTCACCCTTAATGTATCCCAACTTCATCTGCTCAATGCATGCTGCATTATCTTCAAATATGCAAGTTGGTCCCATCGTAGTAGACTCAAGTCCACTAGACTCTCGAATGTGAGATATAACTGAGCGAAGCCAAATACATTCTTTGACTGCTTCATGTAGTGCAATAATCTCAGCATGGTTCGAGGAGGTAGCAACAAGGGTTTGCTTGGTTGATCTCCAAGATATCGCCGTATTCCCAATGGTAAAAACATAACCGGTTTGGGAACGTCCTTTGTGTGGATCTGACAAATATCCAGCATCAGCAAATCCTACCATCACATCATTTGGTGTATCTGAGTAGGAGGGGGTATCGCCAAAGCCGTATCGGGACCACGACTTAGCATCCGCGGGTCCGGATAAGTTGGCGGATATGTCTGCAGGATGGCGGATGGATGAACCAAAGCCAGTCCTGGCGGATATGGCTGGCGGATGGCAATCCGAGCCATGGTTTGTGCTGTTAGATGCAAGAGATCGACTATGTGTCGAATCCTGATGAGTGTATCGATAGTACAAGCCCATGTCAAGGGTTCCTTTAAGGTATCGGAAGATGTTCTTGATTCCAACCCAATGACGTTGTGTTGGCGCAGAGCTAAATCTAGCTAACAAGTTCACAGAGAAAGCGATGTCTGGTCTAGTACATTTAGCTAAGTATAACAAAGCTCCAATCGCACTAAGATATGGATATTCAGCTCCCAAGATCTCTTCGTCATCTTCTTTCGGACGAAAGGGATCTTTGTTGATATCCAGACTTCTAACGACCATGGGAGTGCCTGTAGGATGCATAACTTTGTCCATGTTAAATCGCCTGAGCATCTTTCGGACATATGCAGACTGGTGTATAAAAATTCCACCACTTCGGTGCTCTAGTTCTAAGCCTAGGCAAAACCGAGTCCTTCCCAGATCTTTCATCTCGAATTCGGATTTCAAATAGCTAGCGGTCTCATTGATCTCATTCAGAGTTCCAATGATGTTCATATCATCGACATAGACGGCTATAATGGCAAATCCTGAACTTGTTCTCTTTATGAACACACAAGGGCACAACTCATCATTCTTGTATCCTTTCCCAATCAAGTAATCACTTAACCGTGTGTACCACATCCTACCAGATTGTCGGAGTCCATATAGAGATCGTCTCAACCTGATAGCAAATGAACTTCGTGGTTTTTGCTCACTTGGCTTGGGTAACGAAAGTCCTTCTGGCACTTTCATGTACATCTCCGTATCTAGGTCCCCATAAAGATACGCAGTTACAACATCCATAAGCTGCATATTGAGTCTCTCTGAGACTACCAAACTTATTAAGTATCGGAAGGTAATAGTATCCATGACAGGAGAATACGTCTCCTCATAATCAATTCCAGGGCGTTGAGAAAAACCTTGCGCCACGAGTCGAGCTTTATATCGCTGGACTTCGCCATTCTCATTGCGCTTTCTGACAAAGACCCATTTATGTCCAACAGGCTTCACGTTCGGCGGTATAGGCACAACCGGTCCGAAAACTTGCCTTTTCTTTAGAGAGTCTAGTTCAGCCTGGATTGCTTCTTCCCACTTCGGCCAATCCGCCCTACGTTGACATTCATCAACAGTGCGGGGTTCCATATCGTCGTCGTCAATAACTTCTTGAGCAACGGCGTAGGCGAATGCATCATCGATATACATGGAATTTCTTTCCATCAGATTGTGCATGCATAAGTAGTTTAGTGAGATTTCCTTGTTCTCCAACATCAACAGTGAGTCTGAGGCGTCCCCCAGATGATTCAGAGTTGATTCTTGGACATAGGTATAGTCGGAGACAATCTCGTGTGACGGCGTCACAGTATCGATGATGAACGGATCGCTTTGTGCCTGGACACATGCCCTCTTTCTAGGTACATTGTCTTTGGAACCGATTGGTCTCCCCCTCTTTCTAGGAGGATCCGAAGTCGACGCCGGCTCTCCACTTGGAGGTGCCGAGCCTAGGCTGCCGATGGCACCTAGGGCTGCGGGTCCGAGACCGGCGGCGCGTGCTCGCGCATGGCGAGGAATGTTAAGCCTTGCAGGTACATTCGCAGCAGGTATGGTTGATCTTGTCACTTTCGCAATATCAGTAAAGGAGTCGGGCATCGTATCCGCCACCTTTTGTAGTTCTAATATGCGTTGTATTTCAGTCTCACACTGAGACGTACGGGGATCATAATGAGACATAGTGGGAGAGAACCACGTCAATTCCTGACGTTCATTTGGGACGGATGCGGCCCCATCTCCCCCTAACGGCGGGAAGGATGTCTCATCAAAGTGACAATCTGCAAATCTTGCAGTAAACAGATCACCTGTCATAGGCTCTATATAGCGGACAATAGTTGGTACTTCATATCCAACATAAATAGCTGATCGTCGTTGTGGACCCATCTTGGTACGCAGTGGAGGCGTGATAGGCACATATACGGCACAACCAAAAGTACGCAGATGCGAAATATCAGGCTCGTAACCAGTTACCAACTGGTACGCACTAAATGGTTGGCTATCTGTGGGTCGTAGACGAATAAGCATAGCTGCATGTAATATTGCATATCCCCATGCCGAAACTGGCAAGTTTGTGGCCATGACAAGAGACCTAGCTACAAGCTGTAGTCTCTTGATAGCGGCTTCTGCAAGACCGTTCTGAGAATGAACGTGGGGTACGGGATGTTCAACTTCAATCCCAACTGACATGCAATAGTCATCAAAACACTTTGAGGTAAACTCTCCAGCATTATCCAGTCTGATGGACTTAATCGGATTGTCTGGGTGGTGAGCCCGAAGCTTAATAATCTGAGCTAGGAGTTTAGCGAATGCAGCATTCCTCGTGGACAACAACGCTACGTGTGACCAACGCGTTGATGCATCAACCAGAACCATGAAATATCGAAATGGTCCGCATTCTGGTGTTATAGGTCCACAAATATCACCTTGTATTCGTTGTAGAAACGGAATATTCTGTTTATTATCAATAGCAAAAGATGGTCTTGCTTGAAGTTTTGCTAGTGAACAAGCTTTACAAAACGAACGATGAGCATTAGACATCGCTACAGAAGCATGAGAAGCAGGAGGGGGCCGAACCTCTCCTTGGAACCGAGAGGCGGCTATCGACGGCACGGCCGAACCGAGGCCGAGGCGCCCTCTGTGCTTTTGTGATCGGAAAAATGGATGACCGTGGGAGCATTTCAAAATACGGATCATCAGATCACGACCCGGATGACCGAGTCTATCATGCCAAAGCTTATAAGCATCAGAATCACATAATATAACAACATGAGATTCGTTGGCTCGAATGGTTGTGAAATACATGCCATTGCGAACTCGCTTACACTTCTCCACAATGCGAGTGCGCATAGATTGAGTGGAGGTGATCAACAGATATTCAGTTCCATCTTCAACATAAGTGCTGAGGTGATAGTCATTGTCACGCACATCCTTGAAAGCTAGCAAGGTTCTTGGCGCCTTAGGCGCATATAGGGCGTCCTCTACCCGAATCTCAGTGCCATTTGGCAGTAAGAATTGAGCAGTGCCACGACCCTTAATTACGGGTCCAGTTCCTGTCATCGTAGATAATGACGATTCTCTTGGCGTAAAATCCGAAAACAATTGCCGATTCCTCAGAATCGTGTGAGTTGTTGCACAATCCAACAAACACTCAATCTCGCCTTGATACATCTCTTCAAGAGAAGCTTGATCAAACGAAACTTGACTCTTGGGGAAGCTTGTTTTCTTCGATTTTTCTTGATTTCTTCTCAACCACGAATAAGGGTTCGCGGATCGCTTGCTTGGCTTGCGAGCAATTTTGATCTTCTGGCAGATGCGTGCAAAAAGTAGCACGCAAGGGAGAGCTGCTGGCGAGCGGGTTGTCTGCCTAGAGGCAGAGGAGGAGCAGTACTCGAAGGTACAGTGCGGCAGGCGAGCAGCGCAGATGCTGCTGAGAAGAGGCCGACGGTGCCGAAGGGAAGAATCGGCGGCCGACGGTAGGTTAGGGTTTCGAAAAAAAAATTCGGAATTAGGGTTTCTAGGGTTTATTAGACGGGAGGCTAGAGCAATGTGCTGATAACGTGTTGTAGGAGAAATAGATTGATAAATCTCTCTGTGTTTATTCATTGATAAGGAGGCCTTTATATAGGCATTACATCAAGTATCCCTGGCGAACAGGGATTCCCTATCTAATAGAGTATCTAGACTACAAGTCTTATTAGGACAAGACACACCACGGAAGTTACGGAGTTAACCTTCCTTGAACAGAAACCAAGTTTTAAAAATATAGGATTTAGGACCCCAAATTTTTACCATTGGAGCCCAGAAAATTTTAGGATCCCAAATTTATAAAATTTGGGACCTTGGGTTGGAGATGCCCTAAGGAACTTGGTGCATGTTTGGTACAAGGGACTAGCTGGTATTGCACTAAATAAGAGGTACAAAGTAGTGTGAGTTATGTTTGGTGTGGGGGAGTATTAAAATAAATGATATTAGTTAAGGCCTGTTTTTTCTCTCAACCTCCTTAGGTAGTGTTATTGTGGGTACTCATTTTTGAGACCCCAAGTTAACACCACCTCTCTCCACCTTTCTCTCTTTCTCTCTCTCTCCTCCTTATGTAGTACTACCTCACCAAACATGGTACAAATTAGTATTGGGTAAGCCTACTCAAGTGAGGGTAGGCCAAGTATTGATAATAGAGTGACTCACAATAATCCCGAGTACCAAACGTGCACTTGGTTTATTCTTCTTTATTCATAAGCACATGCACATTGTACTAATTTTGAGTTGTAAGAATTGTAATTTATTATTACAAATTTACAATGCTGATGTATTTTTTTAGATGATGGGAAAACAAAAAATAAAAACGCTCCGTATTCTAGCTATTGAATTAGAATATAGATCAAGTGAACGAAGCAATTGTTTTGAAGTATTTGGCTTTTCACCCAACATCAAATGCAATAGCCTAACAACAAATACAACATCCAGCTTTATTGAGATTTAAATCATGAAATGTGACACAAACTCACTGCGGTTGAAATCAAGCATGTCACAACCCACACATACAGTTGTCCTGTTTAACATTATTCATTGTGCTCTTCTAAAATAGACAAAAAGAAAATCATCTTTAGCCAAAATTGGATATGGAAAGTTACAAAAACAAATGACACCTATAAGACACAACATTTGCTTTACTCCTGTATTGCCTGTCCTTAGAGAACCCCTGTTTGCAACTTTAACCAAATAGGCAGTGATCACACATCTAACCAAGGGTACACTTTTGGTGATGAAGGCAACCGTGCTGTAAGTACTTCAACTCCAGTCTCTGTCACCTACAAATTAAGGAAAATACAGGAATTACATATATAAGCCACTATTGCCGCATTCAGCCCAGAAAACAAACCAGGAATTAATAGAGCATAAGCTAGCATCATGACAAGAACATCTAACCTGTCTTCCTATGAAGACTAGATTCCTAACTAAATCTCAAATGAAAAACCAATACACTAACTTAAAGTTCTAATGCTAGCATGCCTCTGTACCATCCTTTCCCAAAATGACAAAATGGAACTAGAAGATGTCTTCATTTTTTTATATAGTGATTAAAGACCCAGAACAAATCTCAGAAACAGTTTCTGATGAAAAAAAAATAATTCAGTGACATAAAGATTACTCCTATGCACATAAATGCACAGAAACCAACAAGAATGTCCTCTTGACAGTTACAGAGTAATGGCAGTTAGAGAAGTTGCAAACGAGTAATTAACATAACATAATAAAAGGAACCACACAGTTACCAGAAGTGTGTGCTCGAATTGAGCACTTCGTTTGCCATCTGCGGTAACATCAGCCCATCCATCAGGCCACATTCGATCACGCCAAACCCCTATCGATATTTTGTTCAAATTAAATAAGGTGTAGCCAGCAACCAAAACACTGTTCAGTATGAACAAAAACAACTTTTCTAAAATACCTGCATTGATCATTGGTTCAATTGTAAAAGTTTGCCCAACTTTCATCACTCCAACTGCTTTATTTCCTGCTTGGATTAAAGGTAAGCAGTGCCTTAGAGAAAGAAGCAAAAAGAAAAAGAAAAAAAAAATGATTTGTGGATACAGAAGCTTCCTAAAGGAGCATACTTGCATAGTGAGGAATATTTGGTGCACAATGAAAGAGCTCCCCTATACCATGCCCACAATATGATTTCACCTGTTGGTTCAATACGAGATTTCTCAAAGTCTATCAGTTATTTGCAATATTAGAAGTACTCTGCAAGTCCAAATTCAAGTTACAAATTACCACAGAGAATCCTGCCATTGTAGCATGGCGATTAATAACTTCTCCAACTTCACGAAATCTAACCCCAGGTTTTACTACATTTGGGGGAAGGAAAAAAAAATCATGAATCAGGTGGTACGCTTTCAAACCCACAATGTACTTGATAATATACTATTGCACACTTCCAATTACAAATAAATAGGTTGAGTTCTTCGACACAATCAGTTATCACTATAATCTACAGTTTGTATATACTAAGCAAAAACAATCACAAAGACATTTCAAGAATGATTGCATTGAAACTTACACAGTACCAAAATAGTATACATGCAATATCAGAAAAAATAAATATGAAAAGCATAAATGAATTGGAGACACTTGAGAACACTTAACGAAAGGAGAAAAAAAAACTTCAGCTGTGTTTTCTTGGACCCCTTAAATATCCAGCATGACTGATAAGAGAACCCCTGATATCAAAGTCCCCCACAATTGTAAATTTTAGTTATGAAATCCCAAACCCCACTGATAGATCAGTGATGAACCTAATCGTAATGCATACCAATGGATATTGCTTTTTCCAAGCACTCATATGTACACTGGACTAGTCGTCGAGACTCTTCATCAACATTTCCCACAAAGTATGTGTCATTGAGATCAGCTGTATTATGATAACAATTGGTCAAGCAAAATACATTGAGATAACTTTGAGCTACATGTTAAATGTGGAGACAGTATTACCATGGACACCTCTGTAATACACAGATACGTCAACATTGACGATATCACCATCTTCCAATTTCCTGGAGCAAAAGTTCACAAATGAAATAGAGCAAAAAGGGTATAATGCTATACGCAAATGCTCCAAAATCTAATCTAGTAGTCTTACATAATAGCATTGTCAAAATTATGCTAAAATAGACCACAAAATTCAAAGATCAAACGAAAAGGAGAGAATGGAAAGAAAATGCGCGCAAAAATAAGATTTTACAAACCCTTATAGGAAGCCTTTCCCAGAGAGAACTTCAGAAAGGCACTGGCAAGCCAGTGGCAACTATAAAGTACATGAGACGTATACCTGGTATCAGGAATCCCATGGCAAATTACTTCATTGACTGACCTGTAGATGAGACAGGACAAAGCACAAGTACTTGAACAATATTGTACAAACCCAAAAAACCAATAAGAACATGAACGCGAAAAAATACCTACGTGCAGCAAGACTTTGGGAAAAAGTGATAATTCAGGGGAGATGGATATCCACCTGCAGTAAGTTACAAGTCAGAAAACCAGAGAAAAAGATCCATAAAAGTTTTTGCAGGGTAAGTAAAATGGTGAAAGCCTATTAATACCGGCAGCAATAGTAGTATCATGGACCACCCGATCAATTTCATCAGTCGTGATACCAGGTCGTATGACACGAGCAGCTGCATCCAAAACCTCTCTTGCGATCTGGCAACAAGAAGAACACCGCAATTTACGTAATAAATAACCGGACAATATAGTGAAGAGATCCCATTGATACTTAATAAACAGGGGGAAAAAATAAGCACGTGGAACTTACTCGACAAGTTTCTCGCATCCTCTCAATTTGATCCGGAGTCTTGATCTTCAAAATGAATAAATCATCAATGGTTTGAATATAAGAAGGAGAGAGAGAGAGAGAGAGAGAGAGAGAGAGAGAGAGAGTCCAACTTGATAGAACATCAACCTAGATCTAAGCTATGATTTTTATGAGGTTATCAAGTACATTCTTACCTCAACAACACGCTGCAGGTCACTACTGGGCTCCTC
Organism: Potentilla sterilis; assembly: GCA_963682095.1. Classification (NCBI taxonomy): domain Eukaryota; kingdom Viridiplantae; phylum Streptophyta; class Magnoliopsida; order Rosales; family Rosaceae; genus Potentilla; species Potentilla sterilis. Next base: position 34,251,255 of record OY821766.1, on the reverse strand, counting down.
TTTTGGGATTCCCTGCAATATTTGGAAGGTCAAAACCATGATGGTATATATCCATCTAGAAGTAGCAACGCAATGCAGCATCTTATTTCCGATTAAATCAGCAAAAGATGCAGTGCATCTATGCAAAATGACCATGAGGAATACATAGAAGTGATTCTGAAACTTACATCAGCTGCCCAATCAGGTAAATCAATATGAGCAGGTACCACACGCTTGCTAGATATAGGATATGGTCTCAAGTTCCTGCACAAGAGAGAGATATTCAGAAACTCCATAAACTGATCAATTCTTGTGATATATGGCAGTATCTATGATGTCATGGCCATCATACGTTAATTTTCAAACCAAGAGTCGAAGCAGTCAAGAATAATCAACATTAACGAAAAGAAACATACCCAGTCCAATCAAAATAAGGAAGTTTCGAAGTTCGACTCTGTCCTTTCCTTATACAATATAGCCAGCCCTCAGTCTCTGGATTCCCCGTCCCATCGGACTGCTTGGGCTTTACATGCACCAATTTATGCGAGCTCCACGAAGCCTTAAAACAGTCCTGAGTACTGATAAGAGAGGGTCCAAATCTCCATAATCAGGCAACATCACAACTCATTTCCAAACTCATATCAACATACACTAACTATCGATTCTTGTCAAATCAAACTACTAACGTGCTCTAAATTCGATCAAGCTAAACTCGAAAAGCTCAGATAACTAATAATTTCAACAAGGCGCCCTAATAATCACTATAAACACAGAGAATGAAATCATTACTGACCAGAAAGCAGCAGCTTCACGAGGAAGCTTCAACTCCACACACTTGGGACACCTGCAATATCAAAATCAAAGCTTCAATTCAACAAAAGTTCCAATCTTTTAAGCCAAAAACATTCAAGAACTCTTCATTAATCGAAAGAAGCATAAAGATTACATCTTGGTGTAAAGAAATTGAAGAAAACTCGAAATTGACATACTGGAGATTGGCGGGTTTACTGCAACGAGAGCAGGAGAGGGTGGTGACGTCGGCCATGATCGCATTCAGGAGGCTCAGGCGAGCTGCGAGTCAGGTAAACTTGGTCTGATTTCAGTGAGAGAGAGAGAGAGAAGAGGAGGGAAGTCAGTTGGAAATTTCTGTATTTATACATTTATTGATTTTCCAAAAATATCGTGGAGGAAATTGAAAAGGACAAATGGAAACAACACGGCACGCAACGGAGAGTCGGAGAATAGTCGGAATGTGTTTTTTTTCTTTCTTTTTTTCTTTTTTTCTTTTGTTGAAAAATTCATGCACATTTGACTTGTAACATAATTAAAGAGTAAGCCTTAATCAAAATTTGTTGACGGTAGCAACAGACAGACTACCGGAGTCCACGGACCCGTACTTATGTTCGGGACAGAAGCTCATGCACCTGGACTCGAGGCTTGACAGTCTGACGACCGGTAAGAAACGAGATGACCGATGGGGGAAGCCAACGAAGAGCGACCCAGGAAAGTACTTAAGCTATGCAGAAATGGATTTGTCCCACATCGAAAGATAGGTCAAACATCGAAAGATAGGTCAAACACTGGGACCTGGGAACTTATATAAAAGCCCAACTACATTCTTATAAGGTAACACAAAACGAACAAACACCAAGTCCTTGCACTTTCCATTATTCTATTATTATATATATATTTCTTCGCTGACTTAAGCCTTCGAAGTGGAATTGCCCGATTTCCATCGGGCTTCCCTAGTAAGCAAGACGATATCAGCAGAGTAGACTCAGAAGACAACTATATCTACGGGCCAACAGTATTCTCGGGCCTCCGGAATTATTCACTAACAAAATCAAAAGTGAAGTCAATACACATAAATAAGTATCAAAGTGTCGCATAAAATTTAAATTCAGGTACCAAATTGTCCTCTTTGAAACGTTTGCTATACGTCAGATACGATAGGATGAATTTACCCTAATAATAAAGATCGGGTAAGAATATTGTACAATCTAACACGTACACATAAATGAGTTCAAAAAAAACATTTAAAAATCTTTCGAATAATGTTCTGACATCAAAATGAGAAAATTACAAATTCTCACAATCTGTAAAAGTTTGCTCCATACTCTTATTTTATGAGTTCTGTCACACTGTTATTCACATTGCTCTAAATTAAAAGGGTGAGAAAAAATGAAAATTGTTATTACTAATTCACAATCTTCTTGGCAAGTAGTTGGCTTCTATCATACTGAATTTTCACAACTAATGCTAATACATTGTCGATCATTATAATGAAATTGATTGGTGATAGTTGGTATGCTGTTTGTTTTTAATGTTACCAAACTATAACGTAATTTATGTATATATGTCACATACTAGAGTATGTTATGTTACCCATAAGCATCTAAATGGGTTTCTACTTTTGTTCTTGATAATGTCATTTTGTTCTTTTGTTATTAGATTATGGATTTGATAACTAATAGATATTGAATCTGCACAGTACCTCGGGTACAGTCTTGAGTTTATTTAGAGTTTACAATATAAGCTGTCTTACAAATTAAATAGTGACTAATTACATGCCCGACCGATATGTTCATATTGTTGCCCTTAACCATAACATTTTACGGGTAACATGTTAAACCGAGGGAGCTAGCACTCGATCATTATATTCCAAGCCAAACTGGCACACCAGTGCCTTGAATCCATGATCCTCCTTGAATGAAACGACCAACTGTGAAAGGGCTAACCTCCTGAGGACTATTAAGCACATGAAAACCAGGCCATCTTACCCTCTTGTCAGTTGAGGCACCCTGCCCTACATTCATATACTCCCCATAATACAGTGTTGAAAGTGCAAAACTACCACTCCATTCCGTCCACCCCTTTGGATCAATAAAACCATCCAAATCCGTCTTCAAGAACACAGTCCTCGAGTATCTCTGCCACGGCCGGCCAAGGTAAGTCCTAAACGAACCCTTAACCCCCTCAAACTCCCTCGCAGGTCTAACGCGACAACCGTGAATAACAATGCCTGTATTCTCTCCCGGGTTGCCGCGCCCTTGGGCAGTGATCATGTTGGATTGGTACCCCATTGGCCTCCTCACAAAAATGTCGCAATTTTGTAGCACGACAGGGGCATCACCAAATATGAAGTCGATGGTTCCATATATGTGACAGTCACGGTAGAATTGCCTTAGGGAGTGGGTGTAAAGAGTGTCTTGGTACCCCTTAACGCTACATCGATAAAACACTGCCAAGTCGGAGCTTACCCTCAATGCCACTGCTTGGTGCTTTTGTGGACCGGCCGTATTCTCAAACGTTATGTCCCTCGCCCAAAAACCATCCCCGGAGACACCTGCAATCGACAATTTATAACAAGTGTCTGATTCATAGTGACTGTACTACAGATGCACATTTTAGCTTATATATATATATATGATTGTATTTTCTCACATTATAAAGAAAAATTCTCAATTCCGCTATTGCATGCTGAAAAAAGAGAGACAAGTTAACGGAGTATATAATACGATTGAATTTTGAGATCAAACTCACCAAACGTAGCAGAGGTCAAAGTGCTGTCACCGCCAACGACGCTGCGGCTACCGGTGATTATAGTTCTGTCCATGCCATCTCCAATAAGCATCAAGTTCGTCATTTTTCTACCAATCTCCACCTTCTCATTGTAGACGCCGGATTTTACATAGATTATGGCTCTTGGAGGTCGCCGGTGACCCATTCTAGCAAGTGCAGCCACGGCTTGATTAATTGTTGTGTGAGTGCCTGAACCATCTTTTGCCACCACAAAGTCAGCCCTGGATGTTGCAGGACTCCATGATGCTACAAGCCCTCCATTTGGCCTGGCGTTGGAGTTTTGTCCATGTGGTACTTCTACAATATATAACATCATAAACTGCTAATAGAAGAGTTCGACTATCATGCATCTAGCTACTTAATAAAAAATATAAATTAAATATAAAGTTCTCCCACACAAATGTTCGTAATATTGAATATTGTTTTAATTAATTGTATCTCTCAGATGCTAACTAACATATATACTGAAGTGTAAGATCCAAATATCACCAATTGGCTATACTTGACGATCAACTACTTACTCATTGCTTCGTCAGTAGTGATAGCACTCTTCCCGTACGTAGCAAGAGCTTCACCAAGCACCATGGTCAAGTTTTGTGCCACCGCCCTATAATGATCAGAACCACTACTAGTGTTCTTAATAATACCCTTCTCCTCCAAGCCTTCCCAACAAGTTCTATGGTTGGCAAGCACACCACTGAGCCATGTCCGAGCATCCTCTCCGGTATTATTACTGTCGCTGGAGATCAACATTGTGAGCCTCAGCACACTCTCATCATATAGTTTTTCACAGTCCATTAGAGCCACTTCACGGCCGGCAGAATCTGATTCAGAGCTTGCCAGCTCATGCACCAGGTCCATAGAGGTGCGAACTACATTGGTGGCCTGATGAACGGCATCTAGGGCGACAAGAACCAGGTTCGGAGCTGGGTTCGGAGCTTGGAAGCAAGATGTGGAGGAAGCCATGGTCATGCATAGCAGGAGGAGGAGGCAGGTGGAGACAGAAGTGGACATTTTCGCTAAGTTAATGCTAGCGCTAGAGAAGAGTGGTGATGAAATGCATGATCCAGAACTTGAATGAGTTGCACCATCGAGGTGGTGTAGATTTATATATAGAGAGTTGGGGGAAGAAAACACGTGTCTATAGCAGCTATTGTTAGTATAAAGCTAGCTAGACAAGTGAGATTGGTGCAACGGTGCTGAGATGGAGCTAGGCAGTGCTTTGAGTTTGATGAGTGAGTTATGGAAACAGTTCGTAGTTGGCGAGTGGCAATGTTTATGTAATGGTAGACTTATTCGGAAATGATCAGCCTCTTCCAAATTCAGTTATGCGCGCATATCGATCATATACTGTTTGCTGAGTTTCTTCCAGATTCATATACGTTATTGTTCCTTGTTTTCTTTCTTTTTTCCATCTGTTCACAGCTACAGTAAATATGATGTTGTTATATATGAAGTATATATGAGTCGTGTTAGAGGTAGAAGCTGGGGACCTGAAAGTCTGAAACAACGTGTCAGGAAAACCAGCGGGTAGGGTTTGATTTGGCAATGTAAGCTAGTACGTGCCATTGTTCGAAACATGAACACTGCATAGCTTCTATTAATTGCATGTTTTGTAAGGTACTGCCGATCGATCGAGATTAATTCGCTTATATGTAGATACAAACAAAGGGATCGATGTGATACAATTATACAAACAAATTAAGTAGTGATGATTGAAGATGACAGATGATCGATCGAGCGTAAACCTTAAGCAGAAATGCATATGCATGTAAGTGTGGGAAAAAAATCAGTAGTAGAATGTGCGATCTAATAGTATGAAGTCTAATTGCAAAGGCAGCGTACCATCAAGGAAATTTATTGATTTGTTTGCATCTCAGTGTAGCCTTGGTGACTCAAAACTAATAGTGACCAAAATCAAAATTTCACCATATATCTCTACTATTAGAAAGTCAAGCGCTTAAAAAGTTCACTAAATTGTGTTTTACTAATTTTTCATTTATATTATAAGAAATAACATAAAAAGATTAGCACAGAATAAAAAATCTTATTCAGAAAAAAAAACAAACAAACAAACAAACAAAAACAAAAATTTCATTGACCAACAACACACAACGCACATGCATGGGGGGGGGGAATTATTTGTACTCCCAATTGCTATATATGTATTCAGAAACATGTTAAGATCGATTTACAAGAAAATTGTGTCTATGCTCTATCTAGACATGTATGTGCATGGAGGAAGATAAATTTGACGACAATAAGGATACTCTTAGTCTTAGAGTTGATACTTTACGTTTATATGTGATTTATGATTTTGATAGTTCTATTTTTGTTTTTTTTTTTTTGGAATGGAATTTTGATAGTTCTATTAGTCAAAGTCAACATGTTCAAAAATAAATGCTGGTAGCTAGCCTGCCTAACTTGTTCGTTCCTTGTTTTGGCGCCTCAATGTGTAACCGTGTTTGGAATGATCATCAATTAACAACGCATATATGCATGATGGCAATAATTTGGACCGAGGGGATGGATTGGAGCAAAAGAATTGAGACTTTAAAAAGTGATCAGTCGAAATTAAAAGCGCAATAATTAAACTTTTGAAACACTAAAAATTGAAAGAGTGACCAGTATTTTATCATATTTTGTATGTCATACAGATGTGCTTTGTATCTAGGCTATCTCTAACATGCAACCTATCACCCAAACATTAAATCAAAAGGCTTCCATATGCATGGTGATCATTCAGAGTCCTTGAGTTCTAGAATGAAATATCAAAACGTGCTATATCAAAAACAAAAAAAACTATATCAAGAACTATGTATATTAGGTCATTTATGTACGTACAGTCTACAGGAAAATTAATTAATTAGGTTCATGATCTATGGACATAAACTTGGTGACAAGAACAATCAATTCTCTGATTTTGATAGTGTTATTAGTCAAAGTCAACAACTTGGATATTGTTGTAGGAGAAATAGATTGATAAATCTCTCTGTGTTTATTCATTGATAAGGAGGCCTTTATATAGGCATTACATCAAGTATCCCTGGCGAACAGGGATTCCCTATCTAATAGAGTATCTAGACTACAAGTCTTATTAGGACAAGACACACCACGGAAGTTACGGAGTTAACCTTCCTTGAACACTCCCCCTTGTGTCGCGTCCTCAATGGTGCATGAACCGTTGCCTCGTTAAAACCTTTGCCAGCAAACAAAAACCTCTTGGGCAAAAATAAAAGCATGGTCTAAGGAAAAAGAGTACAACGCACCAACTACAAGTATGTGAGACATGCATAACTAGGCTCCCCCTGAAGTCTAGATGAGAACTCCCCCTGATAGTCAATCAGTCTTCGAGTTCGGATAAGCGACACATTCCAATGCGCTTTACATGCTTCATAAATGTAGATTTAGGTAGAGACTTGGTGAACAGATCCGCTGCATTTTCTTCTGAGCTGACTTGCTTCACCTGGATATTCAAAGTCTCTTGCTGCTGCTGATTGTAGAAGAACTTAGGCGAAATGTGTTTAGTATTGTCACCCTTAATGTATCCCAACTTCATCTGCTCAATGCATGCTGCATTATCTTCAAATATGCAAGTTGGTCCCATCGTAGTAGACTCAAGTCCACTAGACTCTCGAATGTGAGATATAACTGAGCGAAGCCAAATACATTCTTTGACTGCTTCATGTAGTGCAATAATCTCAGCATGGTTCGAGGAGGTAGCAACAAGGGTTTGCTTGGTTGATCTCCAAGATATCGCCGTATTCCCAATGGTAAAAACATAACCTGTTTGGGAACGTCCTTTGTGTGGATCTGACAAATATCCAGCATCAGCAAATCCTACCATTACATCATTTGGTGTATCTGAGTAGGAGGGGGTATCGCCAAAGCCGTATCGGGACCACGACTTAGCATCCGCGGGTCCGGATAAGTTGGCGGATATGTCTGCAGGATGGCGGATGGATGAACCAAAGCCAGTCCTGGCGGATATGGCTGGCGGATGGCAATCCGAGCCATGGTTTGTGCTGTTAGATGCAAGAGATCGACTATGTGTCGAATCCTGATGAGTGTATCGATAGTACAAGCCCATGTCAAGGGTTCCTTTAAGGTATCGGAAGATGTTCTTGATTCCAACCCAATGACGTTGTGTTGGCGCAGAGCTAAATCTAGCTAACAAGTTCACAGAGAAAGCGATGTCTGGTCTAGTACATTGAGCTAAGTATAACAAAGCTCCAATCGCACTAAGATATGGATATTCAGCTCCCAAGACCTCTTCGTCATCTTCTTTCGGACGAAAGGGATCTTTGTTGATATCCAGACTTCTAACGACCATGGGAGTGCCTGTAGGATGCATAACTTTGTCCATGTTAAATCGCCTGAGCATCTTTCGGACATATGCAGACTGGTGTATAAAAATTCCACCACTTCGGTGCTCTAGTTCTAAGCCTAGGCAAAACCGAGTCCTTCCCAGATCTTTCATCTCGAATTCGGATTTCAAATAGCTAGCGGTCTCATTGATCTCATTTAGAGTTCCAATGATGTTCATATCATCGACATAGACGGCTATAATGGCAAATCCTGAACTTGTTCTCTTTATGAACACACAAGGGCACAACTCATCATTCTTGTATCCTTTCCCAATCAAGTAATCACTTAACCGTGTGTACCACATCCTACCAGATTGTCGGAGTCCATATAGAGATCGTCTCAACCTGATAGCAAATGAACTTCGTGGTTTTTGCTCACTTGACTTGGGTAACGAAAGTCCTTCTGGCACTTTCATGTACATCTCCGTATCTAGGTCCCCATAAAGATACGCAGTTACAACATCCATAAGCTGCATATTGAGTCTTTCTGAGACTACCAAACTTATTAAGTATCGGAAGGTAATAGTATCCATGACAGGAGAATACGTCTCCTCATAATCAATTCCAGGGCGTTGAGAAAAACCTTGCGCCACGAGTCGAGCTTTATATCGCTGGACTTCGCCATTCTCATTGCGCTTTCTGACAAAGACCCATTTATGTCCAACAGGCTTCACGTTCGGCGGTATAGGCACAACCGGTCCGAAAACTTGCCTTTTCTTTAGAGAGTCTAGTTCAGCCTGGATTGCTTCTTCCCACTTCGGCCAATCCGCCCTACGTTGACATTCATCAACAGTGCGGGGTTCCATATCGTCGTCGTCAATAACTTCTTGAGCAACGGCGTAGGCGAATGCATCATCGATATACATGGAATTTCTTTCCATCAGATTGTGCATGCATAAGTAGTTTAGTGAGATTTCCTTGTTCTCCAACATCAACAGTGAGTCTGAGGCGTCCCCCAGATGATTCAGAGTTGATTCTTGGACATAGGTATAGTCGGAGACAATCTCGTGTGACGGCGTCACAGTATCGATGATGAACGGATCGCTTTGTGCCTGGACACATGCCCTCTTTCTAGGTACATTGTCTTTGGAACCGATTGGTCTCCCCCTCTTTCTAGGAGGATCCGAAGTCGACGCCGGCTCTCCACTTGGAGGTGCCGAGCCTAGGCTACCGATGGCACCTAGGGCTGCGGGTCCGAGACCGGCGGCTCGTGCTCGCGCATGGCGAGGAATGTTAAGCCTTGCAGGTACATTCGCAGCAGGTATGGTTGATCTTGTCACTTTCGCAATATCAGTAAAGGAGTCGGGCATCGTATCCGCCACCTTTTGTAGTTCTAATATGCGTTGTATTTCAGTCTCACACTGAGACGTACGGGGATCATAATGAGACATAGTGGGAGAGAACCACGTCAATTCCTGACGTTCATTTGGGACGGATGCGGCCCCATCTCCCCCTAACGGCGGGAAGGATGTCTCATCAAAGTGACAATCTGCAAATCTTGCAGTAAACAGATCACCTGTCATAGGCTCTATATAGCGGACAATAGTTGGTGCTTCATATCCAACATAAATAGCTGATCGTCGTTGTGGACCCATCTTGGTACGCAGTGGAGGCGTGATAGGCACATATACGGCACAACCAAAAGTACGCAGATGCGAAATATCAGGCTCGTAACCAGTTACCAACTGGTACGCACTAAATGGTTGGCTATCTGTGGGTCGTAGACGAATAAGCATAGCTGCATGTAATATTGCATATCCCCATGCCGAAACTGGCAAGTTTGTAGCCATGACAAGAGACCTAGCTACAAGCTGTAGTCTCTTGATAGCGGCTTCTGCAAGACCGTTCTGAGAATGAACGTGGGGTACGGGATGTTCAACTTCAATCCCAACTGACATGCAATAGTCATCAAAACACTTTGAGGTAAACTCTCCAGCATTATCCAGTCTGATGGACTTAATCGGATTGTCCGGGTGGTGAGCCCGAAGCTTAATAATCTGAGCTAGGAGTTTAGCGAATGCAGCATTCCTCGTGGACAACAACGCTACGTGTGACCAACGCGTTGATGCATCAACCAGAACCATGAAATATCGAAATGGTCCGCATTCTGGTGTTATAGGTCCACAAATATCACCTTGTATTCGTTGTAGAAACGGAATATTCTGTTTATTATCAATAGCAAAAGATGGTCTTGCTTGAAGTTTTGCTAGTGAACAAGCTTTACAAAACGAACGATGAGCATTAGACATCGCTACAGAAGCATGAGAAGCAGGAGGGGGCCGAACCTCTCCTTGGAACCGAGAGGCGGCTATCGACGGCACGGCCGAACCGAGGCCGAGGCGCCCTCTGTGCTTTTGTGATCGGAAAAATGGATGACCGTGGGAGCATTTCAAAATACGGATCATCAGATCACGACCCGGATGACCGAGTCTATCATGCCAAAGCTTATAAGCATCAGAATCACATAATATAACAACATGAGATTCGTTGGCTCGAATGGTTGTGAAATACATGCCATTGCGAACTCGCTTACACTTCTCCACAATGCGAGTGCGCATAGATTGAGTGGAGGTGATCAACAGATATTCAGTTCCATCTTCAACATAAGTGCTGAGGTGATAGTCATTGTCACGCACATCCTTGAAAGCTAGCAAGGTTCTTGGCGCCTTAGGCGCATATAGGGCGTCCTCTACCCGAATCTCAGTGCCATTTGGCAGTAAGAATTGAGCAGTGCCACGACCCTTAATTACGGGTCCAGTTCCTGTCATCGTAGATAATGACGATTCTCTTGGCGTAAAATCCGAAAACAATTGCCGATTCCTCAGAATCGTGTGAGTTGTTGCACAATCCAACAAACACTCAATCTCGCCTTGATACATCTACAAAAACAATGTAAATTGAATCAATAGTCTACTTTAGACTTTGGCGAACACTTTAAAGTGAGTGTACTGAAACAATATATCATCACAAAATGAAGTGCATTAAGGCCAATAACATAGCCATGGCAACGACAAAACTTGAGAGAAAGAGATAAGCCGCATTTTAATCACCGAGTATCACCATTGATAATCATAGCCTAGGTCAGAGATTGAGACCGGACACCGTCGTAGGTGGCGTGGCCGAGCCAAGGCCGAGGCAAAGGCAAAGGCCGGGGCCAAGCCAAAGCCGAAGCTGTGGTAAGGCCAAAGCGACCCAGAGGCCGAGCCGAAGCAAGGCGAGTGGTGAGAATCGGTCAGGCATTGAGGCAATGCGATGCGACGGTTGAGCTAAATCCGAAGCATGGCGAGTCCGAAGACACTTCGTTGCCGAGCCATTGATGCAAAAGTTGCATTTGTTTGATAGGCTATCGATTGTTGGTTTCAAAAACCGGATTCGGTGCTGAGCCAAGCTGGCGATTGGCCATGGCGAGTGAGGCCTAGCGAGTCGCGGCCAAGCGCTTAGGCTTTGGCGAGCGAGGTTTGGCGGATCGCAGCCAAGTTGGCGGATCGCTGATCGCGGATCGCGGATTAGTTGGCGAATAGACATGGCGAGCGAGGCCTGGCGGATCGCGGCCAAGTTGGCGGATAGCGGATCGCGGATCACGGATCGCGGATCTCGGATCGCGGATCGTGTATCGCGGTTCGCGGATGGCGTATCGCGGATCGCGGATGGCGTATCGCGGATCGCGGATGGCGTATCGCGTATCGCGGATCTCTCCTTTTGTCTTTTGTGATTTTTCGGATATGAGTTAACATCACCAGAATTTTGGTGAACTCAAGATGATTATGCCATTGAGAATTGGACGCATTGAACCAATTTTGCTTTCAGGGATGTAAAAATCTCAAATCATTCGTAGAATAAGATAGATTTTATTGATGACAACTCAAGAATACATCAAGGTTGTTCTAAATAGAACGACTTATCGAACAAAGTCGTGATTTATTGACTATTCTGTCAAAATAACAATCAAAATCAAACTTGAACACGTATCTCATGACCGAAGTCAAATACTTATTCATAGTCTGGAGTATCATACTCCTGAGTCCTACGTTTCTTGGTAGGTTGGAAGTCATCGATGGCGAAGTTCGTATTTTCCTCATCGTATACTTCTTCCTCAAAGTCTCCTACATAGTGTGCTTCTTGTTCTATGTATTGTTTGTGTTTCTTGTAAGCGGCTTGAATATCTCTGCTTGCTATGCAATCGCGTTGGAGATGATTCATAGAACCACATTTGAAGCAAGGAGCCGAAGCATTGTTCGGCGGATGGCCACCACGCCTGGGACCGGAACCAAAACTGTTCCTTCCTCTGGGAGCGGCGGCTCTGCCATCATCCCTTGTCCAAGAAAGCGGTCGGCCACGGCCGACGCCTCTTCTCCCTCCTCGTCCGCCACGTATTGCTCTTGGCGTACGTGGTGGCGGTGCTTGACGTTCATGAGGTTGATGCTTCTGCTTAAAAGCTTTACCACGGGCTTGATGAGATTCCGCAATGATTTTCGGTCCTCGAGGCCTCTTATTGGTGGTAAGAATCAACTCATGGTACCTCTCCTTTCTCTGAAGGACATTCATCAAATCGCTGAAGGTTTTGATAGTGCCTTTCTCGCGGAGATCGCGGTACTGATGCGACAACATGGACGCAGATTCTGGGAACGTCGTGAAAGTCTTCTCCATCATATCATCATCGGTCTTTTCGACCCCACAAAAGCTCAAATCAGATTGCAAGTTTAGCATAGTCTGATGATATTCCTGGACGGAATCAAAATCCAGTAAGCGGATTTGCTCCCAATCAGACATGAGGTCTGGGAGTTGTGCGTCATGCACATTGTCGAAGCGGTCCTTGAGGATATCCCATAGCTCTTTGGGATCAGTTTTCCTCAGGTATTGCTTCTTGAGCGTTGGATGGATATGGCGCCTGAGAAACATCAGGGCTTGTGCTTTCTGTTCAGGAGAAGCGTGTAAGCATTCATCCTCAGGAGGGTTGATGGTGGCAGTAAATCTTTTACCAATGAAAGTGTTCTCAACATCTGAGACCCACCTCTTGTATTCCTTGCCTTGGACATCCAAGATGTCAAATTCTGGACGCTGAGTGTCAGCCATCTACAGAACACAAACAGGGAGACGTTAGTATGTTTGAATACTAATCAAGTTTGATTGTTCTTTTAGAACAGTGCCAAGATATATCATGGTCACATAAATCGATGCTTAACGTGACTTCAAGTCACAATCGATATCTTCCCTTTGTTTTCTTTCCAAAAAAGAATAATACGTTATGGTTCACAGTGACATCACAGTCACAAGCATAACGGTGGCCGGTAACATCACAGTTACCCCAATAAACGTTGGCACCGGGGTGACTAAATCCCCGTATGCCGTCCCGAGAAGCGATAGAATCGGGATGAAGAAGCAGGGACACGGAAAGGTCCCGGAAGAAAACAAAACCCAACTATTGAAATTTTCATAAGCGGGAACGTTTATAAAAATATTTACCTCTTCAAGAGAAGCTTGATCAAACGAAACTTGACTCTTGGGGAAGCTTGTTTTCTTCGATTTTTCTTGATTTCTTCTCAACCACGAATAAGGGTTCGCGGATCGCTTGCTTGGCTTGCGAGCAATTTTGATCGTCTGGCGGATGCGTGCAAAAAGTAGCACGCAAGGGAGAGCTGCTGGCGAGCGGGTTGTCTACCTAAAGGCAGAGGAGGAGTAGTACTCGAAGGTACAAAGCGGCAGGCGAGCAGCGCAGATGCTGCTGAGAAGAGGCCGACGGTGCCGAAGGGAAGAATCGGCGGCCGACGGTAGGTTAGGGTTTCGAAAAAAATCGGAATTAGGGTTTCTAGGGCTTATTAGACGGGAGGCTAGAGCAATGTGCTGATAACGTGTTGTAGGAGAAATAGATTGATAAATCTCTCTGTGTTTATTCATTGATAAGGAGGCCTTTATATAGGCATTACATCAAGTATCCCTGGCGAACAGGGATTCCCTATCTAATAGAGTATCTAGACTACAAGTCTTATTAGGACAAGACACACCACGGAAGTTACGGAGTTAACCTTCCTTGAACAGATATATAATATTGGTGATCTACCTTAGCTCGTCTATTGTTTTGGGTTTTCAATCAATCAAACTACATTCGTATTTCAATGATCGTCGCTCAACAGCAAACATTACGTACTATACCTCCTGCCCTAATCTTTGATTCTGAAGTTGGCCCCAAGTCTAACCTTAACATAACAACCAGATATGACAGCAATGACGACGATCGACGACGTGCACCTTTTCTCTCGATCATATCTGGTGTTATAATTTGAAACTGTTGACTTCGATCTCTTTTCTTTTTCTTGGTATCAAATTAGTCGAAAGGAAACGTAGACTAGACTCCTTTGGTTCAATAGAAACTTCATTTCTGACTTTCGGAATTGATGAGAGTAAATTAAAAGCCCAGGGTTTACGTACTCGTCTTCAATTCTTCCACCAAGAAAGTCCATGTATTGAACATCCTTTTGCTTTGCTTTCGGATAATCGAAAACCAAATACTTAACTAGCCAGGAGCCCAGGACTATGCCTCTATGATAAGCCCGAATTTTATTGTTTTTCTTTCATCTTTTCATTTGTTTGACAATAATAGTCAAATGACTAATCCAATCAATTTCTAAAATGGTTTAAATTAATTTTTGTGGTGGAACAAGATCATTGATCAAGGACTCACTGAAATAATTGAAGATAAAATTAAGATGGGAATATTTCATATCATTACGACAACAGCTAGCTACCGGGAAATAGTTTAATTTGATGACCGATCGAGGTACACTAACTGGATAGACACGAATATATATAGTTGGTATTAGAAAAATGTAGCTTGCACTAGAATCATTCCCATTAGAAATTGAACGTCGTCTTCAAATTCGATCATTATATTGTCGAAGTTGTTGGTAAACCCTTCATTTTCCAACTGAACACTAGTTCCTCTTGGCAACTAAGTCATGACTATAACATTAAGGTATTGCCATTGGCTTAGTCCTGGACTACTCCTGGTACATTATCCAATCATTTTTAATATTTAATTGTCATTAATTTGTTTATCCATCTTTTCTTTTGTTTTCGCCAATCATCAGAACTTAATTGGTTAGTGGACAATTTCATATTATTAACTTCTAGCTTTCTTCTAGTTAGATGGCTGAGAAATATATTGCAAAACCTTATACATGTATCATGCAGGAGTCTGGAAATTGCTACTCTATATATGTTACCAAACTAATGATCATACTAATCCAGCAAGACGAGCCTAATTAAGGACCTGGTCCGCATATATATCTAAGTATAACACATATAGGTATGCACATTATAAACACCTAACACCCTATATGGCCACCGCACGTACATAAAGACTTGGGTGGTTGCGTGCACGTAGATTATAAAGTAGGAGTGTAGGACTACTAAAGGAGGAAAGAATTATATATCGAGGGAGGCCCCTACATATAAGAGAGCCCTAATATTATTAGCTAGGTTTATCAAGATTGAAATGGTCACACTATGATTGAAATACTAGCTAGTTTGTAGCCAATAATCTTAATAAAATTTGAATATAACAAATTAATCAAGGAAAACGGTAAGGGGTGGTATTTGACTTGCCAAATTTCAGATATTCTTTTCATCCTAAATTTAAGCGGCGCGGTCAAGGAAATAACTAGAACAGTCTAAAACCAACTAAGCTTGTTCATCATCATGCATGCACTTAAACACAGCTTGCTAGTTGAATCCTGTAGCAGTACGAATATATCGAAGGAGCCTTTTTGTTAAGACTTGGCTTAAATTCACATCCCCACGCGCGAACACTATCCCTTCTGTGGATAGGAATCATAGAAGTCGGGACTAAATGTTCCAACTCTTTTTCATTGAGTTAGTAAAATAAGACTGGCCGGGACTTACTCTGAGTTTTACCAAGAATCAACAGTTTATGGTTTCAGAATAATCAGAAATTGTAGAAAATAATCAAATATTAGTCAGGTTCTTAATTAATTTTTGTTTCTAATAATTTGACAGATTTGAAGGTCTTTCCACATTCATGTAAAGGTCTTTCTAGTTAATTTACTTTCTTAAATTTCACAGATTTGGACACGCAGATCATCTTCATGCGTTTTCTCAAGGAAAAAAAAAACGTATCTTCATGCGACCCACAGATTATGAACCCCATGCAATCAACGTCCTGAGCAAATTGATCAATTAGCCGGCATATGTCTAATTCCAAAACAACTTAAATCTTCGTTCTGGACGATTCTCAATCAAAGGTCTTAGAAACTTGTTGCCTAACAAAAAATAGACATGTTATTTTTTTTCCCGTCGATCATACTCATATCCACACTATGTATAGCTTAATTAAATGGAGCCAACCAAAAACCGAAGCTAATGAAGAAGTAAAAACTATATCTTTGTGATAAATGTTCTTTTCTACTACGTACCATCGGTTTATCTTTGTGACCTTCGTTATTCATTTAAAGTTTCAAGTCTTATACATCTAAAAAATTAAAATCAGTTGATTCTGATGAAATGCAGGATTACGAAATTCGGTCAACTATGATTAAAATTATAGTGTCATAGTTTGTCTCAGGATCATCCATCGCCTAGCTACCAATTACTACATTTTCATTACAATATCAGTCCTGCAGACATTCCAAAATGATAAAGAAGTCAACACATGTAATTAAATTATCTAAAAAATGAAAAAATACAACTAAAATAGCTGTACGCCCTATCAAGAGCTCAAGCAGCACACGTACGCTTATATCAGCAACTCTGCCAAACCCCATAGTTTCTCACTTCTATATAAAGCGCCCAAGTTAGGCCATGAAACACCATTCAAATCAAGTTTAATTGCCAACACAAAACCATTCAAAATGGCCGCTCGGTTTCTCTTAACACTTTCCTTTGTGCTTTATCTTTCTCCTTTCGTACTTGGTTACTCTGGCAATGATATCAAAAAATGGTGCAGCCAAACCCCACATCCAAAACCATGCGAGGATTTTCTGAGCCATAACAAAAACCAAATCCCCATTAAAGAAAAATCTCAGTTCTTCAAGATATCTACCCAGCTAGCCCTAGACCGAGCCATGGATGCTCATACCAACTTTCTTTCGCTGGGTTCCAAGTTCGTAAATCCACGTGCAAAAGCTGCATGGGACGATTGTCTTGAGCTCTATGACCACACCATCCACAAGCTCAACACAACCATAAACCCTAGCATCAAGTGCACGCAGGAGGATACTCAGACGTGGCTCAGCACCGCTCTCACAAACCTCGAGACATGCCGTGAAGGGTTCTCGGAGCTTGGCGTGTCGAATTTGTTTCTACCTGTGATGTCGAATAACGTTTCTAATCTGATCAGTAACACTCTTTCCATCAACAAAGTACCATACAACCCTCAGCCGTCTTACAAGGACGGGTTTCCAACTTGGGTTAACCCAGGGAACCGGAGGCTCTTGCAGTCATCTTCTCCGACCGCAAATCTTGTGGTGGCCAAAGACGGTTCAGGGAATTACAAGACGGTGACCGAGGCCATTACTGCCGCGTCAAAACGATCAGGCACAGCAAGGTATGTGATACATGTCAAGGCAGGGACATACAAGGAGAACTTTGAGATAAAGTCCAAAAATATCATGTTGATGGGAGACGGCATAGGGAAGACTATTATCACAGGAAGTAAAAGTGTTGGAGGAGGTTCTACAACCTTCAATTCAGCTACAGTGGGTAAGTGAAACAACCTTTTCATTTTGATTTATATTTGGTCTCAAAATCTCACTACATAGTAGGCGACCATTTAGTTATACTATAAATCTCTAATTTAAAATAATGGCTAAGCTAATAAGCTATCTCATATTATATTCGTACTGACTTCATCAACGAAGCTAAGTTTTGTTCATATCAGATTTTATGAAAAATGTATATATGATCTAGATAGTGTTGTAGATCGTAATCAGACGACGTGTGTGGATATGAAGTCGTTATGTATGCTTCAATTAGTAATGTTCTATATATATGTGTGTGTGTGTATAAGAAACCTCTGGCTATTAGTCAAATCAAATGGACATTCATGAAGTTAGATAATAACAAAAGAAAAAATAGGGCTAGTGTACGTCCATTAATTGGAACATAAATTTTAATTTGTACAAACTTCATTTTAGATTACAAGTTAGTCTAAGATTTAATAAGTCAGTGCCTCAATATGCAAGTTGCTATTTGAAGTTGATTGTCAACTTATAGAGTTATAGTATATGCCCACTAATTAAGTAGAATTTGAATCGGAATTCGGTTGATCATCTTTAATTAGTGTTGTCAACTTTTATCAGTATGAAATTAATCTATGAATTATGAATTTTAAAATCGATTTGTTGTGATTTATTTCAGCTGTAACCGGAGATGGGTTTATTGCTCGGGACATTACATTCCAAAACACTGCCGGTGTATCAAACAACCAAGCCGTGGCACTCCGGTCCGGTTCAGATCTTTCAGTGTTCTACAGATGCAGCTTTGAGGGGTACCAAGACACCCTATATGTCCACTCCGACAGGCAATTCTACAGAGAGTGCAATATATATGGAACCGTGGACTTCATATTCGGCAATGCTGCCGTGGTTTTACAAAATTGTAACATTTTTGTACGCAACCATAAAACCAACACCGTTACAGCTCAAGGTCGGACAGACCCTAACCAGAACACCGGGATTTCCATTCACAACTCTAAGATTGCGGCTGCTTCAGATTTAGACCTAAGTTCAACCAAAACGTACCTAGGAAGACCATGGAAGGAGTATTCTCGAACAGTTGTCATGAAGACATCCCTTGACAGCTTGATTAACTCGGCTGGTTGGTTGGAATGGAGTGGTACTTTTGCCCTAAAGACTCTGTACTATGGTGAGTATTTGAATACTGGCCCTGGTTCATCTACTTCAGGTAGGGTTAAGTGGGCCGGTTACCATGTCATAACTAGTTCTTCGGAGGCTTCCAAGTTCACTGTTGGTAACTTCATTGCTGGTAGTTCCTGGTTGCCAGCCACCAATGTGCCTTTTACCGCTGGTTTATAATTTTTTGGTTTTTCTATAGAACAAAAATAAAGCCTAGAAAAAAAAAAAATCTAAGCATTCAAATACTGTATTGAACCCCTGCAGCTAGAATACTTTGTCTTTATACAGAATTGTAAAATAGTATTCTTTCTGAAATTGCTAGTAAGAAATCAATTTCCAATAATAATAATAATAATAATAATAATGATAATGATAATGTTTTTATGTTCATACTCTATGGTGATTTTGCATGCCTTATTCACCGTTGTTTCCCTATGATTCATTTGTTATTTTATGATCAACATCTTTGGGAAGGTATGGCCCTAATTAGTTTATCAGATACATCAACATCACCGGCTGGCCTATTAAATTGTACACTCAAAATATGATTTTTCTTTTTGCTTTGCCAAACTCAACTTTAATTCAAGGCTGTGTCTTTCCTACGTACGGTATTTGCATAATTTCCATTGACACACATACACAGCTTTGAATAAAAGTTTATGTTAGCAAAACCAAGTCTAAAATAATAAATAATAGACAACATATATACATTATTCAACTCTAGCTAGCAAGATCGAAGAACTTGCAAACTGTTTGCACTGTATATTTGTATAAGTGCAAACTGATTGAGATGGAAGTATATAAACTTCGCTCAGATTGCTCTTTTCTCTCTTAACTTAATTAAAAATGTTAGAAAAAGAGCAAATGAGCAGACATATGTATAGACAGATCGACCTCAAGAAATTAAAGAAAAAGAAGAGAGATGGGCCGGCGTTTGATATGAGAGTAACTTGACCAGCATGAAACTTAGAAAATGGTAAAAGGATTGCATTTTAGCTAAACATCGAGAAGGTAGAGGAATCAACAGCCCTTTTGAAGTTGAAAAAGATTAGAGTGCTTTGTGCGAGAGAATTAATAACCCCACTTCTTTTGTGGAAACCATTCATTTGGTATTAAAATACCCAAAAGTACAAGATAAATAAGCTTTTACAAAGAATACTAAGACCAACAATGTGTGATCGACCCCAATTTCACCATGATTCTCCACATTTCTTGATCGAAAGAATTGCCAGAGATCGATCTCTCCACCCTCTCAACCTGCAGCATGCATGATCAATTAGTGATCTTCTTTCATCAATATGTTATGCATGCATGATATTTATGCATCGTCACAGTTTAGTTAATCTAATTAAATCAAACGATGTTTAATTTGATATTTGACAAGAGGATCGATCGGATTGAAAAATTACCCATGGTTTTCCGGCAAACTGAGAGAAGAACAATGAGAATAGCTAGACCTGCTACTGTCCCCACGATAATGGCCACAGTCTTTCCCACTTGGTCTTCGTTAGAGGAATCTATACAACCACAGCAAAAAGCAAATTAAAGTGACAAGAACCAGTACTATAAAATCTGCATATCTAATACACAAATGGAGGCTGCCACCGCCTCGTTGCTTCTTATAACATCTTTTCTGATCGAATTGTTCTCCCTTCACCTATTGCTATTAAACAATAACAGAAATTTGCAAGTCATAATTAACAAAAAACCCTTATCATCATAGTTTACAGATACGAAATACCATTGGATCGGATAAGTATGTTTCTGGATAAAGCTAGTCTGCATCGTCATAAAAACTCGTAATAAAGCTAATCTCCTTAATTTCCCCCATACAAATTGTAGCTTTAAGGGGAATCATTGGCGCACTGATTCGAAGAAAGAGATGAATGGCGCTAACAAATTGACATAATTGAGTGTAGAATCAGTGGACTTGACCCACTTGACCATGAAAAGAATAGATGAACACCTTTTGCTCAGTCCATCAAACACTAACCAACAATACATGGATGGCTAACAAAAGGAACAAACTCACTTGTTGAATAAATTCTAAGATATGAAAGTAAGAAGCTAAATTATTGCAAACATTAGTGCTTTGATCTTTATTGAACCTGCAGTTCATGATGAGGTTAGTTCCTCGTTTTCTCTTCCAATAACCAAAGTAGCTAGTCAATACGTTCTTTTAAGGGAATAGATCAGAGCTTTAGCGCGCCCAAGGCCCTACAACTATTTACTTTTACAAATTCATACAGCAAAGTTATCTTTTGATTAGGTCTTCAAAATAACAAGATCACCAAGATAAAAATCTTTGGTTAAAACAAGAAAAGAAAACTAATCTTAGGTTGATGAATAGTATGAGAGTATATGGTAACTATGGTTCGTAATCGATTACTTGAATAAAATGAAAAAGAAAAAAAAAAGTAAATGAAGAAGGGGTTTGTGAATTGCACAGTACCTGAGATATCATAGTACCCAGAAGCCCAGTACATAGCATAACACTGAGCCAAGAACACATCTACAGCAGCTGCGGATCCACACAAACTCTTCAGCTTTCCCACCGCATCCGCGACGCAAGACGAGCAGTCGTTTTGGCTCAAATCCCCCAAACACTGCGCAAAACCCTCAACCAAGCCTGAACTACTAACCCTGAATCCACTAGTCCCTTGCAAGTCAGCTAGTACGTCATCTCTTCTCCGAAAGAACTCAACATCTTCATTCACACTCTTACTACATTTCTTGTACCTCAAGCTTGTATCAAGCTTGCCTAAAAACTCGACATGCTCGTATCTGACATAACAACCTTGTAACTGCAAAGAGGCGCCATAAGAGTAGGGACAGACCAGAGTGATTTGATTCACCGCGCTTTCGATGCATTTCGAGCAGTCAAAAATCTTTAAGTCGCCTCTGCACTGATACAAGCCATAAATAACACCTTCTGGAGATGTTGAGGTTAAGTTTCCGATCGAAAAGGCGTTGTATGAGGCTTGAGAGGATGAACTAACAACAGAAGTTAGGAAAGAGTTGAGGTTAGCTTCAAAGGGTGAGTTTGGCTGGTACTTTTCTTGTGAGCAGCCTGCATATATGAAGATGTGAGCTCTGATTGGGTTGCAATGGATGTTTTTGAGTGAAGAGAATAGAAAGAAAAGGGAAGAGATTCGTAGGATTAAGATTTTTTTGGAAGTAGAAGAGTGCAAAGGAAGGTTGCTCATGATGAGTACCAATATGGCTATTACTTTGGGTGGAGTTCTATTGTTTTTGTATTGTGGCTTCGGGTGGCTGGTGATGGTGTGAGTCACTGAGACGACTGAGAATATTGGATGTTTTTTGCTTTGAATGCTCATGTTGAGCGTTTCTTGGTAACAAGCAGTATACCTAAAAGAAAAATGATTTGAAGCCTCAATCAGGCCTTTGATTTATGGTCTCAATTTTATGTGGCATACAATATCATCATGACACATCACTAATTAGAAAAGTCATGTCAAATCATTCTTAAGCAAATAGACAATCATATCCTTCTCGATTCAACAATTCTCCATCATTATATTTTTGTTTAATAAAAAAAATCATATTTATAATTTTTTTTCTCTTTTGTTTTTTTATCTTAATAATATTTATATTTAAACTTCAAAATATAATTTAAATATTGAATGTTTTTGAAAGTATACTTTTTTTTTATGTAAACTGAAAGTATATTTGAATATATATACATATATAATTGGTTCCAAGAAAAAATAAATTCGTCTAAGAAAATCAAATATATACATATATAATTCGTCCAAAATAAATTTGATTTAGATTTACCTGTTTTATTTTTATAAAAAAAATTGTTGAAAAAAAATAATTTGATAGAGAATATATGGTATATACATCATATAGCTAACACATTAAATATTGATAGAGACGGAATTAAGGAATTAACTATATTAAAAGTCAAGAATTATAATTTTCACATTGATAAACTAAAACCGAATTTTTTTTATAGTAAATATCGTACATATAACCCTTAAATAGATTTAATATAGTTCATGTAAGGTAACTAATTCATCTCAATGAAATTTTGATATCATTATTAAGTAAATTATTATTAATAAATAATGTTTCTTAATTTAAAAGATAAGATATTACATAATAGTCGACAACAATAAAATTTACCAGAATCGTTCGATCGAGAGGGATATGATTGTCTATTGACTTAATTAAGAATGTTTTAACATGATTTTTCTAATTAGTGATGTGTCCTGATGACATGACATGTCACATAGGATTGAGGCCACAAATCCAAGGCCTCAATAATGCCCTATATCAGTGCCCATACCTAAAAAGTTCATACAATGAAATTAGTTTCAAAATTGGGGGATTCTATTTGCACCTCCTAAAGATCTATTTCAACCTCCATTTATTTTTGAAAATTCTAAAATCCTATTTTGCCCTCCTTACAAACTTGAAAAAAAAAATCCACTTGTTCTTGACTCTCTCAATTCCCAATTCCTCCCATCTCTTTTCTTTTTTTATCAAATCATAGTAAATCAAATTAAACAAAAGTGAAATCATTGTTTGATGGGCTCAATTCTAATCACTTCCCATATTCATGTAAGAAAATAATATTGACGTTTGAGATCGGGTGTTTTGAAGAATATAAAGAAAACATGGTCAGTTATTAATTTTGAATAACTCTTTCTTTATCTTATGGTTTGTAATTAAAAATTTGAGATATGAACACAATTTATGGTAATTGCGGTTTCATCGATTGCATTCAGTCCCTTCTTCAAAATCCATTTTTTTTTCTTCACTCTCATCTTACAAATGTATGAAGGAGGGAGATGTGGAGAGACGAAGAGAATAGCGATTTTTGGAAATTAAATGAAAAAAATATTATAGGAGAGTAACAAATTTTGAGGTCTGAATAGACAGTTCATATCCAGAGTGAAGGTTCACACTGACATTAACGTGCGAAGTTCTTTTTTTTTTACACACTTTTTGGTTATATTTTAACATCTCCACCATTCAGATGTTTGAACCTAATGTATAGATCATTCCTACAAAACTTCATCTAATTTGGTTACTGTTAAGGTATCGAAACTATATTAAATTAATGAACAAACCGAATATATTCAACCTGAACTGTTCGTGTAAATCACCATAATGAAAAGTCAAACGATTATCAAGTTAGATGAAATTTTGCATAGATGATCTAGACATTAGGTTCTAACATCTGAACGGTGGAGATGTGAAAATATGACAAAAAAATGTGTCAAAAAGAGAACTTCGTACGTTAATTTCATAACGAAGGTTCTGGATAGAAACTACTGAATAGAACCACTCGTAAAAAATTTGTTGGAGAATGCAAAAATCTAATTGAGGTTTCTATTATAATCAGTGTGCACAACAGATGCTTCTTAAAATTAAGTCACTGTTGTAGGAAGGTTATTTCCGTAACTTCCTGGATGTGTCTTGACCTAATTAGACTAGTATAGTTGATTCTGTAATAGATAAGGAATCCCTGATTTATCGGGATACTTGATGTAATACCTATATAAAGGCCTCTCTATCAATCAATAACACACAGTTCTCCCTATTATCTTTTCTCCTTGAACACGTTATCAGCACGTAATCTCCCTGAGCCCTAGAAAAACCCTAATAACTTTTTCCTCCTCCTCCATCCCTTTCGTCGGCCGCACCTCCCTCCTCGGGACCCGTGCCCCCCCCCCTTTCTCAGTCTCTCCTAGGCCACAGCCCCCGCCAGGCCGCCTGCCTATTCGCCCGCTGGCCGGCCCGCGCGCTCGCCAGCCTACTTGCTCACCAGCCCGCTCGTTCACCACCCTGCTCGCTCGCCAAGCCCGCTCGCTCGCCAGCCCGCTCGCTCGTCAAGCCCGCTCACTCGCCAGCCTGTTAGCTCGCCATCAATTTTTCAAGACGGCTCCTCCAAATTACTCGCGTAAAAAGAGACTCGAGAACCAGACAAGAGTCGAAGAACAAGTTTTACGTTCTCGGTCCTTTGATCAAAAGGTAAACTTTTTATAAAAGTTTTTGCGTTTGAACTATAAATATATTATATCGGGCGCTATTAGCCTTTCTTCTACTCCGATTCTGGCCATTCTTATATCGCCGATGAGACCTAGAATGGGGATTTCATCACCCCTACGGTCGCAGTTTTAAGTGATGGTCCTGGGGGAATCACGTTAAAAGGGAATTAAAAGAAAAAGAGATGCTTATGTGGATGTCTGAGTACGCCACTGTTTGAAGGTGCGGTATGAAACCACCGGTTTATGCATCAAAAGAAAACAATTTTTTCGCATCGAAACTAGTTTTCATGTGACAGAATATATCCCTTCTAATTCCAATCTATACTTGATAGTATCTGTTTCAAGTGATACTAATCCGACGTATTATTCTCTTGTAGATGTCGTCGTCGTCACCGTCACGCCCTGATTTTGAGATCTTGGATCTTCAAGGCAAAGACTACCATCGATGGGTTTCCGATGTTGAAATTGCTTTCCAAAGCAAAGGCTTTCCAGCCCTTCTAACTGATGCAGCCGCCACCACCCCTTTTAGGGACCATGCCAAGGCTCAGACCCTCATGTATTTGAGGCGCCATATCCACCCGACTCTGAAGCGACAATATTTGTGGGTAAAAGATCCTAAAATTTTTTGGGACACGCTCCAACAGCGATTTAACAATGTTCATGACATGCTTCTCCAGAGCTCACCCTTAAATGGGAACAAATCCGTTTCTCGGATTATGACAAAGTAGACAAATACAATCAGGATATGATTAGTCTACAGGCGGATCTTGGCACGGTTGGCGTCATCAAAACCGATAAAGATCTTCTGAAGAAGATATTTAATACATTCCCCATGGCCTACGATGTCCTTGGACATCAATATAAAATCTCAGTTGATGAAAGAAGAATCAGGACATTCGCTGACCTTATGGCAATATTGGCTAAAAAAGAGCACCATTCTGAGATTAGGCTCAATAGTAGCCAGAGACCAGTTGGTACAAAACCAATTCCAACACCACAGGCTCATTATGGGAAGTCTTCAAAACAGAAAAATAAAGGCCGCAGTGCCCCGTACAATTCGATACGTGGAAGACATCAGAATGCTGGAAACAAAGTGACACGACTCTCCAACACTTGAAGGCGAGAAGGTGGCGCAGCCGCACCACCTTCAGGGGGAGGCCGGACCGGCCACGGACCGCGTCTAGGCCCGGTACCAAACCCTCCTAGACCTCATAGCAATGACCGGAATGCCCAATTTGCTCCGTGCTACAAGTGTGGTTCCTCCAAACACTACCATCGCGATTGTCGAGCTAGTAAGGAGATGTTAAATGCCTACAAGAAGTACAAGAGGTTTCTGTCTGAAGAGAGCAATTATGCTGAGAACGAGATGATTGACGCAAATTATGCTCATCATGTGGATTCTCGAAAGGCGCAACCACAAACTCTTGATGTCCCAGATTTTGATTAGTATATGTATTTGACTTTTCTAGTTTATCAAGTACTGTAATGGCATTCGCCATGTTTTTATGACTCTTGTTAGTCTGTTTATTTTGGAATTAGAAGTTGATGTATTCAAGTTGGCACTTAATAAAATTTCTCTGTTTTCCCATATTGTGAGAAATTTTATGTTTTATACAATTAGGTTCGTGTATTAACAACTCACGTGGTTCTTGTGACGCCATCTTTGGGTCACATAGGCTCTATATTTTGGACTTATAATCTTACCTACGCTCAATCCCTAAATAAATAAATAAATAAAAAAAAGGAGGCGAACGGGCCGCCATCGGCCCATTAAGGTGAAGTAGGCTCGGCATCCGCCACACTCTGGTGCCACGACACCATGTGTCTTTGACATCCACAGCTTCGGCTGGTGTGCAGCCCGAGAGGTGTTTTAACACCAATCCTAAGAGGCTTGTCCTCGTTTTATTCCAGTTACCAAAGGTGTTCAACACCACAATGTGCGCAACATCGATT
The DNA here is from genome assembly GCA_963682095.1 of Potentilla sterilis. Classification (NCBI taxonomy): domain Eukaryota; kingdom Viridiplantae; phylum Streptophyta; class Magnoliopsida; order Rosales; family Rosaceae; genus Potentilla; species Potentilla sterilis. Next base: position 34,224,486 of record OY821766.1, on the reverse strand, counting down.
TCGTTTTGGTTTCTGATGATGATTGCTTGGTTATGTAACATTCAACCTTGCATTTTCCGACTTTAGTCGACGTTATAATGTTCAAATGTCATGTGATACACTCGATGAGATTTATTCCCCTTTCTTTCTCTATCCTACGGCGTAGTGATTAGACTGTTCTCCCGAGAAACTAACCAAAGTTTTCTTCTCTTTGTAGATGTCTCGTGGAGAAGTTGAGTGTCTAGCTGATAGTGGAACTACCCACACTATTCTAAGGAATAGGCAGTTGTTTACGGATTTAATGTCGTATCGTTCATCTATGACAACATTGATAGGTACCTCGTCGGTTGTCAAAGGGCGAGGAACCGCTGAATTTATGTTACCAAATGGTACCGTTATTAATGTCATTGATGCTCTCTATGCGCCGAGAACAAATCGAACCCTGCTGAGTTTTAAGGATATCCGTACCAACGGTTATCACTTGGATATCTATGCTGAGAATGGTGAAGAATACTTATGCATTACTTCTCAAGAAAGCTGCTGCCACCGTATCTTAGAGAAGATGCTGTGCATTGAAGACAATGGCTTATATCTCAATACAGCCCGTGTCTTCGAATCATATGCTGTCACTGATAATTTTTGTGACACTAATGATTATAGGCTTTGGCATGCTCGACTAGGCCACCCTAGCCGTGATATGATGATCCGGATTTTAAAGAACTCCCACGGACATCCATTTTTCAAGTCGAAAAAGCGATTGGAAGAACCTTTTACCGCGACACAACATCGTGATGTACGCAGGAGCCAAGCTCCCCGCAAGGTCGTGGCCTTAACGCCACACTCGCCACCGCCCCCCCTTTCACAGGGTTTCGGGGCCGCGCACCTAGCGGATGAGGAAGCGGCATTTACGCCGCACGTCGTGCCGTCCCACCCTTCACAGGGACATGGGGCATCACCACATGTATCCTCTTATGCCACAACGGCAATTTTCAATGCCCATCACTCATTCTGTAAGGCTTGCTCGCTTGCTAAATTGCATGCTCGTCCTTCATTCGCCAGAGCTTCAACTGATAATATATCATTCTTATATCGAATCCAAGGTGATATTTGTGGACCAATCAAACCAGAATGCGGTCCATTTAAGTATTTTATAGTGCTGGTTAATGCGTCGACGCGTTGGTCACACGTCACGTTGTTGTCCACAAGAAATGCTTCATTCGCCAAGCTTTTAGCTAAAATCATCAAGTTAAGGGCTAACCACCCTGACCATCCTATCAAATCTATTAGGATGGATAATGCTGGCGAGTTTACCTCCAAAGCATTCGATGATTATTGTATGTCCATTGGGATTGAAGTCGAACACCATGTTCCTCATGTTCATTCTCAAAATGGCTTTGCAGAAGCCACCATTCAGCGACTCCAGCTAGTGGCTAGGGCATTGGTTATGGGAACCAATTTGCCAGTTTTTGCTTGGGGATATGCAATACTGCATGCAGCGATGCTTATTCATTTCCGACCCATTGCCAACAATGCGTTTAGTGCCTACCAGATGGTAACTGGTTTTGAACCCAATGTATCGCACTTACGTACTTTCAGTTGTGCAGTTTATGTGCCAATTACGCCTCCTTTGCATATCAAAATGGGTCCACAATGTCGTTTAGGCATCTATGTCGGTTATGATTCGCCAACGATAATCTGCTACTTAGAACCAACCACCGGTGATCTATTTACTGCGCGATTCGCAGATTGTCACTTTGAAGAGACACACTTCCCGCCGTTAGGGGGAGATAGGAATGCACTCATTCCGAATAAACGTTAGGAATTGACATGGTGTGCCCCCAACGATTTGTCTCTTCATGATCCTCGCACTGCTTAAAGTGAGCTTGAAGTGCAACGCATTATCGATCTTCAAAAAGTCGCCGAATCGATGCCTGACGCTTTCACCGATATTGCGAAAGTGACAAGATCACACGTACCTGTTGCAAACGTACCGGCAAGGTTGGAGGTCCCGAATTACGGGACCGGTTCGGCTGCCCTAAGACCTAGTACCGTCGGCATATCCTCAGGTGAGGGTGACGCCGGCGATGGCGCCATCGTACGCCGTGGCGTCGCTGTTGCTGAATCGGATCGCAACGGTGCCCTGATGGACTTTGAAGGGGCAGCAGCTTCGGCCTCGACTCCCACCAGGAAGAGGGGGAGACCGAAGAATTCTCGAGATAAAAACCCTCGAAAGAAGCGAGCGAAGGCACAAAATCCGCTCATCATCGACGATGCGAATCCATCGCATGAGATTGTCTCTGACTATAGTTATGTCCATGAGTCAACTGAATCATTTCTGTGGGATGACACAGAACCAATGTTGACTCCAGAGAACAAAGAAATCTCGCTAAGTTTGAATAACGCGTGTCTCTTAGTGGATAGAGCCTCCACACACGTCGATGATATATATACTTATTCTGTCGCACAAGAGATCATCCATGGCGACGAAGTTGAACCACGCTCAGTGACTGAATGTCAACAAATAGCAGATTGGCCGAAGTGGAAAGAAGCAATACAGGCAGAACTTGACTCATTTGATAAAAGGCAAGTCTTTGGATCTGTTGAATTGATCCCTAAAGGCGTTAAACCTATCGGACATAAGTGGGTCTTTGTTCGTAAGCTCAATGAGAAGCATGAGATCTTGCGATATAAGGCAAGACTCGTGGCGCAAGGCTTCTCGCAACGTCCTGGTATTGACTACGAGGAGACATATTCTCCCGTAATGGACATCATTACTTTCCGCTACTTGATCAGTTTAGTAGTGTCCGAAAAACTGAGTATGCAACTGATGGATGTAGTTACAGCGTATCTATATGGGGATCTAGATACCGATATCTACATGAGAATTCCTGAAGGAATTCATGTGCCCGAATCAAAAGACTCTAAACCACAGAGTGCTTATGCAGTTAAGTTGCAACGTTCACTATATGGACTTAAACAATCCAGAAGGATGTGGTACAATCGCCTACGTGAATACTTGATTCGGAGGGGTTACAAGAACGATGAGTTATGCTCATGCGTGTTCATTAGAAAGACCGACTCTGGATTTGCTATTGTAGCTGTCTATGTTGATGACATGAATGTCATTGGTACTTCAAGTGAGATTGAAGAGACAGTTTCATTCTTGAAATCTGAGTTCGAGATGAAGGATCTTAGGAAGACTAAGTTCTGTTTAGGACTTGAGTTAGAGCATAGAACCAAGGGTATTCTGGTTCACCAGTCTGCTTATACGTAGAAGATGCTCAGGCGTTTCAACATGGATACATGTACGCCGTTGTCTACTCCCATGGTTGTTCGTAGTCTGGACATAAACAAGGATCCATTCCGTCCCAAAGAGGATGAAGAAGAGATTCTTAGTGTTGAGTACCCATACTTAAGTGCGATTGGGACACTTTTGTATTTGGCACAGTGCACTAGACCAGACATTGCTTTCGCTGTGAACTTACTAGCTAGATTTAGCTCAGTGCCTACGCATCGTCATTGGAAAGGTATCAAGCATTTGTTTCGTTACTTGAAAGGTTCCATTGACTTGGGACTGTTCTATCCCTTCAGCACAAAGAGAGAAAATCCCGCCAATAACCCTCCTCACACCAACGTTTTCGGCCGCCTCGACAGTGCCATCGTACGCCGTGGTACTGTTGCTGGCGCCGGTGGCGTGGAGGATGATGATGGCGACGCGTTTTGCCATTCAAATGTGCCCTTCTCTGGACGTCTTCCTTACTCAAAGACTCCCAACAACGTGTTAGTTGGTTTCGCAGATGCTGGGTATCTCTCTGACCCGCATCGTGCTCGTTCCCAAACTGGTTATGTTTTTACCATGGGAAATACAGCGATATCCTGGAGATCAGCCAAGCAAACTTTGGTTGGTACTTCATCGAATCACGCAGAGATCATTGCCCTCCATGAGGCTGTTAGAGAATGTGTCTGGCTAAGGTCAGTTATTTACCACATTCGTGATTCGTGATTCGTGTGGACTAGGTTCTACCACCGATAAACCTACATGTATCTATGAAGATAATGCTGCCTGCATTGAGCAGATGAAGTTGGATTTTATCAAAGGTGATAACACTAAGCATATATTGCCCAAGTTCTTTTACAATGTACAACAACAGAAATTCCTGAACATCCAAGTTAATCAAGTGAGTTCAGACGTAAATATTGCAGATTTGTTTACCAAGTCTTTGGGAAAATCTATGCATGTGAAACATGTGAAGAGCCTAGGCATGCGCCATATATCAGAGCTCTAAGTTTGTTAGACATGAGGGGGAGTCTACATCACATGTTATTCACAAGTGTAGTGTTGGTGTGTTGTGCTCTTTTCCCTTCGTCCATGCATTTTATTTTTACCCAAGAGGTTTTTGTTTTGCTGGCAAGGTTTTAGTGAGGCAACATGGTAAGCACCATGAAGACATTAGGCGCTCGACACAAGGGGGAGTGTTGTAGGAAGGTTATTTCCGTTACTTCCTGGATGTGTCTTGACCTAATTAGACTAGTATAGTTGATTCTGTAATAGATAAGGAATCCATGATTTATCGGGATATTTGATGTAATGCCTATATAAAGGCCTCTTTATCAATCAATAACACACAGTTCTCTCTATTATCTTTTCTCCTTGAACAATCTCTCATTTATTTTCAATTCTATCACGTTTGTTTTTGTACTCTCAAAGAGGATAACTCGAATTTAAAATTTAAAAAATGATGAGTGGACATGAGGGCCCCGCTTTTTAGTCCAAAATTCCATTTTACCTCTAGATAATCAATAACTGAAAAGGGAGGCCCTTAGATCATATGTAGTTGTTCGGTAGAGCCCTATATGTTGTTATATAGTTATATAACAAGTTATATAGTTATATATATTGCTATATATATATATTGAACTTTACTGCAATAGAGTAATTATAGAGAGTTTAGATTTAACTCTAGTTATAATAGTTAAAGAGAATAATTATATATAGGCTATATTAATCTTAATTTTGTTACGAATCTCAACTTACCACGCAACAATTATATATAACATGGAGTAAACTAAACTGCAACCGGTCCAGATTATTGTAACAATTATTGACTGATTTGATTTTAGGTTATGTACATAATGAGGAACATATTAATAATGAGACTATTACAACGAGTCTTAGAGCAACAAATTGCTCACACTCATTTTAAAGTCGATATTTGCATTGTTGGTGCCACAAAATCTCCGACCTTACATAAGACATAAAAACGAACTGACATGACAATGTATCAAGACAGTAAGATAATTGTAGTACCCTGTTATCTTGCAAGATGCCAACTACAACTCTAAAAAAAATTAAGCATTAACCTAAACAAAACTAAAGCAAGAAAAACTACAGGATGTACAAGGCATAACTTGACAACCAATGTGCAGAGACAGTACATCATTGTTATCGATCAACAATAACTATATATCAAATAAATTTCAAAGTAAAATAACTACAGTATATATAGATTTCAAAATAAATATAATCAAATAGTTAATGAGTATACAAAAAAAAATTCAACGTTGTAACGTTTGAAAAAAGAAAATTGATGGCCAAAGTTTAAGCTTCTCCAACTTTGGAATTTAATATTTAGTTAAATTTAACTAAAATATATATTGTTGTAATTTCATCAAAAATATATAGCTTCAACAAGCAGCTATATATTTGATGAAATTACACAGCTATATATTTGATGGGGAGTTCAAATTAAAATTCAACTCCAATGAACTAGTTGTAATCAAGCTAGATAAGATAATTAAAGTATAACATATTACTAGTAAATCAGGAAACTAGAATCCTATTCTAAACCTAAATTTCGGTTCCGCCATTGCAAAGATATGTATGCTCATCCACAAACAAGTTGTACGATGCTGGAAAATCTACTATGAAACCATCTTTAGATGGCGAGAAAATCTCTTCACCGGTCAGTATATATTGTAGAGGTGTCCATAGTGATGAAGCTCAAGTTCAAATAATAAAACGAGAACTCTAAAACCTTAGGAAGTGTTGATAAAGGCCGAACACATTTGAAGGTGTTGTAAATTTGTCTCGGACCGGTAACATCATCGTGCAATACACATTCGAAAGAGGGAAAAGCTCTGAACGTTATAGAAGCAGGGAGGCGGAGGGAGGCGGAGGACAAATTCAGCACCAAATTGGAGTTCCATTGTCGGTCCAACAACAGCAGGAACTAACAGGAAGTAGAGGTCAAAACTAGACTCTTATCTCCGTGGAGTTGATGGAAAGCACGTTGTAGTTGTTGACAAAGTAGTTTAGTACGACTTCTCTCATAGGTGCGTACAGTTTATTGATAAACAAGTTGTATGGTGCTTCGAAATCAACAATGAAACCACTCCTTGAAGGTGAGAAAATCTTATCCATAATGCAGTGCCTACCATGTTGATATTACTCAAGTTTAAAATAATAAAACAAGAATTTTGAACGCTTACGATAACTTAACATTGTGGTAGATTGCATCCGGCGGCTAGGACCAGGAGATGCCTTTTTCTTTATAGAGGAAATCAGACGGGTAAGCAATATGAATTTTTTTTCTTTTCCATTGGCAGTTGTTGCAGCATGCACAAATGATGTCCTACTGCGAGTCATAATACTTTGTTCATGGCGTGTAGACCTTCGACGTAGTATCCGTCACTAAACGAGATTGTTTGGCTCGCCGCGAAGTTGTTGGAAACACCTTGCTCGTATTGCCTCTTATTCGAGTTTCGATCTAGTATCGATATAGGCTAGCATGTTAGTCCTAAGGAGTAAAATATCGGATATCGAGAAAATATAGATGTTTCAAAATACGGATATTTCGACGGAAATATTGATAAAATATCAATCTATTAATTTGTCAAAAATGATGGAAACTATGAGAAATACATGCAAATTTGTATTGAAACTTTCTAAGGTTGTTTGTTTTATGCTATGATATCGATCATATGTGAGATGAAAATATTGATAAACTCAAATAAATATCAATTTATTGAAATGTTATATGAATTACTACGTGAATAGAGCTGATATTTATTGAAATATGATTTAATATATATAATTTATTCTTGAAACCTAAAAGGAGGTTAGACCATCACACCCTTTAACATTATTTGTACATAATATATCACAAAAACAACTATATTAAGTTTTTAAAACCATACATAAGACCGATGAGGTTCGAAATTTGCGCTGCCTTATTCATCGTCTTGTGTACAGTCATAGGTGAACTGCGGAGAATATTCGTTGAATGATTGCTCTCCTCTAAAATTATGTATATATTGACTTACATACCAACCATATTGGTCAAGTGGTGATCTTTGAAGATTCTAGGATTCATAGTAAGGACCACGCGTTGCTCCATGATTATTAATATCTGAGTTAGTTTGTGTCTATGACCATGAGTTATCACTGGATAGCATACCATAAGGCTAATAATATGATGGATACGGTATTGTAAAGTTCTGTGGAAATATCGGAAGGTAGGTTTGAAATTTTAAGGTAGGTTAGAAATTAAAATTAGGTTTTGAAAATTAGGTAGGTTATTAGTTCTTGAAAGGTAGGTTAGTCAATTTCGGAAATATCAAAAATTTCGTGGAAATATCAGAAATATCGGCGAAATATTGGAAATATCGTAAAATATCAGGAAAGTTCGACGAGAAAATGGCATAAGTGAATCGATATATCAATGGGGTGGAAAAACGATAATATCGCCGAAATATCAGTGATAATATCGATTTTACATTCCTTCGTTAGTCCCACAACATTGCCATCATATGCCTTGGACAACAAAAGAAGAAAAGAAAAGGTTAAAAGAGAAAATGCTCATTAGCTCAGATTTTGAATGCTCTTTGTTGAATGCTCATGTTGACCCTTTTTTGGTAAGGAGTATACCTAAAAACGTTCATATAATTAAATTAGTTTCAAAATTTGGTTGGAGAATGCAAAAATCTATATGAGGTTCCTATTACAATCAGTGCACACAGTGCTTCTTAAAATTAAGTCTCCCATTTATTTTCAATTCTATCACGTTTGTTTTTGTACTCTCAAAGAGCATAACTCGAATTTTCAAATTTTAAGTGGACATGAGATTCCCGCTTTTTAGTCTAAAATTCTATTTTACCTCTAGAGGGTCAATGACTGAAAAGCGAGGCCCTTATATCATATGTTGTTGTTCAGAAGAGCCCTATATATTATTATATAGTTATATATATTGTTATATAGTTACATATATTGCTATATATATATATATATATATATATATATATATATATATATATATATATATTGAACTTTACTGCAATAGAGTAATTATAGAGAAGTTAGATTTAACTCTAGCTACAATAGTTAAAAGAGAATAATTATATATAGGCTATATTAATCTTAATTTTCTAACGAATTTCAACCTGCCATGCTTAAATGTGTTAGAATATTTACTTGTCAACATAACTACTAAAGAACTTCAATAACATTAGTAGACATACAGTGATTTTATTGAATAAAAAGTACCAAACATTGAAAAAGATAATTTTCGGTTCTAATATGACAACATAGTAGTAATAGGTACTTCATAAAAAAATTGACATGAACCGCCTTCATTTCGACACTGGTCAACTCAGTCAACTATATGTGTCTTTTTACCTCTCTAAGAGCAGCCGCATCACGCGGTGATAATTTAGGTAGATTTTTACATGGTCGATAAAACTCACTGTTGTGAGCACGCATTAATTTTGGAAAATTTTTTCAATCAGCGGAGTTATTTACTTTGATTTTCATAAGATTTCTTAGTTTTTTAGAAATAAAATAAAGACATGTGGCGCGTCTTTGGCCGCACAACCTTCCACCTTATAAAAATTATACTTTTTCAAATCAAATACTATATTTTTTAACTTCAAAATTGCTCTATAAATAGTTTCGGACCACAAAAAATTCGCAAAAAATTGTCACGGACTATTTGCGACAGGTAGTTTAGTACCAGGTTCTTAAATTATAGACTTTTGCCCGGCAAGAAAAAATTGAGAAAATTTTACGAGGTTTTTAAACAATCATCGGATATTTTGAAAATAATTCGAATGTCTGAAAAAATGTACCGAGAAATCTCACACACTATCAAATTATGTCCTTTATTATGATGTCGATCGATTATATATTTATTATGATACCTGAGATTTTTCATCTCAAATTCTGAAACAATTAAGAACTAATCAATCGACATTCTTAAATGTTGAGTTTGTAATTTAATAAACCGATATTAAACTACATATTACCACAAACGCAGAATTACTCACGGAATATTTTTCCGATGCTCGATTTTGATTTTACAATTTAACAGAGTTTTTATAAGTTTTAAATCAATTTTCAAATTTTTTATTTAAATTACTTTTACGCTTTAAATTCTGAGCCATTAGATTTTCACCGACTTTCCTGAGCCCGGTGTTTTTCCCCTTTAAAAGCCAGAAGCCACCTGGCACTTTTCATTCTCACTTCTTCCTCCGCACAGCCGCCGTCCGAGCCCCTCTTTCGTTCTCGCGCTCTCTCTCTCTCTCTCTCCACCGAAACCAGGCGGAGCTTCTCCTCCGCACGGCGCCGCCGTCCGAGCCTACACGTGGTAAGCTTAAGGATTTCCTTCAAAAGCCCAGTTCGATTCCCCTTTGATTTCAAAGAATCGGACTTCTTTCTCCGTGTACCTAGTTTTAGTTTTACTGTAAGAGAAGTACGTGTAGTAGAGAGAGATTGAAGGAAAACCCCACGTGACTGACGTCTGGAGTTTCTGCCGTTTCCCAAAATGTTAAAAACAAGCGCTCTCTAAATAAAAACATAAATTAGGAATGACTGGTTTTCTAATAGTTGCCTTTTACTAGTCTGTCCTCAGAGTCTCAGAGAAGAGAAAACACTGGATCTTTGTCTTCCCAACAACAACACAAACCTCTCCTCTGTCTCTCAGGTCAGCCACCCTTTTTTGTTTTTCACATTTTTATGATTCGATTTGGATTTTATTTGCTTTTATTTCTTATGGTTATTCGATACCGATGCATAACTCCCTGAGATTGGGATGGGTAAATTGGTTTAACGGGTATTTCTTCTTAGCTTATGGACATTGATGAGAGATCATCTAGACCTGTATTGGGTCTGTGGTGGATGTGATTCTTGATTGGCTTTCATATGCAATTTGTGGATTCTTCTGTTATTCGGTTTTTGTGCTTGAGCATATTGATTTCTAAAACAAAAAATTAGTTTTGGATAGGAAACAGACTTAAAAGATGGTTTGCTTGTGAGATTTTCCATTTTTTGGTTTGTGTTTTTGTTTTTGTTGTCATTACATGGTCATTTGGATGCCTGAGAATCATCTGAAGCAACAGCTGGGTTTGGTTAGTGGCAATAGGCTGTTTTGTCTGATGATTGTTAGTTTAAAGTTGCGGGGATCAAATATTTAACTGCAAGTTTCTGGTCGGGGTTCATGTTATATGATCCCTTGGTGGTCTCTAACTTCTGATTTATAAGCTAGAGTGAAGATGTTGGTTTAAAGATTTGAGTCTTGCTTCTTCTGATGAAATGATGGTGACTATAAGCCTATGACTAGTGATTTTTTGCTTACTATGCGCTGTACTTCTAGGAAAAGTAAAAAAAAAAAAAAAAGGTGATTATAGATCCCCTGAATGAATTGAACTGGTGTAGATGATTTATTCAATTGGTTAGTGTCTTTTTCTTAGAGAAACAAGTTAGTTCTTGTTGATGTTTACCCCTCTTTCTTGTTTAGTTTCTTCAAGTATTTGTCGCTGAGGTGCTAGATTTTTTTAATTGAGCTGTAAGCATGGTCAGACGTTCTGATGATTCCATGGGAAGTATCCCCCACCTCCTTTTCAATAAAAATCAAAGAAAATTGAATTAATGGTGGAATTTATTTGTATCAAAAAATTTCTAACTAAGAAAATTCAGATGTGCAGAATACCCAAATTATTTGATCGCTTAGGAATCTATTAGTAAGACGTTGGGGTACTGAATATTCTCAATGGAAGCACAGAGCTTAAAAGAGGACAATCCTGAATTGCAGAGCTCGGAAGAAGACCCAAAATTAAAGGGATTGAAAGAAGAGGACATTAAATCACAGAGTTTGAAAGAAGATGGTTCTAAATCACAAGAAGACCCTAAGTCACAGAGATCGAACGAAGGAGAGTATAAATCACAGAAATTGGATGAAAAGGAATGTAAGTTGCACAGCTCAGTAGAAGAGCTTAAGTTAAACAGTTTGGAAGAAGAGCGTAAATCGCAGAGTTTGCAAGAAGAAGAGCCTAAATCACAGAGCTTGAAAGAAGAAGGACGAGATTGCTTGGGACACCCTAGATTCAACGAAAATGCATTGCAATTCCTGGATTCAATGGATGGGTATTTAACCCTATTGGATTCGTTGTCATGGACACTCCGGCAGGTATAAATTCACCAAGATTTATAGATATTTTCAGTGCATTTCTTCAATTATAATGTTAGAGTAACATGAATGTGGGGATCTCACTCCTAACACAAACAGGGATGGCTGCAACTAGCGAGTGCGCGACATTCAATGGGTGGGTCGCGAGTGAGTAGTGCTGTGTTGGATATGAAGCCCCATTCTGCTGCTACTTTTTTGCAAGTCAGTAAACAATCCAATCCTGAAGCAGGGTTAGGGGAAATTCATCAATTTACATTGCTGAAATGGACCTCCTCGGAGAATGGAAATGGATCTCCACGTAAAGATGAGAGTCCGCAGCTAAGACAACGAAAGGACAAGGATGGAGATCCAGCTCCGGTTGCAGCTGAAGATGATTATCAACATCAACTTCAGAAGGAGCGGTTTAAATCCCTTTCAGTGTTTGGTGCTTTGGTTTCCCCCAAGCTACGAGCAGCTCAGCTCTCATTCGAGACTGCACTCGAAGCACTTGTTGAGATTGCTAACATGCGATCTTTGATGCTTTCCAATTTTCATGCAGTCAGAAAAGAAATGGAATCAGCAAATGGCAAACAATGAATGTTATTGCCATGGCATGATGGATGCATCTATAGCCAGAGGTACCTGAGCACCACCTCGTTAATTCGTCTTGTCCACTTTTATTGCAATTTAGCTGATTTCAAAGTTTACTACAGTTCATGTCTGTAGGATTTATAGTAGATAACTAAGAGTAGTTGCTCCGAGTTGAACTAGATGGTTGACGTGATGACACTGTTAGCTTTCCTTTTGCCTTCCTTGAACACTGCTACATAATGTTGTGATTATTTAAGATAATTTACAAATTAAAGAATAATGTTCTTGATACTGTACAACTCTTTGGGCTCATTGTCATCGAGTAAAATAAAATAATGAGGTATCCAGTGGTCATTATCATCATCAATGTGCATTACATCTCCCACTATGTTGATCAAGAGTTTCAAGCTGGGAAGTGACGATGCAAATCAGAAACCAGCAATTTCCGAGGGTCTTTCCTGTCTGGTCTCTGTAGCTTTGGTCCTTTCTCCATGTACGACAATGGTTACTTCAAATCGATTCAGAAGGGAAAATAAGTAAACTGAAAATAACAAATACAAAACAATCACTACGTTAACAGTTCAGGAGTTTAACATGCTTTACCAACACAAATAAACGATGTATGATAGCATTGATTTAAACTCATGTTTTGCCTTCCCAATTTGTTGTTGACGCTCATGCGAATGATATATCGATCAAAGTGTGATGTGTGGTTATATAATGAAGTACTCAAGTAGTTGCTATCCATGAGCAACATCATATTATACCATTGCAAGAGCCATCTATCAACAATATTGATTCATTGTCATATTGTTTGATTTCAGATATTGGACTATACTAAATTATTACAGAGTTATCTTACGATAACAGTTAATTGCAACTATAGATTCATAATTCCTACCATTAATATAGTTTAACTATACTTCCATGGCTTATTAAATGAGATAAAGATTGAATCGTCTTCGTCAGCTGATTAATCTTGATCAAGAGCAAGTTATTGAAACTAAGCTGGCCGGTTGGTAATTTTTTGGATTGGTTAAGTGTACAACAAATGTTCATTTTGTATATCTTGGGCATATTAGTGAACTCTTTGATCAAATTTGTTTCGTGGAAATGTACTGTGGACTTTGTTGAGATTTCGATCATAAAAATATGTAATCTTTTTTTTTTTTTTTTATAGATGTTAAAGCATCAGTTTTCATTCATCACTTGTCATGTTAAATATAGGATTAATTTCATTTTACTATTCTGATATATAGGTCATTTATCAGTTTCGTCTATATTTTTATATTTTAATCATGTGTGTCCTTGTATTCTCGAAATCTATTAAACTTGGGCAAAAAATCAAATTCCCTCCAGGATGACGTCATGATTTGACGTTGAAGAAATAAAGAACATATCTTATAACAACGTTATTGGGTCCTTAGAGGCTTAGAATCGGAATGGTGGGGTCTCCTTCTCTCCTTCACATTAGATTATGACATCATTATCGGAGAAAACTTGAATTTTTGTCCAAATTTGATAAATTTTGAAAATACGAAGGTACATGTGATTAAAATGAAAAAAAATAGACGAAAATGATAACTAACACGAAGTTTAGGGTAGTAAACTGAAATTAATCTTTAAATATAACACACAAAACACAAAACGCTTCAAACTTGTTAATTAACATCCTATCGATCTTAACAACTAATTAACATCCTATCAACTGCAATCCATCAATCACTTTTTTCTTACTTTGGAAGTGTGATTGAATATCAGTAACATCGTTTGCCAAACTTGTAAAGTTAAATATATCACTAAACACACAAAAGGCTACAAACTTGTACACATCTTAACTTAACGACTAATTATCATCCTACGAACTGCAATTCATCAATCAGTTTTTTCTTACTTTGGAATTGTAACTGAACTAGAAGTAACATCGTTTGCTTAACTTGAAGATACTGAAATTTTAAAGAAACAAGGTTGAATAGAAAAGAGTTGAAACAGCATCGATCATTGTTTGGAGTTACACTCGTCCCATCACTTGGGCGCTGGTGCTGGGATAGGACTTGCAACCAAATGATGATTTGGCATCGGTAGGGTGACCTTGACGTGAAGCTTTTGCCCCGCTTGGCAGTGGCCGGGTTCCTTGAGAGTCATAGCATACCACTCTGGTTCAAAATTCCTACCACCGATAAAATAATAGTCACCGGGTTTCTTGAGATTGATTGCATCAGATCCGGTATCGTAGAAGGCGATAGGCGACTTAGTATTGCACGATTGGTAATCTTTCCGATCGACTTGCATCAAATTCTGGAACATCTTATCGTAGGTAAACATTAGAGTATCTCCCACATGAAAGTCTTTTGTGGAACTCCACTTATCGTAGTCAGGAATGATACTCCACCCACTGGAGTCACCAACATGGTGAACAACCCCAGCTCTGTATACAGCCCCGGATGTAGTTAAACCGGAACAAGTGCCCAGAAAAGCCACTGCAACACAGAAAACCAGGACTTTATTTCTAAAAGCCATTACGAAACGAACAGTGGTTAGAAGAAGAAAAAGGGGTGAGCAGGAGATCACAAAGATCAATTGATCAAAGAGAAAGATGTGGGACTGATGATCGATGTAAATGATCCAAACCCTCGCATCTATATATAGGTGTCTTCTTAGCCAAGTTGGGGACTGAAAAGGTTTCCAGTTCTCTATTGGATGTTAGATAAATTAAGACTTCTCCTGGAAGGACTTGTAAAACCAAATGGAGAAAGGATTACATACGAAAAGAAAGAAAGCTGAAACTAAAGTTGCAACTGCAAGCCCTACTTGGATTAGGAGTATGTTGAAGTTCTCAAACACGTGAACGAAGAACCATAGGACGTTGGATTAGGATTGCATTATCTATGTCCCTCGTCTAATATCTACAAATTCATTAGGAATTCTTGCTTAACGCAGCCTTCGGTGTAGCTCTAAACCCTAATTAACCAAACAGGCAGATAATGATCGATAGTTTGGTTTGGCTCAATTTTTGTGTTTAAGAAACGCAATGTGCTTCCAATACTGCAAAGCAGTTCTGTTTGTACGTTAGTTGCTATCAAAGTCATAGTACCCTAAACATAAGCCTGTCTGGCGGTGTACATTTTTAAGTTCTTCAACACATAGAACCCAGAATTGAGAAATGAATATATAAAGTTCATTTGGTACAAATTTTAATAGTTTTGCTATAGAAGGGATTGTGATATATGTATAGTTCAGAGAAAAAAAAAAAAAGTACGTAGTTCTGTTGGTGTCCTCATCTTTGTCATCTATTCGGAAACACGACATCCTTGATTCTCCAGGATGATACAGTAATTATGTGTGATCGAGGTAAAACTTGAGCGTAGATGCCAACCATGGCTTGGAAGTAATTAAGTCAAGTGACTCGATGACTGAACCTAGCCAGTATAGATCTCTAGACGCTCTGATGAATTATGTGGATCATGAACTGGTTCATAGATATAAGTAAAATTGTCGATGATTGATGTACATACAAGAGTTGGTTTTGAAATCTTTTACTTTATAACAAACAACATGCCTGCCAAACCTGCACAATATCAACGCCGACCAATGTAATAGGAAGATAAGCGTAAGAGAATAAAGCTGTGGAGTTTTACAATGTTAATAATCACATACAAAACTAAGATCCGCGCTAGTCAGGCTGCCGTAGGAGACCCCATGCATCGCCCAAAAATGGAAGAAAGAGCCCACCTTTGAGGTGTCTTTGGTTCTTGCTTCGAATTAGGCGTAGATGGACTCGATGGAGAACCTAAATCAACGTCCCTTTTGTCTTGGAATCTTCTATCGTCGCCGTTGCTTTTGTCATCGGAAAAGATGGCCTTAGCTTGGCCGTTCTTTTGTTCTACTATTTGAAGCCTATCTTCCCAAATGCGGCCAGAAGAGCCTTGCCTCCTAAAGGACATGGATGATCTTCGCAATGATGCACTCATGATTCATGAAACTTTTTTCGGATCCTCACTCACCTAAAGGATGAATATGTTAAAATCCTTTCAGCCTCAACAAACAGAACCCTTTTGTTTTGAGGTTACTTCTGCCTTTTGTTTATGGAGCTAGCTGAGAATTAAAATTAGTAACAGTTAAATTTAGGCATTCCTTAGCATAAAAATAGTAACAATCTGAGAGTAATATAAATGTTTTTCCTAGAGCTTTGGATCCTTTCGTTTTGGATGGTTCTGAAACTAATTTCCCATAAGTTTCGGAGGTCAGGCTTGTATTAATATATCTATGAAATTCTCTTCGAAATTCGAAAAGAAGTCATCTTGCAACTATATTGGTGTATCATTATGATCAAGCACCGCTATATATGATGGATTTTATTGAGCTCAAGGCCTGCTCAAAAGTAAACTTTTTCTGGGGACAAGCTATGCTTCGCTGTAGTAGTTTTTTGTGTCAATGGGATGGGTACTATGAGGAACAAGCTAGATCGAGCTTTTTTTTTGGGTCCGAGAACTAGATGGAGCTTGAGCGAGGCTCATTGGGGCTCAAGCTCAACGTATCAGATGAATCTTAAGATGTAATCAAAGATGTACGAAACCAGGGAACTCTCATTAGCAATTATTATCCCTACTTGATCACAACAACAAGATTGATTCCAAAAAAATAAAAATAAATGGCAAAATAGCTAAAATGCAACCTGAACTTGGGTTAAATTATTAAAAATTACCAATTTACACCTCCTCCGTCAAATCTAACGGTTTACATCCAACTAAGAGTCACATGCCTAGCACATGAGGGGTATTTTCGTTATTTTATATTTATTTCGTTTTATAAATAAATTACACACAGAATTTATTTTTTGTACAATTATGTCTACTTACTCATAATAGTATTTTCTTCTTCTTCTTTTTTTTCCTTCTTTTTTTTTTCTTCAAAATAATGCATACCTCACGTGATATAATTTGTCAATAAGAAAAATTATGTGGATAACTAAAATTGAATTGTCTAACCACTATTTTAATTAATAAGAAACATGATATAATTTGTCTAAGACTAATTAAAGAACTCAAATATCTCAACAAAAGTAGTTTTTAGGTCACAAATACAATAATATAATTGTAGAAAATATTGTACAAAAATAAATTTCTTGTGTATTTTTATTCATAAAATAAAATAAATATAAAATAACGAAAATACCCCTCATGTGCAAGGTATTTGACTCTTAATTAGATGAAAACCGTTAGATTTGACGGATGAGATACAAATCGTCAGTTTTTGACAAGTTGAGAAGGCAAAATTTCGTAATTACAAGTTCGGAATGCAAATTGACAATTTGAGCCAAGTTTAAGGTACATTTTGGCTATTATGCCAAAATAAATGGAATAGTAACAAACAACAACCATTCAGGAACATATCGTTAAACAATATTAAAAAAAGAAAGAAAAAACAGTTAAACAATATTGTAAGGTAAAGTTTTGGATCAAAAGCTAGCTTCCACATATTTTTTCCATGTAAATATAGAAGTAGGAATTAGGGAGAGAAAATGTCCGACAGAGATTAAATTTCCAACCACGAACCTAGCAACGGTGTACACCATGTCTGCTAGTAGAAATACAAAGAAAATATATATGTGACTGAATATGAAAGAAAGATATCGAGTATTGGATGAATGAAAAATATTGTAGACGACCTCACCCTATTTAATATTTACAGAGATTCGTTTAGATACTGGGGTATGGAAAAGCAATGCAATTTCTTTTGCAGATTAGAGAAGTAGATTTTTTTCAAAAAGAATATGTTTTACAAAGTTGACTTCAAACTTTCAAATTCCTACTTTGTGACGACCATGTGAAAGATAATTTTGACCTGTTGTGTGCGTGCAGTGGGTTCGTTAGAAAATTTCAAAGCTTCAGTTTTTGTCGAAAACAGAATCCGGCCAAAACACCCGTTTACATTCACGGGCTTTAGTTGAAATTAGGAGATGAGCCACATATTCATAGAAAGATCTCCGAGTCTAGTTTATGGAGGTTTTAACCAAACTGGATCCGGAGGTTTGACACGTTCCCAGTTCCTATTAAAACAAAAAGTTGTCTCAAGAATTCGGAATTTATACAGTTGCAGTCGGAAAAAGGCCAATCAGGGAGCACTTCCGGCCATCATAGGCATCATGCCACGTATGAATTATGTGTCTTGTCGTGTCAGCTACAACTTCCATCTAGGTACGAATCTCATTCCGTGATGTAGGATGGATGGCAGCCAACATTGAAGATCAGATTGACCGTTGTAAGTCAAAGCCCGCTCGCCAGAGACGTCCGTCCGCCAAGGGTGGTTCATCCGCCAGGCTACATCCGCCAGAAGTCATCCGCCAGAGCATATCCGCCAGACGACATCCGCCAGACGTCGTCCGCCAACATTAAAGGAGCCCGGTTTACTACAGTTTTGGCATTCGGCGTCCGAATGACGATTGTGATACCATTCCGGAAAGGGAACGACGCCAGGAATCAAACTCGTAGCTTTTCCACGACGTGTGGGCCTTTTCGGGCTTTCGAGGTCGTTTAGGGACTCAAAACGGCAGTTTAGTATGTTTTGGAGATTTAAGTTTTCTAGTTTGTTTTGGACTTGTTTTGTTTTAATCCCTTGGGCTTTAGGTTTCCTTGTTAGTTGCCCTAGCTAGGGTTTCTTTCAGTATTTAAGCATCCCTTTGGGGATTGCAGACGATAGTTTTTTTCATATTTTATAAAACCCTAAGAGTTTATCTCTTGATTTCTGGTGGATTCCAGACATATCCTATAGAGTACAACGTTGATTGTACTCTCCATCTATTGAGGGTTCGACGTTGATCAACTCTTCCACCCTTCTACTGTGTCATTCCGGCACCGAAAGTCACCGGAAATCGGGAAGGAAGAGATAAAGGTCGCTTCGAACTGCACTTATCTGTTCAATTTTTCCGACAACTTTACAGGGGCCTGATTTTCTCCTCATTTTGAGTTAGCAGACGTACTTCATATTCTAGGAAAGCTTGTAACATCAGCTTTCCATTACCATTGACGGCTTACTCGGATGAGTGACCTGCCAAAGTTATAGAGCCTGAAAACTAGCTGATGGACTGCTAACATGGGGGAGTTTTGCCAACTTTTTCTATTTAATACCCAATGTTTCAGTTGCTTTTCTCTATGCTTTTGTCTTCCATTGCAAAATCTCTATCTTTGTCATTCACAGAGG
The DNA here is from genome assembly GCA_963682095.1 of Potentilla sterilis. Taxonomy (NCBI): domain Eukaryota; kingdom Viridiplantae; phylum Streptophyta; class Magnoliopsida; order Rosales; family Rosaceae; genus Potentilla; species Potentilla sterilis. Next base: position 34,205,278 of record OY821766.1, on the reverse strand, counting down.
ACATTGTACGATTCAAGTGTGGAAAAAGGGAATGCACATTTGTGTTTACGTGAAAGCACTTAGGTTGAAAGGAGTTTTCTGAATTACCACAACATAGAGGGTGTCTTATATAGCCTCTAACCCATGGCTAAATCCTAGTTAGTTTAGAACTAGGAAATAACAAACATGCTGGAACTAGAAGTCCTTATTGAATCATAAATAATTTTCTAAGCCTATGAAGGTAAGTAAAAGTAAACCAAGAATTATAGGAAACTTGAGCTTACTTACGACATTGTTTTCCGATGCGTTTCTCATCTCTCATAAGAAATGCATGGAAAATGAGACGTGCATAATTCTAAATCTGGATTGTGTTTAAGGGAACTACTATAATATAGTCTTCTTTATTTTTGTCTCCACATCTCTTATGATAAGAAAATTTAAATATACGTTATCAACTCGTTTGTTCCTCGAGTTAGCACTTAAGCGTTTTAAGATATGTCAAACATCTCCATCTCGAATTATAGTCTTTAGAAATATCACCCCATCTGATCAAACTCAAATCCAATCACACTTTCACCACAAACCCACACCAATCATGCATAAATGTCAATTTCTCAAGTCATATACCATTATAATGACCGGATATATATGTTAGAGAGGATAGATCTTGCATGTGAGAAATAAAATATAACTTATAAGTGAATCATACTCAATTGTATCGAGATTTTTTGTGATTAAAACCAAACGTCAGATGGTCAAGTTGACACAATATTAATACAATGATGATCAACATGTCACACTTGTCATTGTTTAACATGATATTCCATCATATTAACGTAAATAAGATTCACGAGTATTGCTGCAATCTTAGAGGTGCCTGCATTCAAGTAACTCATTGACCTCTACTATTCCTTCCATCTTATGTGATAAACAAGTTTTAAGTCAACCAAAGTATAAGTGCATTGACCATCACCAAGGAATAAAAGGCCAACTTCTGGTGGCGCTTTGGAGGTGGTAGAGAACTAGTTACACCAATTGATTCTACCTTCAGATTCTCCACTACAAAAGCTAGGGCACTTATATGGTGCCAGATGAAGATCCTTTTTTGAAACAAAACCAAGGGCAACGGACAAGAATTATGTAGGCAAAATGGGATTAATTCTATACCTTGTTTTCCCAATCAAGCTTTAAAGCTAACATGGAGGTACCAAATACGTACTAGACACCTTGATTACAATAAAACCTGTCATCAAGTTATATCAGATGGGAATCTCAGAAGTCAGTTGGAAATTTAGGGATTGTGGAGAATACAATACAAATCACATCTATCGTGGCATGGGTTGGTGATGGATTGTACGAAGGACAAGTTGATTTAAACAGATAGAATGAGTAAAAATATATTCTAATGGAAGCATAAAGACACAGTAGAATGAGTAAAAATATCAGACGAGTATGCACAAATGACAGGGTTATGAACTTATGATGATTTCCAGATTATGCATCAATGCATGTCGCAACTATTTTCAATACTATAGTGTCTGAATATGCAAACTACGATTAATTACTCTCAGTAAAACCTTCTTAACCAGAACGTAATTACTAATTACGATTAGATTTACGGATTCTGCATATTGCAAATTCTATGAAAATCCTTAAATCCTAATGAAGAGCAATACGAAAATGACTAAGGAAGTGTTCACCTTGGTGGGACGAGGTCGGGTAACAAGTGAACAACCTCCAATTTGAGCTAAACCATGAAAAACTAGCACAAGGGCATACAAGGGCATACATCATTGCAATTCTAAGAGAAACTGCGACGTGTGGATGTGGAATCAGAAAACTGGCAAACTACCCACAAGCATCAGAAGTTAATGACTCCATACATGTCATGCATCATCTGCAATAATTAGGGATGGTTAATAATTACACTAAACTCAAAATGAAAATGCAGGAGCCAAGTGTGCATGATCGATGAGTCTAGATCACTCTGCAACCTAGCCTGCAGTTCATCTTCTTCCCCAGAATTTTCAGAATATCAATTTCTTTTATGCTTCCAAACCTTGACCTATTATACAAAGACTTGCACACAATTCATATCAATAGCACATTTCCATTCACAGAAATCAATCACCATCTCCCAGTCCGCAACTCTCATACGTTTCCAATCAACAAGCTGGAAAAATCCAATACTTGACTCGGCCCAGCTAATTTCTATGTAAAAAAACGTAGCGTATATCATACATCAATACAAATTCCGTCCATTAAATCGACAAAAAGAAAAGACTCCAAGTCAATATCTGCGAGCCTCTTCATTCTTATCATGTTGCTCATGCATTCACATCAAAATTCCCCAAAATATATCACTGTCATTATCATTATTCTCAATTCTCATCATTATGAACCACAAATCACTAGCAACAAGATGAAAAATTCGTTTCATATTTATATACACCTACAAAAACTATTACACAGTAATTAACAAAAAGTAGAGGCCACTAAAACTAACACAAAATTTGGTCTACATCACTATCAATCATTAACAGTATTCGTCATCATCATAAGGGCACCATTTTGTTTTTCATGAGCTGCGATGCCAGGCCAACCTCCGGTGACCCGATCGACCCGACCCGGCAGCGATCCGGGTCTTGACGTTCTCAAAGTCCGAAATCGGGCACGGTATGGTGATCCCACCCGGGTGGGCGAACCCGTATTCTTGCTCGGCTTCTTTCAACAGTTGACCGAAGAGTGGGTGGTTGCAGTAAATAACCGGCACCAAAACACGGTGAAAGTCACCGTCTTTTTGGCCGACATATACCGCCAGGTGTCCCTTGGGGACCGTCACTGGCTTGGTTTCCTCAACCGGGTTCTGACCCAGCTGCATATAACCCGACCCGGGTCTGGTGCAACATAGAGACTTGGCTCCGGTCGTTAGCTGGCGGCCCCAGGTGAGTAGCTTCTGGATTGATTTGTACTTGCACGGCGGGGAAGAAGGCGGCGGGGACAGGCGGTTGTACCCGGGTCGGGTCGTGGGTTTTCGGTGGAGCAACCACCGGGTGACCCGGCAGAGCCGCTTTCCGAGCTTGAATCCTCTGATCTTTCTCATATTGAACAAAAGAAAGGAACTTGAGGAAGTGGGTGTTTTGTCTTTTTGAGTTGTGATAATTTTGGGTGAGGAATAATGGGTCTTGCTTAGATTGAAGTAAAGGTTTCAAGAAAAGGGCCACGGTTCTGGTTCGGACATGGCAAGCCGAGAGAGAGTTAAGCAGATTTCAGAGAGAGAAGTGGAGATGTTGGACATGTTCAAGATTTGTAGTACTCAATTGGGATTTCATCAAAGAAAAAAACAGTGAATACTCAATTGGTTGATATTTCCTTTGGTCTTGACTCTTTCACCAGCTCTCTTTGGTTTGGAGGTGGAGGTGGAGGTGGAGTTGGAGGTGAGAGAATGAAAGAATGAAAGAGTGTGAGCTTGTGTTTTATAAGGGGAATGGTTTTAAAAGGTCAAGAGTGGAGGAAAGGGCAGAGAAGGCAGGGCAAGTTGGAAGGAGTCGGCACGCGAAGATGGGAAGAAGAAAATGGTGAAGTTGGGAGTCTAAATAGATGGGGAGGAGTCAAAAGTCAGAATAAAGAAGGGTGGAGATTAGAGGAGAAGGATACCAGGAAAGCTAATCGGAGGTTCTTGATTTCATAGATCGGCTGTGTGGTGGTACAATCCGTATATGCAATGGTAGGGACAACTCTAAGGGGACCTTTTAGTCTTTAAATTTTGGAGTATTGCCTTCACCAAATAATAAAACATTTTGAAGTTCATTTGGTGTGAGTATATGACACAGTCTTGCAATTATTAAGAAGGTGATGTCTTGTTGGTTATGGATTATTATTTCAAATATGAAAAGGGGGGTTACACACTTGGAAATTCATATAGTTCTTACCCAATTTTTGTTGAACATAAATGTCTAAACCAATTGAACATATGCTTGGTGGTGGTTAATTAGTTATATTGATCGTACAATCTATGTCTCTGGTTAATTTTTTATAGTAATTTCATTTAATTTTCTCTTAAATTCACTTGATATGTCTAACATAAGATGATTTGTTTGTTCTCTTACATCACTGTATCAACACATAAGAAAAAACAAAATGGAGCTAATGTAGCTTCATGTTCTTTTAAGGTGACTGAAAAGATGAAAAAAAAAATTAGTGAGATTAACATATATAGGATCCAAATTAAATAATAAAAAAAATCCTCCAGTGATGATTCAAAATAAACTTACTGATGATTGTTCTTATGGTTTATAATTGCTTAGATAAATTTTTCATGTTTCAATTCTTATGTAGTATGTGTCTATGCGAGGTCACGAGAGGGATTGTGTTTATAGTTTGTTATTATTTATGGTTAACAAAATAGTTATCTGGGCCGTACAAACTAATTAATTTTAATTCAATCTAAATTAATTTGATTTTGCTGGTCTACCTTGCATAGAATTCTCCTATCATTTCCAGGATCTGATCGACCAACGAAAACCCTCTTCTAGATCATAACCCGCCCCAAGTCAATGAAAACAAAGAAATCCATATAAACCCTTCCGCATCTTGAAATCATTCAAAGCACATTTGTTGTATTCAAGCAATTAAGGTCGAGGAAGATCTATAGTATAATAGTTAACGTGGCTAGGGCCAAGGGGTTCGTTCTTAATTCTTATACTATTGGAACAACTCGGAGCAAAACCCTAAACGTTGCCGGTATTATACTACGTGTCCACGTAGGTTCGACGAAGGAACTGTACAGTACACGTGTACTGGTGCCTACGGGAAATAGTACCTTCCTCGGAAGACGACAATCTTGATTCTGGAACACGGTTCCCGTACCTTGTGGTACACATCTGACGGTTTCGATTTTAATATTGTCAGGTGAATTAATTTTTTTCTAGCATTAAATAAAGGTCAGAAAGACCACCTCACCTCACCACGTAGAAATATTTTTAGAAATTTTACCAACTGTTGTAGGAGAAATAGATTGATAAATCTCTCTATGTGTTTATTCATTGATAAGGAGGCCTTTATATAGGCATTACATCAAGTATCCCTGGCGAACAGGGATTCCCTATCTAATAGAGTATCTAGACTACAAGTCTTATTAGGACAAGACACACCACGGAAGTTACGGAGTTAACCTTCCTTGAACACTCCCCCTTGTGTCGCGTCCTCAATGGTGCATGAACCGTTGCCTCGTTAAAACCTTTGCCAGCAAACAAAAACCTCTTGGGCAAAAATAAAAGCATGGTCTAAGGAAAAAGAGTACAACGCACCAACTACAAGTATGTGAGACATGCATAACTAGGCTCCCCCTGAAGTCTAGATGAGAACTCCCCCTGATAGTCATTCAGTCTTTGAGTTCGGATAAGCGACACATTCCAATGCGCTTTACATGCTTCATAAATGTAGATTTAGGTAGAGACTTGGTGAACAGATCCGCTGCATTTTCTTCTGAGCTGACTTGCTTCACCTGGATATTCAAAGTCTCTTGCTGCTGCTGATTGTAGAAGAACTTAGGCGAAATGTGTTTAGTATTGTCACCCTTAATGTATCCCAACTTCATCTGCTCAATGCATGCTGCATTATCTTCAAATATGCAAGTTGGTCCCATCGTAGTAGACTCAAGTCCACTAGACTCTCGAATGTGAGATATAACTGAGCGAAGCCAAATACATTCTTTGACTGCTTCATGTAGTGCAATAATCTCAGCATGGTTCGAGGAGGTAGCAACAAGGGTTTGTTTGGTTGATCTCCAAGATATCGCCGTATTCCCAATGGTAAAAACATAACCTGTTTGGGAACGTCCTTTGTGTGGATCTGACAAATATCCAGCATCAGCAAATCCTACCATCACATCATTTGGTGTATCTGAGTAGGAGGGGGTATCGCCAAAGCCGTATCGGGACCACGACTTAGCATCCGCGGGTCCGGATAAGTTGGCGGATATGGCTGCAGGATGGCGGATGGATGAACCAAAGCCAGTCCTGGCGGATATGGCTGGCGGATGGCAATCCGAGCCATGGTTTGTGCTGTTAGATGCAAGAGATCGACTAGGTGTCGAATCCTGATGAGTGTATCGATAGTACAAGCCCATGTCAAGGGTTCCTTTAAGGTATCGGAAGATGTTCTTGATTCCAACCCAATGACGTTGTGTTGGCGCAGAGCTAAATCTAGCTAACAAGTTCACAGAGAAAGCGATGTCTGGTCTAGTACACTGAGCTAAGTATAACAAAGCTCCAATCGCACTAAGATATGGATATTCAGCTCCCAAGATCTCTTCGTCATCTTCTTTCGGACGAAAGGGATCTTTGTTGATATCCAGACTTCTAACGACCATGGGAGTGCCTGTAGGATGCATAACTTTGTCCATGTTAAATCGCCTGAGCATCTTTCGGACATATGCAGACTGGTGTATAAAAATTCCACCACTTCGGTGCTCTAGTTCTAAGCCTAGGCAAAACCGAGTCCTTCCCAGATCTTTCATCTCGAATTCGGATTTCAAATAGCTAGCGGTCTCATTGATCTCATTCAGAGTTCCAATGATGTTCATATCATCGACATAGACGGCTATAATGGCAAATCCTGAACTTGTTCTCTTTATGAACACACAAGGGCACAACTCATCATTCTTGTATCCTTTCCCAATCAAGTAATCACTTAACCGTGTGTACCACATCCTACCAGATTGTCGGAGTCCATATAGAGATCGTCTCAACCTGATAGCAAATGAACTTCGTGGTTTTTGCTCACTTGACTTGGGTAACGAAAGTCCTTCTGGCACTTTCATGTACATCTCCGTATCTAGGTCCCCATAAAGATACGCAGTTACAACATCCATAAGCTGCATATTGAGTCTCTCTGAGACTACCAAACTTATTAAGTATCGGAAGGTAATAGTATCCATGACAGGAGAATACGTCTCCTCATAATCAATTCCAGGGCGTTGAGAAAAACCTTGCGCCACGAGTCGAGCTTTATATCGCTGGACTTCGCCATTCTCATTGCGCTTTCTGACAAAGACCCATTTATGTCCAACAGGCTTCACGTTCGGCGGTGTAGGCACAACCGGTCCGAAAACTTGCCTTTTCTTTAGAGAGTCTAGTTCAGCCTGGATTGCTTCTTCCCACTTCGGCCAATCCGCCCTACGTTGACATTCATCAACAGTGCGGGGTTCCATATCGTCGTCGTCAATGACTTCTTGAGCAACGGCGTAGGCGAATGCATCATCGATATACATGGAATTTCTTTCCATCAGATTGTGCATGCATAAGTAGTTTAGTGAGATTTCCTTGTTCTCCAACATCAACAGTGAGTCTGAGGCGTCCCCCAGATGATTCAGAGTTGATTCTTGGACATAGGTATAGTCGGAGACAATCTCGTGTGACGGCGTCACAGTATCGATGATGAACGGATCGCTTTGTGCCTGGACACATGCCCTCTTTCTAGGTACATTGTCTTTGGAACCGATTGGTCTCCCCCTCTTTCTAGGAGGATCCGAAGTCGACGCCGGCTCTCCACTTGGAGGTGCCGAGCCTAGGCTGCCGATGGCACCTAGGGCTGCGGGTCCGAGACCGGCGGCGCGTGCTCGCGCATGGCGAGGAATGTTAAGCCTTGCAGGTACATTCGCAGCAGGTATGGTTGATCTTGTCACTTTCGCAATATCAGTAAAGGAGTCGGGCATCGTATCCGCCACCTTTTGTAGTTCTAATATGCGTTGTATTTCAGTCTCACACTGAGACGTACGGGGATCATAATGAGACATAGTGGGAGAGAACCACGTCAATTCCTGACGTTCATTTGGGACGGATGCGGCCCCATCTCCCCCTAACGGCGGGAAGGATGTCTCATCAAAGTGACAATCTGCAAATCTTGCAGTAAACAGATCACCTGTCATAGGCTCTATATAGCGGACAATAGTTGGTGCTTCATATCCAACATAAATAGCTGATCGTCGTTGTGGACCCATCTTGGTACGCAGTGGAGGCGTGATAGGCACATATACGGCACAACCAAAAGTACGCAGATGCGAAATATCAGGCTCGTAACCAGTTACCAACTGGTACGCACTAAATGGTTGGCTATCTGTGGGTCGTAGACGAATAAGCATAGCTGCATGTAATATTGCATATCCCCATGCCGAAACTGGCAAGTTTGTGGCCATGACAAGAGACCTAGCTACAAGCTGTAGTCTCTTGATAGCGGCTTCTGCAAGACCGTTCTGAGAATGAACGTGGGGTACGGGATGTTCAACTTCAATCCCAACTGACATGCAATAGTCATCAAAACACTTTGAGGTAAACTCTCCAGCATTATCCAGTCTGATGGACTTAATCGGATTGTCCGGGTGGTGAGCCCGAAGCTTAATAATCTGAGCTAGGAGTTTAGCGAATGCAGCATTCCTCGTGGACAACAACGCTACGTGTGACCAACGCGTTGATGCATCAACCAGAACCATGAAATATCGAAATGGTCCGCATTCTGGTGTTATAGGTCCACAAATATCACCTTGTATTCGTTGTAGAAACGGAATATTCTGTTTATTATCAATAGCAAAAGATGGTCTTGCTTGAAGTTTTGCTAGTGAACAAGCTTTACAAAACGAACGATGAGCATTAGACATCGCTACAGAAGCATGAGAAGCAGGAGGGGGCCGAACCTTTCCTTGGAACCGAGAGGCGGCTATCGACGGCACGGCCGAACCGAGGCCGAGGCGCCCTCTGTGCTTTTGTGATCGGAAAAATGGATGACCGTGGGAGCATTTCAAAATACGGATCATCAGATCACGACCCGGATGACCGAGTCTATCATGCCAAAGCTTATAAGCATCAGAATCACATAATATAACAACATGAGATTCGTTGGCTCGAATGGTTGTGAAATACATGCCATTGCGAACTCGCTTACACTTCTCCACAATGCGAGTGCGCATAGATTGAGTGGAGGTGATCAACAGATATTCAGTTCCATCTTCAACATAAGTGCTGAGGTGATAGTCATTGTCACGCACATCCTTGAAAGCTAGCAAGGTTCTTGGCGCCTTAGGCGCATATAGGGCGTCCTCTACCCGAATCTCAGTGCCATTTGGCAGTAAGAATTGAGCAGTGCCACGACCCTTAATTACGGGTCCAGTTCCTGTCATCGTAGATAACGACGATTCTCTTGGCGTAAAATCCGAAAACAATTGCCGATTTCTCAGAATCGTGTGAGTTGTTGCACAATCCAACAAACACTCAATCTCGCCTTGATACATCTACAAAAGCAATGTAAATTGAATCAATAGTCTACTTTAGACTTTGGCGAACACTTTAAAGTAAGTGTACTGAAACAATATGTCATCACAAAATGAAGTGCATTAAGGCCAATTACATAGCCATGGCAACGACAAAACTTGAGAGAAAGATATAAGCCGCATTTTAATCACCGAGTATCACCATTGATAATCATAGCCTAGTTCAGAGATTGAGACCGGACACCGTCGTAGGTGGCGTGGCCGAGCCAAGACCGAGGCCAAGGCAAAGGCCGGAGCCAAGCCAAAGCCGAAGCTGTGGTAAGGCCAAAGCGACCCAGAGGCCGAGCCGAAGCAAGGCGAGTGGTGAGAGTCGGTCAGGCATTGAGGCAATGCGATGCGACGGTTGAGCTAAATCCGAAGCATGGCGAGTCCGAAGACACTTCGTTGCCGAGCCATTGATGCAAAAGTTGCATTTGTTCGATAGGCTATCGATTGTTGGTTTCAAAAAAAAAAACCGGATTCGGTGTTGAGCCAAGCTGGCGAATGGCCATGGCGAGTGAGGCCTAGCGAGTCGCGGCCAAGCGCTTATGGGCTTTGGCGAGCGAGGCATGGCGGATCGCAGCCAAGTTGGCGGATCGCTGATCGCGGATCTCGGATTAGTTGGCGAATAGCCATGGCGAGCGAGTCCTGGCGGATCGCGACCAAGTTGGCGGATAGCGGATCGCGGATCTCGGATCGCGGATCGTGTATCGCGGCTCGCGGATGGCATATCTCGCATCGCGGATGGCGTATCGCGGATCGCGGATGGCGTATCGCGGATCGCGGATGGCGTATCGCGGATCGCGGATGGCGTATCGCGGATCGCGGATGGCGTATCGCGGATCGCGGATGGCGTATCGCGGATCGCGGATGGCGTATCGCGGATCGCGGATGGCGTATCGCGGATCGCGGATCTCTCCTTTTGTCTTTGTGATTTTTCGGATATGAGTTAACATCACCAGAATTTTGGTGAACTCAAAAATGATTATGCCATTGAGAATTGGACGCATTGAACCAATTTTGCTTTCAGGGATGTAAAAATCTTAAATCATTCGTAGAATAAGATAGATTTTATTGATGACAACTCAAAAATACATCATGGTTGTTCTAAATAGAACGACTTATCGAACAAAGTCGTGATTTATTGACTATTCTGTCAAAATATCAATCAAAATCAAACTTGAACACGTATCTCATGACCTAAGTCAAATACTTATTCATAGTCTGGAGTATCATACTCCTGAGTCCTACGTTTCTTGGTAGGTTGGAAGTCATCGATGGCGAAGTTCGTATCTTCCTCATCGTATACTTCTTCCTTAAAGTCTCCTACATAGTGTGCTTCTTGTTCTATGTATTGTTTGTGTTTCTTGTAAGCGGCTTGAATATCTCTGCTTGCTATGCAATCGCGTTGGAGATGATTCGTAGAACCACATTTGAAGCAAGGAGCCGAAGCATTGTTCGGCGGATGGCCACCACGCCTGGGACCGGAACCAAAACTGTTCCTCCCTCTGGGAGCGGCGGCTCTGCCATTATCCCTTGTCCAAGAAAGCTGTCGGCCACGGCCGACGCCTCTTCTCCCTCCTCGTCCGCCACGTATTGCTCTTGGCGTACGTGGTGGCGGTGCTTGACGTTCATGAGATTGATGCTTCTGCTTAAAAGCTTTTCCACGGGCTTGATGAGATTCCGCAATGAATTTCGGTCCTCGAGGCCTCTTATTGGTGGTAAGAATCAACTCATGGTACCTCTCCTTTCTCTGAAGGACATTCATCAAATCGCTGAAGGTTTTGATAGTGCCTTTCTCGCGGAGATCGCGGTACTGATGCGACAACATGGACGCAGATTCTGGGAACGTCGTGAAAGTCTTCTCCATCATATCATCATCGGTCTTTTCGACCCCACAAAAGCTCAAATCAGATTGCAAGTTTAGCATAGTCTGATGATATTCCTGGACGGAATCAAAATCCAGTAAGCGGATTTGCTCCCAATCAGACATGAGGTCTGGGAGTTGTGCGTCATGCACATTGTCGAAGCGGTCCTTGAGGATATCCCATAGCTCTTTGGGATCAGTTTTCCTCAGGTATTGCTTCTTGAGCGTTGGATGGATATGGCGCCTGAGAAACATCAGGGCTTGTGCTTTCTGTTCAGGAGAAGCGTGTAAGCTTTCATCCTCAGGAGGGTTGATGGTGGCAGTAAATCTTTTACCAATGAAAGTGTTCTCAACATCTGAGACCCACCTCTTGTATTCCTTGCCTTGGACATCCAAGATGTCAAATTCTGGACGCTGAGTGTCAGCCATCTACAGAACACAAACAGGGAGACGTTAGTATGTTTGAATACTAATCAAGTTTGATTGTTCTTTTAGAACAGTGCCAAGATATATCATGGTCACATAAATCGATGCTTAACGTGACTTCAAGTCACAATCGATATCTTCCCTTTGTTTTCTTTCCAAAAAAGAATAATACGTTATGGTTCACAGTGACATCACAGTCACAAGCATAACGGTGGCCGGTAACATCACAGTTACCCCAATAAACGTTGGCACCGGGGTGACTAAATCCCCGTATGCCGTCCCGAGAAGCGATAGAATCGGGATGAAGAAGCAGGGACACGGAAAGGTCCCGGAAGAGAAAACAAAACCCAACTATTGAAATTTTCATAAGCGGGAACGTTTATAAAAATATTTACCTCTTCAAGAGAAGCTTGATCAAACGAAACTTGACTCTTGGGGAAGCTTGTTTTCTTCGATTTTTCTTGATTTCTTCTTAACCACGAATAAGGGTTCGCGGATCGCTTGCTTGGCTTGCGAGCAATTTTGATCGTCTGGCGGATGCGTGCAAAAAGTAGCACGCAAGGGAGAGCTGCTGGCGAGCGGGTTGTCTGCCTAAAGGCAGAGGAGGAGTAGTACTCGAAGGTACAAAGCGGCAGGCGAGCAGCGCAGATGCTGCTGAGAAGAGGCCGACGGTGCCGAAGGGAAGAATCGGCGGCCGACGGTAGGTTAGGGTTTCGAAAAAAATCGGAATTAGGGTTTCTAGGGCTATCAGACGGGAGGCTAGAGCAATGTGCTGATAACGTGTTGTAGGAGAAATAGATTGATAAATCTCTCTATGTGTTTATTCATTGATAAGGAGGCCTTTATATAGGCATTACATCAAGTATCCCTGGCGAACAGGGATTCCCTATCTAATAGAGTATCTAGACTACAAGTCTTATTAGGACAAGACACACCACGGAAGTTACGGAGTTAACCTTCCTTGAACACCAACCATTTTATGAGGAAAAAGAAAAAAAGAAATTAAACTAATTAAAGCAATTTAAGGCCAGATTACTAATCGTAAACGTGCGTGTAATGCTATAAGGAGTTTGGTAGTTCATTTGCATTTATTCATTCGACATGGTTATTGTTGTGAGAGTCTTTTTTGGGAAACACATTTATGTGATTGAAATTTAAATATGCCTAATTTAAAAAAAAAACGTGTTAGGCAAACGCAATGGTCAGCTTGTATGATCGGTATTGATGATTTGATCTAACTCAATCATATATATATTCTTGGATTCCTTGCGGATGTGTCCTCCTTCTCTTTGGTCTAGATAGTTAACATTGTGTATATTCCTTTTCTTAACTAGTTAGAGTTTGGTTCGTTTCTTGGTGCATGTTTGAGTTTTCATCTCTTTGATGCTTGTTTTGTGTTTAGATTTTCAGTCTGAAGCCTTAGATTAATCATTTAATGTATGGTAAAGTCCAGTTTCAACTCTCTTTGTATGTCTTCATGAGTAATGAAGTTCTTGTTCATTAAACAACTTAAAAAGAGAACCGGAGAGATTGTGACATAATTGTTACATATTATATTCACCATGCTTATTTGACATTGCCTATTGAGAAACGTACATTAATATTAGTTTTGGACAAAATTTTTATTTAATTCTTAATTCGCACTCTTTTGTTTTCAGTATATACACACCATGTCTCATGGGAAAATTAATAATATAATTTTTGTCTATTTTAACATAAATTTTTTTATTTATATGACCGATTTACTGTGTATAAATGAATAGTTTTTTGTATATATTTTGTGTGTATATATATGTAGCACTACTCTTACCTCGATCAGTACGTAAGAATTTTTGGTTTTTTCTCTCGAGCTTTTCAATCTCGTAGTCCAAAAACGACGAGCCGAGTTCAAACGAAAATCTAGTAATCAACGCATGGTTCCACTCTGTCTAGTAAAATGACCAAATTCCAATACCAAAAGCACCAAGATTCAACTGTCAAACCGTACGGTCGGTACCGTACAGCGTTTGCCGCTTGCTTAGTCAAATCCATGGCCAAATTTTATCTGACTTCTCCGTAGAAACGGCGGGGCCACCTGGCCACGTGTATGAACCTGGTTGCGTATGCGGCGCGGGTTTTTCTATGATGGAGGGTGTCATTGTCTTTTCATTCTAGGGTTTTGGCCGAGTTAGATATTTTTTGGTCGTTTCTTCTAGAGAATCTAGTTGCAAGTTGTTGTCCAAACAGCTCATGTCTGAATCTCTCTCTCTCTCTCTCTATCGAGAGTTATTAGCACGCCCAAAGTGTTTGAACTTGCATTGCAAAACCATGAGCAAACTCTTCCAGTGAGCAAAAAACGCAGAGAAAACTCGACGACTCCATTGTGATATTCTGGACTGATTGTTATAGTACATAAAAAAGCTATATAAAGAATATAGATAGCTAACAAATGACCTAAACACCCTTTCAGAAAAAAATACCAGAAATATTCTTTAAAGGGTTTTTTACCCAAAACTACAATTTTGAGTACATAATTACCAATAGCAAGGTTCCCTTTTTAAATTACCATTAGCAAGGTTCCATCCAAAACTAACAGAATCAGTTAAGTCTTAAATTACACAATTACCCTCATTAAGCCTAATGCTACTGATCCTCAGAACTCAACCTAATACTACTGACCCTCAGTGAGTCTAATGCTACTGATCCTCAGAACTCAACCTAATACTACTGACCCTCAGTAGCTCCGCCGTCCTAATACTACTGACCCTCAGTAGCTCCGCCGTCTTAATACTACTGACCCTCAGTAGCTCCGCCGTCCTCCGCCGCGCTTCAATACTACTGACCCTCAGTAGCTCCGCCGTCCTCCGCCATACTTCAATAATACTGAACCTCAATATCTCCCACTCAAAACCCTAATTCTCCCAAAAAAATTCCAGATTTCACTCCTTCACAAACTAGCCTCCACCGATCCAATCCTAACCACCAAATCCAAACAACAAACCAAATCCAAACAACAAAATTGAAGTTAGAAATATCATTGCAGATATAAGCTTACTGAATTGTGACTAGGCAGTTCATATCAATACCAGCATCAATTAAAGGGATTCCATGATGAATTAGATAACAAATCAATTCAACAGAATTATTACATACATAATTATACTTGGAAAGATTGAATTGGTTCCAATTCAAAAGGAAATTCAAGAAATTAAACCAAAAACAGTAAAAGCAGACTGATTTGAACAGGCACAGATCAATTGGATAAACATAATTCCATTTAACAAAACCACTAGACAATACAGTACTTAGATCGATAACAGAAAACACCTCCAAAACGTAAAATTCGAAAATTCAAAAACCCCTAACCCTAAATTTTCCCCCAAATCCACACAGATTCACACCCCAAATGGTTCTAAGAGCTCGTGAACTTGGTGACGGCCTTGGTACCCTCACGCCTCCTCGCGCCTGATTCTGCTTCAGCCTCGCGCCTCTCCGCCTCCGGCTTGCCTCTTGCCTCGACCTCCGGCCTGCCTCGCGCCTTCGCTGCCTCCCTCGCTGCCTTGGGCCTCCGGCCTCCAGGCTCCAGCCTCGCGCCTCCGCTGTGGAGCTTCACTACCTCACGCCTCCGCCATCGCGATCGGGAAGGAGAAGAGCAGAGTGCGGTGGCTCCAGATCGGGAAGGAGAAGAGGAGAGGAGCAGATTGGGTCTGTGTTTTTTTTTTTTTTTTTTTTAATATATATAGATGGCATATGTTGTAATTTTTAGATTTTCAGGGTCAATTATGTCATTTAACATTGGACGGATTAAAAGTCTGTTAATGTTAAATCCTGCTAGTGGTATAAAAAAATCAGATCTTGCTATTGGTAATTATGAGTACAAAATTGTAGTTATTGGTAATTATTTATTCTTTAAATATAATCTATATTCTTAACACCAGTTATATGCTCTCACTACATATATATATATATATATATATATATATATATATATATATTTCGTTTACATGTCCACAAGGATTGTTCACGTACAGCAACGAGTTGTTCACGTACGAGTCAAGTAATTAATTAATTAGTCAGGGTTGTTTGAGATTGTTTAATCAATAGCTAAAAGCGCTTCCATATTAATAAAGAAAACTAATTATGAGCTTTATAATTAAGTACTTGAAGGTGGTTAATTTTGAGAAATACTTATCTAAGTACGTACTAATTAATTCTTCATGAAGAGACGTACAGATCCTTTGAAATTTTTGGAAGGCTAGGTTAATTTTGAGGAAACCATCCCAAACTGCAGGCTCTTAGTTCCTCTGATACACCATTCAATTGCATGAATATTACTTGCAATATTTAAAGGACCACAAAGTTTCAAGTGTCATAATCCTTATTTATGGCCACAATTAACATTTCGTGACTGAATATCCTCAATTATAAAGAATAATGTCGTTAGAAATCAAATCTCTCTTTTCTTCCACTTTTTCAAGATGGGACTAAAAGAACAAAATAAAAATGTTATCGTCGTCCACTTTACATATTTTTCCATACTTGTGGGACATTGGAATACAATTTCTTTATCATCTGGCTAGGTACGTAGTGCTAAATCCTTTTCAATTTTTACTGTGTTCCATATACTTTTAATCATCGGGTCCCCTCTATATCTTTGGCAAATCAACGCATCTCACTTGTTACGATCGTCTGACATTTTTGTAGATTAAAGGTGATCAAAGTGATAAGAATACTTATCCTCTCTCGCACGGTAACGCATATCATTTTCAATCCCCATTATATATATATATATATATATATATATATATATATATCGTGTTAATTAGAACAAAGAAGAAGAGTTGCATGTGATTATGGTTGAAGTTAACTAGCTACTTCGCTAAGTTCTCTGTTAAAGATGCTCTACACTTTACATGAAAAACTCTAGGTTGCATGGTAGCTTATTCATATCTGCATGAAGTATTGAAGCCTCGCTCCTAGCCGGCCAAGTTCTATAATAACCATCAGAAAAGAGAGATCATGCACGGAAAGCTCCAAAGCAAACCCTGCCATATTTAGATGATCATGCTACATATATAAACCAGGGCATCAACCCCAGAAGTCGAAAATCTTGTCTGCTAATACCCGAACTCGACGCGACGAACCCCTTGATCTAAGCAGTTTCCTACTTAATTAGATTCTCTCGTTAACAGCCAACAAGAAAACACTCATGTGCAGTTGTGCGTACGTGTTGCTCGCTACTGCAGTTGTTTTGTGGATTAGTACGTAGATGACATTATTGTCTTGAGCTCAATCTATGCAATAATGCAGCAGATCAACTCGACGTAGACCCTAAACTACGGCGTCGTGTTGGGTCTCCGTTCGTACGGACAGTACTAGCTAATTGTATAATCAAGCTGCCGGCCTCGTGATTATGATCGTCACCTATTCATACAAAACCTTAGTTTATTGCTTGCACGCTCAATAAGTAGTCATCAACTAGTTAAATTAATTATGCTTAGAGATATGATTACTTGAATAATATTGGTTGGGGGTGCGATGCTGACTGGCCTGAATGATTAAGACAAAATTGCGTCCGTACTGACCACGGCGGTTTTTGTGTCCATTGCTTCTCTCGGAAGGGCGAGACAATTAGACAGGTCTGTAGCAGATACATGTAAATTGTTCGCAGAAGACAAAGCACAATTTGCAGGGGTTTGTTTGTCTTCGTTAGGCTAGCATAAACAAATCTTTAGCTAAAGAAAGATGCATGATTGATTGAATGGATTTGGCTTAGTTTTTGCCGATTGTTGGTGGATCTTTGAATCTGCGGTGGATGCAAAAACTTTGAAATAACGTCTACCAAAATAGATCACAATCACGTACAATTAGAATAGAGACCGCGATCTTGTACCTTACGGTACAGATTGCCCTCATCATCGAATAAAACAACAGGACGTAGAGTTTGGATTCGTATGTTTGTGCGTTAGAATCAAACTGTTTAAACACTGCAGGTATTTTCCATGTATCAATTAACTCGGATATATATAAGTAAATAAAGATTTAAGTGATGAAACTATAAGAGACCTAAACCCTCGTAGCTACTTGCTAGTATGAACAACTTGGTATTAAAATTTTCCCCATAAAATAGACGCATCAAAACTTGTTTGTTTAGCGTCATTCTATTGGTCCACGGATGGCCTCACTGTGAACTTAACAAATGGTTTTGTTTACCAAAAATAAGCTGTTAATGATTTATCAAATCGTCAAACTCTCAAGAATTGCGACTTATTATTCCGGGCCTCCATCGTATGTGGTCGGCCGGAAAAGACTTTTCAAAGTGTACCGGTATATATATGATCTTATCTAGAAGTGATTATTGAAAATGTTGAAATATTGCTGATCGATGTAGAGTAGGTTCTGATGTTCACTTCAATAACCAAAGTACAACGAATTTCCGATCGTTTGTCAATGAGCCACTAGGCTGAAAGCAAGAGTTTGCTACAAAATTTGTAGAGGAAAATATCATATTTCGTCGAATTAAGTGGCTACTTGTTAGTTAAGAACGCAACGAAGACAAACCTACCAAATCGTTATTTTTCTTTGGTCAACATTCATATAGTAATATCGCGTTGAGAAATGTTTGTCTTGCATGTATGTATGCATACATGACACATCTTATGCTAACACGTATACTATACCGACTAATATGTGATATTAAATATGAAGACAATTTAAATTAATCCAAACATTACAAAACTTGAATGCCCCCATTTCAATTTCAATCTTCCTCCTAATCACTTTCAGAGGGCTAGCTTATGCATCTTGTTTACACTATTGTTAGTTTGGAGGAACATGCATGAACGTGGTTTGATCATTTATATATCTATGATTACGTAATGTTTTTTAGTGATTAGTTAGGACGCATGCATGTGTCATATTTTAACTTATCAATAGAAGCAATTGAAATCTTCGATAATTCAAACTTTATAACAACAATTTTGGTATACCAAAAATAAAAATAATGACACAATCAACAAACTTGGCTAAAAGTATCGAAGTATGTCGATCATGCCCGTGAGGATTGATGTACAGAAAACCACAAAAGAATTGAAACTTCAGTAGATTTGTATAACATGATACCCTCCCTACATTCAAACACAAATTATACACATTCATAGATCTTGATTTGCAGTTTTGAATTAATCGATGGACTTATTGCAATGTCTTCTTTACTAAGTGTGATGCTAGGATTAATCTCTCGCTGGACTATACTAATTAATATCTCTATAAGAAATTCATCAAATTAATTCAGTTCCAACCTAACAACGGCCCATCTTCTGCTAAACCAGCCCAGTGTTAAAAAGATTAGACCCCACGTCATCAAGATTGCTTGGGGCCCTTCTCTCCAGTCAACCACCTCGACGACCCAAATCAACGGCTCACAACTACTGCTCGCACCACATATCAGCCGTCAAATCTCCTCCCCAGAAGGAAATAGAAATCGAGAAAAGCAAAGCAGAATTCAAAACTCTTTGATTTGATCTGAGGAAAATGTGTGTATTTTTTTCAACTGTAAATAACTGAAACAAACAGAGTGGTTCACTCGGATCAAACCAGCAGACAAGTCGAACCGGGTCGATCCAGGATCCGAGAGAGAGATCCAAATGACGGACTCGAGTCTGGAGCTGCAGGAGTCGGGGTGGGAGGAGCTGAGGAGAGAGGCGAGGAAGATCGAGGGAGATCTTGACGTCAAGCTTTCCTCTTACGCCAAGCTCGGAGCTCGCTTCACTCAAGGAGGTGCTTCATTCCTTCTTTCTTTTCTTTTTTCTATGTAAATTGTTGTTTTTTTTTTTAATTGAAGCTATTGATTTGGTTGGTTTGGTGTTTTGGGTTTCTTCAATTTTGGGTTTTGGTGTGTGCATTGCGTTTTGGGTTGGTGTAGGATTGGTGGTTTGTGATGGGTTTGATGCAAATCTGGGTTTAGTGGTGAGTGGGAGGAAATGGGGGTGACCCAGTTGCTAAATCTGTGTTTTAGTGGTGAGTAGGAGGGAATGGGAGTTGCCCAGTTTCATAGTTCTGCAAATTTAGCATCAGAGATTGCAAAGGTGAGGACTTTAGTGACAGACTCTAGTGTTCCTTGTTGGTGAAGTAGAGATCTTATGTCCATTGGTTGTGCTAGTTTAGAGGTTGAGTGTTGTGGTGATTGTTTTTTCGATTCAGTGTAGTTTTGACTCTTTGTTGATTGCATTTTGTTGAGAAGATAGTGGTTTGGGGTTTTTTGTTGTAGTTGCTAATTTTGTTCCTTTTGGGTCTTTGTTAATGATAAAGTTATCATTAGACAAGTAAAGTCTTGAAGCAATTGCCAACTAGAATTAGTTGGTACTAAGAATTGCTATGCTTGTAGGGTAGATTGCAATTTGCATCGATGGCATTGCGTTAAATGCTTTATCTAGTAATCAAATCCATCTTCTAAGGATCTTACTCAAAGCTTCTCTTTACTTGGTAATGATGGAAACAATTTAACTTCTTAGTTATTGATTGATAATAGAGTAATTGCTGCACAATGCAGACTAATACAAAGACCGGGTCGTCCAAAACTCATCAAATTTTCTTATAATGCTAGAACTTTTAGGTTTTTAGCTTAGTGCGGGACTATTAGACACTTTCTAGTTATTTTTTGTCAAACTATATCATTCCTGTGCAATAGAAGATTGGTCTGGACTCCTACCTTTGTCCTAATATAAATTTTTGTAATCAGGTTATGTTGAATCTGGATCACCACCTGTTGGGTCCAGCAGGTCATGGAAGTCTATGGAAATGGAAATCCAGTCTTTGCTTGAAAAGCTATTGGATATAAATGATTCAATGAGCCGATGCGCTGCTTCTGCTACACCAGCTACTTCTGTTACTCAAAAACTAGCAAGGCATAGAGACATACTTCATGAGTTTACCCAGGTTTGCCATTCTTGTACTTTTCTTTTATTTTAAATATTCAAACTTTTTTAATTTTGTTTTGCTCTTCTCTTCTGCATCTTACTTCTAGCTTTACATAAGATTTATTTTTGGTATTAATATGTACATTGAGATAGTAATGTTTGCTTTCCTCAGCGTACGATTAGAAATTTAGGATATACTGTTCATATACCCTATTTACTACATGAATTGAAGAACAGAATGAGGTATATGACCAAATTCACTCTTCTCCTTAAACACAGAAGATAAGGGGAATGAAAAAGTTACTGCTAAATGTCAGCAAAATTGGTTTTGCATATCCTCTCCACCTTGCCTCAGCTTCCTATGTGCTAAATACAAAAAACAACACAACTATCAGAAGTAGATATAGTTTAGTACTTTCCATTCTGCATCCAACCCGTCCTGGTGGCTTGATCTCTCATCATTAGTTTGATTTCTTTATCTGACATGTTGCTTGCTACCACTTTGCACGAGTCACAATTATTTGATATGCAAGTGAAGCTTCCCCCGTTTAATTTGGCTTGGGTCTCGAGCAAGTTTTTAGATACGACTTGTAACAGCTTTCTATGTCCCACTGTCGTTAGAGGAAATGACATGTTGTAGACTTTTTATGAACAAAATGTCTTATTTTTACGACCATAACAGTTATCTTGTGTATATATCAGCAGTCAGGTTCCAATATGGTATTGCTGAATAAGCTGTTGTCATTTTTATACGATTTTCTAAAGCTTGTTACCTATTAGATTGTATTTGCTGCTTAATGTGTTTTACAATTTGAGAAATTACAAGGCCAGTGAATTTTTTTTCACTAAGCAACTGGTCATTTCTTTTAGGAGTTCAGACGTATCAAAGGAAACATAAATTCATTGAGGGAACATGCGGAGCTTCTGACTTCTGTCAGGGATGACATTAGCGAGTACAAGGTGAGCGCGATCCAAACTCGCATAGTTTAGTTTCAATTTTTCTCAGTTCATCTTTATTGATGGAATTTATATTTTTATTCTATATTCTAGCTTGTTTGACCTGTCTTCTTGCAGGCATCTGGGAGTATGTCACCAAGAATGCAAATACTACGGGAGAGAGCTGCTATTCATGGAAGCGTATCTCATGTAAGTTTAGGTGCTATTTGTTAATTATACATTTCAGGTTTTGAACTAGGAGACTTCCCAGTTTGCATTTTTTAAAGAACAATTTCCTTAGTTTTTGTTAATTTAATTTTATTGGCTAATTCGAAGCTTATATAATATTAATATGTGAACACAAGGAGCTTTAATTCCTTCCAAACCTGGCAAGACTGATGCAGTTCTCCGTCCTGACTAGCCAGAGAGTTTATATTTCAAAGGAAATTCTGATTTGCTGCACGTTAAACATATTTGGATGTTGAAGTGTTTAAGGAGCAACTTAAATTTAAATAATCAAAAAATTTCACTTAGGACAGATAGTACAGACTGAGAATAAGATAGGAAAGAAGCCCAAGATGGTTACGTCAGGACCTATTAGAGAAGAAAAAAAAAGAAACGAAAATATGGATAGATGATGTAAGACTACCTATTACTGCTCTCATAGTAGGTACCGCTTACATGCCCAATTGTTTTTCTCCTAGTCGAAATAGTTGGATAGGAACTATGATTAAGTATACTTTTATATAGTTATTATCCATTTGGGTCTGAAAATAAAGTTTTGATACCTACATCTTGGTGTTCTGTTCTTTAATTTTATGGTCCCTATACGTATTTTTCTGCCCACTTTCCCGAATTTTACAAGAGTTGGTTCCTGGTCAGAGTTTCAGGACCTGCAGCTTCAGGATTTAATTTGTTGATTTTTCGCCATTAACATGCAACCTGTGGCACTTTCATATTGATTTTTCACGTCTGAGGAAACCAAAACTTTCCTGGAACTGTGGCCAGCACTTGAGTGTCCAAAGGTTTCTGCTTTACTCCAATCATGTATGAAAGTCAGAAAGAACCACTACTAATACACTTTGATATTTACAAACAGGAAGCACAGCCACTCAATAGAATAGTTATATAAGGACTTCTATGCAGTCTTGCATAATAAAGCACATGGTTTCAGGTCCAAGCAAAGACACATGGTCGAGTAGCCAATTTTTCGGGCTGAAGTTCTAAAATGATATCAAAATTTAAATTTTCTAATCCAGTTTAGGACATTGTGACTTGTTTTCTTATCCACTGTTGTAGATCCTCTAAATAGTGCTCAACAGGGTGGTAGTTATATTAGTGGTCTTACCTTGTCTTTGACTTATGCTGTTTCTTTATCCTGTAGCAAATCCCTGGTCATTTCACTAATTATACACGTATGATTAGAAGGTGTAAAACCATACCCAGGTTATTATATGGCAGAGAAAAGGGTTAGTATTGGCCATAGTGATGCAAATGCTATCTCTTTCTCGACTTTGTTGATGAATATCGGATGCAATGGTTCCAGTGGGCTCAAACCCAGGACTAATGCTGGGAAGTAGTATGGGAATGTCTCATTGACTAGCAAGATGAAGATAGTCCCACATTAGTTCCAGGATCAGTACAAGGGAAATCAGTATTAGGTTCACGGTTAAACCATATCCTTTACTATACTTTGCAAGATGACGTATTGGAAAATAATGTTATAACTTGATCAGATGATACTTAACTCTGCCTGCAACATAGAATGCTTGAAGCTTCTAGTGCTGGTTCAGTACACTGATTTAAATAATATTCCAATTGGTTAAGTATTGCAATCAAAAAATTTCTTTAATTGAAAGTCGGTATAGGTAAACTTTGTAACTTGTTATTCATATGTTCATGTTTTTGCAGATAGATGAGGTGATTAGTCAGGCTCAAACAACAAGGGCTGTCTTGGGCACTCAAAGGGAGATGTTTGGAGATGTTCAAGGAAAAGTGAAGAATCTAAGTGACAAGTTCCCTGTTATTCGTGGCCTACTTGGTATTATGCTATACTAAACAATCTCCTGTTCGGTTTCACTTCTGTTCAACATATTATTCATTTGCTCTCTACTCCTCACAGGTTCAATTAAAAGGAGGCGATCAAGAGACACAATCATTCTGTCTGCAGTCATTGCAGCTTGTACCTTGTTTCTTATCATCTACTGGCTTTCAAAATAGATATATAAATTATATATTGTTACAGAAAATTATAAATGATGGTGTCTCTGTACTCTCTAGGGAATTTTGCTTATGTAATTTCTTGGGACCAATTGAGTTCTCTATTTCAATAGTTTTTGGTACCTACTGGTACCATTCCAATCAATTACTTTTTGGCTTCTAGATATTTTTACCATTTAGTTCTCTGTTTCATTAGTTTTTGGTATTTCTTGGGACCATTTGTGTATCTGTTTCACTAGCCTATTCTCGGTGCCATTCTGATAAATTTCTAGTGGTTTCTACTTTCTATATACAAAACCCGGGGTGAGCGTGGGGTGTTTTTGGAAGTTGATTATGCAAAAGTATGGGTAATCTAGGTGTTGGAAAGGGGTGTAGAGTGCTCTGAATGACTGAATGATTGGCCAGACATGTGTGATCGAGTAATGCAAGCCCTTTTTCTAATATAGATATTAGCTGCCTCTTCCATTATAAGATAGATACTGTATAACCTAGGTTATAAACCTGTGGTATTTCTCCCAAAAATGTTACCGCAGTCGAAAGTTAATCAAATTTATGTTTGAAATGCAGTAGATTTGCTCAAATACGATTTTGATTTGATGTACAATCCTTGATCAATCCATATATTTAAGAAACTTGGCTTTTGAGGAGGAGGCGAGGAAGTTCGGAACTGCACCGGTGTTCAAGAATGAAGGAGGGAAAGGGAGAGATGAGACTCATGAGAGAAAATATCGACTATGGGGCAAAACACAGAGAAATTAGAGAAGATAGGTTATTTGAGTTTTAAGGGAAAATGTCATGGACTTGTTAGAGAAGAAGAATAGAGATGTCGGCCGAGGGAAACATAAAATTTGTGTGATAGGGTGTGAATGTGTCTATACTCTATAGTCATGTCCATCAACAAACTTCCACATCTTTTCTTGGTGTGACAAAGACATGCGATTCCTAGTTTGTAAAGAAAAACCTGGGACAAAATACGCTTTTAATTGATTTAATCTTTTCAGTTGTGGGAGCTTGATTTCATGTTTTTATGGTTGCATATCAAGATACTTCTATGTTATGCTTTTCTCTATGTTGTTTTATTAAAGTTCTTGAAAAGCTATGCTACATTTATGCTATGCTTCAGTAAATATTGAAGGAGAATGATAGGAGCAGCTCCGGTCATAAGAAAGAATGCCAAATTCTTAAATAAAACTACTCCTATCATAAGGTAAAAATCCAATCCCAAGAAAAAAAAAATTACTAGAAAAATTTGGTAAGTCAAATTTGGCCTACAGGTTGATAATTTAATTTCTTTTAACTTTTGCAGATTTGTCCTTGCAACATGCACTATTACCCAATTTATTTTCTTCCGTATCCTTTTTTTACTTAATCTAGCAATCTTTAACTCTCACAACAACACCATGACGAAATGGAAATAATAAAATGATTGTTGTAGGAAGGTTATTTCCGTAACTTTCTAGATGTGTCTTGACCTAATTAGACTAGTATAGTTGATTCTGTAATAGATAAGGAATCCATGATTTATCGGGATACTTATTGTAATGCCTATATAAAGGCCTCTCTATCAATCAATAAACGCACAGTTCTCCATATTATCTTTTCTCCTTGAACACGTTATCAACACGTGCCCTCCCTAAGCCCTAGAAAAACCCTAATAATTTTTTCCTCCTCCTCTATCCCTTCCGTCGGCCGCACCTCCTTCCTCGGGACCCGTGCGCCCCCCCCCCCCCCCCCCCCCCCCCCTTCTCGGTCTCTCCTAGGCCACAGCCCTTGCCCGGCCGCCTGCAAGCCCGCTCGCTCGCCAGCCTGCTCGCTCGCCAAGCCCGCTCGCTCGCCCGCACGTTTACTCGCCATCAATTTTTCAAGATAGCCCCTCCAAATTACTCGCGTAGGAAGAGGCTGGAGAACCAAACAAGAGTCGAAGAACAAGCCTTACGCTCTTGTTCATTTGATCAAAAGGTAAACTTTTTATAAAAGTTCCTGCTTTTGAACTATAGATATATTATATCGGGCGTTATTGGCCTTTCTTCTACTCCGATTCCGGCCATTCTTAAATCGCCGATGAGACCTAGAATGGGGAATTCATCACCCCTATGGTCGCAGTTTTAAGTTATGGTCCTGGGAGAATCACGTTGAAAGGGAATTAAAAGAAAAAGAGATGCTTATGTGGATGTCTGAGTACGCCACTGTTTGAAGGTGCGATATGATGTCGCCGGTATATGCATCAAAAGAAAAAGAAAAATAATGCTTTTGCATAGAGAAAAAAAAAATTCACTTATGTGGGTAATATATCCCTTCTAATTCCAATATATACCTGATAGTATCTGTTTAAGGTGATACTAATCCGACGTTCTATTCTCTTGTAGATGTCGTCGTCGTCACCGTCACGCCCTGATTTTGAGATCTTGGATCTTCAAGGCAAAGACTACCATCGATGGGATTCCGATGTTGAAATTGTTTTTCAAAGCAAAGACTTTCCAGCCCTTCTAACTGATGCAGCCGCCACCACCCCTTTTGGGGACCATGCCAAGGCTCAGGCCCTCATGTATTTGAGGCGCCATATCCACCCGACTCTGAAGCGACAATATTTGTCGGTAAAAGATCCCAAACTTTTATGGGACACGCTCCAACAGCGATTTAACAATGTTCATGACATGCTTCTTCCAGAGCTCACCCTTAAATAGGAACAAATCCGATTCTCGAATTATGACAAAGTAGATAAATACAATCAGGATATGATTAGTCTATAGGCGGATCTTGGCACGGTTGGCGTCATCAAAACCGATAAAGATCTTCTAGAGAAGACATTTAATACATTCCCCATGGCCTATGATGTCCTTGGACATCAATATAAAATCTCAGTTGATGAAGGAAGAATCAGGACATTCGCTGACCTTATGACAATATTGGCTAAAAAAGAGCGCCATTCTGAGATTAGGCTCAATAGTAGCCAGAGACCTGTTGGTACAAAACTAATTCCAACACCACATGCTCATTATGGGACGGCTTCAAAGCAGAAAAATAAAGGCCGCAATACCCCGTACAAATCTATACGTGGAAGACATCAGAATGCTGAAAACAAAGTGACATGACGCTCCAATACTTGGAGGCGAGAAGGTGGCGCAGCCGCACCACCTTCAGGGGGAGGCCGGACCGGCCACGGACCGCGTCTAGGCCCGGTACCAAACCCTCCTAGACCTCATAGCAATGACCGGAATGCCCAATTTGCTCCGTGCTACAAGTGTGGTTCCTCCAAACACTACCATCTCGATTCTCGAGCTAGTAAGGAGATGTTAAATGCCTACAAGAAGTACAAGAGGTTTCTATCTGAAGAAAGCAATTATGCTGAGGACGAGATGATTGACGCAAATTATGCTCATCATGTGGATTCTCGAAAGGTGGAACCACAAACTCTTGATGTCCCGGATTTTGATTAGTCTATGTATTTGACTTTTCTAGTTTATCAAGTACTATAATGGCATTCGCCATGTTTTTATGACTCTTGTTAGTCTGTTTATTTTGGAATTAGAAGTTGATGTATTCAATTTGGCACTTAATAAAATTTCTCTGTTTTTCCATATTGTGAGAAATTTTATGTTTTTATACAATCAGGTTCGTGTATTAACAACTCACGTGGTTCTTGTGACGCCACCTTTGGGTCACATAGGCTCTATATTTTGGACTTATAATCACACCTACGCTCAATCCCTAAATAAAAAAAAACCAAAAAATAGGGAGGCGAACGGGCCGCCATCGGCCCATTAAGGTGAAGTAGGCTCGGCATCCGCCACACTCTGGTGTCACGACACCATGTGTCTTTGACATCCACAGCTTCGGCTGGTGTGCAGCCCGAGAGGTGTTTTAACACCAATCCTAAGAGGATTGTCCTCGTTTTATTCCAGTTACCAAAGGTGTTCAACACCACAATGTGCGCAACCTCGGTTTCGTTTTGGTTTCTGATGATGATTGCTTGGTTATGTAACATTCAACATTGCATTTTCCGACTTTAATCGACGTTATAATGTCCAAATGCCATGTGATACACTCGATGGGATTTATTCCCCTTTGTTTCTCTATCCTACGGCGTAGTGATTAGACAGTTCTCCCGAGAAACTAACTCAAGTTTTCTTCTCTTTGTAGATGTCTCGTGGAGAAGTTGAGTGTCTAGCTGATAGTGGAACTACCCACACTATTCTAAGGAATAGGCAGTTGTTTACGGATTTAATGCAGTATCGCTCATCAATGACAACATTGATAGGTACCTCGCCGGTTGTCAAAGGGCGAGGAACTGCTGAATTTATGTTATCAAATAGTACTGTTATCAATGTCATTGATGCCCTCTATGCGCTGAGAACAAATCGAACCTGGCTGAGTTTTAAGGATATCCGTGCCAACGGTTATCACTTGGATACCTATGCTGAGAATTGTGAAGAATACGTATGCATTACTTCTCAAGAACGCGGCCGCCGCCGTATCTTAAAGAAGATGCCGTGCATTGAAGACAATGGCTTATATCTCACTACAGCCCGTGTCTTCGAATCATATGCTGTCACTGATAATTTTTGTGACACTAATGATTATAGGCTTTGGCATGCTCGACTAGGCCACCCTGGCCATGATATGATGATCCGGATTTTAAAGAACTCCCATGGACATCCATTTTCAAGTCGAAAAAGCGATTGGAAGAACCTCTTACCGCGACTCAACATCCTGATGTACGCAGGAGCCAAGCTCCCAGCAAGGTAGTGGCCTTAACGCCACACTCGCCACCCCCCCCCCCCCCCCCCCCCCCCCCTTCACAGGGTTTCGGGGCCGCACACTTGGCGGATGAGGAAGCGGCATTTACGCCGCACGTCGTGCCGTCCCACCCTTCACAGGGACATGTGGCGTCACCACATGTGTCCTCTTATGCCACAACAGCAATTTTCAATGCTCATCGCTCATTCTGTAAGGCTTGCTCGCTTGCTAAATTGCATGCTAGTCCTTCATTCGCCAGAGCTTCAACTAATAATATACCATTCTTACATCGAATCCAAGGTGATATTTGTGGACCAATCAAACCAGAATGCGGCCCATTCAAGTATTTTATGGTGCTAGTTGATGCGTCGATGCGTTGGTCACACGTCGCGTTATTGTCTACAAGAAATGCTACATTCGCCAAGCCTTTAGCTCAAATCATCAAGTTACGGGCTAACCACCCTGACCATCCTATCAAATCTATTAGGTTGGATAATGCTGGCGAATTTATCTCTAAATCATTTGATGATTATTGTATGTCCATTGGGATTGAAGTAGAGCACCTTGTTCCTCATGTTCATTCTCAAAACGGCCTTGCAGAAGCCACCATTCAGCGACTCCAGCTAGTGGCTAGGGCATTGGTTATGGGAACCAATTTGCCAGTTTCTGCTTGGGGATATGCAATACTGCATGCAGCGATGCTTATTCGTTTCCGACCCATTGCCAACAATGCGTTTAGTGCCTACCAGATGGTAACTGGTTTTGAACCCAATCTATCGCACTTACGTACTTTCGGTTGTGCAGTTTATGTGCCAATTACGCCTCCATTGCGTATCAAAATGGGTCCAAAACGACGTTTAGGCATCTATATTGGCTATGACTCGCCAACGATAATCCGCTACTTAGAACCAACCACCGGTGATCTATTTACTGTGCGATTCGCAGACTGTCACTTTGAAGAGGCACACTTCCCACCGTTAGGGGGAGATAAGAATACACTCATTCCGAATGAACGTCAGGAATTGACATGGTGTGCCCCCAACAATTTGTCTCTTCATGATCCTCGCACTGCTCAAAGTGAGCTTCAAGTGCAACGCATTATCGATCTTCAGAAAGTCGCGGAATCAATGCCCGACGCTTTCACTGATATTGCAAAAGTGACAAGATCACACGTACCTGTTGCAAACGTACCGGCAAGGTTGGAGGTCCCGAATTACGGGACCGGTTTGGCTGCCCTAAGACCTAGTGCCGTCGGCATATCCTCAGGAGAAGATAACGTCGGCGGCGGCGCCGTCCTACGGGACGTCGTCGCTGTTGCTGAATCGGATTGCAACGGTGCCTTGATGGACTTTGAAGGGGCAGTAACTTCGGCCTCGGCTCCCACCAGGAAGAGGGGGGGGGGGATCGAAGAATTCTCAAGATAAAAACCCTCGAAAGAAGCGAGCGAAGGCACAAAATCCGCTCATCATCGACGATGCGAATCCATCGCATGAGATTGTCTCTGACTATAGTTATGTCCATGAGTCAACTGAATCTTTTCTGTGGAATGACACAGAACCAATGTTGACTCCAGAGAACAAAGAAATCTCGCTCAGTTTGAATAACACGCGTCTCTTAGTGGATAGAGCCTCCACACACGTCGATGATATATATGCTTATTCCGTCGCACAAGAGATCATCCATGACGACGAAGTTGAACCACGCTCAGTGATTGAATGTCAACAAAGAACAGATTGGCCGAAGGGGAAAGAAGCAATACAGGCAGAACTTGACTCATTAGATAAAAGACAAGTCTTTGGATCTGTTGAGTTGATCCCTAAAGGCGTTATACCTGTCGGACATAAGTGGGTCTTTGTTCGTAAGCGCAATGAGAAGCATGAGATCTTGCGATATAAGGCAAGACTCGTGGCGCAAGGCTTCTCACAACGTCCTGGTATTGACTACGAGGAGACGTATTCTCCCGTAATGGACATCATTACTTTCTGCTACTTGATCAGTTTAGTAGTGTCCGAAAAACTGAGTATGCAACTGATGGATGTAGTTACAGCATATCTATATGGGGATCTAGATACCGATATCTACATGAAAGTTCCTGAAGGAATTCATGTGCCCGAATCAAAAGACTCTAAACCACGGAGTGCTTATGCAGTTAAGCTGCAACGTTCACTGTATGGACTTAAACAATCCGGAAGGATGTGGTACAATCGCCTACGTGAATACTTGATTCGGAGGGGTTACAAGAATGATGAGTTATGCCCATGCGTGTTTATTAGAAAGACCGACTCTGGATTTGCTATTATAGCTGTCTATGTTGATGACATGAATGTCATCGGTACTTCAAGTGAGATTGAACATACAGTTTCATTCTTGAAATCTGAGTTCGAGATGAAAGATCTTGGGAAAACTAAGTTCTGTTTAGGACTTGAGTTAGAGCATAGAACCAAGGGTATTCTGGTTCACCAGTCTGCTTATACGCAGAAGATGCTCAGGCGTTTCAACATGGATACATGTACGCCGTTGTCTACTCCCATGGTTGTTCGTAGTCTGGACATAAACAAGGATCCATTAATCCGTCCCAAAGAGGATGAAGAAGAGATTCTTGGTGCTGAGTACCCATACTTAGGGGTCGTCAACGGGCCGGACGGGCTTGGAGCGGGCCGGGCCGGGCTTTACAATGTAATTTAAAAATAGCGGGCCGGGCCGGGCCGGGTTTTTTAAAAATTTCTAGGATCCAAGCCCTTCAATATACGGCGGGCTTAACGGGCTTTTGCGGGCCGGGCCGAATGGCCCACGGCGGTTTGAGGCCGGGCCGGGCTTTAATTAAAATAAATAAATATCCGATATTATTTTTCAAAAAAGGGTTTGGAACCCGGTTCATAACCAGGAGGCTCATCCCCACGCCTATATATATATATATAGTTGTCATATTAAAATACAATCATAACAAATTCAATCATAACAAATACAATCATAATAAATACAATCATAACAAATATGATGAAATACAGTGATGGTAAAAAAATCACTTAAATCCGACAAAATTATAACCCCGATCGGTGCGGTCAACCTTATTTAAACTTATATCTCTCTATGGGGAGCCATAGTATCGGGAGGTAAACGTTCCCAAATTTTTACATGGCTGATTACGTCTCATTTATTTAAGAGTTTAATGTTTGGAAGAGTCGACGAAACAAAATCATCTAAAGGTACCTAATAGCGTTTTCGTGTGATAAGTTTTATGAAAATATGGTTGACCGTTTCGATCGAGCATCGAACGTTCACGAAACGAGTTGATTTTTCTCCTCTACTCATATTTAATTATAACGATCACATCAGACGGTCAAAATTTTCATTTTGTGAATTTAGCCATTATAATGACAACATGCTTACTAATGTGATATAACTTGATTAGTAGATTATACTCAAGTGTACAACTTTTCAAAACAACTATATAAAAGAAGTCAAATTTTGAAAAATTTTATGAAATAGAATTTGATCGTTATGATGAAATACGGTGATGGTAAAAAAATCACTTAAATCCGACAAAGTTAGAACCCCGATCGGTGCGGTCAACCTTATTTAAACTTATATCTCTCTATGGGGAGCCATAGTATCGAGAGGTAAACGTTCCCAAATTTTTACATGACTAATTACGTCTCATTTATTTAAGAGTTTAATGTTTGGAAGAGTCGACGAAACAAAGTCATCTAAAGGTACCTAATAGCGTTTTCGTGTGATAAGTTTTATGAAAATATGGTTGACCGTTTCGATCGAGCATCGAACGTTCACGAAACGAGTTGATTTTTCTCCTCTACTCATATTTAACTATAACGATCACATTAGACGGTCAAAATTTTCATTTTGTGAATTTAGCCATTATAATAACAACATGCTTACTAATGCGGTATAACTTGATTAGTAGATTATACTCAAGTGTACAACTTTTCGAAACAACTATATAAAAGAAGTCAAATTTTGAAAAATTTTATGAAATAGAATTTGATCGTTTTGATGAAATACGGTGACGGTAAAAAAATCACTTAAATCCGACAAAGTTAAAGCCTCGATCGATGATATGTTTACTTCGTGATTTTTAGACTATAATTTAAAATTCTTAAAAATATTAATATAATAATTATTTTTAACGAACTTAAATGATAAAATAAATGGGTTTAATAAAAAAGATGATCCATATTGTGCTAGTGAAGTGTGAATATCCATTAAAGTGTGTGAAAATAAAGATCTAATTAATATATTAATGTGTCAAAAATATAAAATAACTCTATATGGGGGTAACTTATTCTTTAATTATTGAGGTATGGATTTTAACGGACTTTACGGGCCGGGCTTTTACGGGCTTTTGATGGAGCGGGCTTGACGGGCTCTTAACGGGCCGGGCCTACGGGCCGGGCCGAGTTTCTAACCCCTAAACTAAGCCCGGCCCTCTACCCACCGGGCCCGGGCTTAAGCGGGCTTTTAGACGGGTCGGGCCGGGCTTGAAGTCCATCGGGCTTACGGGCCTCCATCGGCCCACTTGATCCGTGGGCTTAATGATGACCCCTACCCATACTTAAGCGCGATTGGGACACTTTTGTATTTGGCACAGTGCACTAGACCAGACATTGCTTTCGCTGTGAACTTACTAGCTAGATTTAGCTCAGCGCCTACGCATCGTCATTGGAACGGTATCAAATATTTGTTTCGGTACTTGAAAGGTTCCATTGACTTGGGACTGTTCTATCCCTTCAGCACAAAGAGAGAAAATCCCGCCAATCACCCTCCTCACACCAACGTTTTCGGCCACTTCGGCAGTGCCATCGTACGTCGTGGTACTGTTGCTGGTGCCGGCGGCGTGGAGAATGATAATGGCGACGCGTCCGACCATTCAAATGTGCCCTTCTCTGGACGTCTCCCTTACTCAAAGACTCCCAACAACGTGTTAGTTGGTTTTGCAGATGCTGGGTATGTCTCTGACCCGCATCGTGCTCGTCCCCAAACTGGTTATGTTTTTACCCTGGGAAATACAGCGATATCCTGGAGATCAACCAAGCAAACTTTGGTTGCTACTTCATCGAATCACGCAGAGATCATTGCCCTCCATGAGGCTGTTAGAGAATGTGTTTGGCTAAGGTCAGTTATTCACCACATTCGTGATTTGTGTGGACTAGTGTCTACCACCGATAAACCTACGTGTATCTATGAAGATAATGCTGCCTGCATTGAGCAGATGAAGTTGGGTTTTATCAAATGTGATAACACTAAGCATATATCGCCTAAGTTCTTTTACAATGTGCAACAACAGAAATTCCTGAACATCTAAGTTAATCAAGTGAGTTCAGACGCAAATGTTGCATATTTGTTACCAAGTCTTTGGGAAAATCTATGCATGTGAAACATGTGAAGAGCCTAGGCATGCGCCATATATCAGAGCTCTAAGTTTGTTAGACATGAGGGGGAGTCTACATCACATGTTATTCACAAGTGTAGTGTTGGTGTGTTGTGCTCTTTTCCCTTCGTCCATGCATTTTATTTTTACCCAAGAGATTTTTGTTTTGCTGGCAAGGTTTTAGTGAGGCAACATGGTAAGCACCATGAAGACATTAGGCGCTCGACACAAGGGGGAGTGTTGTAGGAAGGTTATTTCCGTAACTTCCTGGATGTGTCTTGACCTAATTAGAATAGTATAGTTGATTCTGTAATAGATAAGGAATCCCTGATTTATCGGGATACTTATTGTAATGCCTATATAAAGGCCTCTCTATCAATTAATAAACACACAGTTCTCCCTATTATCTTTTCTCCTTGAACAATGATACATTTATAGTTAGTACAATTCCCATAGCCAGATGTCACAGACGATTGCATGTTGTTGAGAATCACGTGCTCTTCTTTACCTAATTTCATTTTTTCTTATTTCAAAATATTCTCTATCTTTTGGGTCTGTTATGGAATCCAAACGAAATATGTGGTTATATTTTTAATTGTAATTTTGACTTTTTTTTTAAATGTGTAGGTTTTTGATTAATTGTATTTTTAAATTTTTTAAATAACTATATATATGTACACACATATATGCACCCACATATATATAATTATTTAAAAAATTTAAAAATAAAATTAATCAAAAACCTATATATATATATATGTACACACATATATGCACCCACATATACATATGAGAAAAGGAAATATGTATAGAAATATAGTAAAACATATATATATATATATATATATATATAAATATATATGACAAAAGGAAAAAGAAAAAATGGCTTACCTAAGGATTTAACTTACTGTGTGAGTCTTTTAGCTAAGGATTGGATTAAGGATTTAGTTTATAGTGAGAGCATCAGGTAAGCTAAAAAAAAATTCACAATAAATTCCATTTTTCTTGACCGAATTTGGTTTTAAATTTAGCCTACAGTGGAATTAGTTGGTCTAACATATCAAAATAATATACTTGGTTTTCGGTTTTTTCAAGTGACTTGTCCGTCTTCGAATTCTATAACATGCTATTGCATTTACTGAAAGTAGATGCTACTACACTAGCTAAACCACTAATAATATGCTATTGCATTTACTGAAAGTAGCTGCTACTACACTCCACTACCAGTTTTAAGAGAATAGGCGACGAAAAAAATTTCGTCGCCTATTCTCCATTTTCGTCGGCTATAATTCGTCGATAAAACCCCGTCGGTTATATGAATGGCCGACGAAATTTTCTTTCGTCGACCAAACTCTGGCAAAATAACCGACGAAATTCGTCGGAAATTTTCGATCGTGGCCGACGATTTTTCAAAGTATAGCCGACGAAAATTGCTAATTTCGTCGGCTATACTTTGAAAAATATATTTATATTTTAAGGAATAGTCGACGAAATTTGGCAAATTTCGTCTCCTATAACAGGTATAGCCGACGATTTTCGTCGGCTATATGTATTATAGGCGACGAAATTTGACAAATTTCGTCGCCTATTCCTTAATTTTGGAGAAAAAAATTAAATTATTTTCTAAATTACCATTCCAAGCAACCTGCAATTCAAAATACCAATTCATGCATTTACACCAACAAGAAACACGTCTAAATGACTTATTTAATTTGTTCTAATATTCATACAATATAACCCTAATCATCACCTAAACCACTAAAGTCCACCAAATCATCCCCGACATGCCCGTCATCCTCCTGTCCATTATGCTCGTCATCGTCGGGAGGAGGAGGCATTGGAGGTTCCTCTAACAGCTCAAACGAGGGCGGGGGTGGAAGGCCTTGTTGTTGCGCCTCGAACATAGCATACCACCAGTTTTGTTGGGCTTGCTGGTTATGTAGCCGAATTCTCTTGCACTCAGCACTCCAACGCTGCATTTCTCTCCGATAATCGTGCTGTGTTCTGCGTTGTTGCTGGAACATGACCGCCAATCTTGCATTTTCTTCGGCCAATCTCTGCATTTCCCCCCTCATCTGCTGGGTGTCCCCGCCTCCCTTCTTTTGAGCTCCCTTAACGGTCTTCAGCACCCCCATTCCAGAATTTCCCAAACCCCGGCAGTAGTAGTCGTTTGACCGGTTTGGGAAGGCTGCGTTGAATATCCTCGCTGTAGTGTGGACATTCGATCGGTCGACCTGGGTCAGGGCTTCTCGCAGATCTTCCTCTGTAATGTTCGGTTGTGTCTCCCGAACTTGTGCCGAATACACTTCTTCTTCGGCCTGGGTCACCCTCTCCTAATTGAACGGGGAAAAAAAATAATTAATATTGTAACAAACATATAATTAAGTAAAATTAATAATTAAAAACTTTAAAGCGTAATCAACGACTTACAATGTCTTCTGCCGCTTGTGGATAAACCCTCTTGAACGTCTCTACGTACGGGTTGACCTCCGGATGATCTCTCAGCGCCTCCTCCTGATATTGTGAAAATGGCCTTGAACCACCGTGATGGAGGGTTGTGTTACGGCGGCGGTTCGCAGGGTTCTGCCGAGACCGTTCCTTCAAACAAATAATTAAATATTAGTGTAATAATTATCAAATAATTAAACTAATAATTAAAATACTAACAAAATAATTTAATTTATCGTTAAGTTTAGAATTTACCTGCACAACTGGGTTGTGAAGTCTACTGTCTTCAACCAACGCCACTCGTACTCCCTGAACATCAACTCTTTCGGAGTACCCATACGACCAAGACTGTCGTATTTGTTGAAGTGGGTACGGAGCTCGTTTTTCCACTCTTTGAACCTACAGAAAAAACAAAAGTGCGTTAGAAATATTATTAATATCATAAACTATTTTTAATTATAAGATGAGGAATTCCGAACGTACCTCGAGTTCTGCATCGAATACGCCCAATCCTGCTTGTGTTCAGCAATCTTGAAGAATGCCTGAAAAATAATATTTTATTAGTTTCAAAATTATAACAATACCGAAAATTATTAAATATTACGATAAAGAAATTAAGTTTTTAAATTACTCACCGACGCCGCGTTGTTGAGCTCCGTCTTTATCTCTTCCGGCACATCAGCCCACCGCGACCACAACATAGGGACTCTATCCCTAATCAGTGCTCCCACGCACCTGCGTAATCGCGGCGTTTTTTCCCCTTAACATCTTCGTACGCGGGCTCATTGATCTGGATCCTCCCGCTGCTGTCAACAATCCTCCTGAGCGTATCGAAACATATGACACCTCTCGTATTGCGGGAGCTGCTACCCGCTGAACTCGATGACGCTTCTGACGACTTTGCTTTTAATCGAGCCGACATCAGGAGCTCACGTCTCTCAAACGGCTGACAGAGGTATGCCTCCGCAGGACTCACGTACTGAGGAACACGAGGCCATATGGGCACACCCCGCTCGTCCACCTCGGGTATCGCCGGAATGTTGTACGGCAGGAAGAGCTGATTAGGGAGAGTGGGCCCCTCAGTGGAGTCGGCATCTGACGGCGCCGGACTCGCCAGCGGCTCCCGATGAACCTCAGGCATACGGACCTGAGGAACGTCTGCAGCTATCTCGTCCTGAAATAGTTGTCTACTGGACCTCGGAGCATCTGGCCCGAGAGGGGGACGTGAACTGCTCGACGGCCACCCCGCCTGGAGAAGGGTCTGGTGCCGAGAACTCACACTCCTCCGCGGCTGGGATGAATCCACAGGCCTCCGCGGCTGGGATGAATCCACACTCCTCCGCGGCTGGCTGGTGGTCCTCTCAGGCTGGCTAAGGGTCCTGTCAGAGTCTGCGGAACCGGCGGGACTCCCAGAACCCCTCGATCTGGAACGACGGCCTCCGAAAAACTGTCTGAATGCATCGGCCATCTGCAGCTTGAGGCATTAATACATTAATTAATATTAAATTATATCACAGTAAATAACAAATTCTAATTAATATAATAACCAATAATACTAACATATTTTAAAACATACTAACAAATTAATATTTAAATTGTAACTAATTTTAAATAATACTAACCATTAACATAAATATAACCATTTATATAATTAAGCAAACTATTAATACAATTAAATTATACAATTAAACCTAAATTATATAATTAAAATTAATTTTTAAAAAAATACCTAAATTAACATAAAAACCTACATTTTTGCTTAATTATTATAAATACCTAAATTAACCATTATATTAACAATTATATATATATTAACATAAATACCTAAAGTATACCTAAATAATTTACAATTCCTAAATTAACAATTATATTAACAATTATATATATATTAACATAAATACCTAAAGTATACCTAAATAATTTACAATTCCTAAATTAACAATTATATTAACAATTATATATATATTAACATAATTCCATAAATTATTAAATTAAAAAAAAAACAGCAAAAACAGAAAAAAAAAAAAAAAAAAAAAAAAACGGATTGAGGAGGAGAATGTCGGATTGAGGAGGAGAATGCCGGATGGAGGAGGAGGAAAGGAGGAGCGCCGGGAAGGAGGAGGAGGGAAGGAGGAGCGGCCGGTTGGGAGAATGCCGGATTGGATTTCGGGATGGAGGAGGAGGGAAGGAGGAGGCTGGCCGGTGGTTGGATTTCGCGGATTTGAGGCGGCGGAGGGCGGCGAACACTGGGTCAGGGCAGATCGGCGGAGGGCGGCGATTTGAGGAGGAGGAGAGAAAATGGCTGCATGCCTCGGGGCTTTTTTCAGTTATACAGAAAGTATAGCCGACGAAACAGGGGGTTTCGTCGGCCATACATGATTTAGGCGACGAAAACCCACTGTTTCGTCGGCTATACTTTTGAATTTCGTCGCCTAAACTTATGAATCTCAGGTTTCGTCGCCTAAAGCATGTATGGCCGACGAAACCCCCTGTTTCGTCGGCTATACTTTCTGTATAACTGAAAAAAGCCGACGAAACCCCCTGTTTCGTCGGCTATACTTTTGAATTTCGTCGCCTATACTTATGAATCTCGTCGGCTATACTTCGGAAGATCAACGGCAGTCGGATCTGAGCCATCCAACGGCGGACAATGAAAAGGCGCGGATCGCTAGAGTTTGGCCGACGAAAACCACTATGTTGTCGGCTAAACTATTGGTCAAACCACTAAGTCAAACCTCTAAACGCTTTAAAACGGAATTTAGTCTAGTTAAACGACGGTTTCTGGCCTGACCTTCAACAGATAATAGTTTCAAATCGACATCACGCAACTAATCGTATAAAAATTTCCCAATAAATATTTACTAAACCTCAGGCTACCCATAGGTGCACTAAAGTAAAAAACAGTTAACCGCAACATTCGGCACACAGATTTTATCGGAATCTTGTCATTTTTCAACCGTATAAGTATTTTATCATTTCGGTCATATCTTATTTCACAACATTTGTGCATTTGAAGAGTCTACGTATAGTAACTATTTGAAACTATACACTCACTTACACACTTAGTAAACAAGTTAAGGAACATTAGTGCGTATGTTCTGATTTTGAATCTAAAAGTTTAAGATTTCTATTCCAACCGTCAGATATCACCGTTAACATTAAATACATGTATGGAAAAAAATCCAAGTACATCTAACAACGTTAAACGCTCGATCGGAACGGTCAACCGGGTCGGTCAAACCTCTAAACACTTAGAAATGGTAATTGGACTGTGTAAATGACGTTTTTTGGCCTGACCTTCAACAGATAATAGTTTCAAATCGATGAGACGCAACAAATCGTATAAAAATTTTCCTCAAAATATTTACCGAACGTTATGCTACCCATAGGAAAACGAAGGTAAAAAACAGTTAACCGCAACATTCAGCACACAGATTTTATCGGAATCTGGTCATTTTTCACACGTACCCGTATTTCATCATTTCGGTCATATCTTATTTCACAACATTTTTGCATTTGAAGAGTCTACGTATAGTCACTATAAGAAACTATACACTCACTTAAACACTTAGTAAACAAATTAAGGAACATTAGTGCATATGTTCTGATTTTGAATCTAAAAGTTTACAAAATCGATTCCAACCGTCAGATATCACCGTTAATATTAAATACATATGTGGAAAAAAATCCAAGTACATCTGACACCGTTAAAGGCTCGATCGGAACTGTCAACCGGGTCGGTTAAACCTCTAAACGCTTAGAAATGGTAATAGGACTGTGTAAATGACGTTTTTTGGCCTGACTTTCAACAGATAATAGTTTCAAATCGATGAGATGCAACTAATTGTATAAAAATTTTCTGTACAATATTTACCGAAAGTAAATATTACCATTATGGAAACGAAGGAATAAAACCTTTGACCGCATATGTCGACACTCAGATTTTATCGGAGTCTTATCATTTTTCAACCGTAGACGTATTTCATTATTTCGGTCATATCTTATTTCACGACTTTTTCCTATTTGAAAGATGAAGCTATGGTTTATCGTTAGTGATAGAAAATGGCCTATGGTCATTTTTTGTTTTTTAAATTTTAAATCATAGGCGACGAAAAATCCAAGTTTCGTCGCCTATACTGGTCATATGGCCGACGAAAAATGCCAATTTCGTCGGTCATAATGAGTATAGGCGACGAAATTGGCATTTTTCGTCGCTTTTTCAGAGTATAGGCGACGAAACAGCCTTATTTCGTCGGCTATACTAGTTATGGCCGACGAAATAAGGCAGTTTTCGTCGTCTATACTCTGAAAAAGGTAAAAAAAAAATTCAGTAGGTTTACACCTCTCGTTCTCCGATTTCCTGTTCATATATAACCAAAATTGAACATCAAGAAAACATAAAGGCGGCAATCAACATATTTCAAAATTTTTTTTTAAGGGGTTTGGAACCCAGCCTAGCTGGGAGGCTCATCCCCACGCCCGTTCATTAGAAATTAGTGGATTACAAATGAAAGGATGACAACATCTACATTACTTAATCCGTCGGATTGTAATCGGAATCATCGGATGAGTCTTCTTCGGTTTCTGAATTGCTCGATACGGGTAATCTATGTCTTTCCTCACCACACGAGTCCTCGTTAGTTTCTTCATTCGGATCAACATCAACAAGCAGTGGCTCTTCACGTCGATGTCTCACCGGCGTGTCTACGCGAATAAAAGAGGAGTCGGGAATACCGTTTGAGTTGGGCTCTTGATACGCGCTGCCACCTTCCTCATTCTCTTTAGCCACTCCGAGTGTAGACGGCCGGTAAATGTTGCGATGGTGGATAGTGTTGACTACTTTCCACGGGTCACCCTTGGCGAGATCATCAAGATAAAACACTTGTTTCACCCATGTGGCTAAAACGAACGGGTCATCCTCATACCATGATGTACTGGTGTTCACAGAAGTTATGCCGTATTGATCGGTTTTCATGCTTTGCGGCCGTGTG
Source organism: Potentilla sterilis (assembly GCA_963682095.1). Taxonomy (NCBI): domain Eukaryota; kingdom Viridiplantae; phylum Streptophyta; class Magnoliopsida; order Rosales; family Rosaceae; genus Potentilla; species Potentilla sterilis. Next base: position 34,164,087 of record OY821766.1, on the reverse strand, counting down.
TCAAACCATCTACACTTGAAAAGGTGCACTTTCATGCCTTCCCCATAATGCAGTTCCACAACTGAATGGAGAACACCGTAGTAGTCAACTCCGTCATCCCCACCATGTGCCATAACCTCTGAATTTTGTGTTTTCAGTCTGACGTCTCGCTCTTCACATCGAAATAACACACCATTCACCTTGCACATCGCATAAACTTTTGAATAGACCGGCTTCATCGATAGAAGTCTGAGTTCGTGCGACCAATTTATGTGATTATCATTTTTAATGAGGTCCATCTGCAACCATCAGAATCAACTATAAATATGAATAATTATACACAATAATATATAAATACGTGTAGAATAATGTTAACGTTTCGTACCCAGCGGCCGAAATACTCTGCGAATGTCCGGTTGTGGTAATCGACATCACCTCCTACTGCATCACAATTTAGATGCATGTTCTTCCAAAACTGAACTTCTGGACAGTTAATTAGTACCCACCAATGTGCAATGGCTACCTCATAATCTTTCAACTTGTAGGAAACTGACATTTTTCCACTGAGTACAACATCGTCGGAGAGTATGGAAAGATTGAACTGTGAAGGTACATCTTCCGGTATGCTTTCCTGTAATCCTCCTAAATACAGCTTCATGTAGGTGACGCACTCGTGCGCAATATACGCTTCAGCTATACATCCTTCAGGTGCGGATCTGTTTTGGACAAAATCACCGTATTGTCCAAGTTGCCTATAAATCAAATTTTTAAAGTGTTATGATAGTACATTAATATAAATCACATATATTGATGAGGAAATTAACAGAAAGTGTAAAATACGTACCTTTCCATCTGATACATCCAAGTGAAGTGCACAGGACCGGTAAGCAACAACTGCCGAGGAAGATGGATCATGAGGTGCGGCATGATGTCGAAAAAATTTGGAGGAAATATCATCTCAAATTTACACATGATATGAACGATGTCTTGTTGCATTTCCCGGAGGTCAGATTTTCTCACTTCCCATGTGCATACCTTCTGGAAAAATCTTGCCAACGCTACTAACGGCTCCGCAACGTGACGGGGAAGGAACGGTCGAATGAAAACAGGGAAGAGACGTTGTAGCAGGATATGATTGTCATGACTTTTCAACCCGTAAAGATTGTTGAATTGTCTGTTCACACACTTGGCTATATTTCCAGCAAAACCTGAAGGATACTTGACCCGACTTATCCAATGGAAAATTTCTGATTTATGCTCAGGCTTGACGGTGTAAGGAGCTTGAGGCATTTTCCTCTTCTCTTCTTTCAACCATAGTTGTTTTCTGATATTCATGTTTTGCAGATCAGTGCGAGCCTTAGGACCGTCTTTCGTCTTCCCCTCCAAGTTCAGCGTTGTTCCCACCACACTTTCAGAAACATTTTTTTTCGATGTGCATAACGTCTAGGAAGTGATGGATCAACAACTCACACCAGTACGGGAGTTCCCACAATATGCTCTTATGTATCCAGAATTTGTACTCCTCAGGACGTTCAGGTACATCTGCTACAATATCGGGATGATTGCTGAGGGTCCCAAAATCGTACTCGTTAAGCACTGCTAAAATTTCTCTTCCCGTCCATCTTCTGGGAGGACCACTACGTTCTTCGGTTCCATCAAATGCGGCGGACTCGTAACGCCAGTGGTGATCCGCTGGAAGGAACACACGATGACCCATTCTGCATATCTTGTTGCAATGAGGGGTGCTCCCATAATCGGTGAGGCACTCTGGACAAGCCTTGTATCCCCTGACAACGCTGCTAGACAACATCCCATAAGTAGGAAAATCACTGATGGTACCGATAACCATGGCGTGCATCTGGAACGTCTTCTGCTTGTACTTGTCAAAAGTGGGATGACCGACGTCCCACAATACCTTAAGCTCTTCAATCAATGGTCTCATATACACATCGAGACATTTCCCTGGGTAACCAGGCCCCGGAATCAACAACGTCAACATATTATATTCCTTCTTCATGCACATCCACGGAGGAAGGTTGTAAGGTACCAAAATGACCGGCCATATACTGTATGAAAGACTCATGGTGCCGAAAGGGTTGAACCTGTCGGTTGAGAGCCCGAGCCTGACGTTTCTGAAATCTGACGCAAAATGAGGAAACTCACTGTTTATATGCTTCCAAGCCGCTCCGTCAGAGACGTGTGTCATGATATCTGCGTCTCCCGAGTCCCGCTCACCGTGCCACCTCATAGTTTTTGCGGTGGTTTCTGACATGTACAACCGCTCAAGCCTGTCTCTCAACGGAAAATACCGAAGCACTTTCACAGGTTTCCTATTGGCTGCTCCCATCAACTTATATCGGTCAGAATGACATATCAGACATGCGTCAAGGCTAGCAAGGTCATTCCCTTCTGCATCTTGACCCCAGAGGAGGACGCAGTCAAATGCGCATGCGTGGATCTTAATGTAGGAAAGCCCTAGATCTTTGAGGATACTTCGGACCTTACGGTGATTGGTAGGATTACAATGACCCTCCTCCAACAACGAAGAAGTGTACTGTAGATATTCATCCACTTGCCTGATAGTCGATTTTGTCTCGACTTTAATCCTCATTACCTCCATATCACACTCTCAAGAACTGTCTTCTCAGAACTTGAAGACACAGGGGTCTGTTGCAATGCAATCAGTTTGTTGTACTTGTCAAAGGCAACAGTGTTGACAACTTGTGGGAAGGGCTGCACCGGGTCATGCATATGTTGTTCCCCACGTACACCGCTTTCAAAAGGAAACACGTCGTTAACGAATGCGGTTGTTGGATCGTTGGACGTACCACTACCGCCCGCCTAAAAAAACTGCCCATAATCATGCGATCCATGTAATGATGGCTCACCGTGATATATTCAACGTGTGTACTTCCGCCAAAACCCATTACTCTTTAGGTGCTCCCATACTGTCCTAATCGGAAATCGACACATATCACTGCGACACCTACATTTATTGCACGGGCAATAATGATATTCATTCTCTTTTGCATTTTCCTCGACGAACTGCATAAAATTCACAACTCCTATAGTGTATCGTCGGTCGTGCCTTGGAAGCGAAATCCAACTCTTATCCGGATCCATATATAGCCTGCAGATAATATATATATATATATATATATATATACCATTAATTTTAGACAACCATAATTTCAATTACACTATATATGTATCAAAAAATATTTAAGTTCATTACACTATATCAACAATCATTAATTAACATATATATATATATATATATATATATACTAATTAAAATAACATCAAATTAAAACACATAATTAAACTCTAACTTAATTAAAATCAACTCAACTACGTACAACGACTCAAAATCAACATATATACACACATTCTAACACTAAAACAACAAAAAAACAAAAAATCACTTACTAAATCAAAATCACTAAAACTAGAAATTAACTAAACTAAAACTCAAAATCAACATATATACACATATATATACGTACCTATATATATATAGCTCCACTAGAGGACGGATTTCAACAATATCCACCGATTTTTCACTCTTTCTCCCGTTTTTTTTGTTTTTTTTGAAATGAGCAGCTGCTGTCCAGATCTGAAAATATAAAGGGGAATAGCCGACGAAAATGACAATTTCGTCGCCTATTCTCTGAAAGTTTTCGTCGGCTATACTTTCAGAGAATAGGCGACGAAATTTTTAATTCGTTGGCCATTCTAGGGAGTATAGGCGACGAAATTTTTTTTTAGAGACGAAATCTATTTTCGTCGGCCATACAAGGGGGTATAGGCGACGAAATTTTTTTTTTAGTGACGAAATCCATTTTCGTCAGCCATTCTTGGGAATAGCCGACGAAAATTCCCTTTTTTGTGACGAAAAGCATTTTCGTCGGCCATTCTTGGGAATAGCCGACGAAAATAGCTTTCGTCGCCCGTTTTTTTTTTTTTCGTCGGTTAAACCCTTTTTTCTGGTAGTGCTCGTTGAAGCAACTAAAACCTGCTACTTCAGTTGCTGGAACCTCAAAAGAGAGGTTTCGATTCTCTTTAATTTCCTTCTTTCAAATTAAAAAAGAAAAAAATTATTTATTTAATTTGTATAAGGGTTAATTTGAAAAATTAACTTATGACACATGACATGTATAGAGTAAATTGTTCGTATATGTATAGATGTACCTTAATTATATATTCTACACCAAAAGTCATGTCCTTAATGAGTGTCAAGATGCTAGTCCATAACCATTTGGTCTAGTGACAGTTTTTTTTTTTTTTTTTTAACAGATGGGAGGTTGGGAGTTCAACTCACACAAAATTCATTAAATTTCTCAGTTCTATAATTTTTTGCCCGACCCAAACATTTAGGGGACGTTTGTTACATGGGATTGTCATAGGCAGGTTTAAATTCTTATCGAATCCAACACTCCTCAAAGCCAAGCTTATTCTACAATAGGCCAAACCCATGTTTGGTGGCAGCATGACTATATTCATGACTATAGTCAAATTCACTGCTCATCATCTCTTTCAATTACCCAACTATTCTCAACTCCTTTATGAACTGTGAAATCTGTGAATGCGTCTGACTACAAAAATAAACCTTCAACTTCTCCTCCCCCTCATCTTCATCATCACTAGACCCACCTGCTCCATCTTCCTCATCACTTGACAAACTAAGCCTTCCTCTGCGACTTCCCAATAGACGGAACACCTTCCTCATCACTCTCATGTTCGTCCAGCAAAAATGCATCCTTGTTCAGATCAATTTCAACTATAATATGCAGATCAAATTGGTACCCAACAACCTTCCGACATAAGTATGGAGCGAACCTCCTCGTCGGTTTCCAGAACACCCATTTTTTTTTTTCGGGTTGAAGCTTGAGATTTGAAACATATCAGAGAGAGAGATGAAACAGGGAAGAAGAGAAGGGAAGAGGAAAGAAATTAAGATTTGGGAGGAGGAGTTGGGCGGCGACGGCGGGTTGAAAGCGGCGACGGCGGGTTGATGGCGGCGACCTTATGGTAAAAGATAGGCCGAAGAGTTTGAGTTGGTGAATAGTTACCCAGCCTTGGAGAATCCCATGAAATTTGGTGTCTTTATGTAAGAAGGCGTAGAAGACATTTTTGGGCTTACATAGTCCATTAAAAATAGTCCATTTTTCTGCCAAACATGGGACAAGTCTTATTTTCTTATGTAAGACAGTCCAATCCAATCCAATCCCATAAAACAAACATGCCCTTAGACGGATAGGTATTTTGCTTCCTTGCATGATGGATGTCCATGTGGGTCTTGTTTTGGTAGCAGTCCAAAGTGGTTAGAACCTAACCAAATCGATCAATACAACCCCATGAAACATCTCTTAAGAATGCAGCTAATTTAGCGTCAATCACACAGCCTTTAAACATTGGACTGAATCTCTCACATGTCTTGTTGAGTCGATTATAGCATTCTAGCACGTATTAATTGGAAAACACCTAGATAATCTATGAACATCGATTGGCTTTTCCCTCCGATCTTTCTGTTGAAGGGACACAACGAGAAAGCAAATTAATCCTCCAAACCCCACATGATAACCATCCATGGATGTTGGGCAAGTAATTTGGTCGAGTTTGAATTCATGTCATTAAGATGAGGAACAGTGGTATCCCATGCGTTGTTCATACATAAGAATCTTGGAGTTTCAGGGTCAAACTGCAAAGGTATGATGACTGATCCAGCAAATCGAATTTGGTTTGAATTGAAGGGACGTGCAGGTCGATCATTAAGGTCACAATTTTGATCAGGGAAAACCACTGTTGAATGTCAAAGCATCTGCTGTATCCTCAGCTTTGTGTCTAGGAAGGGTCACAGTTCAATAGCACATGTCTCTAATTTGAAAGTTAAGAACAGTTGCTTGCTGTTCATACCTATTCATTGAGGATTATCTTCCATAGATTTCAAGTGTGTTCACTCCGATCCCCTCATCCATGGACACTTGGAAATTAAACTCAGAGACATGACCAATTGATCATCAATATTATAAATAAATTTTTTTGTCAGTTAAGTGTAATCGAATCAACCTCCCCTACCAACTACGACATCGTTCTGTCGTTCTGCACGTAGTATCACATCACAGAATGCAGCCATAATCAAGTGTCTGTCGTGTTAATATTATTTGGTTTTGGTTTATGTTTCATTGAGACTTTCGTTTATATTATCAACCATAAATCCATAATCAATCATTCTTTCATTTAGAGTACTGAGACTCTGAGATCGAGTAGCCATCAGAGTAGATGTACAGAATAATCCGACCAGTAGTTTTCTTTTTCGTTTTTCTTTTATGTGTTCGCCATTTTCGCCTTATTACTTTCCTCACATCTCATCTCTCAAGGCAGTTGCCCTCTACCTCGTTAACCAACAAAGAGAAATGTTAACCAGATGTCCATAACATAATTACATAAACACACACACACACACACATTCTGGGAACTTTAACCTAGTTAAAAGGAAATGGTCCGGCAGATGAGCACCAAAAACTATAGGCAAGTAATAGGATCAGGGTAGGAGCTCCTTTCTTGTGACTGGGAAATTAAGAGGGAAACAGAGAGATAAATATAAAAATAAAAAGAAAGAAAGAAGTAAAAGCTGTTCCATAATCTAATATATATATATATATATATATATATATATATATATATATATATATATAGCTAGGAAGCTAATCAAGCTAGGCTAAGCGAGTGGTACCTGGAAATGAACCTAACAACATTGCAGAGAAACAATTTCAAGGAGAGTTAGCTGCTAGTACGTACGTGTCATGGACTGTGCATAAGAAAACAAGATCGGTATCTTATTTTCATGTCTTCTGCACAAGCCCTAAAATATAAAGCTCGGAAATTAGTCTCTCTCTCTCTCTCTCTCTCTCTCTCTCTCTCTCTCTCAACAGTAGTAGCAGTACGGATGCTGGCCGGTGCTCTATGATCTCTGCTAATATACATTGAAACGTGCACGCTCTAACTACTACGTACGCACGCTGCAGCTTTCTTCTGGTAATCGACATGCATGCCAAAACAACTACAGCTGTGTAGTGTCATCTTTTTTCTGCACCACCTATTTAGCTGATGAGACTCTCAAGCTGAGAAAGAGAGAATTGAATACTTCTGAACTTGAAATTGAAAGGTGCCATTTAGCATTGCGTAACACATTGCAAGTACTAGTGTACTTGTGCAGTTGAGCTTGTCTTCTTGGCCACAAAAATGAAAAATAAAATGAAAAATCTTTGGTTCCACCTGAAAAATAAATGGAATGTTGTTGAAAATTTTGATGATTGAAGTACCTGTGAGGTGATATGTGAATGTATGTTGGGGATTATTAATTGATAGGCAATTATATATGTACCATCATCATATATAACATTTCCCTTTTTATTTTGATTAGAAGAGAATTGGTAGCATCAACACCCAAACTAGCTACGAAACCTGTTTGGAGAACTCCGGTCCGAGAATTCCACCCCAAAAATTTAAATATCGATCATGTAGATACTCGATTTCTAACCAGTATAAAAGAACACACTGAACACACACCACATAATTTTGAAAAGGTTAACTCTCGAAGCAATGAAAACAAACTTTGATTTCATAAAGATGCATGGCTCTTGTGTGTGTGTACGTGTCTGTGACATGAAAAATATAGAGATCGAACCAGAATAATGCTATCTAATTAGTGCTTAATTGTTGCATTATACCATTCGGTTATAAGTTACAAAACTATTCACTAATTTTAAGTTTTACATGACAATGATTTGGATTCAAGATTTTCAGATAAAACTCTTCAGTAATCTTAACATGAAATGAGTCTAGAATTCAAGATAATTAATGTGGATGCATATGTATTTTCTCATCCGACTCAGTTATTTGCTGGAATCACTTCCTAGAGCACTGTGCATGCGAGAACTGCTCTGAAAAAGTAATACTCGACTCTTGAAATCAGCAAACTACTTTGATGCTATATGTGGCTGCCTGGAGGTGGCCAAAACCCATTTTCATTTATTCTAAGCGGTTACCAAACTCGGCCTTGTAATTAATCCCGAATAATAACAAGTGTACTGCTGCACAAAATACACAAATCGACTCAGAGAGACGCAGACATGAGAGGATTGAAGGAAAAAGGCCCTCCAGCGATGTATAACTATATCCTATATGGTCAAAAAACTTAACCATTTCAGTGTAAATTTCGATATGGGGGACCTGAGAAAGATCAATGAACCCATTTCGCGCATGAAAGATCGATAGTGATGGATTTCAAAATGTAAGGGAAATGACAGCAAGCTTTTTCCAGCAAAGTTACTTCGCAGTCATCTTTTTCTGAGAGAAAAAACCAAACCCTCTTCGCTTAGGGCAGGGGGTACAAGGTAGGAAGAGGCCGTAACGAAACTGTCAAAACAATACCCGAAAACAAAAAGATACAATGTGGTAATTAATTTGTACTATGAAATGATGATAAAGAAGAAAGGTACTACAGCTAGAGGACAGTTCCTCCATGAAAAATGAAAATTTGAAAGAAAGAACCTATAGGGTTTCTGCATTTCTCTGTGGCATTGTCACTGACAACTACGCATCCCTGTGCATACTTGAGAGAGAAATTTGATGCATGAGTGGTCAAATCCGAAATGCAAAAGCTTTAATGCCTTTTGTGTGTGTGATTGTGTTATTATTGCCATATAATTTGGTTGGTGATTTTCTACAGCGATCCCGAGAAGAATTCAATAACATGGTTATATGCTTGTTTACGTAGTTCAGTTGTTTACCGTTAGATGATTATATTTAAACATCATTGTTTGATTAATTTGTTAAAGATGTCTCGGTCAGTGATTTAGTTGTACATTGATCAGACTCATCAGAGGAACAAATATGTTTGTTCTTCCATGTTTACCAACGAATTAGTAAGACATTATTTCAACTTTCTCAAAACTCAAGTCCTTCAAATTAGCCAAATATCTGAAAGAGGAATTCAAATTTATACCCATATATATATGAATTAAGTTTTGTAGGTTTGCTCTACCGACTTAGACAAAAATTACACATTTTGTAAAGGTTCGAATCTAAAAGTAAAATTCTCAAGGCGTTTTGTCAATTATCGTATGTTCTTATGATCATTCAAAAGTGTTGTCTTCATACAGTGTGGGTTTTGGCATGTGAATGTTACATACGAATTGAATTCATCTAAGGATGGTTGGAATAAAGGGAAAGATGAAAGACGGGTGAAACCGATTAGTTGTGTCAAACGATTAAACCTTAGGTAAGTAAATATATGCCTTTGATCAAGGAGTTTATAGCATACATTTTAATACTAATTAACTCGTATATCATGCATCAGTATTTGGATGATCATCTTTGATTTGGTAGCTAATCGTACATCAATTTTTTATGTTCTTCTGTTACCAACTTTAAGATTTGATAACAACTGATTAAGATGAGAACGTATCCATCTATCAAATGTTAACAAACAATGTTCAAACGGACTTAAACAGTTAACAAGATGGGATGGAAGTATAGCTGATATAATTTCTTCAAGTAAGTAGCTACTTGCTCGTGAACGAAATCTATCGTGAATGCTAATTGAGATCGAAGAGGATGCAGCAATCCCGAAGGAGAATGAGATGGATGCAATGGTGTGCATTGTATAATTCGAAGGAAAAAGCCAAGGGAAATAAACAGCTGCAGAAGATAGGTGCCTGGTGCTACATGTTTTGGTTTTATCTATAGCTCCCCAGCTAGGCTAGCTAGCAAACTAGAGGACTAGTTAACAACTTAACTCAGTTGACAGCAGCAAAGATTTGATTTGATAGAGAGGAAAGCAGAGAAAGAGTTTTGGAAATGGGAAATATGGAATTGTAGAAACCCGAGATAACGAAGAAAAGTAAAGGCCTTCTCTTAACTGTGAAAACAACTGGTGAATGAGCCAAAGCTAATCACTCCCATGCACAAGTCCCTTTCTTTCTTCCTCTCCCCCACCTCTGCCGCTTCTGCTCACACTTCACACACTTGCACATCCTTTGGGAATGAGAACCATACATTTTCCCTTTTCTTTTTTCTTTTGGAGATTGAAGAAAAAGAAAATTAACAACTTGTTTATGATACATCACCAACAAGCTGTACGAACGAAATATATGTAGCTGATCGAGCTAGCTCCCAATATATATTTTTATCTTTGTTTTTCCATTCCAAAAATAGATTACTTCTCTACATATAGTTATAATAGCCGAGGTAAAACACATAGCTTTAGTAAAATTATTATGATACAGAACACAGTCCTTAGAATATAGTGTTCACTGATATATCATGATTAGTAACTTCTAGATTTAGGGTTCTTATTTTGTAGAAGAAAAATAATTAAAGTTTGAAAGGAACATATGAACCCCAGTGGTGCATTTAGATTCTAATTGTTACACACTAAGTCAAGTGTAAGACTATGATTTGTTAATATTTATAATGCAATGTCTACTAGTTTCACGTAATTTTGACACTAGAGTAAAATATGTTCCCTTTTGAGTTAATATATATAGACTAGTGCTCTAGAGTTAATATGTGTTAATTATATAGTTCAGAATTTCCTCCTTAATTAAAATTTAGTATTAATTTTTTATTAGTTTTGTAGTAATTAATATAAGGTCCCTTAATATAATTACCAATACCTCATACTTCATACTTCATGATGCCAATACTGTATTTGTCAGTGTTTTAGTTTTTCGCACTTAACGCGTTGAGGTTAACATGAATGATGAATCTAACTTCTAGGGTTTTTACTTGGTAATAGATCAAAGAACTAAAACCTAAAAGCACACTCAAACGAATCAAAATTGTTAACACCGGCCACGTAGTAAATTTATTCAAAGTACAGAGAAATGTTTCTGTCTAGCGAGTAAACTTATATTAGTGACAATGGCTTTGCGATAATCTCAGACCATAAAAAAGATCATTACGATAACTGAGTGGACAGAGCAAAAAAACACTTTACAGCATCAGTGTCTGTTCCATCTATCCCCAACTATATATTAGTGGCATCTCTATCTTTCTTTTCTCTCTCTATCTCTCTCTCTTCCCCTTATGATTCTCTCTCTTGTTGTTGTTGTTCGGTAATAGTAACCCAACACAACAATCAAGCAGCAGATCAGATCCGAAGGAAGTTTATCTGTCCATCTATCAACTGATCAATCAGTCAATCCCATCAATCAAATCACAGTATCAATAATCGTAGAAAGTTAGATTAGAAAGAAGATATCTTAAAAATAAAAAATGTCTGCAGCTGCCTCTTCCAACACTGTCTTTTCACCACCGGACCACCTCTCCCCCTCCGATCAGCTCTGCTATGTTCACTGCAACTTTTGTGACACCGTCCTCGCGGTACGTAGTTCTATTATGAGTATTATGATCTTATCGCCCTCTTCTTTCTCTTTCTCTCAATCTCTCTTCCTTCCCTCCGATCTATCTTAAGATGGATTATCGATTCTGTTAAGCTTGTTTTCTTTGCTTCATTAATGTTATATATACTTCCATTGTTTACTTGCTGCTATCTAATTTCTGGATTTTGATGTGTATGTATTGGTTTTCGACGTTTAGGTGAGCGTTCCTTCCAGCAGTTTGTTCAAGACTGTGACGGTCCGATGCGGCCATTGCAGCAACCTTCTCTCAGTCAACATGCGCGCCCTTCTTCTTCCTGCTGCAGCTGCTAACCAACTTCACCTTGGACATTCTTTCTGCACTCCTCAGAATCTCCTGGTATTTCTATCTTTCGGTTATTTGATTATAATTGCAGAATATTTTACTTATCTTAGTCGTCCTAGCTAACTCATTTCCTCATCATTCGTCATCTTCAGAATATCCTAGGTACTACTAGGTTAGTTCTTGTATATACCTATGATCGAACAGTGTGTAATTGTATGCTTAGATTTTGTATGTAGTACTTGTTATTAACCTATTAATAATGGTGATCTAATAACGTGCATAATATATAGCAGGAGGAGATCCGAAACGCCCCATCAAACACGTTCACAAATCAGCCGAACATGATGATGAACGAATCATTTATGCCGATGATTCGAGGAGTTGAGGAGATACCTAAGCCTCCACCTGTTGTTAACAGACGTAAGAGACTATCTTTAGCTATGATGTTTTCACCCAGCTCATGCCTCGCTCTCTTGCAATCTCTCTCTTTCTTTCTTTTGTATCCCCACTCAAATGGCTTTCTGGGTCTGTACCTTTTCGTGTTTGCCTGAATTTGTATGTCTTTTGCAAGCATAGTAGAAATGTCTTTGTTTTTCTGAATCCTCATTGATCGCTTTAGCCTTTTCTGTAAACAGCAGCCTTCTTTGCCTATCAAAGAAAGTTTAAGAAAAGTAGAATCCATGCTTTTGAATTCATAAGCTTACTCTATAACAGTTCCCAAGGTTCAAGTCTTGAATCAGTAGGATCAACAGAGGTAGAGGCAGGAATCTTTTTCAGCACTTTTATTTATTCATGTGTAGTTTTCCAGAGTCAGTACTCAATTCTGCCATATTTCTTCTTCTTAATTTTCATTTTCATAAATATAAGGCTTACTCTTTTCTCTTTCAGTCCCGAAGGTTTTCGAAATATTGAGTCTATTATATGATCCTCATCGATCATGACTATATATCCTAGAATTTGTATGATCATCGTCCTTTTATCTTTATCATAGCTAAATGCAGCTATGGACACATGAGAGTGTATTATCTGTGATTGAAAATTACAAGATAATAAAAATATAAATAGCCAGCGAAGTGATTATAATGTGTCTATCTGTTTTTGTCCGTCTCTGTGATTGAATGTGACCAGCTCCGGAGAAGAGACAGAGAGTGCCATCTGCCTACAATCGCTTCATCAAGTAAGTACTGAATTCATTAATCAACTTCATCCTCCTCCTTTGATCCGTAACTTATTGAGGTTGTGATTGCTCAGCGTCTTATTTACATCGATGAGCAGAATTATGAGCACTAAAATTTATAACATTAAACTGCAGGGAAGAGATCCAACGTATCAAAGCTGGAAACCCTGATATAAGCCACAGAGAGGCCTTCAGTGCTGCTGCCAAGAATGTAAGTTCGAGAGAGCTTTCCTTGTGTACTTTAGCTGGCTAGGGTTTCATTTCATGAGAAGCTACTGTAGCAAACGAGCTAGGGTTCTTTTCACTGGGTTTGGATTCATGTTCTCATGAGTTGTTGTTTGACTTGAGATAGATTTCCAGAAGATTTATCAGTTAATTTTGTTCTGGTGTATTTGTTTTGTTTCTGTTAGTGGGCCCACTTCCCTCACATCCATTTTGGCCTGATGCCTGATCAACCCGTGAAGAAAGCCAATTTGCGCCAGGTAAAGAGTTGAACCCTAATTTTAATTAATCCATTTAATTTTAGATAATTTGCTTAGCTCTCACTTAATTTCTAATGTTAATGCATGCATGCACTGGTTAATTGGGAGCCCTAATGTTTAATATTGAATGTGTGTACGTAATTCTGGGTTTTTGCAGGATGGAGAGGACATGCTCATCAAAGACAATGGATTTTTCAGCGCTCCTGCAAATTTGGGCGTCTCCCCCTACTAAGAACAATTAGCGTTTCCTATTTCGCCTGTTTCATATGGACTTCATGAACTACTAGTAGTAGGAATCTTATGAATCCTAATCTTTATTATAAGTAGACTCCAGAAATTTGGGTTGCATGATTATAATACCAGTAACGATTATCTTGTTCAAGCTTAAGAATTAATGCTCTGTTGAACCCATATTGTGAAAAAGACATTTTATGGAAGGTATATCAAGATAGTTTTTAAACACTACTTATGAATTATGATCAGTTAATGTAGTTATCATGTTTAAGGAATTTAACCTTTAGAGTAATTAAGAGTATTTTAACTAATTATAGTGTTGTTCTGTTAGTTTGTTTTATTTTTTCCCCGCAACGGTCGACTAATATTTGAAAATGGTGAGTACCATCAAACAAAAGTGTCAAAAATTTCTTGCATTGGTAAGTAGAATTATAGCTAGTCTTTGGAATCATTTTCAACTCCACCAAAACTGGACAAAGTTTAGCTGCATGTACTGGCCGGCCGGCTGTCTAGCTAGCCACCGCCCTATTGACTGTTTGAATCTCGACATTGCAATGTTCCTTCAAATTTCTGGGTATGAATCCTAAATTAAAGTAATACGCTCAAAGGCATTGTTATTTGTAACTACGTACTCTGAAGGTTTGTATCTCCAAAGATTCCTTAGGGAAAACAAATAAGAAGAAAAAAATATAAAAAAGCTGAGATAGAATGCTGTCTAGCTTTTACATGTCCCCAAGCCAAGGGTCAGGCCTTGCTAGGCCTAGGGGTCAGACAGATAACAACCCGAACTCAACCCTAGCTCATGCTATTGCTATTGCTATGGAATAGCTAACGGCTATTGATGATCGATACATTGGTGAAGAAGAGCTTATACAAATATAGACGTTGACTTGTGGGGGTTGAGCATGGCTAGGCTTCACCACTTCGTACTCCGATCAGTAACAACCATCTAACCACGTACACATATGCCCAAAATTGATTAACACATGCTGAAATTATATACGTATCTCACGTGCAAGTAATGTGACCAAAATCTCATCTTGGATCAAACTGAACAAACTTATATATTTGACTAATTTTCTCTTAAGTCATACATTAAGAATAAGCTAGCATTGTTGTATGCAAATTAATGGACCAATATTGCAATGTTTATTGAATTGACAGTGCTGTCTTGTTCAATAGTTTTTTAGTGTGAGTAATTAGAGACAGTTTGATTGTGTCACGCCCTAAATTTGAATAGATAAAATTTAAACTCGAAAACATGATAATTGTTCTTGGAGAAATAGATGATAATAAACTGTATCTTTATTGATTGATAAAGAGACCTTTATATAGGCATTACATCAAGTATCTCTGGTAATCAGGGATTCCTTATCTAATAAAGTATCTAAACTACTAGCCTTATTAGGACAAGACACACCACGGAAGTTACGGAATTAACTTTCCTTGAACACTCCCCCTTGTGTCGCGTCCTCAATGGTGCATGAACTGTTGCCTCGTTAAAACCTTTGCCAGCAAACAAAAACCTTTTGGGCAAAATAAAAGCATGGTCTAAGGGAAAAGAGTACAACGCACCAACTACAAGTATGTGAGACATGCATAACTAGACTCTCCCTGAAGTCTAGACGAGAACTCCCCCTGATAGTCAATCAGTCTTTGAGTTCGGATAAGCGACACATACCAATGCGCTTTACATGCTTCACAAATGTAGATTTGGGTAGAGACTTGGTAAACAGATCAGCTGCATTATCTTCTGAGCTGACTTGCTTCACTTGGATATTCAAAGTCTCTTGCTGCTGCTGATTGTAGAAGAACTTAGGCGAAATGTGTTTAGTATTGTCACCCTTGATGTATCCCAACTTCATCTGCTCAATGCATGCTGCATTATCTTCAAATATGCAAGTTGGTCCCATCGTAATAGACTCAAGTCCACTAGACTCTCGAATGTGAGATATGACTGAGCGAAGCCAAACACATTCTTTGACTGCTTCATGTAGTGCAATAATCTCAGCATGGTTCGAGGAGGTAGCAACAAGGGTTTGTTTGGTTGATCTCCAAGATATCGCCGTATTCCCAATGGTAAAAACATAACCGGTTTGGGAACGTCCTTTGTGTGGATCTGACAAATATCCAGCATCAGCAAATCCTATCATTACATCATTTGGTGTATCTGAGTAGGAGGGGGTATCGCCAAATCCGTACCGAGATCACGTCTTGGTATCCTTGGGTTCGGATACGGTGGCGGATATGGCTGCAGTATGGCGGATGGCCGAGCCGTGGCTTGTTGCAGTGGCGGGGCAGGGTGCTGCCGAGCCGAGGCCATTCTTGGCGGCTGACCGGTGGTGATCCGAGCCACGGTTTGTGCCGTTGGATGCAAGGGATCGACTAGGTGTCGAATCATGATGAGTGTATCGATAGTACAAGCCCATGTCAAGGGTTCCTTTAAGGTATCGAAAGATGTTCTTGATTCCAACCCAATGACGTTGTGTTGGCGCAGAGCTAAATCTAGCTAACAAGTTCACTGAGAAAGCAATGTCTGGTCTAGTACACTGAGCTAGGTATAACAAAGCTCCAATTGCAGTAAGATATGGATATTCAGCTCCCAAGACCTCTTCGTCATCTTCTTTCGGACGAAAGGGATCTTTGTTGATATCCAGACTTCTAACGACCATGTGAGTGCCTGTAGGATGCATAACTTTGTCTATGTTAAATCGCCTGAGCATCTTTCGGACATATGCAGATTGGTGTATAAAGATTTCACCACTTCGGTGCTCTAGTTCTAAGCCTAGACAAAACCGAGTCCTTCCCAGATCTTTCATCTCGAATTCAGATTTCAAGTAGCTTGCGGTCTCATTGATCTCATTTAGAGTTCCAATGATGTTCATATCGTCAACATAGACTGATATAATGGCAAATCCTGAACTTGTTCTCTTTATGAACACACAAGGGCACAACTCATCATTCTTGTATCCTTTCCCAATCAAGTAATCACTTAACCGTGTGTACCACATCCTACCAGATTGTCGGAGTCCATATAGAGATCGTCTCAACCTGATAGCAAATGAACTTCGTGGTTTTTGCTCACTTGACTTGGGTAACGAAAGTCCTTCTGGCACTTTCATGTACATCTCCGTATCTAGATCCCCATAAAGATACGTTGTTACAACATCCATAAGTTGCATATTAAGTCTCTCTGAGACTACCAAACTGATTAAGTATCGGAAGGTAATAGTATCCATGACAGGAGAATACGTCTCCTCATAATCAATTCCAGGGCGTTGAGAAAAACCTTGCGCCACGAGTCGAGCTTTATATCGCTAGACTTCACCATTCTCATTGCGCTTTCTGACAAAGACCCATTTATGTCCAACAGGCTTCACGTTCGGCGGTGTAGGCACAACCGGTCCGAATACTTGCCTTTTCTTTAGAGAGCCTAGTTCAGCCTGGATTGCTTCTTCCCACTTCGACCAATCCGCTCTACGTTGACACTCATCAACAGTGCGGGGTTCCATATCGTCGTCGTCAATGACTTCTTGAGCAACGGCGTAGGCGAATGCATTATCGATATACATGGAATTTCTTTCCATAAGATTGTGCATGCATAAGTAGTTTAGTGAGATTTCCTTGTTCTCCAACATCAACGGTGAGTCTGAGGCGTCCCCCAGATGATTCAGAGTCGATTCTTGGACATAGGTATAGTCGGAGACAATCTCGTGTGACGGCGTCACAGTATTGATGATGAATGGATCATTTTGTGCCTGGACACATGCCCTCTTTCT
Source organism: Potentilla sterilis (assembly GCA_963682095.1). Classification (NCBI taxonomy): domain Eukaryota; kingdom Viridiplantae; phylum Streptophyta; class Magnoliopsida; order Rosales; family Rosaceae; genus Potentilla; species Potentilla sterilis. Next base: position 34,146,724 of record OY821766.1, on the reverse strand, counting down.
AGGTACATTGTCCTTGGAACCGATTGGTCTCCCCCTCTTTTTAGGAGGATCCGAAGTCGACGCCGGCCCTCCACTTGGAGGTGCCGAGCCTAGGCTGCCGACGGCACCTAGGGCTGCGGGTCCAGGACCGGCGGCGCGTGCTCGCGCGTGGGTAGGAATGTTGAGCCTTGCAGGTACATTCGCAGCAGGTATGGTTGATCTTGTCACTTTCGCAATATCAGTAAAGGAGTCGGGCATCGAATCCGCCACCTTTTGTAGTTCTAATATGCGTTGTATTTCGGTCTCACACTGAGACGTACGGGGATCATAATGAGACATAGTTGGAGAGAACCACGTCAATTCCTGACGTTCACTAGGGACGGATGCGGCCCCATCTCCCCCTAACGGCGGGAAGGATATCTCATTAAAGTGACAATCAGCAAATCTTGCAGTAAACAGATCACCTGTCATAGGCTCTATGTAGCGGACAATTGTTGGTACTTCATATCCAACATAAATAGCTAATCGTCGTTGTGGACCCATCTTGGTACGCAGTGGAGGCGTGATAGGCACATATACGGCACAACTAAAAGTACGCAGATGCGAAATATCAGGCTCGTAACCAGTTACCAACTGGTACGCACTAAATGGTTGGCTATCTGTGGGTCGTAGACGAATAAGCATAGCTGCATGTAATATTGCATATCCCTATGCCGAAACCGGCAAGTTAGTGGCCATGACAAGGGACCTAGCAACAAGCTGTAGTCTCTTAATAGCGGCTTCTGCAAGACCGTTCTGAGAATGAATGTGGGGCACGGGATGTTCAACTTCAATCCCAACTGACATGCAATAGTCATCAAAACACTTTGACGTAAACTCTCCAGCATTATCCAGTATGATTGACTTAATCAGATTGTCCGGGTGGTGAGCCCGAAGCTTAATGATCTGAGCTAGGAGTTTAGCAAATGCAGCATTCCTCGTGGACAACAACGCTACGTGTGACCAATACGTTGACGCATCAACCAGAACCATGAAATATCTAAATGGTCCGCATTCTGGTGTTATAGGTCCACAAATATCACCTTGTATTCGTTGTAGGAACGGAATATTCTGTTTATTATCAATAGAAAAAGATGGTCTTGCTTGAAGTTTTGCTAGTGAACAAGCTTTGCAAAACGAACGATGAGCATTAGACATCGCTACAGAAGCATGAGAAGCAGGAGGAGGCCGAACCTCTCCTTGGAGCCGAGAGACGGCTATCGACGGCATGGCGGCCGAACCGAGGCCGAGGCGCCGTCTGTGCTTTTGTGATCTGAAAAACGGATGACCGTGGGAGCATTTCAGAATACAAATCATCAGATCACGACCCGGATGACCGAGTCTCTCATGCCAAAGCTTGTAAGCATCTGAATCGTATAAGACAACAACATGAGATTCATTGGCTCTAATGGTTGTGAAATACATGACATTTCGAACATGCTTACACTTCTCCACAATGCGAGTACGCATATTCTCAGTGGAGGTGATCAACAGATATTCAGTTCCATTTTCAACATAAGTGCTGAGGTGATAGTCGTTGTCAAGCACATCCTTGAAAGCTAGCAAGGTTCTTGGCGCCTTAGGCGCATATAGGGCGTCCTCTACCCGAATTTCAGTGCCATTTGGCAATAAGAATTGAGCAGTGCCACGACCCTTAATGACGGGTCCGGTTCCTGTCATCGTAGATAACGACGATTCTCTTGGCGAAAAATCCGAAAACAATTGCCGATTCCTCAGAATCGTGTGAGTTGTTGCACAGTCCAACAAACACTCAATCTCGCCTTGATACATCTACAAAAACAATGTAAATTGAATCAATAGTCTACTTTAGACTTTGGCGAACACTTTAAAGTAAGTGTACTGAAACAATATATCATCACAAAATGAAGTGCATTAAGGCCAATATCATAGCCATGACATCGACATAACTTGAGAGAAAGGGATAAGCCTTATTTTAATCACCGAATACCAACATTGAGAGTTAACATAACCTAGGTCAGAGATTGAGACCGGACACCGTCGTAGGTGGCGTGGCCGAGCCAAGGCCGAGGCCAAGGCAAAGGCCGGGGCCAAGCCAAAGCTGAAGCTGTGGTAAGGCCGAAGCTACCCTGAAGCCGAGCCGAAGCAAGGCGAGTGATCAGGGCCGGTCGGGCATTGAGGCAATACGATGCGACGGTTGAGCTAAATTCGAAGCATGGCGAGTCCGAAGACACGTCGTTGCCGAGCCATTGATGCAAAAGTTGCATTTGTTCGATAGGCTATCGATGTTGGTTTCAAAAACCGGATTCGGTGTTGAGCCAAGCTGGCGAGTGGCCATGGCGAGCGAGGCCTGGCGAGTCGCGGCCAAGCGGCTGCCGATAGGCTGGCCTAATGTGCAACGCGATTTCTCGCGAGTCTCTCATTTGTCTTTGTGATTTTATTTCGGATTTGAGTTAACATCACCAGAATTGTGGTGAACTCAAAATAATTATGCCATTGTAAATTGGACGCATTTAACCATTTATGCTTTCATAGGGATGTAAAAATCTCAAATCATTCATTGAATAAGAGAATTTTTTATTGATGACAACTCAAAAGTACATCAAGGATGTTCTAAATCAAATGACTTATCGAACAAAGTCGTGAGTTATGACTAAAGAAAGCCAAAAATAACAATCAAAATCAAATTTGAACATGTATCTCATGACCTAAGTCAAATACTTATTCATAATCCGGAGTATCATACTCCTGAGTCCTACGCTTATTGGTAGGTTGGAAGTCATCAACGGTGAAGTTGGTATCTTCTTCATCGTACTCTTCTTCCTCAAAGTCTCCTACATAGTTTGTTTCTTGTTCTATGTATTGCTTATGTTTCTTGTAGGCAGCTTGAACATCTCTACTTGCTTTGCAATTGCGTTGAAAGTGATTCTTAGAGCCGCATTTGAAGCAAGGAGCTGAAGCATTGTTTGAGGCGTAGCCACCACGCTTGGGGCCGGAACCTTAATCGGTTTCCCTCTCTAGGAGCGGCGGCACCGCCGTCGTCCCTTTTCCATGTGAGGTTCCGACTAGGGCCGGCACCTCCTCTTCCTCCTCTTCCCCCACGTGTTGCTCTTGGCGCACGTGGTGGTGGTGGTGCTTGACGTTCGCGAAGATGACTCCTTGGCTTAGGAGCCCTACCATGGGCGTGGTGAGATTCGGCTAAGAATTTCGGACCTCTTGGCCTTTTGTTGGTAGTAAGAATCAACTCATGGTACCTCTCCTTTCTTTGAAGCACATTCATCAAGTCACTGAAGGTTTTGATGGTGCCTTTCTCACGGAGATCACGGTACTGATGCGACAATATGGACGCAGATTCTGGGAACGTCGTGAATGTCTTCTCCATCATATCATCATCGGTCTTGTCGACCCCACAAAAGCTCATATTAGACTGTAAATTAAGCATAGTCTGATAGTATTCCTGGACGGAATCAAAATCCAATAAGCGGATTTGCTCCCAATCTGACAGAAGGTCAGGGAGTTGTGCGTCATGCACATTGTCGAAGCGGTCTTTGAGGATGTCCCATAGCTCTTTGAGATCGGTTTTCCTCAGGTATTGCTTTTTGAGCGTTGGATGGATATGGCGCCTGAGAAACATCAGGGCTTGAGCTTTCTGTTCAGGAGAAGCATGCAAGTTTTCATCCTCAGGAGGGACAATGATGGCTATAAATCTTTTGCCAATGAAGGTGTTCTCTACATCTGAGACCCACCTCTTGTATTCCTTGCCTTAGACATCCAAGATGTCGAATTCTGGACGTTGAGTGTCAGCCATCTACTGAACACAATAGGGAGACATTAGTATTTTGAATACTAATCAAGTTTGATTGTTTTTTCTTTTTCTTTTAGAACAGTGCCAAGATATATTATGGTCACATAAATCGATGCATAATGTGACATCAAGTCACAATTGATATCTTCCTTTTATTTTCTTTTGAAAAAGAGACGTTATGGTTCACAGTGGCATCACAGTCACAAGCATAACGGTGGCCGGTAACATCACAGTTACCCCAATAAACGTTGGCACCGGGGTGACTAAATCCCCGTATGCCGTCCCGAGAAGCGATAGAATCGGGATGAGGTAGCAGGGACACGAAAAGGTCTCGGAAGAAAACACAACCCAACTATTGAAATTTCATAAGCGGGAACGATTATAAAATATTTACCTCTTCAATTGAAACTTGATCGAAAGAAACTTGACTTTTGGGGAAGCTTGTTTTCTTCGATTTTTCTTGATGTCTTCTCAGCAGCGAAGAAGGCTTCGAGGGCCGCTTGCTTGGCTGGCGAGCAATTTTGGTCTTTGAGGGATGCGTGCAAAGAATAGCACGCAAGGGAGGGCTGCTGGCGAGCGGGTTGGGCTGCAGGCGAGCAGGTCTGCCGAGAGGCAGAGGAGGAGCATCTCGTGAAGGTACGGCGCGGCAGGGAGGCAGGTCGGCAGTGCAGGTACTGCTGAGAATGGACCGACGGTGCCGGAGGTAAGGACGGCGGTCGGCGGTCGGGATTAGGGTTTCGGAAAAAAAATTTCGGAATCAGGGTTTTAGGGTTTTAGGGCTATTAGACGGGAGGCTAGAGCAACGTGCTGATAACGTGTTCTAGGAGAAATAGATGATAATAAACTGTATCTTTATTGATTGATAAGGAGGCCTTTATATATGCATTACATCAAGTATTCCTGGTAATCAGGGATTCCCTATCTAATAAAGTATCTAGACTACTAGCCTTATTAGGACAAGACACACCACGGAAGTTACAGAATTAACCTTCCTTGAACAATAATTTAATAATTTCAACTATTTAGAAAATAATTTTTAAGTAGTTGAGATTATTGAATTATCACGTTTTCGAATTTGAATTTTATCTATTCAAATTTGGCGCGTGACAGATTGATTATACTTAACACATTAAGATTGTTTATGTTGTGATTCCGGGGTCCTACAATTACAGATCGGGTTATTGTAGGATCCCAGAAAATAATCAGAGTGGGTAAGATCGATCGGCTCGCGGTACCCGGTCAAAAATAAATACTGCATCAATTAGTGGACAAATCGGGCCGGCCGATCTTACCCACTCTAATGCTAAGTTAGATACTATAGTGAGGGATAAGGTTTTAGGGTGTTTAAGGACGATTGACAATTACCTTTCTGATTGGTAGTTGAGCTGCCATAAATATAATCTCAGATGGAGAAGTAAATGCTCATTGTCGATCATATTCCTATGCCTGATTGGTTGGCCCCTGAGACCCGGTTTGTGAACCCACTGGTCTGGGCTGGACCTGACGGCTTGTTCTGGTGGCCAGGTTGATGTTGGGTCTGATGTATCGGGCCAGCCTTTATTGGGCTGATGTGTCTGCTGACAATAATATGTTACTGGTAGTATACAAAGATATATGAAATTATGGTGTATCAATATAAGAAAACCTTCCAAAAGTATGTATGACCGCATGCATTAACGATGTAGTTGCCTTAAGACTAATTAGGGCAAATTCAATGATTTAAATTCAATATTTGGTAATTAGCACTAACTAATAATTTTCTATAAATTGAATGATCCTTCTCCCCAAAGGCTGGCTATGCCCATGCCGCAGACACTACAACCAAGAGTAGTCGGATGTTTAAATCCCGAAATATATAGAAGATGAACGAATTTGAATTCGAGTGTCAGAACGGTCGTGGAATTACCAGAGACATTACATATTTACTCAAACTAGATCAAACGTCTGCAAATTACTTACCAAAATTTTCTTCCAAATATGGCTTTTGGCCATTAAGTCACGTGGTTTGATTAGTAGGTAATTAGTACGTAATCGTTGCTTAATTACATTATTTGGACAGAATGAAGGTATCAACCCACGGAAGTGTAAACTGATATGCAGAATGGATGATCGAAGAGGTTATATCTGCTGTATATGATTAGGACATCATTACTAACAATTAGCCAACACTAGGAACAAACTTCTCGCTATCTTGTTTCCCTATTCTTGTAAAAGATTCCTTCATTTTGTTGGGGAGTATTACTTCAAAACCAGCAATCCTGTTAATTAACAACGTCGTCTAAATTGTAGCTTAATAACTAGTAATTTCTGTTCTTCTAGCTAGTCGACGATCTATTACATACACACAATACTTGCTCCTGTATCATTTGAAAGTTGTTCACCCTCGTCGGGTAAGTCGATCTGTATCACTGTATGGCCTAAAGTTCTAAACTTATGTACGGTAAAGCTCCCTGGGATTCCCGCTTCTCGCTGCGTCCTTGTAGGGGATTTGCTGCTCGATATAATCTCATACTACGCCAAATGTCCCCAATGCAATGTTGCTAGCTATCGGGAGATATTGGACTAATTCTTTTGAGCTGGGAAGAATCAAGAATGTCTTAATCTTTGTTCGAATAAAGGATGTGTTGTTGATTTGCTTCACCAGCTACTACTTTCTGTTTTATTTGTGCAGTAAAAATGCACGAAGGTTAATCAATAATTAACTATTTTGTTGATTATGATTGGCATGCAAGCTGCAAGTGAATTAGCTAGCTACGTACGCTGCATCACTTGCATGCATAACTCCTTGATGCAGCTTCGTGTTTTGAAAGAATTATGGGATTACTTGTCGAACTCGTTGGACTTTTTGAATCTTTGAGGTCAATTGGCACACTCCAAATCTCCAATTGTTGGGTGAGCATACTGTAACACCTATGTAACGTAAAAATCGTGCTTTGCGTAATCGCGTAGAGCAGGATTTAGTTCAGTATTTCAAGATCTTTGTTGTTTGTTCCATTTCTTGGAGCTTTTGCTTTGAATCACATGTGATTTTCTATTCGTTGATCAATGTTGAAGTCATATGCATGGCCATTTATTCGTTAAAGAATAAATTAGCCTCGAGATTGGTAGTGTATTTGACCAGCGAGGTGGATGTAGAACAGGTGCTATTCGATCACAATATTCCTTCTCTGCTGTGTCTGGTGGGATGTTTGATGTCTCTCCTCCGTTCATTCTTACTCTTTGTCAATGAGAAAATCTTGGTGTTCCTAAATTTGGTTCCAGTAAAAAGAAAAGTTTCGTCTATCTTTTCTTTTAATTACTGTATCACATAGAGGGCTTGTCCTTCGGCGCCACTGTTCTTCAGGAGTTTAGCTGTTGTCTTCCATCTTCGGCTGTAAGGGAATGATTTGAGGGATTACTACTGTTTCACAGATCTGTCCTTGGATTAATGATATCTGTGCGTGTAAGTGTGTACCTGCACAGCGTTCCCCAATCAGATTGCTTTTGCATCTGCATCAGCTGGTGGCAACATAACATCAAGTCGGTTTAAGCAAACCAGAACGAATGCGTAGTGGCGGTCAATGAGAAGGGAGTACTAGCCACTGTAGGTGACGATGTACCATGGAAGGTGGTTTCGGGATCGGAAGAGCATGTTGTATTATGGCTCGTTTTATTCTCTTTACTATTTATATTCTATAGCAGTTATTTAAGGCTGCTAAGATATAGGATAGTAGTGGGTGTAACTGCTGGGGCAGTTTACAGAAGACAGAATAAGAGAGCATATATTGTGGTTTGTTTTGTATCAGTATAGAGTGTGAGAGTTTGAGTTTGTGACTGCTTTGTAATCTCTCAGATTTTGATAGTGAATTTGTCCCTGCTGCTCCGTGGATGTAGGCTATTGTTGAACCACGTTAAATTCTGTGTGTTCTTTGTTTTCTGTTCTTGCTCATATTTGGTTAGTGCAGGGCTTTCCCCGCAGTAGACTTTATTCATTCCCCGCAGTAAACTTACTGTGTGGAATTGTTTCCGCTGTGTATTTGTTGTCTTCCATTTTTAGTAAATCAGTTTCAACAATTGGTATCAGAGCCTCGGCTCTTGATCCAGTTGGCATAGATGGAAGACGAAAAAGATTTGGAGTTCAATCCATTTGGTGGTGGTGGTGGAACTCAAGTGGCAAGAACTACTGTGCAGAATGCAAAGTTTGAAGTTGAAAAGTTTGATGGGACTAATAGTTTCGGAATGTGGCAGTGTGAAGTTAAAGATGTGTTGACTCAACAAGATTTGAGTACTGCTCTAGAAGATCGACCTGCAGCCATGTCTGATGGCGATTGGGAAAAGTTGAATCGTTTGGCTTGTTCAACTATTCGTTTATGTCTTGCGAAACTTCAGAAATATGCAGTAATGAGGGAGACGTCTGCTAAGGAGTTATGGCAGAAACTTGAAGATAAATACATGACGAAAAGCATAGAAAATCGTCTGTATTTGAAGAAGCGATTGTACAGGTTTCAGTATAGAGAAGGGTCGAAGATGATTCAGCATATTGATGCCTTCAACAAGTTAATTGCTAATCTGTTGAATCTGGATGAAGAAATTAAGGAGGAAGATAAAGCCTTAATTTTGTTGAATTCCCTACCTGATTCCTATGATCACTTGGCTACTACTTTGATTCATGGGAAGGACACAATAAAGTTTGATGATGTGTCTAATGCTTTGATGAATCATGTGGTTCGACATCAAGATAGGGAAAATAGTTTATCTGATTGTCTTGTTACCAGAGGCAGATCATTTGAAAAAAGAAGTTCCAGCAGCAAGAAGAAAGTTTTTTCTCGTTCAAGAGGAAAATCTAAAACCAGAAGAAGTATTGCAAGGGATGAATGTGCTTTTTGCCATGACAAAGGACATTGGAAGAAGGATTGTCCTAAGTTACAGCATAGGTGAAAGTCATCCAATACTAGTGCTGTTGTTGTTGTTAGTGAAGGTGAATCTGAATCAGAGTTTGTATTGGCAGTAACTGCAAAAGCAAAATATTTCTCTAATGTGTGGTTGATGGATACCGCGGCTTCTCAACATATGTGTCCAAAGAAAGAATGGTTCTCAAGTTTGGATTTGAAGAGTCGGGGTGTTGTTTTGGTTGGTGATGATTATGGTTTGGAAAAAGAAGGAGTTGGAACAGTTATGTTCAAGCATCATGATGGGCAAATTAGAGAATTGAAGAATGTTTGGTATGTTCCTAAACTAAAGAAGAATTTGATTTCTTTAGGTGCTTTGGAAGCTAGTGGCTACGACTATTATTCTAAAGATGGTGTAATGAGAGTAAAAAGAGGAGCTTTACTTGAGATGAAAGCACTGCGGGAGCATCATCTGTACGTACTGCAGGCACAGACTATTGTTGGATCTGCAGCAGTGGCTTCTGATATTGTAGATGGTGATAATACAAAGTTGTGGCATATGAGACTTGGTCATGCAGGTGTAAAAGCTCTACAAGGATTGGTGAAACAAGGGCTACTGAAGGGAGCAACAACCTGCAAAATTGATTTTTGTGAGTACTGTGTTCTGGGCAAGCAGACAAAAGTGAAGTTTGGCACCGCGGTGCATCAGACCAAAGGCATTTTAGACTATGTGCATTCGGATGTTTGGGGACCAACAAGAACAGCATCAAAGAGTGGCAAGCGTTACTTTGTGAGTTTCATTGATGATTATTCAAGGAGATCATGGGTTTATACAATGAGTCATAGAGATGAGGTGCTGGGTGTTTTCTTGAGTTGGAAGAAAATGGTAGAAAACCAAACCGGAAGGAAAATTAAAGTTCTAAGGACTGATAATGGTGGAGAGTATACTTCTGATCCTTTTCATAAAGTGTGCAGAGAAGAAGGGATAGTGAGACATTTTACTGTTCCAAGAACCCCGCAGCAAAATGGGGTAGCTGAAAGATTGAATAGAACTTTGTTGGAGAAAGTAAGGTGTATGCTGCTGCAAGCTGGTTTGAAAAAGTCGTTTTGGGCGGAGGCAATCACTTATGCAAGCCATCTTGTCAATCGTTTACCTTCTACAGCGATAGATGGCAAAACACCTATAGAGGTTTGGACTGGAAAACCTGCTGTTGATTATGATAATTTGCGAATATTTGGTTGTCCTGTATATTTTCATGTTACTGAATCTAAACTTGATGCAAGAGCCAAGAAGGCTATATTTATTGGTTTCAGTAATGGTGTGAAAGGCTACAGATTGTATTGCCCAGAGTTGAAGAAAGTTGTTATTAGTAAAGATGTAACTTTCAATGAGATGAGTATGCTGAAAGAAAAACAGGAGCATGTGGATTCCAAAGTCAGTGGCAGAGAATTGCAGCAGGTGGAGTGCAGTCAGTTAAATTTGAATTCCCCGCAGCTAGTTGCCCCGCAGTTAGTTCAAGGTAGAGTTGCTCCGCAGCTAGTTGATGGTGAAGTTGCCCCGCAGCTAGTTCAAGATGGAGTTGGAGAGTACGTAAATACGAATAAAGCTTCTACTTCTACTAAGGGAAATGCAGATGATGTTGATCCATCAAATACCACCGCGGAGGGAGAGAATGATGATCCACCATATTCCATAGCAACTGGAAGAGCACGAAGAACAATTAGAAAACCTGAAAGGTATACAGATTGTGTTGCTTTTGCTTTTCCTATCGTAAATTCAGAGATTCCATTGAATTTTAGTGAAACTAATGAAAGTTCAGAAAATGGAGAATGGAAGAATGCTATGGATGAAGAGATGGACTCTCTTTTGAAGAATGGAACATGGAACTTGGTTCAATTACCAAAAGGAAAGAAAGCTATTGGTTGTAAATGGGTTTACACAAGGAAGGAAGTTTCCAATGAAGAAGGAAAAGTGAGGTATAAAGCACGATTGGTGGCGAAGGGATATGCTCAGAAGGAAGGTATTGATTATAATGAAATATTTGCACCAGTTGTGAAGCAGTATTCCATTCGAGTGATGTTAGCTTTTGTTGCACAATTTGATCTTGAGTTGATGCAATTAGATGTTAAAACAGCTTTTCTACATGGTAATTTGGATGAGGAGATATATATGTTGCAACCTGATGGATACAAGGTAAAAGGAAAAGAAGACTTGGTTTGCAAATTGGAGAAGTCGTTGTATGGTCTCAAACAGTCCCTGCGGCAATGGTATTTGAAATTTGATAGTTTCATGAGAGGCCAGGATTATTTGAGAAGTGAATATGATCATTGTGTTTACTATAAAAGGTTGCAGGATGGAAACTTCATCTATTTGTTGTTATATGTCGATGACATGTTGATTGCTTCAAAGAATATGTCAGAGATTGAGAATTTGAAAGCTCAGATGAAGAAGAATTTTGAGATGAAGGATCTTGGTGAAGCCAAAAAGATTCTTGGAATGGAAATAACTCGAGATAGAGGCAAAGGTGTTGTATATTTGACACAGAAGCAGTATTTGGAAAAATTGTTGCGACGTTTTAATGTGGGTGAAGCAACTAAGTCAGTCAGTACACCTCTTGCTTATCATTTTAAGCTTAGTGCAGAATCTTGTCCGAAAACATAAGAAGAAAGAAGATGTATGGCTGATATTCCATATGCTAGTCTTGTGGGAGGTTTAATGTATGCCATGGTTTGTTCTCGTCCTGATATTGCACAAGCGGTTGGAATGGTTAGTCGTTATATGCACAATCCGGGTAAAGAACATTGGTCTGCTGCTAGATGGATATTGAGATATCTTCATGGGACAAGAGATGTAGGTTTGCGTTTTGAGAAGAAAAATGATGGAATGAGAAATTTTGTTGTAGGGTATGTTGATTCTGATTTTGCTGGAGATTTAGATAAGAGCAGGTCTACTGCTGGGTATTTGTTTACTACGGCGCATGGACCAGTTAGTTGGAGATCTACTTTGTTATCAACTATTGCCTTGTCTACTACAGAGGCTGAATATATGGCAGCTACTGAAGCTGTGAAAGAAGCTTTATGGCTGCAGGGTCTCATAACAGAATTGGGCATAGATCAGAATCAGGTGGAGCTTCACTGTGATAGCCAAAGTGCAATTTGTTTGGCTAAACATCAGGTGTATCATTCTAGAACCAAACACATCAAGGTCAAGTATCATTTTGTGAGAGATGTTCTAGAAGAGAAGACAATTGTTTTGAAGAAGATTTCGACTGAACATAATCCTGCAGATATGTTAACAAAAGTGGTTGGTGCAGCCAAGTTCGAGCATTGCAAGAACTTGGTTAATGTTGAATCAGTTTGATTGAGTTGTTTGAGCAGTAGGGAGTTTGTGATTTGAGTCTTAATTGACTGTTGAAATGTGGTAGTTTGTGGAGCACTTTAAGCTAGTTGTTTCTGGTGTATGCTGTGTTTTTTTTTTAGGTAGAAATCTCGCCAAGGTGGAGATTGTTGTACTCGTTTTATTCTCTTTACTATTTATATTCTATAGCAGTTATTTAAGGCTGCTAAGATATAGGATAGTAGTGGGTGTAACTGCTGGGGCAGTTTACAGAAGACAGAATAAGAGAGCATATATTGTGGTTTGTTTTGTATCAGTATAGAGTGTGAGAGTTTGAGTTTGTGACTGCTTTGTAATCTCTCAGATTTTGATAGTGAATTTGTCCCTGCTGCTCCGTGGATGTAGGCTATTGTCGAACCACGTTAAATTCTGTGTGTTCTTTGTTTTCTGTTCTTGCTCATATTTGGATAGTGCAGGGCTTTCCCCGCAGTAGACTTTATTCATTCCCCGCAGTAAACTTACTGTGTGGAATTGTTTCCGCTGTGTATTTGTTGTCTTCCATTTTTAGTAAATCAGTTTCAACAGAGCAGTCACAACTTTCAGCAATCAAGAAGGATAGAACCTGGTTTACCTGATCGTGGTGAAGCCTCTTTCGACCCTCTCTCCTATAATGTTACTGCTGCAAGGCTTATTACTTGCTAAGCTGACAATACAGATAAAAAAAAAATCAAAAAAATAATAATAATAATAAGAAAAAATGAAGTTAAAACAGGACCTGAATGCCAAACAGAAACTCAATCAAGCCCCCTAAAGATGTCGCTCAGTTCTATCCATCTGGTGGTTCTAGCAGCCAACAGTATATTATCCTCTTCTGCGGTTAAGTGGTTTTCCCCATTTATTTTGTAATTAACTGCATCTGACTGGCCTCCGAATCTTCTGATCTTTAGGCCAGTAAGAGTGAACAACCAAGATAAAGTTTTGATCACATTTGGAGGTTGCTTAAGAGTCATGCTAGCGGCGTTGTAGGCGAAAGGGACATTCAGTGATCGAGGTTGTCATGCTTATTTTGTTGTAGCCGGGTAAAAAGTGTTGGGCAAATATAAATCAAAATTGCAAGATTAAATTCTGTGTATATAAATGTTAGTCAAGTCTTTATGCCTGAAATTGATTACTTTTTCAAAGAAAAAATAAACTCAAAAAGTAAGTTCATAATTTTGTTTCCACTATAAACCACTACAAGAATAAGATACATGAAACATTAAAGAAATTGTGGAAAGTGTAATTCAATCTGGACTTTATTACACAAATACAAATTTTGCTCTACATAATAAGTCGTTTATACCCGGAAGCATTCACATATTGCATTATCTCAGTGAAGTGGTTGCTCTGGAGGACCAGACAACGAGTAGGGATTGGAAAGTAGGTCATTATCAATTATTTCATTACTACTATTACATCCAGAGGAGCAGATTACAAGCTTTAAAATCAGAATGGTCATATCCAAAAGAGATTTTCCAGGCACCAACCAGCTTTCTTAGGCTTGACCATAATTTAGAATCAATAAACAGAGACAAACAACAACCCCTAGTTGCCTTTCTAGTACAAATGCGTATGAATAAACAATAGTCAGTAGTCATCAATCCAAGACTATGAGTCCCCAAAGGAAATTAGGAAAAAGAAATGGCAATGCATGAGCGCACTCTAAGCTAGGTTGTTTGATGCTTAGACAGATAAGTACTTCAGCAATCAGTGCATATAAATTTTTTTAACCAACCCTCCTAAACAACAGAAGAGAACACAAAGGTCTAGCATTTTACATCTATGCACTAGCACAACAGGACTTTGTCCAAGACAGAAATCATTATAACATTCACATTTGCAATACAGATCAAGCACGTATTTGTGAGATAACATTACAACTGAAAGTCAGAAGGTATTTGTTTTCGATGACACAACCAACTAGTGTATACGTGTTTAAGCCAAAAAAGAGACTAGAACGAAAAGGGTTCTATACAGTTGGGTTAACATAGGTCTCACCAGAAATCCATATACAAAGAAAAAGTAAAGTCACTAACCAGGTGGCATGTATCACAAGAAAGCTATATATGACAATGGCATAGTTACTGGTGCAGCATAAATGATGCATCCTCCAACTTTTGATCTCCAAGCTTCTAAGATCAAAACATCAACAGCACGCCTCATTGATATTTCCATAACATCTTAACAGGAGAACAATAACCTGCCACTACTCTGTACATTTCAAGCCACTTAAGTACACCTGAGACTGAATTATCGTCCTTCCAATTTTAAACCCCGGAACCACTGTGAAGCCAACTTTTTCCCTGGTTTTACTAGGCAATGACAATCGCCTAGTGACATCTTCCATATAAACCATAGAAAATTCTGCATCTCTTTCCACTAGGAATATCTCCACCACGGGATCAAAGCAATAGGCCAACTTGTGTAAAGTCCATACTGAACTAGCCATGTTAACAAACGATTCATAGAACACACTTAGCGACCTCCATTTACTCAACACAACTGCATTCCGATCAAAATTACTGAACATTGAAGATTCCATTGTGGGGTGGATAATCTCCTGATACTTGCTCTCACAAAATCTCGAGAACTTACAATTCTGATCCCTACTCAACAACTCCATCGGATTACTCGACACATGCTCAAGCAACTGCTTCAAAGGAACATTGCTCTTATCCAATTCCGACTCACGCCCGTTACACAAAACCTCATCCTCAACCAAACCAAAACCCTTTGAATCGAACCCTTTGAACATTCCCAAACAAACATATGACAAAAACGCATACCGATTATGAGCATTTTTCGCATAACCAACATCAGGATGAACCAAATTGGCAGCCAAATCCAAATCCCACCCAGCTTTCCCCATCAAACTTATCAAAATCTTAGTAAATCTATGTGTCAATCTACAAGCATCATGTAACACCGAATCAAACACTCTAACTGACAACAACACTTCACAACATGAAGAATTCAAAGTACCAGATAACCTCTGAGACAATCTAAAGTTAGATTCTTGAATCTCACGCAGCTTTTTTCTCAGTGCCTCAACTTCACTGTCTTTATGGTCAATCTCTGTCTGCAACCTATTTGACATGGTCCCCAAACTCCTGAGCTTGCTCTGATTCTCTTGCACCTGGGCCTCCAAGCAAGACCCGACTCCAAAACCCGACCCGAACTCCGACCCCCTGAAAAACCGCTTCAACTCCGACAGCCTCTGAAGGTGAGAAACCAGAGCCCGGTCCGCTGACGTCACGCTTTCTTCCACAAAGGGCACATGTGCCGTCTGTAACTGAAGGTAGGAAGCTTCGAAAGACGAGACGGTGGCGAAGAGCGACGAAATCAGCGTCTGGGTCATCGGAATATTGATGGGCCTGATCTGGGTTTTGCTCGGAGACCTTAAAACAGTGGAAAGCTCTAGTTTTGGGAGATGGGTCTCGTCGGAATTGGGCTTCGTCGGAGTTATGGGGAGCTCCGGTGGGGTTGGAGTGGGTGCTCCGTCGGGTTTGATGACGACGACTTTCTGGTCGGTGATGACTTCTTCCGCGGAGTCGAGTAGGGATAAGCTGTCTGGGTCTTCTTCTTCTTCGGCGAAGAACTCAAAGGTTTTGGCTTTGAAGGCCAGAGCGAATTTGGAGAACATTTCTGAGATTTGGGGAGGTTTAGAAGAGCCATCCATTTCCAGCATTGGAAGAAAGATTGAATCTTTGTTTGGTTTCTCTCTTAACTCTTTAAACTGAATGAAGCAAAGAAGACAGAGATAGAATTCTTGGGTTCTACTTCTAGTTTGAGCTAGTGTTGTGTTTCTGCTTGGGGTTGTGGGGAGTGCTTTGAATGTCTTGGAAGGAAGGTATTGTGGGTTTAGCTTGCTGGTGATGGACTCCTCTCTCTCTCTTTTTTCTCTCTTTTTGTTTCTTTAATTATTTTTGTGGTTTTCTTTTTGTATTTTGTATTCATATCTTATCAAACCAATCACATATTTTGGGGGTTTATATTTTGTTATTTATTGTGGGTTTTGGTTGCTGTGCTTCCTAGAGTCCTAGTGATGCTGACTTTTCCAGATTTGGGGTTAACGGTCATAAGCATAACGACTAGAATAACATGATGTGTGACAACCCAAAGAGTGGACCTTCGTTATTACTACTACTCCCCTGAAAAATTTAGTTCTTCTTCTTGTTCTTTCATAGGAGGACGATACTTGATATATTAATGGAAACTAAAAGAGTGCAATGAGGGAATGCAGAAATGCATTTGGTAAAGTCGTTACAGTAAGATGAATAAGTGCATACTTCCCACAATATTAGTGCAGAGTGCGAGAATATTTCTCGAGAAATATCTAATATCGAAAAGAGTTGAAACTGTCGAGAGATCTATATTGACAAAATAGTTATAAGTTCATAATAATGATATATAGAAGAAGATAAATACGCCTCACATGAATTATAGCGAAAGAATTCATTCATTGTATGCACCTATGTCAATTAACAACCAAACCTATGATTTGTGATTCTATAGTCGAATGAAAAGCTGTTATTTCTTCAACATCTTTTTGGTAATCTGATTGAGTCTACAATTTTTTTTTGAGACATTGGAGCAAATTAAAAATCTAGATTTCTTTTAATGCATGAAAAGTTTGAAAATGATCAGTATATATATAGCATACCACTAGTTAGTTGATAATAAGTCCTTCGTTTATAATACGTACTCAAATAGACATATATCTTTATAATCACATTCAAGTGATTCAACTATATATGCAGCTGCATGCTCTCCAAATGACAAACATAAATACTTAAGAATTACTTCATGCTAAATCCTTTGCACTTATAGTGGGGATGATTGCTCTCAAATATAAGATATTATCATGTGTATTGTGCAATAATTGATATACTCACTATTGTATCATCTATGTAAATATTAACTTAATTCTCATTATTATTAATTATGTGTTTTTATCATCTCGTTATAGTTTTATGAGATATTCATACTTTTTACGAAATATTGATGAATTTGAGACGGCATGCATGTAAACATAAATTATGACAAAAATAATTATACTCACGTCAAACATACGTAGTTCTCATAAGCAAATAATTTTATATCTTTCCTTTCGGATTTTATTTTTATTTGTGGAGATGGTAAATGCAACGATGGTGACCCATAACTCCATAAATCTGTAGTAAATGATGCATTCAACGCAGTTCTACATGACTTAATTGATACACCATGCCATGGTTTTACATGAGTTTCACACCAGGGAACTATTGCCATTTACTGCATCTCGTTATATTAAATTGATCTAAATGACAACCTATTTTAGTACGTGAGTAAATAACACCATTAGATAGAACCGAAAATAGAAATTAAATCGCGATGGCAGATCAAAGATCGATTAGATTCACTTTTGGTCCTAATTTTCGCCTAATGTGGCTTTAATAGTCATTCGTTTACTCATCTCTCTATACATATAAATCCTGAAGGCGTTCATATGTTCATCTTTTGATCCCCATGCTTCCATGGCTCGAGAAACCAATGCTTTCCAGCGTTTCAACAAAGGGCTTGGAATATATAGTCAATTAAGCATGACCCATATCATATAAAGGTTGATCAATCCCGGCTTCCATGTTTTGTGTCCTTAAATTCACTTTTTCTCTGTAAAAGAAGGAAGGCAGCATGAAAAATATAGAATTGGGTGAACCAACTTAATTACATGGAAGTGATGGAGCATCAAAAAGAAGAAAAAAAGTTGGATTCTGGTTTTAAGTCTCTTTAAAAATCTCTTTGGTTGCATTTGATATGGCATCTCTTTTCAATGTAGATATAGACCGAGGAGCACAACTTTCACTGGTGTGATGATGATCTCGATCTCAACAGTATATTAGTGAGCTTCAAAGTGAGTGGGCAACTGCATGCCTTGCCAAGTTTCCCAGCCTGTTTGGGAATGCAATCATTATAGCTTTTATGCAAAAACCCTTTCAACTTTGAACTGTGTCTGCTGAGCTTTAGACCGACACAGTTTAGTGGGTTAAGCTTCGCAAATTCAGTACATAATTGCAGGATGGAATAGAATATGGATTTTTTCCTGTTATATGCATATATTAGTGTGTTTGAAGCTAATGGGAGTAATTAATTAATCAATGAGTCAAAGCTGGAGATTAATATAAAAGCCTAACAGAATCCATTAGTTAATAACTAGTAGTAGGTTAAAAGCCTTGACTGAGAGTGAATTAAGCTAAAAGGGGTGATTTGTTTAGGTGAGAATTTGGTCCGTATATAGTTGGGAGGGTAGGTAACGGGTTGTTGTAGTTGCTGAAAGTGAGATCTGAATATGCAATTGTGGGAGTTAAACACCTCAAAAATAGCAGATAGAACACTAATGATCGACCTCCTTTTCTGCAGTATGATCATTAGCATCCTGCGTCCTCTGATGTTTTTATTTTTTGGGTAAAAATAATGTATCACTTAAGTCGAGAAACTAAGGTGATGTTCGGTAAATGTTAAAAGTAAGTATCATGATGCAGACGATCTTAAAAATATAAGCGGTCGGATAAACACTAACATCAATCAATAGTTAAAAATAATTTAAGACTATACATGCATATAAAGAAGAAGAAAATCATCCATTTGACAAAAACAATAGGTATCAAGTTTGATAAAGTCACATGAAATCTTGTTTTCTTGATATTCGTTTGGAAGGCAAAGCAAGGACTACCTGATATTGACCTCATCCGCTAGCATATGATGTTTGGACGAAAAATCTAGTCCTCGTAAATGGGCATAACCAAGTTCAATTTTTGGTAGATACAAGAATAGGCAAATGTATTTATCAATTATGTGTGTTATATTATTAGTCATTCTTCTTTTTTGAGAAAATGAGCTCTTAAACATAGTATTTCCCCTCACAAAATAAAATCAAAGTTCAAATTTTCTTGCCCAATGTTTGAAAACTCAGCCAGATAGCCCGCTTAGGCGCTAGGCGGCATGAGACGTTGGATAGAAATGACTATCAGAAGTTCTACACGTTCTGGTGTCTAGACATGCCTGTGTGAGATTAGGCGGTCAGTCCCTAAGTTGTTCTAAGGTGCCTAGGCATAATCTAAGTGGTCTCTGGGCAAGGTTAGGCGGTCTCAATGTGAGATTGGGCAGACCTATACGAAATCTAAGTGGTCCCTAACGGATTATCTACAAGGCCGCCTAGCCGTCTAAACGCTTCAAAACAGTTATCCACCCTCAGACAGCCTAGCGAGTTTTCGAACCTTCCTACCGTCTCTAAACCACTTTATACAGTATAAACCATCAAGCTGGGTTTAAAAAAACAAATAAAAAAATAAATTTTTTTTCCCTCTTTTGCGTTTTGTTGTAAGCAAAAGGTGGGTGATCTACTTATTCCACTAAGCTTTGGTTGTTGGAAGAAAATGACAAGGACTTGAACAATTATTATTCAAAAAATCATCATTTTGTTTTCTTCTGATTGTGGTTTAGAATTGATAGATTCCTTAAACAGTATCTGAACCATGATTAAACAGAATAATTAGAAATCCGGGCCTCCCTTGTCTGATTTTATCATAAAAATTAAAACACAAGGGTTCTAATGCTACAAGATTCCACTAGCCCAAATTTTCATCTTTTAAATTTTGTTTTCAACAATATATATATATGAGGATCTGTGTGACTGTGACTAAAACAGTTCCTGTTGTGCTCAAGTCAATGACAGAAATAATTATGTTAAACCCCCTCTAACTGTGTTCTAATTGTTTATCTTTCTCACAAGTAGGATATATAATTTCATTTTTTGGCAAGATCACATGTAGGATTTAGCTGCAGGAATGCCATAATATAATAAGTGTTGGCATTTAACAAACGTAAACTAGCTAATTAATAAGTCCTTCATTTAACTAACTCAATTGTTCAAGTTATCTCAGCAATCATCATGAGGATTCTTCAAGTTCTTCTGGCTCTAGTTGTTTTCATGCGGAGTAGTCTGGTCTGCTTGCCCATAACATTATTTCAATAAACCATATGTAAATTATCTGTCATTTTCATCATGTCGATCGGAAACAAAGGAGTACGAGCACCCTTGTGGCCTTGTCTAAAGATATGATCATAAAATACGTACACATATACAGGTACAGTAGTCGTGATATTTGCTTTTAATTTGAACTAGTTGAGGAGAGTTGGTGCGAACTTCTATTACTGGAGGCCTAGTGATCAATTAGTACCTGAAATTCTGAATCGTAGTCTAGTACAGTAGTACTTAATCTTAGTCAGGGGGTGCATCAGTTCTCCTTCTGTTACTGTTGAAATCTTGATGATTTTCAACGCGCGGATTGCTCTTAGATGCAGAAAAATTGAGCTTTCTTTCTGTTCTTCCTTGACGGGATGGGAAAGAGAATGATGAATGTGACAAGAACAGAAAAAAAACACATTGTTCCTCAAAGAGATGAAGTTTTTGAAGATGATTGCCTCCATCATAAAGAACAATTAATTATATAAATAAATAGAATCACACCATTTTATTGCGTATTTCAGAATAATCATAATCAATTATATTGTTCAAATAATCTATTTAAATTCTCCTATACCGATTTAAAAGGCGATTGGCGAAGTTTCTTACTCATCAGTCAAATGAAGGATGCACGTCTAACACAGTAACACCTAATTCTATTCCGGTCATTAAACGCTTTTACTTGGAAGCCATGGCTGTCCCCTCAAAAAAAAAAAAATAGAATAGCTAAATAGAAAATAAGATATAAATGAAGACTGCCAGGAAAAAAAGAAAAGAAATGATTTCTACTTGCTAGTGAAATGTCCATTGAACCAAATATATAACAAAATGTCAACTATCCCTGATTACCTGGTAGTACCCAGCCGAGGGGTTATGACAAGCATAAGCTAAAAGCAAACGCCTCAATGAATTCCGACCATTCTCATCTAATGCAGGATGTCCTGGAAAGGTACGTGGTATGTCCTGCATTAGGATAAAACAATTTAGTTTAGGGGAGAAACTCAGATTTCAATACAAAGCAAAAGAAGTAGCACCTACGAATTGAAACGATAAAGTCCAAGGCACATGCATCTAATGACCTTCTCAATCTGCTTTCTCCATTTTTTGAAAGCACCACTTGAATTATCATTGTCCATGCTTTCACCAGTATTCGTTTCTTCAGCCAGCAGGTCATAATAATATTTCTCCACCCGACGAGCCTTCACACCAACAAAAGCTTGCCATACCTGCAAAATATAAAGAACTAAAAAATATTGAATTTCCTCTTAAAAAGTAATATTTCTTAAAGATATCAAGTTTAAATTATTGTTTTACCTCTCCCCTGAGATCCCTTGGAACTCCTCCATGAACAAGGGACTCCAGTTCCTGTTTCCAAGGAAATAAAGGTTCTGGATGGATCCCATTAGACACATCCTCTTTTGTCTGATCAGCTTGCACACTGTAAGAAAGAACAAGTGATCTGCTATTAAATTATTGGGCTTAGACCCAAAATGTTGGGCCCAATATTATTTATCCCCATTGATTTGCGCATTTTCTAGTACACTTGTAGCCCTAATTCTAATTCTATACATAAAAGGGGATTATGAGTGATTCTAATCAACAACAACTTTTGAAAACGAAAAATCAAACTAGCTAGTTCAACTTTTGTCTTCTCCTGGACTTGCACTCTCTCTCTGGAATCAGGTATATTTACTCCGCAGCGTGTTCTTGATTTTATTTTTTTCGGAGTAATTTAAAACGGAAATTCACTGCTTTAAAAGTTGAATTAATGCTAGAATTTGAAACAACAATACACATCAGATGAATGCCAACCACAATTCTCACCAAGACAAACACTTGATCTGATTGATCATCTCAAACCCAGATACATACCAAAATCTCATACTCAAAACACTCACAAATCATCTAATTCTCATCTTAGAATGCACATTACTCCCAATTTTCTACCCTAAATTCTTATATCCCCACTTCTTCGCGTCCCTTTCTCGGCGTTGTTCTGGGGTTAGTCCATCGGCTTTGGGCGGCTTCGTCTTGTTGCCGGACCTGCCTGAGCCCTTTCACGACCTCTATCTCTCTGGTTACCGGCTTCGCTGAATGAGGTGCAGAAAGGTGAAAGACAAAGGAGGAAAGAAAGGTTATATATGGGGGATGCATGTACCCGACTAGCTAGTTGTTTGTTGCGAACCCAACAATTAATCTATGGATGGCTCTGGAGGCCGAGCAATTTCTCCCTTAATTCTTTGTTTTGTTGATACACAGATCTCATTCGTTAATGGCTTAGTATCATATACTCACCTAAATTAAAGCTTATCGATCGACCTCAGGATTCGAGCAACGTATAAACCCTACTTCTGAAAATATAGATTAAATTTGTTAGAAAATTTCATGAGTTGTGGTTTTTGATTTGCGTCTAGCTACCCCAAGTAAATTTAATAGAATGATGAAATGGGGAGACTGATCGGTTGATAAGCCTACCCAAATTGGTGTTCTGGTCTCTTTGGTCCCAGTCTTTGCTTACTGGTTTAGAAAACCCTAGTTTTGATATAGTTTTCATCATTTTAATCCTTTTCCGAAGTTGATGGAGGTCCCTACTTGTGCAGGATTGTAACGATGAAGCCAAAATCGAAAGGTCGGTTATCTAATAACACTGATCAATTCCTAGGGAAGCATGATACTGCTTCCTGCTATGATTTCACCAAGTTGAAAGCGGCACTACATTTAGCACACAACTCTCTCATCAACAATCTTGCAGTTGGTGACTCCATTGCTATGCAGAATAAGAGTCCCGCATCATGCGTTTACGACTTCACCAAGCTGGCCGAGGCACTGGCCATGATGGATAAAGAGGCTCTAGATGCTGTTTTATTCAGCCAAAGGAAGAAAGACATCTCAAAATCAGTCAAGAAAAATTGTGACAATGACGAAGCGAGTGTAGATGATCTTACACTAGGTCAGAGTCTCGTGATTGGAAGGAGACACATCTCAAGAACCAAGAAGAACGAGGATGATGAGCTTCTCAAGGTAAAGAAAGCAGAACATAAAAGGATCCTTAACGAGATGAAGACAAAGAGATGGAAAGACGACATGTTCCTTTTTGCTCTGAGATCACTAAAGAAGTGCAGCTAATTTTTTTGAGAATGACATTGTAGAGTCACTGTCAAAAAGAATTACGGAACCAAATAACATTCCAAGATTGTGAAGTACAAAGCATGAACGGTGCAATTTTACATACTTCATATTAGAATTAATTTCAGTTTACCTACTTGAACTTTAGCTCAATCATCATTGCAGTCCCTATACTTTTGATTTCATCAGCTACACCCATATATGTACTTCCCTAAATTAATCAACTGATACCAATTTTGTAATTTCGTCTAAACAATCTATCAATACCAAAGGCTTTTTGGTATCATTTCCCTACATTAATGCATTGTTACTATATTACGATTATAAACAAGGCTAAACAATTCATATAATTAAGTTGAACAATAGAAAATAAATCATATATGATGATTTCTTTTTGTTTTACCATATATGATTTCTTTTTGTTTATTTTCTATTGTTCAACTTGATTATATGATTTGTTTAGCTTTATTTATAATCGTAATATGGTAACGGTGCATTAATATAGGGAAAATATATCATAAAGCCTTTGGTATTGATAGATCGTTTGTACGGAATTTACAAAATCAGTATTAGTTGATTAATTTAGAAAATATAGAGGTGTAGTTGATGAAATCAAAAGTATAGGGACTGAAGTGATGATTCAACCAAAGTTTAAGTAGGTAAACTGAAATTAATTTTTCATATTATATGTGAGCTAGTCACACACACTGCAATGACTGCATGCCTAGTAGGCATATCCTCTTGCACAGAAGAGCTTGAATTGCATGTAATGGTTTGAGATCTAGTGGACTGCCGGAGATTGGGGGTTAAACTTTGTTTGGTATCTCTCACACAATAAAGAACCTAAGAAGACATTCAGGTTGATGTTTACCTATGCATGAGACAGCAACCTCTATTTAAGATATGCACCAGATGAGCACCTTTCTTTGTCTCCGTTTAAACCCGTGATGACTAAACTTCAGAAACAGAGCTATATTAATGGCCAGGTCTAATATATGCAAATTTCTATGTTTGGGGACTTAGCACAGGTTGCAGCTTGCATTTTTTGTATTGTCTGATGTTTTGTTATGCACTTATGCAGATAGATTTTTCCATCTCCTATTTGTTTTGCGTTCATATTTGTCTAGGCCCATATAAATGTTTCAAATGCAATGATTGCTCAAAGTCCAGTTTACACATCAACTTCACCTCTGTGGTAAAATCAGATTATAATTGGCTGATAATCACCAAAAGCTAGTTTCCGTAGCAGCATGAATTTGTAAAGCTCTGTCCCTTGTTTGAGAATTACAATTCACATTGGCTCTGTCCCTTGTTTGAGAAAACAATTAGGCCTTATTTGGCTCGCAAAAAGTAAAAAACATTATGAAATAGTTGTTTCTTTCCTATGTTTGTGACCAAAAATGAACATAAAAACTTTCCTAAATAATTAAAAAATAAGTGGAAAAGTCATTTCTTCCTAATTTCAGAGAACTCACTTTTCATTCTTCCATCATTACATTTAAGAAAAATGTCTATTTAGTACAATTTTTGTCCCTTCATTACCCATTTCAATGAACACCCTAATTTCTTACTCTATTAAACATAAGGTAACAACTCCTATTGCCATTTTAACAAATCTTTTCGACCCTAATACAATTTTAATACTTTTCTTTCCTTTTTTTCCTCACTCCTTATATACTCATATAAAGATAAAGTAAAAAATAGAGAAAACTTTACTGAAAGTTCACCAAACTCTGTCGGCGTCCAATGGTCGGTCGTTGGATTCTAGTCACTGGACTCCAGTAAGCAATTTACAGATTTCAGATTTCCAGTAATTAAGTTACTGATCCCCAGTAATCAGGTTACTGATCCCCAATATCCACTAATAATAAATTACTGACAATTAGTAACTCCAGTTTTTAGACCCCAATTTAATTCAACCCACAACCCAAAAAAAAACCCCAATTCCCAAATTGAGAAAGGTGCTATTCAATTTTGATTCTTGAGTTTTTGTTCAGAATCCAAATCCCCAAACCACACCACCCTAAATTTTCAAATGTCAAAACCCTCATCTCGAATCTTCTAAGGTCTCCTCCGATTCCACCACCACCAACTCACCTAGACTCTTCGTGGTACCTACCACCACTCCACTCCTCCTCCTCTTGCCCACCTCCCCTCTCCCCCAAAACCCACCAAACTCATATTCTTCTCGGTTAAGCTCGACGCCAGCAATGCGAAGCGAGTGTTCCAGAAGCCGCTGGCAGTGGCGTCGACGACATTCTCGTGATACCAGGAGGCGCTAGGGTTGGAGGTGGTGCTGGTGGGTGCAGGTGGTGCTGGTGGGTGCAGGTGGAAGATCATGTTGGCGTGGTCAAGGCAGCAACGGTGGTGTTGGCTTCGTAGGCATTAACAGTGGCGTTGGCTTCGTAGGCATCGTCTGGGATGCGGTGTCGTGGAGGAGGGAGAGGGAGAGGGAGAGGGAGAGAGAGAGAGAGAGAGAGAGAGAGAGAGTATTATGTAGGTTCAAATAATAAATAGAGGGAGAGAGAGTATTATGTAGGTTCAAATAATAAATAGGGGTAGGTTCAAATAATAAATAGGGGTATATTTGTATTTTAGCTAGAATTCATCGGAACATGCTAGTACAATTGGCCCATACAATTTTTCAGCTCTTTTTGTGCAAATGATCTTTATCTCTTATATTTATTACTTACAACTTACTTCTTTATTGTATGACTGTAGTTACAAAAAATTTATTTATTTTTTGGATAACTTTTCTTGCATTCCAAATATCGGAAAGAAAAGTTCTTAGTAAATTTCATTGACCTTCTCGTTCCCTTCTTCAATCTATGTGAGCCTTAATATCAAAAATATAGAAGTTTCAATCAATACAAGAAACTTTCATAAATTTGAAGTCCTTAAATTTTTATAGAAATTACTTAAATTGCAATTTCAGGGTGTCGTATCATTGATTTCAAATCAATCATAGAAGCTAACGTATAGGGTGTCTTTCCTTCATTTAAAGTGCGACATATTTTCCATGAAACAAATGGTGTAGCGGATAGATTAGCTCACCTCGCTAGTATTGATGTTATAGATAAGTATTGGTTTGATGAGCCTCCTAACGTTATACATAATGTACTCTACGAGTGGATCATTGTATTAGCTCTAATGTAGTACGGAATTTTGGTGTTATGTTCCCTCGTGTTGTAAAATTGTACGTCGTTCTCTACTCATAATAATACATGCGAGGCACTTACCTCTATCCAGGTACTCAGCTTTTATTAAAAAAAACAAAAACAAAAACAAAAAAATGGTAGGGGTACCTTAAGTCAAGTATACGTAATAAATGAGAGAAGATCTGGGGGGATATCAGAGATGATATCCTTGTCGTAAACGAACATCATGATGTTGGAGCAGCTCCAGCTCCTCCATTTAATGAAATCCTCTCTGTGACTGTGAGAGAGGTTGGGTCACTTCGGCCTCTGCTGCTCTGGTTTTCTGGCCGCAGCAGAAGCAGATTAGCTTTTTGGGTGTAAAGCCTGCAGGTGATGACGACGACTTGGTACGACTCTGCTGGGTGGCCTTTTGCCGCTTCTCTCCCTCTTTGCTCTCTCTCAGTCCCTGTCTCTATCTGCAGCTATATATCTCAACGGCACCACTCCACCAGCCACACCCAGCTCTCTTTCTTCCTTTGCTATAAGTTTCTTGTCATTTTTCCCCGCTCTTTGGGCATGAAGGTCTCTCAAATTTGACTGACCTAAACAAATTTAATTCTTGCCTATTTTTGGCCATACATGCATTATGAGCAAGGCAAAATTACTGTTTTGGTCACCGATATATGTCAATAACGACAGTTTGGTCACTATCGAATGTGAAATATCAAAATGGTCACTCAAGTTAATGTTTCATTATCAATTTGGTCATTAGACGTCAAACGACTGTTAATTTTAGAATATTCTTCGAATATTCCGTTTCTTGCCAAGGGTATTATAGTCACTGAGGTATATTCTTGGAATCTGAAATCGGGTTTGAGAATCTGAGAGAGGAAAAGAGAGAGGTGAGCCTACTGAGCAGCCGATCGGGTTGCTGTGCTATTGCCGGTGCGTGATGTTTGACACCGTGGACGGGTTACCCGGCCCGCGACCCGAGTCCAATAGCCGCAGCGAGGTTGTTAGCTGTTTGAATTTAGAGGATTTCCGGTGTCCAATATCGTTGGAGATAATGACGGATCCGGTGACGATCGGGACGGGTCAGAGCTACGATCGGAGCTCCATTATGAAGTGGTTCAGAGCTGGAAAGCCCATTTGTCCTAAAACAGGGGAAAGGGTTAAGACCATGGAGGTGGTGCCTAATTTGGCTTTGAAGAGGTTGATTCAGCAGTACTGCTCTGATAATGGGATTGTCTTCGGTGATTCCGGTCGTCGGAGTCGCGACATTGGGAGGACTAAAGTTGCAGGGAGTTCGGCAGCTGAGGAGGCCATGAAATTTGTGTCGGAATTTCTCACTGTAACTCTCGTTGGTGGGACAGTTAATGAGAGGAACAAGGCTGCTTATGAGATTCGGCTTCTTTCGAAAACGAGCATTTTTAATAGGTCTTGTTTGGTGGAAGCTGGTGCCGTGCCGCATTTGTTGAAGATGTTGGCTTCTGCAGAGTCTGAGAGTCAAGAGGATGCAGTTGCAGGGTTGTTGAATCTGTCAAAGCATTCGAAAGGGAAAGCTGCGATTGTCGAAAATGGGGGTGTGGAGTTGGTTGTGGATGTTTTGAAGGAGGGTCTCAGAGTTGAGGCTTGCCAGCATGCTGCTGGCACTTTGTTTTATCTTGCTTCAGTTGAGGAGTACCGGATATTGATCGGAGAAAACTCGAGGGCTATACCGGCTTTAAGGGAGCTGATCAGGAATGGCTCTGATCGCGGTAAGAAGAATGCATTGGTTGCTATTTTTGGGCTGCTTACACACCCTGTAAATCATAGAAGGGTGCTAGCAGCTGGAGTGGTTCCTTTGCTGTTTGAGATAGTAACATCTTTCGACAGTGAAGTTCTAGTGACAGATTCTCTAGCGATCCTCGCAACTCTGGCTGAGAAACCCGAGGGAGCTGTTGCAATTTCGCGTTGCAAGGCTTTGGATTCGATTGTGGGGATTCTGAATTCTTCGACTTCAAGGGCAGCAAAGGAGTTCTGTGTGTCTTTGTTGCTGGCTCTTTGTGCAAATGGTGGCCAGAATGTGGTTGCTCTTCTGGTTAAGAGCCCTTCTCTTATGGGATGTTTGTATTCCCAACTTAGTGAAGGCACATCTAGAGCAAGCAAAAGGGCAAGTGCTCTCATCAAGCTCCTCCACGAATTCCAGGAAACAAGATCTTCTGGTCCAGTCAATCGGGTTCTTCCACAGGAGCGACTTGTTCACGTTCGGTAGCCGAACATTGTTTCAATATACAATAACTAGCTCACAGATTTCTTCAGTGTCAAGTCAGGATTGGTGCTTTCTAGCTGCAAGGCTTTTTCTTTGATTTCAAGTCTTGATTGGTGCAGCATGTGAAAACGACTCCATTTGAGACGAGATATGTAATGCCTTTTCTAATCTTGATACGACCTGCTCCATGCGTGGCCTTTGATGCTTTAGCCCTGTACATGACAAGGCTAGTTTGAATATAAGTTCAAAGGCTACTACTGAGTACTCCCCGTTTAGTTTGGGATCAGCAAACGCCATGACGTCACCGCCTTTTGTGAGACCTCTTGCCTGATGAGCAAAGACATGGAACATTGGTGTGTTGGAATTCAGATTGATCACCCTGCGCCCCGAGATAAGTTGTAGAAGAACTATCCCAAAACTGTAGACATCTCCCGAAGCATTTACATGGTGATTCTTTCGATACTCGGGATCAACATAACCAAATGTCCCCCTCAACGGATCGATTCCAATGCGTTGCGCTTGTTGCTGGCGATGAATTTGGATTTGTAGTCGCAGATTTTGTGGGTGAGAGAGATGAGTGAGATCAGAAGCGTCGCCGGAGCTATGGCTGCGCAGGGATGTACGGCCGGGTAGGTTAGGATCCGAAGATCCGAATTTAATCTTTGGATCATTAAGGGAGCTGGGTGTGTGTAGCTGGTTGAGACTGAGAGAGAGGTCCAGGTGTTGTGAGAGAGTAGGTGGTTTTGAATGAATTCTGGTACCTGGTACTTGTTTTACAGTGACTATAATACCCTTGGCAAGAAACGGAATATTCGAAGAATATTCTAAAATTAACAGTCGTTTGACGTCTAATGACCAAATTGATAATGAAACATTAACTTGAGTGACCATTTTGATATTTCACATTCGATAGTGACCAAACTGTCGTTATTGACATATATCGGTGACCAAACCAGTAATTTTGCCTATGAGCAATATGAAATATATCTATTCTAGGTGTACTGCCCTTTTGGAAGCCCGTTTCTTGAGTTGAAATCAAAAGCTGTATGAAGTATGAACAATGTAACCATGGTCCTCATGGTTAAGATTTAAATCTTAAGTGGTTTATTTTCTTAATTCGAGCTTGCTTGGAGTTTTATTTCAAAAATTGGTATAGATAATTATTTTACGCCCAGGAAAATAAAAAGGTGAAGCGATTGGACTTTGGTAGTACTACTTTCGTAGGTAGGAGAGAAGTGTAGGTTAGAGACGGTGATTAACACACGCGTCTTTAAACATGACATGCTAAGTATGCAATTTAAATGTCATACACATATTATGTAAAACTAATATTGTTCAATAAATATAAATAATGAAAATTATATACCTCACTTCTAAAGTGGACAAAACGCTCTCATTATAAATTTTCATAGGAACTAGTCATCTCAATTTCATACATGTTAGCGCTAAGAGAAAATTGATAGTACATGTACTTGATTCGCGTAAATCCTACAATACATTGTTCGTGGCGGATTTGTCATCCGGCGAACAGTCAGCACTTGGGGGTGGCGGACGTGAAGTCCTTCGTGTGTCTTCTGTGTGCTTAGGCGTGCCAGCACCTTTGGAGTGGTGCAACTCGACTGCGGACGACCATTGGCGAGTCCTTTCGTCTGCTCCCGATAGACTCTGACTTCTTGACCAAGCAACTGTTACGTGGACGCTGACTAAGCCGGCGTACAGAGCTTGAACAAGACCTGAATAGAACTGGCTAACAGGATTTTCTTCCCAACCCCTCGACGGATTGAGGATCTTACTTTGATCCGGAGAAGCAAAGCAGAGCTAAACCAAGATCACGGGTGTTTGTTACCGGGGTAACGACTCGATTGCTACCGGAGTAGCGGACTGACTCGATAGGCTCAGCAACCGCTCGACACGAATGCTAGATGTGCTCAATCGCAGGTGGAGGCAAATTGCGTGAGTTGCTCCGGAGAGGCTTTGCAAGTTAGCGTTGCGCTAGAACTTGTGTTTGTTTGTAGATGGTTGAGAACCATTTCCTAGTTACAAAAGAGTTATATTTATATGGTTCACAAAACCCTAGTGCTTGAAGATCCAGACTGGCGGATTCCGGGATTGACTAGGATTGTCCTTCCTTAAACCGACTCCAACTAAATCAATTAAAAATAAATTGAGACCAGTCTTTCCCTTTACTTAGGGAACTCATTCCACACCGTATATTGTCCGGATCATCACTCAATTAAAGCCGAGATAAGCCAAATCGACTCCAAAGAGAATCAATCACTGATTTGGCTTAAGATACCTTTCAGAAATATATTGTTATCCATAACAATCCCTAGTTATCCCAATCAGCGTTTACACCTTATTATCCGTTAAGGTAACTCGTGTATTGTATAATTGGATTACTACAAAATAACCCCAATCTGATCGGGTAGCAAATCAATACTTTCATTCCAAGCAATCTTTCCCAAATGGAACAAGAAGTGCTCATATTGGATTCGGTTTAACCTAAACCCCTCTGGGCCTCGGGGTAAAAGCCCAATTGAAGTAAATTCCAATTGTGGCCCAAACATTGCCCCCCAGTCTCCGATATTGAAAGTCTAATGAAATAGAAGGGAGACTGAGCCCCAAACGTCGGCCCATCCGCAACATTTAAATATTTGGATTGTTGCGCCGTTTCCTCACCAATCACAGTTTTCCCAAATTGAAACGGTATCACTGTTCATCTAAACCCTCAATTACCGCAAAACCCAACGTTTCAAAAGCTCAAGAACCCCTTTCGGATTCTTTATAAATCTAACTGAGACCCTTCGGTTTCTCCTTCAGACCATTCTCTTCCCTTCCTCAGCTCAATCCTAGAAAAAACCCAAATTCGAATCCAATGGCCTCAACAATGAATTTCGCTATCCGCTGCTCTACAGCGAACAACGCCAAAAATCAACTCCTCCCTCTCATCACCTGCTCCGGGGCCGATGACCGGACCTGCCTTAGTCTTCCCCAAGAGCAACAAGCCTCTTTGGGTCCCTATGTAGTGGGCTATAACGCTGACGACGACGGCGGAGCACACAAGATACTCGACGGCCCGGCTCACCCGCTGCCGATAATTTTCATCTCTGAAGATCCGGTGGAATGCCCCAACTTCCAATCCAATCACCACCAAGCCGCCGTTAACCATGCCGCCTGGCCTCTGGTTAAGCCCTGGATGAAAGAATGGTACGCGGCAAGGCTCCCCCTCGACAAGGAAATCTGGAGAAAGGCAGGAGTTGCCGACGTAATTAAACTATGCTTCAGCCTCAGCCCAAAAGGAGGAAACATATGCGCTCTCGTCCCGCTGATCAGCCTCTGGAACCCCTCGGTCAACGCTTTCGAGTTTAAATTCGGCCACGCTTCCGTCACGTTGCTGGACCTCTATGCCGGCATCGGGTTCCCTCTCGACACCAAACCCTATGATGAGAGCGACTATTCTGAGAAGGCGTTCCCCCGGAGCACTATTGGTATCGCTGAAGCCGCTGGGTTCGAGAAGTGGGTGAAGATGTTCTCCAAGTCAGACAATGCGCTGGGTGGAGTAGCCTTTCTAGCCTTCTAGCTCAACAAGTTCGTGTTCTGCTCCAACACCAACAAGATGACCAAGGTCTATCATCGCATGGCGGAGGTGATTTATGCTGGCCAAGAGATTGGCCTTGGCCAATTTGTTCTAGCACACCTCTACCGCTGCCTTCACCAAATATCCGCCCAGCCCATGGACTGTGCCCAGTCTGGCCCGCTCTGGATCTTAGATATCTGGTGCCAGATGCACTTTCCCCAACTCATTCCTGCCATGAAGGGGAAATCCAAGCCTGATCAGGTTGTAGGGTAGGAATACGTTGGATGTGCCCCCAACCCAGACCTCAGCTATGCCGTCTGCCTCGATATCTTCTTCAACACAACCGCCCGCGAGTTCTTTGCAGAGGCACATCGGCTGATCCATCTAAAGTACCCGCGCGGGCTATCTCGGGGCTTCCTCCCGTCCAGTGAGCTAGGAGTAAAAGGTCGAAGGATCTTCATCCATTGTACTTCCATGGCGGACCTGCCCCTCTTCTGCAGTGACAAAAAGAATCCCAGCTATGAGGTCTATGAGCCTCACTTCTTTGCCCGGCAGTTCAGACTCATTCAACTCCTGCCATATCCGCCGTTGAAGAGTGTGAACCTTTTCTCGGCATGGCGGAACATCAGAGAATTTCCTCCCATATCCGCCGTCATCAAAACATCACGCCTGGAACCCCTTGACATGCCAGGCTGGGAGCACTATCCAAACCTGCAGGCTTCCATGGATGCCACTGACCCCTACCAGTGCTGGTGGGCGCATCTAAGAGGCTCGCTCTTTGATCAGCCATCCGTCTTCTATTTCCGGAGGCTCTTTCAAAACCAGGACAAGCACCTTCCCCAACCTGATCAAAAGGTGCTAAAGGGCGATCCGCTATATCTCAACCTGCCCCCAGGAAAGGTAATAAGCTTCTGCTTTTAACTGCTGTTTTTGGTTTGCCAGAATTCTCCATATAACCCTTAATTGTTTGATGAAAACAGACATCTGGCCAAACCTCAACGGATAGAGGAAAACCGAAGGCTGATTGTGAGCTTCATCCGCGCCCAAAGAGGGGCAAGACCGTCATCGAGGCGGATGAAGAGCCTGATGAAGTGGAGGATGACACACCCGTAAGTGATTTCAACCCTCCCTCGTCTCCTTGTGGTTTTTAATTACCAGCTTATAAATTCATATGTGATGTAGATATCCAAACTCTATCCATCCCTACAGACCCTTGTACTCCGGAGAAGGAGCTCCTCATCCGCTGCAGCCGCCAGCCGAGGCCCTGAAGTGATTAAACTTTCCTCTGGTGAGTCCTCTGACTTCTCTGAAGATTCCTCAAGCTCCTCTAGTCTTGAGCAAGATTATCTGGACCTCTTCCAAAATCTTCAAGAGATTTGTGGCGATTGTTTTCCTCAACCCGTTCCTCTGCGCTATCTTGATCCTCATGCAGGTACATCCTCCAGTCTTCCACTAGCAGTTGGTCAGCGTTCCATTATGCCAAACCTGACATCTTCTGCCGTTGCAGAAACTGGGCCGGAGACGAGGGGAGACCCTGACTCCAGTGTGGCCGAGGCCACGGCGGATGAGCCCCTACCATTGCCTAGTGGTGCGCCCAGCAGCTCTTCAACTCCTAATCCGCTGGCTTCCAGCTCATCTCCTGGATTGGAGCTAGAAGAAGAAGAGCCAATCAATGACGCTGAGCAACCAACTGCCCAAGCGCCCTCTTCCCCTTCACCTGATCTTTCATTGGCGGAGGAAGAAGCAATTGCTGGTGTAGAATCTTTGGCGGATGCTGCCCCACAAGTTGAACACACTCCAACCCCAGCGGATGACCGGCCTGGACTTGATCAGCGAGAGCAGCAAGGGCTTCCTCTCGACCAGCCAGAAGTAATCCCTCAATCAGAGATTGTTGAGGTATGTTATACATCCGCCTGAATTGCCACCTTCCTTGGTTAGAACTGCTCCTAACCCTCCTTTCCTATGAACATGTGGATGATGATATTGTGGCCACTATCAGTGTCACCCCACTAGCGGCGGATCCTGGTCCAGTGGAGTCAGCCATTGCGCTGACTCCCATGCCACAGAATCAAACCCTCACGGGCTTGGTCGTCGCCTCTCCATCCGCCCAATCCTCTGCGACCCCTGGCGGATCTGGTTCTGGAGTCCAAGACAACCATGCATCCTCCTCCACCTTGGCCGAAGACTTCTTCCCCTCACCGTACAGCCCAGAAGAGGAACCTGTGGAAGTACAGGAGGCATGGAGCTTCCTGGAGAGCCTGGGAGAGAAAGATCATGTTGACGCCCAGGTAGCGGACGAACTCTTCTCCGCCCTAGAAGTTCTTAAGGGCCAGTTCCAGCAGCTACCTCCCGAACTCCAATCAGAAGCCAACACCTCCCTTCTTCGCCTCCCAGCAGAACTAAAGAGTCTGCAGGAACGTCTAGCCGCCCGGTCCCCCCAGCATGCCAAGCTCCGCCAAGTTGGCGTGGCCTTTGCCAACGCTGCCCGTGCCTATAAAGACTTAGTCGCTGCGGCCAGCAACGATACGGAGGCGGCCAAAATAGCCAAGCTTGAGGACATGAAGGCGGCCCTAGAGCAGAAAATCTCCCTCATCCGCCAGAAACAAGCCAGTCGCGCGGACCAATTGAACCAACAAAGGCTCTTGGCGACCAAACTACAAGAGGAAGAGCACCAGGCGAAGAAGGCCAATGTAGAACTAGACCGTTGGATCAGCAAGACCGAGGCCAAAATCAAGAGATTGGGCCTGCACCTGTATGAATTTAGGCCCAACCCATAATGAACTGGCTTGATATATATATATATATATATATATATATATATATATATATATATATATATATATATATATATATATATATCTATATATTTTGTTTATTTTATTGACCACCAAGCCCACCAACTAAGCCCAACTTAGTCTGGTTCAAAAACCAGACTCTCTGCACGTCTGTCTTATCAATGCTGGCAAAGCTGCAGAACCGTTTCTCTAAAATTTGAAATTCAAACGCAAACAGTCCCCATACCCATCTGCCTAATAACTGCGCAATTCCAGCTCAGCCCTTAGATTGCTTTCCAACGAGGCTATAAAAGCAACACCCTTTGGCCGAAACTGAGAACCCCAAATCGCCTGATAATGTTGTTCCTTATTTCTTTCCTTAGATTCCCTTACCAGCCGCTATGGCTTCCTCAATCTTTTCCCCCAGATCTAATTCAGATGTTCCTCCGAACACCCCTGAAACATAACACCCCATGTTAAACAAATCCTGAAACATAACATCTCATGTTATGTCCTGGGCGGATGTGGTCACAGATTGGTAGCTGCTGACTGAGCGCCCTTCTATTCGCATCTGCCGGGGTTCTAATATGGATGCAGTTTCGGGTACCATCCCCCTGCCTCATGGGATCATTTGTCTCCACCTGAGTTGAGGCCACGCCGGTGTGGGGGTGGTTATGCCTTAATAGACCCTTCGTCTTCTTTGTTATGAAGGGAATTCTATCTCAATGATCGTCTTCCGGATCTGAGATTGGCCCTTCTTCGGCGGAAATAGATGGCGTTCGTCTATTGGGCTCTTGGAGTAACAAGAGATTCAAGGCAGCGGGTCCCTATTCGCCACTCTGCTCCGAAAGGAACCAATACTGACTCTGTCAAACAATCTTCATGCTCTATCCGCTCGGCGGAATTCCAGATTGAAGGACTGGCGGATATCCCCTACGCATCGGGATGGTATCAGAGATAGTTGGCGGATATGTGTCCTTATTTAAATTCTGCCTTTGTAATAGCCGCGGCCGCAAAGCCCCTTATTTTGCAAATAAAACATCACTTTAGAATCAAGACCTGCACTGAATGTCCTATTACCAAAGGCGAGAATAAGGGCGCACCCCAAACGGATGCTCCTGAAAACCCTAATTCAGGGGATGAAAGGGTCTAACCCTACGGAGTGTTCAAAAATTTTCAAAATTCTGCCCTCCGAAAAATCTGAAAAATATAGCGGATCTTGCCCCTAGGTTGCCCCCCTAGTTCACTTGGCTGCGCGGATGTGTGGAAGACAAAGCAAAGCCCAGTAAACTAAATAGTAAATATAAATGGCTGCCCCCCAAAGTGGGCTAAGCTCAAACGGGTGAGAGAAACCCATCCGCCGTGAGAAAAATTGGCCTGCTAGAAATAGATAACAAGCCCAATGACCGGCGGCCCAACCGGAACTTGGAATAGGCAAGCTGTCATTAAAACGAGATTTGATCAACGCAGCACCAAAAGAGGGGCGGAAGCCCGAGGATTTGTCAGTCGAACCCCATTTATCGCCCTTACCGGTTCCCAACGGAACGGGCGACCGAAACGGGCAACCTCATAAAGATGGACGAACCACAGCAATAAAGTCATGACAACCCCCAACCATTGGATTCCCCTGAAATACAGTATGAAAGGAAACCCTTGTTAAAGAGGAAACGCACTTGGCTGGCCATCTTAGAGCAATATGGCAGCAATAGTAACACCTGCAAATGGCCAAACCCCCTGGTTGCCCCAAGCTGTTCCTCCAGATATGCTGATAGTCTGCGAAACAGCCTATAACCTCGGTTACCTAGCGTTAAGCAAATCCTAACCCCGGTCACCCAGCGTTACGCGCCCTGGGCAAGAACTTCGAAGTGGTCAGCTAGTATCTGGCCAGTCTTGACTGTTCCCCAAGGCAAATAACACCAGTGACCTGGTTAGGTACCATCTTCAGCGGCGGAAGAGAATCCTGAGCCCTAATTTGGCAGCTACGGAAGGGCACATGGGAACGATGAGGGTAGTGTACCAAACACCACCGCCTCCAGCACGCGGTCGGGTGCTGCCCCATTTCCATTTGTCCTTACATCTGCCTCCCGCCGCCTTCCAAAGCGGGGATGTCATGAGTCCCTTGGTACGGGCCCGTCGGCCGGTGATGGTTCCAACAGTGCGGGGGAACCCCGTTCTGTAAGGCCTCCTCTAGCGGATCTAGAACGGGCTAGAGATATCCGCCAGCAATGAGGACTCAGAAATGTAGATATGGTTTCAGAGCTAGTTAGTAGCTCTTTATGTTTTCCTTTCCCTGTAATGCCTTCGGCCGCAAAGCCTTATATGAATGTAGCCAGTTGCAATTTCAATACTTATAGCCAAGAATCAGCAAAGATGGGCAAGCTATTGATAAATAAAAGTACAAGAACATAGCCACCCCAAACGGATGTCTAGATAAAACAGGGAAAACACAAAACCCTAACAGTTTTGCCATAAAAACTAGCAACCCCAAAACATGGCAGAAGCACCCCTAGCGGATGCGCCGCTCTGACTTGAATCCCCCCGAGTCCGGTGGACTAAGAAGCACTTGGATCAGTGTAATCATCCGTCGGGGAGGGTCTCATACTCCCAAACACTTGGAAAGTATTTCTTGAGATAGCGCCCATTAATTGGGTTTCTGTGAACTTCTCCTTCCAAGTCTCTGAGCTGGTAGGCTCCCTTGCCCACAATACGATCAATGACAAATGGACCCTCCCAGCGAGCACTCCATTTGCCCCGTCCTGGCTCATCAAGGGGTAAAGCTACCTTCCAGACCAAGTCTTCCTCGCCATAGGACTTGCCCTTGGTTCGCTTATCATATGCCTTGGCGATCTTCTGTTTCTCCAGGATGATATTGTCCAAGGCCTCGAGCCGCTTCTCGTCAAGGTCTTCATGCTCCTGGAACATGGCCTGAACATAGTCCTCACCAAGCAGCTGGTGTTGCTCACGAACCCTCAAAGAAGCTACATTGATTTCCAATGGCAGAACGGCATCATGGCCGTACATCAACGAATAAGGAGTAGTACCCATAGGAGTCCTTTTGGAAGTCCTATAGGCCTATAGTGTGTTATCAAGTTGAGTGTGCCATGCCCTTGAGTTATCCGCGAGCATCTTCTTCATGATGGATATGATAACCTTGTTAGTAGCCTCTGCTTGACCATTGGATTGGGCGTAATAAGGAGAAGAATGCAGGAACTGAATACCGTAATCCGCTAACCAAGTCTGGGTTTTCTCGGCCATGAAGGCTGCCCCCCGGTCCGCTACGATGCATTCTGGGATCCCATACCGGCAAATAATATTTTGGAACACAAAGCGGATGACGGTGTCAGCATCACAATTCCTTGTTGGAATAGCCTCGACCCACTTGGTAAAGAAATCAGTACCCAACAAAAGAAACTTGTGCTGTAAGGAGGAATGGGGGTGAATCTCTCCTATGAAATCCAATGCCCAACCCCTACCGGGCCAAGGTTTGATAATAGGTTGTAGAGGAATGTTTGGGATCCGCTGAACTGGTCCATGCTTTTGGCATTCCTGACAACCCTGAGCAAAACTATGGCAGTCTTTCAAAACAGATGGCCAATAGTATCCATATCTTCTAATAAGCCACCTCATTTTGGGTCCGGATTGATGAGAACCACAGACCCCTAAGTGTACCTCCCTCATGATCCGCTTGGCCTCAATGCCAAAGATACACCTTAATAAGACTCCATCTTCACCTCTCCGGAACAATTCCTCACCCCTGAGAAGGTAATTAGTCGCAAGGTATCTGATTCTTCTTTCAGATGGTGCAGATGGGTCCTTCAAATATGCGAGGATTGGTATCCGCCAGTCAGTGTCAATAGGCTCGACTGTAGCGACCAACCACTCTCCGCGGTCCTCCCGGCGGATGGCAAAAGATGGTAGAGTTCTGCGTTCTACCCTAAGGATTCCTTCCTTTACTCCATGGGCTAGGCTGATTCCTGTGACCAACTGCGCCAACTCATTAGCTGCAAAGTTCATCTCCCTGGGAATATAGTCTAAGGAAACATCAATGAACCGGTCCAGCAACTCAATAGCCCGCTCGTAGTAGTGCAGCAAATGGAAAGAAACACATTTGTAGACCCCCATAAGTTGATTAATGACTAGCATAGAGTCTCCAAGTACTTCAATTTCTTGTGCCCCCAGGTCTAGCAGTACTTCCAGCCCAATGAGAAGTGCCTCATACTCTGCCTGGTTATTGGTGCACGTCCACTCCAGCTGAAAAGAGTAAAGATACTTGGTACCTGCTGTATTCTGGATACAAATCCCTGTACCCGCCAATTTACTGGTACTGCTACCGTCAAAGTGTAAAGTCCAAGGCTGGTACAGGATCATGCTAGCAAACTTTGGCGGTTCTGTGAATTCCTCCTCGATAGGATGGTGTAAAAGAAAGTATGCTATCGCCTGCCCAGTCATAGCCTTCAGCGGCGCATATTGCAAGGAAAATTCTGAAAGGGCTAACACCCACTTGCCAATCCTACCTCTTAGGATAGGTCTTGTTAGCATGTACTTCACCAAATATGTCTGTGCCACCATTATTGTTGTGAATGAAAGCATATAGTGGCGGAGCTTGATACCAGCAAAATATAGGGCTAAACACAGCCGCTCGATTGGTGAATACCTGGTCTCTGCATTCAACAGTGTTCTGCTGATGTACGACACTGCATATTCAATCGTCTTTCCATCCGCCAGAGTCTCATCTTGGGCCAGTAGGCCTGCAATGGAAATATCAGACGCAGAGATATATAATTTGAGGGGAATACCAGGCGTGGGCGGCCGAAGAACTGGCGGACTAGCCAAGTATTCCTTGATCCTGTCAAAAGCAGCTTGGTGCCCAGGACCCCATTTAAACACTTCTCCTGGTTTGAGTTTGAACAGAGGAGAGAAAGGCGCAACCTTGCCTGCTGAGTTGGATATAAACCTTCTGAGGAAATTAATTTTACCCAGCAAGCTCTGTAACTCCTTCTTGTTCCTTGGCGCTGGTGCATCCAACACGGCCTGTACCTTGTCGCCAGCCACCTCAATGCCTCTCTCATGCACCACAAACCCTAGAAAGTCGCCAGCACAAACCCCGAAAACGCACTTTGCTGGATTCATTTTAAGCTGGTGCTTTCTCATGATAGTGAACACCCCTCGAAGATGATCAATGTGGTCTTCCTTTTTCTTTGACTTTACCACCACATCATCAATGTAGACCTCCAGGATGTCCCCCAATATCTTGCTGAAAATAATGTTCATTGCACGTTGGTACGTAGCTCCTGCATTGGTTAAGCCAAATGGCATACTAAGATATTCAAATGCTCCTGTGAACCCGGGGCAGCGAAAAGCCGTTTTAGGGATGTCCGGCTCATATATAGGAATCTGGTGATAGCCCGCTGTTCCATCCATAAAAGATAACAACTTATGCCCCGCTACTGCATCCACTAACATATCCACTATAGGCATATGATAGACGTCCTTAGGTGATGCAGCATTCAAGTCTCTGTAGTCCACACAGACTCTAATCTTGCCATTCTTCTTCCTAATAGGCACAATGTTGGATAACCATTCCGGATAAAGAGTTGGTCTGATTATCCCAGCCTCAACCATGCTTTGAACTTCTTGTTTAACCGCCATTGCAGTTTCAGCATTCATCCGCCGTTGCTCTTGTTTAACTGGCCTACACCCTTCCTTGATGGGAAGGCGATGGCAAGCCAGCTCCTTTGACAAACCCGGCATATCTTGATATTTCTCTACAAAGCAATCCTTAAACTCCTGCAGCAACCAAATCAGTTGCTGTTTCAAATCTGGGTCAAGGTACTGACTAATCCCCACCTCCATGGGCTCTGTTTCTATTCTCAAGTTAACTTTCTCTACTGGATCACGTACCTTGGGTGGAGTGTCATCCAACGCTGCTGGAGAAGGCTGAATTACTTCCACCCCTGTAAAAGCATCAATATCTTCTTCCTCAATGCACTCAACCAGTGCAACCCCTTCCCAGGCCATTTGCTCTAATCTATAGATAGACAACTGTTGCATTAATAAAGCAAAGGCCTCTGACTCCTCTTGTGAGAGGACGTCACTCATTGGATACGTCGGGAAGAAGCTCAATGGAAATTGGCCGACTGTAATCCGCCATAGCCTGGGCAATTCCCCATTGAGACAATTCATTCTGGGTCACCCCGATTGGATGCCCCCTATGATCAACCCCCTCGATTCTGAGAGGTCTCATGTTTCTTGTGTAATAGCTGGCCTCCAACTGGACGGCCGCTATGGAATAAGGACGCTCATCCGCCTTGATGAGCACTGGTAAATCTGCGACTGGATCCCACATAATCATCTCTTGATGAAGAGATGAGGGAACTGCTAGTGCCTTGTGGATCTAGTCCCTCCCTAGAATCATGTGATAGGGAGCGTCCGCCTCAGCAATGAAAAACCCTTGGTAGGCGTCTGAATGTCCTATCTTCACCTTGAGCATGACCACCCCAGCAGTAGGAGTAACACTCCCCGAAAACCCCTTAACCTTGGAGACGGTATTGATGAGTTTCTCCTTTGGAATTTTAAGCTGTTCCTTGGTGGTGGTGGTGATAATACTCACGGCAGCTCCAGTGTCTATTAAGACCTTGCGGACCTTGATCCCTTCCACCTCTGCCGTGACATACAAAGGCTTCATATGTTGCGACATGTTAAATGTCGGCTTGGCGAACATCATGCATTGCTTCAAAAAGTCTCCAGCCCCCTCAGGGTACTCGTGGTTGGACTGGAAAACCCCAGGCTCTACCTCCGCCTCACTCTCATCCTCGGGTTCATGTACTAAATATACAGGCTTGGCTGACCCCTCATTATCGATAAAATGAGCAGTGGGCATAGGCTCTGGCAGAGCATAAGCTGACGAGAGTATAAAAGCCATGTTGTTGTGGTGTACCATAGCTTCATCCTCAACATGTTCTTCTTCCATTGGCACCTCTTCCTCATCCGCCAGCTCTGGTTCCTCCTCGTAGTCGACCATTTCGTCCTCCTCATCGAGGTCGGCATCTCCTACTTCAGAATCAGCCTTCACGCTAGAGGCAACCGAGGATGGCCTTGTTGGCACATGCATCTGCAGCTTCTTAGCTGCATACTCTACGAAGTTGGTCGGTGCCTTTGGCTCCTTTGTCTTGGTCTGAGATAGGATGGTGAGTGGCCTGCTTGGCTCTACCAATGCTAAACTGGATTCCTTGGAAGGAACAGCCCCCGCAGGAACCCCCACGATACTCGTGCTTGCGGCCAATGACGCACTGCTTTCTTTAGGCATCCACCTCATAACAGTGGAGTCCTTCTTGGTGTCGATCACCATCACGTCATCTTGAGGCTCTGGCACCACCTGTCTCCCAACAGCCTCTGGCTGCGCCTTCCTTAGGGAAGATTGTTCGGCTTTTGACCGCTCCGGAGAAAACGCCAGCTTCCTCCTTGGCCTTGACTGAGGTGCTCCAATGGCCCTTGGCAGATTCGCCAGCCTGTCATGAACGTTCCTTCGGGGAGCAGGTGGAGCTTCCATGGAGCGCTGCCGCCTGGAATCCACATAGGACTTAGTCCTGACTCTGTACCGCCTGTGAATTTGCTCCACATGCTCTACTGGCACCGACAACTCTTCCTCAGTTACCTTCCCGGAAGCCAGATCTGCTAAGGTCTTCTTCGCCTTGCCAAAACGCCTCCTTTCATTCCGGGTGGTAACTGCAGCAAGCTCAACCGCTTTACCGCCTCGCTGTGTATACCATCTGTCCGCCTTTGGGTCATTCCTAGAAGCTGGCGGAATGTACACTTTCACAGATGGCTCTGGATTCGCAGCATTGTACGAACCCCCAGCCGTGGCTGACTTCACTCCGGAAGGCCCTGGGTCTTGCCTGGGCCTCGCCTTGCTAGCATAACTGTCCTCAGACCCATGGTGATACTTCACCCGCTTGTGACTCTC
The DNA here is from genome assembly GCA_963682095.1 of Potentilla sterilis. Taxonomy (NCBI): domain Eukaryota; kingdom Viridiplantae; phylum Streptophyta; class Magnoliopsida; order Rosales; family Rosaceae; genus Potentilla; species Potentilla sterilis. The sequence goes on along the minus strand of OY821766.1, from coordinate 34,103,845 downwards.
TCTTCCTGACCTTTCGGGAGGCGGATGTTCCAACTTAGCCTTTTCGAAGGCCCTCTTTTCAGCCTTCTCCTCTGCCTTCCTCACAGCCGCCTGAAATTCCTCGTAAGTAATCGGCTGCCCTGTATTCAACCTACAGGTTAAGCAAAGTTTAGACCGAGAAACTAACACCATATCCTCTTCTTCAATAGCCCCGACCCAGAACTCTGGGCAAGGACTAGGCATGTTCTCAGCAAACTCCAGCTTCCCATCGTTCAGCCATTCCTGCAGCTGATCCTTAATACCTACACATTGAGAAGTACAATGATCAGATGAACGATGAAAAATGCACGTGTGACCGCCATCCCCACTATTGGGATGGCATTGGTAAAACTCCCGAATCTCCGGTGCCCCCTGGTGCACCATAGCTTCCCAGATTTCCTCCGCTTTGCTTGCGTCATACGCGTACTCCTGAAACCTGGAAACTTGTTTCCCAAGCTGCTGCGTTGGACCCAGACCGACACTGATTTCAATCGCATTCACCCGCGGGCCGGTCTTAGTTACTGCCCATTGAGGCTCCTTGGGAATCTCCAACTGCAAGGTTTTGTCATTGATCCAGGTCTGTAGCTGATCCTTCAACTTCACACAATCCTTGGTGTTGTGGTTGTTCATATTGTGAAAGCTACAGTACGTCTTTCCCGCCATGTAATCCGGTTTAGGAATGAATCCGCCCTCATGCTGTAGACGCCCCTGGTTGAACAGCTCCTGCAGAATTTCTAGAGCCTTGTGAGCATTATAGGTATACGAGTCAAAAGCTGACTTGGTTGGAAGTGGGGTCACTATCTTCACAGTCTCCCTGACTAACCTTGCGGTTTTGGACTGCAAAGGTCTCTGATCAGTCCTCTCTATAGCCGCCACTTCGTGTTCCAATTCCTCATCATTAACCCATGTCAGGATTGGTCTAGGCACCGCATCCGCCTGGATAGTCGCCACCGTCTTAGTAGCGGTCGGAAGTGGAGCCTTGGGCTTTAGAGTCCCCGGATAGTAGGACACAGGAGTCCCCTTCCTTCTTTCGTTCCTCTCCTTGGACCGATCAACATAGTGCTGCTCTTGACCTAGCCGATTGGTCAGATCCGCCATAGTGGTCACATGAACCTGCCTGAATCCCTGGCGGATCTCATCCACCAAACTATCGATCGCCATCTTGACTGCGTGTTCTTCTGGAATATCCATCTCGCAACGGGTTAACTCCAGCTTAAACCTTCTTAAATAATCAGTGGCGGATTCGTCAGGCCTCTGCTCCGTTTCCGCTAGGTCCTTGACCCCAATCTTCGCCTCCACAACACTAAACATAGTTCTGAAGAGAACCTCCATAGTCTTCCAGTCTAGTATTGATCCAGGCTTCAACCGCTTGTACCAAATAGCTGCTTCCCCCGCCAGAGATGTGGGAAAGAGCTTCAACTTCATGACTGGGTCTTCAGCATATTGACCAGACTCATTAGTAAAACGCATAATGTGCATTTCAGCATCTTCTGTCGTCTGGCCAGTAAACGGAGTGAAGCGGATTGGCTTAAATCCAGCAGGGAACGATATTGCATTAATCTCTCGAGTTAATGGATTCTCATACGTCTTGTCGACGTCGGGCAACCCCTGTAGTTCCCTAAGCTTCTCAGCAAAAACTCTGCCAATATCCTCCATGGTCAACTGGGCCACGACATCTGCTGGTGGCTCTGGCGGATTTTTGCCGCCCGGTCCAATGGGAGGAACGTTGCCACCTGCATGGTTGTTAGCCGTCCTGACATTAGCTCCAGGTCCGCCGTCAGCGCCTACTCCGCCGGTCCCGCCACGACCAACTGCTCGTCCCCGCCTGTCTTTCGGCGGATTTGTACGGTCAGACCCCTCAGACTGGTCGAACCGATCATAAAGCTGCCCCATCAAGGTGTTCATGTTCTCGAGCGTGGCATTGGTAGCCGCCAACTGCTCCTGTTGCTGTCGCCAGCAATTATCAGAGTTTCTGACATGGGCAGCCATGCTATCCGCCAGTAGCTTCTGCTGTCCGGCGAGATAGTTGAAATTGGCAGTGAACCCCATTTGCTCTGTCTCCATTCGCTTAACGGATTCATATAGATTAACGACCACATTGTTGGCCTTGTTCAGAATTTCATCTGTACGACAAGATTTGTCGATCAACATCCTCAGAGTGTCCGTCACCTCTGTGGGAGATGGAGTCTCCCCAGTAAACGGTGCAACAGGTGACGCAGGCGGATCCGCGGACTCGTCCGCGAACCCCTCTAGGAAACCAAATGAGGCTGCCCGGTTGGTAAGGCCAAAAGAACCATTATCAACCTGAGAAGCAGCCGTCACCTCTACTATCTCCCCCTCATTCGCGACAACTGGTGCCACGGATGCTGGGGTTTGATTCCTCCTGTCTCGCACGGCCTTGAAGGCTGCAGCAATAGTTGCTTCATCCCCCAGGGTCCCGCCAAACACTTCCTTAGCTTCAGCGTCAGTTGATCCCCTACAATCAGCTGTTCCATGCTTGATCAGCTCCTTATGGGAATTCTTCAAACAATTCATGGTTATCCTTTTGTAAGGATCACCCTTCGTAGATCCTGCAATCTTGACACTAGTCCCACCGGGCTGCCAAAATGTTCGTGGCGGATTTGTCACCTGGCGAACAGTCAGCACTTGGGGGTGGCGGACGTGAAGTCCTTCGTGTGTCTTCTGTGTGCTTAGGCGTGCCAGCACCTTTGGAGTGGTGCAACTCGACTGCGGACGACCCCTGGCGAGTCCTCTCGTCTGCTCCTAATAGACTCTGACTTCTTGACCAAGCAACTGTTACGCGGGCGCTGACTAAGCCGGCGTACAGGACTCGAACAAGACCTGAATAGAACTGGCTAACAGGATTTTCTTCCCAACCCCTCGACGGATTGAGGATCTTACTTTGATCCGGAGAAGCAAAGCAGAGCTAAACCAAGATCACGGGTGTTTGTTACCGGGGTAACGACTCGATTGCTACCGGAGTAGCGGACTGACTCGATAGACTCAGCAACCGCTCGACACGAATGCTAGATGTGCTCAATCGCAGGTGGAGGCAAATTGCGTGAGTTGCTCCGGAGAGGCTTTGCAAGTTAGCGTTGCGCTAGAACTTGTGTTTGTTTGTAGATGGTTGAGAACCCTTTCCTAGTTACAAAAGAGTTATATTTATATGGTTCACGAAACCCTAGTGCTTGAAGATCCAAACTGGCGGATTCCGGGATTGACTAGGATTGTCCTTCCTTAAACCGACTCCAATTAAATCAATTAAAAATAAATTGAGACCAGTCTTTCCCTTTACTTAGGGAACTCATTCCACACCGTATATTGTCCGGATCATCACTCAATTAAAGCCGAGATAAGCCAAATCGACTCCAAAGAGAATCAATCACTGATTTGGCTTAAGATACCTTTCGGAAATATATTGCTATCCATAACAATCCCTAGTTATCCCAATCAGCGTTTACACCTTATTATCCGTTAAGGTAACTCGTGTATTGTGTAATTGGATTACTACAAAATAACCCCAATCTGATCGGGTAGCAAATCAATACTTTCATTCCAAGCAATCTTTCCCAAATGGAACAAGAAGTGCTCATATTGGATTCGGTTTAACCTAAACCCCTCTGGGCCTCGGGGTAAAAGCCCAATTGAAGTAAATTCCAATTGTGGCCCAAACATACATCACACAGTTTTAGTCTAATCTAAGGTTACAATGAGGTTTGTGGCTATATTTCGTAAATTTCTAGCCATATCAGTTTTGTTGGTTTATTAGTTGTTTCAGCCAAACAGATTGCCTACTAACCATACTACACCATTTATAAACCAATAGCATATATCAGTATGATCCGAGGCCATTTTCAGTAACTGATATAGAAACTTTGATCATTACTTCATGTTACATAAATTTTACATAAATACACATACGTACATAGAAATGACATGAGTGATGATCTTGTGACTTGATCTGACTTTAAACTTCACTCAAGTTCTCTTAATGGCTATAAAGCATATGTAGATTGCTGCGGCTAAATCGGTACGGATTAGTTTTAGCTATATATGATTTTTTTTTCCCGATGAAGAGCTATATATAAAGGGAGGTTATAGTTGCACCTCAAAAATTACTATGTATATCTCCACAATTTTTCAAATTCATTTTGACTTTGTCAAATATGGAAATACAGAATATGACAATTAAAATTGATATTTATCTATAAGAGAAAATTTATATATATATATATATATATATATATATATATATTTTAACTTGTTCTACCTCCCACCAACTATTTTTTTTTTCTTTTCAATTTCAAAATAAATTCTCCTGTTAATCACACTCTATAATTTTTTGAACTGTTGTTCTTTTCCATTAAACTCGCTCTCATGAAATTCATAGAACATCAAGCTATTAGCGATCATTTTCAAAGCTAAACCCTAAAAATATATATCCACAAGTCTTGGTATTTTTCCAGAGGCCAGAGCTACAGACCCTGGTAGAAGGGACCCAACTCCATCATCATTTTTATTTTCAATCAAAATTTGCTCAGAAAACAAACTATGTAATGGATCCCATGCCTTTACCCTTGCATTACACTTTCTTCTTTCATGAAAATGACTCGGAACGTCGGTGTGCTGGGAGACTTGATGATCATTCAAAACCCTACTGTTTAATTGATCAAAAGCAATAAACCAAAACCATTAACAAGATTCATGCTGATAACATTTTATATTTCAAGTTCAGATGACATGATATATATTTTTAAATATACGTGTTCTAAATCTATCTTATATGAAGATTCTTGGACCTCTAATTTGATATGTTCTTACAGAATTGAAGCTTATGAGGAATCAATCAATAGTAACAAGATCGAACAAAAATAGAGAAGCCTAACGAATTGAAATTTTTCTACTTAAATTGTTGGAGAGTACTACGGTAAGACTGAGGAGGTGTACTCAGAAATTTAAATAATTAAAAAATAAAAATAAAAGATATAATAAATAATAGGGATGCACATAGTAATTTTAGAGGTGGAACTAGAATCCCGTATATAAATTTGCTAAGACGAGATCAAAATGAAGATGAAACACTAATTTACCATTTGTTCTGACAATTTAGTTACTACATTTCCTATTTTTACAAAGCATGTAAATTTATGGAGGCTTTCATCTAAGCCTATTGGGGAAATGTACCTAAGGGAAAAGAAAAGAGAAAAACTGTTCGGAACTTCGCAGGCCCTAATCCCCACTTGCACCTTTTTAACCGATAACCACTGGGAACTGAGAAAAGCCACTGTTTCCGGTCTTGTCATTTAGCACATAGCAGAGTGACTGAGTAAAGCCAATGGAGAAGAGAGATTTGCAGCAACAGTTCGACCATTTATGAGGATCCACTTGGTTGATGGTTTAGGGTTTTCGGGACATGGGCTCCTTGTAAACAGCAACAGGATTTTTTCAATTTTCATTTACTTGAAATCTTCTTCTTTTTTTGTGAACAAAAAACATTGAAACTTGTTTTCATTGCCCTCGTCGTGTTACCTTATGAGATACTCGACGCTCCGTACCAAGTGTAGCCAAGATAATATTACCTCCACTATTTTATTATTTTTATTTGACTTTCTCAGCTCTTTTAAAAAGACAGTAATGACATCTTATAATTGGTTACGGAACTACTAATACGAAGAAATTTGGTCAAGACACAAAGCTTTAATCTTTAGCATAAGTCGATGACCCATGTTGGCTGTGGTGGAATTATTGAAAGGGAAATCAGGCGCTTGATTAGCAGTGAGCTTGGCCAAGAGCTAGCATGATGGCTTTGGTTTTGAATGGTTTTGTGTACAGTACTGCATCGATCTCCTCTAAAATACCCACAATTGTAGCTAATTGTAGCACAATGTGTAATGATCAAATTGATTGATGATGTCCACGTGCAATTTTTTATCTTATCGAAAAAACATGGCCATGCCGATGCGTGATTAACAACAATAAATAAAAACTCACTATTCAATGTTGCATTGATGACTCTAAACATATATAACCATGTTCCACAATTTTGATCGATTAAGTATCTGCACATTATAATAACATTGACAATCTAAAGTCACTGTGTTAGAATATGATTGGGATAATTCTCTACCTCTTGGCTATATATATATATAGAGTGAACTTTCGTTTTAAACTTACCGTGCGAAGTTTAGTTTTTAACACACTTTTTAGTCATATTTTAACATCTCCACCGTTAAGATGTTAGATACTAATGTATAGATCGTCTCTGTCAAATTTTATTCAATTTGGTGATCGTTAAGGTATCGAAACTATATTAAATCAATGAACAAACAAAATTTGTTTAATCTGAACTGTTCGTCTAAATCACCATAACGAAAATTTAAATAATTATCAAGTTGGATGATATTTTGTTTGAGCAATTATACCATGGCAAACCGTATGTGGGTACACAATTGAAATAGTGGTCGATGTCTCCATAGTTCATCATCTCCATTCCACTGATTCTAAACTGGCGAAGGATTCCTCTGTGATGAGTTCAAAAGCAGCAGATCGGTGAGAGTGGGAGATTGGGTGGACGACGGAGGCAGCTTGACGTACAATAGTTGTCAAAACCAGTGTCCTCAACAGTTCATGTAGTCAATGTTAGAGAGAAAGAAAAGTTTGGTAAGGGCAAGTCCATTGGAAGTGTCTTTATACATGGGTCAAATTCACATATGAAGGCCAAGGTGGCATTGTTATAATTGACTATGCTCAATTCCAATAGAAGTGTCATTCTCACAAATTCTCTTCTCTCAGAACCCCGGAACCAGATGAAGAAGTGTGAGGAGAAAGAATAAATGACTTTTCCTTTTTGTGCAGTCAAATTTGACTGCCTCTTCCGTATTGTCAAATACACGTGTGATTGACCTTTCGGTTGGAGACATGTGTGGGCAGTCATTTATGGCTGTTGGGGCTCCATCTGACAAATGACCCTTCGGTTCGACTTGGCCTAAGTGGTGCAGAGTTGTAGATAATTGAAGGGCATTTTAGTAAGCAAGGCGAGGTATATTTAGATTTTTGATTAATTAAAAAGTAAAAATGATGTGTAAATAGTAATGGGGTATTTTTTAAAACAAGTGTAGCCAAGTTCCTCCATTTCAATTTGTCTCTCATTGTTTATCTTCCTTATTCAGACTTTGTGATATATAATTGACTAATTAGTATTACTAAATTTCAAATTTATTTTAATTTCAAAAGAAAAACTAAAAGTTTTAGAGAACGAAAAGATTGTAATTCAAAGTGGCATGCTCATCTTTGGTTCACAACTTCACAACATTTGGAAATTGAACATAATCAATATGGGAAAATGTGGTTCTTTTCATACCCTAAAGTGATTCATTTTCTCCCTATTTTCATTCCATTAACTACTCGCTATCTATTGTTTTGTTATTTTAATTATAATTGTTTAACAACTTTCCTAATTTATTTTATATTCCTTATGTTTCTTTGTTATGTGAACTGCTCATTTCCAAATTGCAAACTTATCATCATGAGAGATCAATTATGTTGCTGATAAATTAGCTACTAGAGCACATAAGATACTAAGACCTTCAGTTTGATTCGATATTCTTCCCCTTTTAGTGTTTCCAGCGTTTTATTTAGATAAGTTGAGAGAGGTGCCTCTCGAGAATTTGTTTTGTAGTTTCTGTTGTATTTTGGTATAAAAAAAGATTACAAACTTGTCAATTTGCTTATGTATTTGTTCACATGGTTCGAACCAATAAAATGAGTAAAATTGTTTTGTTTACAGCTAGCTTGGACCGTTAGTCTATTTCTTTTTATATATATATATATATATATTTTGTTCTCTCCTTTAAATCAAAATAAAAAAATCACGTAAACTAAAATGAACGAAGTAAAGAAGGAATGCAAGGAAATTGAAAAGATTCATAAAAAAAAAAAAACAAGGAAATTGAAACGAGCTGGATGGGAAATCATTTCTCCAATAAATTTAGCAACTTTTTCTGTGTTTTCCTTTCTGCTGTCATTTGGTAAAGGGTGTCTGAGATACTGGTGTATCAATTTGCCAGGCGCCGTTTCTCTCTCTCTCTCTCTCTCTCTCTCTTTTTCTCTCTCTATGGTAATGGCTACTGCTCCACCAATGTCCTCGCTTCTCTTCATCCCGGACCATAATTGAAACAGCCTCTCATTCTCTCATTGTCTCTTTCTCCATTAAGCAAAACAAAATGGTGGGTTTGCTCTTTTCCTTCTGTATTTCACTCGAAATTGTTTCTCTATTTTTTTCTGCATCTTTGATTTCTTGGCAAGACTAGCTAATTGAAATTTCTTCACTTTGTTGTTTGTGTTTTAGATTGTCCCTTCAAATCTCCTACCTTCTTGGCTTGCCGTTCTGCTCTCTGAGAAGTTTTTCAACGCTTGCGTAATTCATGAGGAAGAGAGAAAGAACGAGAAGAACATTTACTGCTTGGATTGCTGCATCAGCTTCTGCCCTCACTGCTTCACCCATCACCAATCTCATAGACTATTAAAGGTAATCCCCATCCAATTCTTCAAGTTTCAAATTCTTCACTCTGTAAACTTCCAATTCAGTGAGCTTATGGTGCTTAATGCTTCCTCTTCTCTTTGAATTCAGATAAGGAGGTACGTTTACCAAGATGTTATAAAGCTTGATGATGCTTCCAAGTTAATCGACTGTGCTTTGGTTCAAGTAAGTACTTTTACTCCATACAAATCGAAAAGTTGATCAAAGATCCTTGTTTTTCACCTTTTGAGCTTAATCTAGACTTTCTGGGTTTCTTCAATTGTTTTCTTCATGAAGATCATGTATTATACTGCCTTTATTTAGATGAGTTCAAAAGGTCATTTCAAGAAAAGTTTGTGAAAAAGTTGTGTTCTTTATATTGTTTTGTATCAGCCTTTTTCTCAATTTGGTTCGAAATGGTTTTAGAGGACCACAAAGCATAATTGGAATTCAACTCTCTCTCCTCTTTTGATTCTGTAAAATCCTCTCACTCATTTTCTCTCTCTACAGTCATACACATCCAACAAAGCAAAGGTGGTGTTTCTGAACCAGAGGCCACAGCCAAGGAGTTGCTCCGGCAACGTGTGCAGTACCTGCGACAGAAGCGTGAAAGACTCTTATCTCTATTGCTCTCTCTCTTGCAAGGTTTTAGCCCCAACTTAATTCTTCAAGACCCAAAGCTCAAATTTTTATTCCAATTTCTCAAATACTAAATTTTATCATATACCCTTTTGATTCTGGTCCTTCTCTCAATTGGGTCTCTCTCATTTTTTTCTTCTTCAGATTGATCACGTTATAAAGACAGAAGGTGGTCTCTCCAAGTATCTTCGAGAGTGTAATTACATGTCTGTACCTGACCCTGGTTTAGACGAAGGTTTGCTGACTCCCAACTCCGTTCTTGAACCCGCTGCTTCGGTCCGAACCTCCTCCGGTTCTGGAGGCTATGGCGAATTGGGTTGCATGTCATTGATGTGTACAGCTACGACGGAAATTGTGAGGAAGAAAAGAAGTAGTTTGTTAAGGGCGGCTTGCCGGAAGGTTTTTACACCGGTATCGGTATCGGTATCGGAAATTACAGCTGGCCGGAGAAAGGGGACTCCTCAGCGGGCTCCGCTTCATTGAGTTAGTTTAACATGGAATGAGATCGTAGAGAAAGATTTGGTGGGTGTGAGAATTGAAGTAACAGACTGACAGAGTGAGGGAGTGTCATCAATCAATCAATGAAAAGATTGAAACTTTGGATTAAAGAGTTGATTTTGGTCGTGCTGGTACTCTGGTGGGTTTGGTAATTGAAGATTTTCCTCCGTTTCTTACGGCAAAAGGTAGTGACTAGTGAGATCTCATGAACTGTAGGAGTAATGTTGAACAGTAATGATGAACAGAGACGATTGTCGTAAATAAAGTTCCTCAATTTGTGTAGGTATTTATTGGAACTTTTTCGGCTAAGAATCTCTGTACTAATTCTTATGGTGCGGATTCGATATTTTAACTAGTTTTTCGATTGAACTGTTACATCTCCACCGTCTAGTTATGTATGTAAAATTTCAATCAATTTGATAATCGTTAAGACATTTAAAATTGCGATTTCCTATCATAAACATGAATATTTCAGTTATGACAAAATGCAGTATGTCTATTTGTTTTAATCTAGTTTGATATGCTAATGGTTATCAAATTGGCTGAAAATTTGTAGAGTCATACATGAGAGTACTTAAAAGACCAGACGGTGGAGATGTAAAAATTCAATCGTAAAATTAGTCAAGAATCAAATCCGCACAAATCCAAGATATTGAGGTCCTTAGCCAAGAAGGAGGTATTTATTGGAGTTGCTATTCCTCCCATTTTTATGGGATTATATTAGATCATTATATGAGTACTTGGTCATCAAGACAAACCCGGTTTAAAATCTTTCATATTGATTTTGTTTTTGTTTTAAGTATTTGTTGTATGTATGGTAAGAGAGTAATGCGATTGTTTAGAGTTCGTGAAAGTTGATTCGTGTGGTTAGAAAGTATGGGCGTAATTGGCTCACAAACCATGTGAAACACACTATCATGATTTCAGATTTCTTCCATGATGCATGAGGATGAGGTCCTGCCTTGTTCTCTTTTTGCACTCAACTGTTCCGGTTATGAGAGTTGTTCCATACCTTATAAAGCATAACACTTCGTAATGTACCGTCATTGTCTTATACAATTTAGATTTTGATAAATTGCAAATCTGAATTTCATATAAATAGTGATTTGACACACATTCACACACTAAAAAACTTTTCCATTTTTCCTACTTTAGTTAATTTCAGTTTACCTACTTGAACTTTGACTCAATCATCACTTCAGTCCCTATACTTTTGATTTCATCAGCTACACCCCTGTACTTCTCTAAATTAATCAACTGATAGCAATTTTATAATTTCGTCCAAACAATCTATCAATACCAAAGGCTTTTTTGTACCATTTCCTTACATTAATGCACTGTTACATATTATGATTATAAACAAGGCTAAACAAATCATATAATCAAGTTGAACAATAGAAAACAAATAAAAACAAATCATATATGGTAAAATAAAAAGAAATCACCATATATAATTTGTTTTTGTTTGTTTTCTATTGTTCAACTTGATTATATGATTTGTTTAGGCTTGTTTATAATCGTAATATGGTAACGGTGCATCAATGTAGGGAAAATGTACTAAAAAACCTTTGGTATTGATAGATCGTTTGGACGGAATTTACAAAATTCGTATCAGTTGATTAATTTAGGAAGTACAGGGGTGTAGCTGATGAAATCAAAAATATAGGGACTGAAGTGATGATTGAATCAAAGTTCAAGTAGGTAAACTGAAATTAACTCAATTATTTTTTATAACAATATCGAAATCTAATGAAGCCGTATAATTGTATGAAGGTGGTGGTGTCGAGTCCGAGCACCAAGACCCACGAATACGTGTGATGGAGATCCCAGACAGGGAGAAAAAACCAATTTGTCTTTCCTCTCTTTCGTTTCTTCCCTCCCTCGTTAGTCGTTCCCACTCACATTCTTTTCTTCCGAGGACAATGCAGTGACAAAAGATTTTATGAAAATACCAAGCAGTGACAAAATTCGAAGGAACTTAATTAGTTTCGTCCGGGGACCAAACCTCTCGTTTTAGCCATCTTGAATTACTGATCTGAATGCACATTTGCATCGCTAAAAAATCATAGAATCATACAAATCATTTGTTGCATAAGAAAGAGGGTTAGAGAACAAAAAAGTTAGTAGAATACTATGAAAAGTGGAATACCATCTGGAAAATTATTAAACCGACACTTAAATATGTAATTTCAATAATTTATTTAATCATTAATTATTTATATAACTCTAATATTCGAAAGGTGAGCGAAGATTAAGTTGTATAATGATATAATTAAAGTAAATTGGAGAGCAGTCACAATGTCAACATGATTAGCAACAACAAAAATCACAAGAAAAATGATCATAAAAAGGGCATTCACAATACTCAGCTATTGAGGCGTTAAAAGATACTAACGGAGTTAAAGAAATAACTGCGTAAATAACTTACACATTATCAGTACAAGTGCACCTCAGAGTTAAAGAGATAGTTGCGTTAAGAGACACTAATAGAGTTGAAAAATTGACTTCTCATTATATAGCCTTAAGAGAGGAGTTATATTTTTATAATTTTAAATTTACTTTTAGTTGTGGATGAGAAGCTTACTTGCACGGTTACTACTAAATTATTTAAAATTAATATAAGATTTATGAGTCTTATCGTTTTTCTTGTTTTTACACTCATTTTGTGAGAATTTTTTATCTAAAAATGTAAGAATCAGGCGTCCTCTATATTTCTTTGTGGGTCGTGCTCATGTAGGCTCGCTTTCAACTATTTCGCATTTCTCCAAATTAGTGGGATTCTATGCTGAGTACCATTTAGGTCTCTTCTATGCTGAGTACCCTTTAAGTCCCTTGATGAGAAGCAGCAAGTTGTTCGTGGCGGGTTCAGCACCCGGCGAACAGTCAGCACGGTAGTTGGTTGATGGTTTGTGTGTCTCTGTGTTGTGCTTAGGCGTGCCAGCACCCTTGGAGCGGTGCCACTCGATTGCGCGCGACCCCCTGAGCGAGTCGCTTCGTCTGCTCCCAATTCGACTCTGACTTCCTGGTCAAGCGACTGTTACGCGGGCGCTGACTAAGCCGGCGTACAGGGCTCGAACAAGACCTGAATAGAACTCTCTACCAGGATTTTCTTCCCAACCCCTTGAGGATTGAGGATCTTACTCTGATCCGGAGAAGCAAAGCAGAGCTGTTCCAAGACCACGGGTGTGTCACCGGAGTGACGACTCGATTGCCACCAGGGGTAGCGGACTGACAGACTCGATTGCCACCGGGGGTGGCGGACTGACTCGATAGACTCAGCAAACGCTCGGCACAAGTACGAGAGCGGATCAATCGTAGGAGGGCGGAGGAGGGTTGCGTGAGGCTCAGCAAATGCTCGGCGCAAGCACGAGATTAGATCGATCGTGAGAGGGCGGAGGAGGGTTGCGTGAGGCTCAGCAAATGCTCGGCGCAAGTACGAGGTTGAACCCGTCGTAGGGCGGAGGCGAGTTGCGTGAGTAGACCCAGCAAAGCGCTCGGCACAAGCACGAGATTAGATCGATCGTGAGGCGGAGGCGGGTTGCGTGAGTTGCTCCGGAGAGGCTTTGGCAAGTTAGCGTTGCGCTAGGACTTGTGGTTGTTTTTGGTTGAGAACCTTTTTCCAGATGCCGGCAGGTTCATATTTATATGACTCAAGGACCCCTGGGGCTGTCAACTCCAGTATGGCGGATCCTTGAGACTCATTAGGATTGTCCTCCCCTACCATGCTTCCCATCAAATCAGCGAAGATATTATCAGAGGCATGGTTGGTATTGCAGCTTCGAAGATCGGAGCAACACGTCTTGACCTTGCTTGTTATGCTGCTGTTGCTGTTCATCACTCATCATTGCGCAGTATGGCCGGTTCCTCTAACAACCTCCCTAAGGCATGGTGCAGCGTGGCTTATAGCTGTTAGTGATTGATAGCCCAGCGTAGGTAGTGAAATCATTGCTACATTGCTTCTCAATCTTAACAAATATTTTCACTGATGGATTGTTACGAAACAACCCCAATCGGATTAGGAAGCAACCACGTTCTCCCTCAAACCCAACCTCTTTGGTTGAAGCGGGAAAACCCGATTTCCATGGGTTTGAATTTGATCAAAACCCCTACTGGGCCTTGGGGCGAAAGCCCAATTGAAATAAATTCAATTGTGGCCCAAACATTGCCCCCCAGTCTCCGATATTGAGGTATAGCGAGATAGAAGAGAGACTGACCCTCAATCGCCATTAAATAAATAACTGGACTGTTGCGCGGTTTCCTCGCCAATCACGATTCCCCAATTCGAAACGGTAACACTGTTCACCTAAAACCCTTGGTTGCTGCGAAACCCAGCGCCTCACGAAACAAGAACCCCTTTCGGATTCCTATAAATTCCAACAGAGACCCCTCGGTTTCCCCTTCGTGCTACCTTGCTTTCCTCTTTCCTAGCCCGAAATCAGAAGAAACCCAGATCTGAGACTGATGGCTCCCAAAAAGAACTTTGATATCCGCTATCCCCTGGCGGAACAAGCCCAGACTCAACTTCTCCCCCTCCTCAAATGTTCTGAAGCAGAGGAGAACCGGACCCATCTTAGCCTTCCCCATGAGGAAAGTGCTACCCTAGGTCCCTTCGTGGTGGCCTATCATCCTGATGATAACAACGGAGCCCACCAGATGCTCGACAGCCCGGCGCGCCCGCTGCCGGCGCTCTTCCGCTCTGAAGAACCGGCGGAGTGCCCAAATTTTCAAAAAGACGCTCACCAATGCACCGTAAACCACTCCGCTTGGCCTCTGGTTAGGTCCTACATGACCACCTGGTATGAAGAACGGCTTCCTCTCGACGGAGCAATTTGGAAGAAAGCCGGGGTCGCTGATGCAATCCAGCTTTGCTTCAGCCTTAGCCCAAAAGGAGGCAACAGGTGCGCCCTAGTTCCGCTGATCAGCCTTTGGAACCCCACGGTTAATGCCTTTGAGTTCCAATTCGGTCACGCCTCCGTGACCCTGCTAGACCTCTACGCCGGCTTCGGGTTCCCTCTCGGCCCTGTAGCTTTCGACGAGGGCTACTACCCCGAAAGGACATCTCCCTCTAGCCTTGTTTGGGGATTCGAGCCCAGTGGGTTTGAAAAGTGGAGGAACGAAACCTCCCAGGTGGGTGACGACAGGCTCGGCGGGATAGCCTTTCTGGCCTTTTGGCTAAACAAATTCGTGTTCTGCTCCACCACCAACAAAATGACCAAGCACTACCACCGTATGGCGGAGGTGATCTATTCCGGCCAAGAGATTGGTCTTGCCCAATGCGTTCTAGCACACCTCTACCGCTGTCTGCACCAGATATCCGCCGTGCCCATGAATTGTGCACAATCTGGTCCGCTCTGGATCTTGGATATCTGGTGCCAGATGTACTTTCCCCAACTTTCACCGGCCACGAAGAGAGCTCCTAGGCCCGACCAAGTTGTGGGGCAAGAGTATGCCGGCTGTGCCGCTGATCCCGAACTCAGCTATGCCCTCTGCCTCGACATCTTTTTCAACACATCCGCTCGGGAATTTTTTACGGAGGCACAGCAGCTGATCCACGTGAAGTATCCCCGCGGACTAGCCCGAGGCTTTCTCCCTAACCGTCTTCAGGCAGCTAAAGGCCGAGGGATTTTCATCCATTGCGTCTCCATGGCGGACCTGCCACTCCTCTGTAGTGAGAAAGGCTATCCGAGCCATGAGCTCTACGCGCCTCACTTCTTTGCACGGCAGTTTGGTCTTATTCAAACTTTGCCCTATCCGCCGCTGAGAAGTCTGAATCTTTTCTCAGCCTGGAGGAATAGCCGAAAGTCCAAAAGACCCTCCAGTGCCAGTGACAATTCATGCCTGCAGCTTCTCATCATACACAACGAAGATTGCTACCCAAACCTGCAGGCCTCCACGGACGCAACTGGCCCCTATCGCGTTTGGTGGTCGCGCATGCGAAGCCCACTCTTCCGCCAACCACCCGTTTTCTACTTCCGAAGATTCTTTTACCTTCGGGGTGAGCGACTTACCCCAGCTGACCAAGAGGTGCTACACGGCGGTCCCCTATATGTTGACCCGCCCCTAAGACAGGTAATATGCCCCCATTTGAAACTACTGTTTCGGTTTGCCCATGATTCTCGCGTAATCTCGATTGTTTAATAAACTAGGCTATTGAGCAAACCCCAATGGACAAAGGAAAACGGAAGGCCGAATGCAAAGCTCTTCCGCCCCCCAAGAAGAGCAAAACCATTGTTGAGGCGGATGAGGAATCAGATGAGGAGGAGGACATACCCGTAAGTACTCTTTAAAGCTCCATTTTCCTCTTGCGTCTCTAACTATGAGCTCAAACAGATACCTACTTAACGTAGATATCCCATCTCTATCCCTCCCTGCAGATACTTCAGAGGAAGCGCTCCTCGTCCGCCGCCGCCACCAGCCGAGCTCCTGCGGTAATAGAGCTCTCCTCTGGTGAGTCCTCTAACCCTTCCGAAGGACCAGGTTCCTCTAGTTCCGACGATTACTATCTGGACTTCTGCATTCGTGAGCTTTGCGGCGATAGTCTTCCTCAACCTGTTCCTCTGCGCTGTCTTGCTGCAGGTACTTCCTCCAGCCTAGCCCTCGCAGTTAATCAGAGTTCTATCCAACCCGTCTTGACTCTCCGTGCTGCTGCAGAAGCTGGACCGGAGGCGGAGGCGGAGGAAAACCCAGATGCTACTATGGCGGAGGCCCCAACCGATAGGCCTCTGCTCATGCTATGTGGCGCTCCTGGCAGTTCTTCAGCTCCCCATCCGCTGACCTCAGATTCGACTCGGGAGGAAGAGCACGG
Organism: Potentilla sterilis; assembly: GCA_963682095.1. Classification (NCBI taxonomy): domain Eukaryota; kingdom Viridiplantae; phylum Streptophyta; class Magnoliopsida; order Rosales; family Rosaceae; genus Potentilla; species Potentilla sterilis. The sequence goes on along the minus strand of OY821766.1, from coordinate 34,087,367 downwards.
GGCCGCAGAGGACGTAGAAGAAGGAGAAGAAGAGGAGGAACCGATTCAGGACGCGAACCAACCAGCTGCTGACGAGCCATCCTCCCCTGCGGATGACCTATCTCCTGCAGAGGAAGAGGCTCTAGCCGGTGCGGAGTCTCTGGCCGGTGCTGCCCCCCAGGTTGAACAAGATTCAACCCCTGCTGACTCTCGTATTGAAGCCGATCGGCCATCGCCAGCAAGGTGGCCCGGATCTCCTCTGCCCGAAGAGACCCCGTTGACGGAGGTATATATCCCTTATGCTCTAAATTGGTACCTCCCTTGGTCTGAATTACTTCCAATCCTCCTCGATTATGAGCAGGTGGAAGAAGAGATAGTGGCAACCGAGAATGCCACCCCGCTGGTGGTGGATGCTGCCCCCCAGGTTGAACCAACTCCAACCCCTGCCGCTGCTCCCGTTGATACAGCCCAGCAAGGAAAAGCAGGGCAGCAGGGCTCTCCTCTGAGTCAGCCAGAGGAAATCCCCTTTTCAGCGGCTGTTGAGGTATGTGGTGTAAAATCCACCTGAAGAGCGATTTTTCTTAGTTAGAACCATTCCTAACCCCTTTTTATAAACAGGTGGATGATAGTGATGATGATGTGGAGACCCTCGGTTCCGCCCCTCAGGCAACGGACTCTGGTTCCTCGGAACCTGTGGGACTTGTAACTGCACAAGTTTCCCCGCCGCAGGCCCCAACCGCCGAAGGTCTGGTCGCGGCGTCTCCATTGAATCAGCCATCCGCGACCCCTGGCGGATCGGGTTCAGCGGTTCCGGAGCAAGTTGACCCTGCTTCCCTCTTGGCCGAAGACCCTTTCCTTTCTCCTCGAAACCCAGAAGAGGAACCTGAAGAGGTACAGAAGGCGTGGGGATTCTTGGAACGCTTAGGAGAGAGGGACCCTGCCGATGTTCAAGTGGCGGACGAGCTCTCCTCTGCCCTCGAGATCCTCAAAGGCCACTTCCAGCAACTGCCTCCCGAGGTCCAAGCTGAAGCTAACGCTTCTCTCCTCCGGCTGCCCGCGGAGCTAAGGAGCCTGCACGAGCGTTTGCCTGTCCGGTCTACTCAGCATGCTAAGCTTGAGGGAGCTGAGACCGCTTTCGCGGATGCTGCTCGTGCCTACAAAGATTTGGTTGCCCTGGCTACTAGCAACCCCGAAGCGGCTGAGATAGCTAGACTTGAAGAGCAAATTTCCCTCCTCCGTCAGAAACAAATCCAGCGCGCCAATGAAATAACTCAACAGAAAGCCCTGGGGAGTAAGCTACAAGAGGAGCGGACGCGAGCAAAGAGGGAAACAGCTGAGTTTGATCGTGGGGTAAGCAGGACCAAGGCCACCATCAAACGGTTGGGCCTGCATCTATATGAGTTTCGGCCTTAGTCCGTAAAAACTGGCTTGATGTATTTCATTTACTAAGTTTAATGAAATGAGCCCATTTACCAAGCCCTATTCAGTTTGATTCGCAAACCAAACCCTGCGCATCAGTCTTATCATGCAGTCAGAAAACTGCAAAACTTTTTCCCATGAATTTGCATTTGAATTTTAAAACGGGAAACTGTTTCAACCTCCAACTGCCCAATAAATGCGCAAGTTCATCTCAGCCCTTGGATTGCTTCTAAGCAAGGCTATAAAAGCAACACCCCTTGGCTAGACCCGAGAACCTCAAAAAACTGCCTTAGAATGTTATTCAGCGTTTCTTCCTTTAGGTTCTGCTACCAGCCGTTATGGCCTCCTCGATCCTTGCCACCCGATCTAGTTCGGATGTTCCGCTGAACACCCCAAATCATAACACCCCATGTTAAACAAATCTCGAACCATAACACTCCATGTTATGTTCCGGGCGGATGTGATTATAGATTGGTAGCTGTCGATTTGGCACCCCTCTAGCGCATCGGCCGGAAGTCCAGCATGGATGCGGTTCGGGGTACCTTCCTCTCCGGAGAGAGGCGCAATGAGCTTCAATAGGCCAGTTGTCCACCTCCACATGAAGGGTATTGGATAACCGTGGACAACGCTGGGCTATTGAACTCATTGCATGATCGAGAGATTATGGGTAGCGGACGTCTATATGCCACTCTGCTTCGGCATCAAGACAGTCTCTGCCACCCCTATCTCTACGCTTCATCCGCTGATCTCTCAGGATCTTACTCTACAACCCCTGTTCGGCCCTCGTTCGGATCGAAGGAGGTGGCGAGGATCCCCATATACCAAGATGGTATCAGAGCTAGTTGGCGGATATGTATTACTAGTTTCTTGCCTTTGTAATCGCCGTGGCCGCAAAGCCCCCTTTACTTTTGTAAATAAAACAAAAATTTTAGAATCAAGGCTTGCATCGCACCATTCTTACCAACGGCAAAGGTTTTAGGGCACACCCCAACACGGATGTTCCTAAAAACCCCTATTCAAAGAACGACCCGGCTTGGCCCTAAAGAAGGTTCAAAAATCTCAAAAACTTCGAAAAATTCAGCGAAAGATAAGTCGGATATTACCCTTATGTTGCCCCCTTAGTTTGCTGGGCTGCGCGGATGGGCAAATCCAGAACCAAGCCGAGTAAACTAGATAGGATTCCCAAGTGGTTTCCCCATGATGGGCTAGGTTCGACGAAAAGGTGAAAGCCCGTTCGTCGTCGAACCCCTGTCCGGCCCACTAAGCACCCACGCCAGGTAGCCCTAAGCAGATGCTTGGGAACCACAAACTGGTATAAATGCAGGATTTGACAGTTACCGAAACGGTGGGGAAAACCGAGACGGCGCCAGTCAAACCCAATTGATCACGCATCGATTCCCAGGCGAGCAGGCGCCGAAAACGGATAGATGCATAAAGATGGGTAGATCGAAGCATTAAAGCTTACGTGACCCCCAACCGTTGGATCCTCTCGCATATGTAGTATAAAAGGAACCCCCTGGTTGCAGCAAAAACCTCACCAGATCACCCTGCTTAGAACAAATATGGCAATCGTAGAGTGGTTAGCGATTGGCGTAGCCCTTTGGCTGCCACAAGCCTTTCCACCGGAGAAACCGCAGTCCTGGTTAAATGCCCCAGTAACCTCGGTCACCCAGCGTTAAGTAAATCCTAACCCCGGTCACCTAGCGTTAGGCGGCCTGAAGCCGTGCTTCCTGGTGCTTAAACAACACCCGGCCCGACTAACGCTAGTGACCCGGTTAGGTGCTTGGATGAATGTCATCAACACAGCCGATGACCTTCACCCCGAGCAATTCATCCATACGTTCCCAGCGGAACTGTATGTTTTTCCTCCAGTACCGCCACTGCATCCTCATCTTTCCCTTTTTTCCAACTCCTTTTCCCCTCCTGGAATTAGCAGAGCTCCGAAGAAGAAGAGGATTTGGGCAAGAAGATCAAGCAGCAGCACGAGGAATCCCCCAAGACGAAGAGAGACGTAGGATGGTATCAGAGCTAGCTAGTAGCTCTCGTTGTATTTTCTTTTCCTTGTAATGCCCTTGGCCGCAAAGCCTGCGTAAGAATAAAGCAATTTGCAATTTTCGTACTTAACACTTACCAAGATATGAATTTGATTGTTAATGAAAAGTATAAGGACAGCAACACCCCTGGCGGATGTTGAAATAAGACAAGGTAAAAGAAAAACAAAACCCCCATGGTTTCGCAATGAAAAAGACGAACACTTCGAACACGGCGGGAACACCCCTGGCGGATGTACCATCTTAACTTACTGCCGTCTGAGCGCACTACCGGAGGGCTAAGAATTCTGTCCGGCTCCGTCGTCTGCCGGAGGGACCTCGAATTCCCAAACACTTGGGAAGTATTTCTTAAGATATCGCCCATTAATGGGATTTCTATGAACTTCACCTTCCAAGTCTCGGAGCTGGTACGCCCCCTTTCCCATGATTCGGTCGATGACAAATGGACCTTCCCAGCGAGGACTCCATTTACCGCGACCCGGTTCGTCTAGGGGCAGAGCTACCTTCCAGACCAAGTCTCCCTCGCCATATGTTTTACCCTTGGTCCGCTTGTCATATGCCTTGGCGATCCGCTGCTTTTCCTGGATGATAGTGTCCAAGGCCTCAAGTCGTTTTTCGTCGAGGTCTTCATGTTCCTGGAACATGGCTTGGACATAGTCTTCACCCAGGAGTTGATGTTGCTCGCGAACCCGTAAAGAAGCCACGTTGATCTCCATTGGCAGGACAGCCTCATGGCCATACATCAACGAATACGGGGTAGTACCTGTAGGCGTCCGCTTAGAGGTCCTATAGGCCCAAAGCGTGTTGTCAAGTTGAGTGTGCCATGATCTCGGGCTATCCACTAGCATCTTCTTTAGAATGGATATGATCACCTTGTTAGTAGCTTCCGCTTGGCCATTGGATTGAGCATAATAAGGAGAAGAATGGAGGAACTGGACACCATAATCTGCTAACCAAGTTTGGGTCTTCTCAGCCATGAAGGCTGCCCCCCTGTCCGCTACTATACACTCTGGAATGCCGTAGCGGCAGATTATGTTTTGGAAAACAAAGCGGATGACCGTATCTGCATCGCAGTTCCTGGTTGGTATAGCTTCAACCCACTTAGTAAAGAAATCGGTACCCAGCAAAAGAAACTTATGCTGCGCAGATGAGTGTGGATTGATTTCCCCTATGAAATCCAATGCCCAGCCCCTAGCAGGCCAAGGCTTGATGATGGGCTGCAAAGGAATGTTAGGAACCCGCTGCACTGGCCCGTGTCGCTGGCATTCCTGACAACCCTGAGCGAAACTATGACAATCTTTCAAAATGGATGGCCAATGATATCCATATCTACGAATCAGCCATCTCATTTTGGGTCCGGACTGATGTGAACCACAGACCCCTAGGTGTACCTCTCTCATGATCCGCTTAGCTTCGACGCCAAAGATACACCTCAATAGGACTCCATCCTCCCCCCTACGGAAGAGTTCGTCTCCCCTGAGAAGATAACTTGTTGCGAGATGTCGAGTTCTCCTCTCGGATGGTGCAGATGGGTCCTGCAAATACGCTATGATTGGTATCCGCCAGTCAGTGTCGACCGGCTCAACTGTAGCGACCGACCAACCTCCGCGCTCTCTCTGGCGGATAACAAAGGATGGTAGAGTTCTGCGCTCCACCCTAAGGATTCGTTCCTTCACTCCCTGGGCTAAGCTGATTCCAGTGGCCAATTGTGCCAGCTCGTTGGCTGCTGAGTTCAATTCCCTCGGAACATAGTCTAAGGAAACATCAATAAATCGATCCAGCAGCTCAATAGCCCGCTCGTAGTAGTGTACTAAATGGAAGGAAACGCACTTGTAGATCCCCAACAGTTGATTAATAACTAACATGGAATCTCCAAGTACCTCAATTTCTTGTGCCCCTAGGTCGAGTAACAGCTCCAAACCAATGAGTAGGGCTTCGTACTCTGCCTGGTTGTTGGTGCATGTCCACTCCAGCTGAAAAGAATACAAATACTTGACACCTGCTGGAGTCTGGATACAAACCCCCGCGCCCGCCAACTTACTGGTACTGCTACCATCGAAGTATAGGACCCAAGGCTGGTATCGGATCACGTTAACGAACTCTGGCGGTTCCGCGAATTCCCCCCTAATAGGATGGTGCAATAGGAAATCCGCGATGGCCTGACCCGTCATGGCCTTGAGTGGCGCATATTGTAGGGAAAACTCTGACAGGGCTAAGACCCACTTGCCAATCCTACCCCTCAGGATAGGTCTCGTTAGCATATATTTCACCAAATCAGTCTGTGCCACCACTATTGTTGTGAATGAAAGCATGTAATGGCGGAGCTTAATGCCCGCGCAGTACAGGGCTAGACACAGCCTCTCGACTGGCGAATATCTGGTCTCTGCATCCAACAACGTCCTGCTGACGTAGGCTACTGCATATTCAACTTTCTTTCCATCGGCCAGGGTTTCATCCTGGGCTAGCAGCCCTGCGACAGAGATATCAGAGGCAGAAATATACAGTTTGAGAGGGATACCCGGTGTCGGCGGCCGAAGGACCGGCGGACTAGCCAAATACTCCTTGATCCTGTCAAAGGCAGCCTGGTGCTCAGGACCCCACTCAAAGATTTCTCCTGGTTTGAGCTTGAGTAGAGACGAGAAAGGTGCTACCTTGCCTGCTGAGTTGGATATAAACCTTCTGAGGAAGTTGATTTTTCCAAGCAAGCTCTGCAGCTCCCTCTTGTTTCTCGGTGCTGGCACGTCCAACACAGCTTGCACTTTGTCGCCCGACACCTCGATGCCTCTCTCATGTACCACAAACCCTAGAAAGTCACCAGCACAAACCCCAAAGACACACTTGGCCGGATTCATTTTAAGCTGATGCTTTCGCATGATTGTGAACACCCTTCGGAGATGATCAATGTGATCTTCCCTCTTTTTGGATTTTACTACTACATCATCAATGTAGACTTCAAGGATGTTCCCCAAAATTCTGCTGAAAATTATGTTCATTGCACGCTGGTATGTAGCCCCTGCATTGGTTAAACCGAATGGCATACTGAGATACTCAAACGCTCCTGTGAACCCTGGGCAGCGGAAGGCGGTTTTAGGAATGTCTGGCTCGTCTATTGGAATCTGGTGATACCCTGCCGTCCCATCCATAAATGAGAGCAACTCGTGCCCCGCTACTGCATCCACCAGCATATCCGCTATGGGCATAGGATAAACATCCTTAGGAGATGCAGCGTTTAAATCCCTGTAGTCCACACATATTCTGATTTTGCCATTCTTCTTCCGAACAGGGACGACGTTGGATAACCATTCCGGATAAAGGGCTGGTCTGATTATCCCAGCGTCCAGCATGCTTTGAACTTCTTTCTTGACCGCCATTGCCGTGTCAGCGTTCATCCGCCGCTGCTCTTGCTTAACTGGCCTACACCCTGCCTTGATAGGGATGCGATGGCAAGCCAGCTCTCTTGATAACCCCGGCATGTCTTGATACTTCTCGGCAAAGCAGTCCTTATAATCATGCAGCAACCCTATCAGTTGCTGCCTCAACTTTGGTCTAAGGTACTGGCTGATCCCCACTTCCATGGGTTCCGTTTCTGTCCCCAGGTTGATCTTTTCGACAGGATCGCGTACCTTGGGCGGAGTATCATCTAGCGCTGCTGGAGCAGGCTGAATTACTTCCACCCCTGTTGAAACTTCGAACTCTTCTTCCTCAATACACTCCACCAGTGCCACTTCCTCCCAAGCCATTCGCTCTAATCGATAAATCGCCAATCGCTGCAGAAAGCTAGCAAAGGCCTCCGACTCCTCTTGTGAGAAGGCGTCACTCATTGGAAGTATTGGGACGGAGCTCAATGGAAATTGGCCGACTACAATCCGCCATAGCCTGGGCAATTCCCCACTGAGACAGCTCATTCTGGGTCACCCCGAGTGGATGCCCCCTATGGTCGACTCCCCCAATCCGGAGGGGTCTCATGTCTCTGTTGTAATAGCTGGCTTCCAACTGGATGGCCGCTATCGAATACGGGCGCTCATCCGCCTTGATGAGCACTGGCAACTCTGTGACTGGATCCCACATGATCATCTCTTGGTGGAGAGATGAAGGCACTGCCAGCGCTTTATGGATCCAATCTCTCCCTAGGATCATATGGTAGGGAGCGTTTGCGTTGGCCACGTAAAATGCGTGATGGGCATCAGAGGGTCCTATCTTGACTCGGAGCACAGCCACCCCAGCGGTTGGAGTTACCTCCCCCGAAAACCCCTTCACCCTAGAGACAGTCTGGATGACTTTGTCCTTCGGGATCTTCAGTTGTTCCACAAGAGTAGTGGTGACGACGTTTACCGCAGCCCCTGTATCTATCAAGATCTTGCGGACCCTCATGCCCTGCACCTCTGCTGTCACGTATAGAGGCTTCAGATGCTGGGACATGTCAAACGTAGGCTTGGCAAACATCACGCATTGTTTCAGAAGGTCTCCGGCCCCTTCCGGATACCGATGACCGGACCGAAAAACCCCGGGCTCAGCTTCCGCTTGAGCCCCCTGTTCAGGCTCCTGTACTGAGTAAACAGGATGAGAAGCCTCTTCGTCGGTGATGAAGTGAGCAGTGGGCAAAGGCTCTGGCAGAGCATAAGCAGATGACAGAATGAAGACCATGTTGCAATGATGCGTCATGGCCTCATCCCCGGTCTGCTCCTCGTCCATTGGCACCTCGCCCTCGTCTACCGCCTCAGGCTCATCTCCGTAGTCGACCACATCCTCTTCCTTATCCAGGGCTAGGTCTCCTAAGTCGGAGTCAGCTCGTATACTGGGGGCGACCGAGGATGTCCGAGTTGGCACCGTCATCTGCAGCTTCTTAGCCGCGTACTCCACGAAGTTGGTTGGCGCCTTAGGCCCTTTTGGCCTTGCTCGCGATATGGTAGCGGACGGCCCGCTCACTTCCGCTATAACTGATCTGGATTCCTTGGGAACAGCCTCCCTCTCTGAAACCCCCACGTTGCTCGTGCTCGCCGCCAATGACGCGCTGTTTTCCTTTGGTATCCACCGCATAACGGTGGAACCCTTGCTGGTGTCAATCACCATCACATCTTCCTGGGCCTCCAAAGCCCCCTGCTTCCCGGCAGCTTCCGGTTGTGGCTTCTTTGGAGGGGACTTCCTCATCTCCGAAGGCTCAGGAGGGAAAACCAGCTTTCTCCTTGGCCTGGACTGGGGTGCCCCAGCGGATCTCGGCAGATCCGCTATCCTATCGTGCACACTCTTTCGAGGTGCCGGTGGAACGTCCGTGGTTCGCTGTCGTCTAGAGTCCATGTATGATTTGGTTCTCACCTTGTAGCGCTTATGGATCTCCTCCACCCGCTTCACGGGTACTGACAGCTCTTCCTCGGTTACCCTTCCCGATGCCAGATCCGCCAAGGTTCTTTTTGCCTTGCCGAAGCGTCTCCGCTCGTTCCGGGTAGTCACCGCTGCAAGCTCAACAGCCTTGCCGGCCCGCTGGGTATACCATGTGTCCGCCTTCGGATCGTTCCTAGATGCTGGCGGAACATAGACCCTCGCGGATGGCTCTGGATTCGCAGCCTTCTGCGAACCCCCAGCCGTGGCTGATTTGATTTCGGACGGTCCTGGACCATGCCTAGGCCTTGCCCTGCTGGCGCAACTGTCCTCGGACCCGTGGTGGTACTTCATCCGCTTGTAACCCTCCCTGCTTGACTTCTCGGGCGGCGGACGCTCTAACTTGGCCTTCTCGAGGGCTCTCCTTTCAGCCTTCTGCTCCGCTTCCCGCAAGGCTGCCTGAAACTCCTCATAGGTAATCGGCTGTCCTGTCGTTAGTCTGCACGTGAGGCAGAGCTTGGAGCGTGGGACCATCACCATGTCCTCTTCCTCAATCGCCCCAACCCAAAATTCTGGGCAGGGCCTAGGTTCGCTGGCGTCGAACCCCAGCTTGCCCTCGTTCAGCCACTCCTGCAACTGGTCCTTCAGACCTACACATTCAGAACTAGAGTGGTCAAAGGACCTATGGAAGAGACACGTAAACCCGCCGTTCCCACTGATAGGATGGCCCTGGTAAAACTCCTGAATTTCTGGCGCCTTATGGTACACCATGGTTTCCCAGATTTCCTCCGCCTTGTTTGCGTCGTAAGTATACTCCTGAAACCTGGAAACCCGCTTCTTACCCTGCTGCGGCAGACTCGGACCAACACTGATCTCGATAGCATTCACCTGCGGTGTACCCCTAGCCTTTGTCCACTGAGGCTCCTTAGGATTCTCCAATTGCAGGACGTTGTCATTGATCCATATCTGCAACTGGTCCTTCAGCTTCACACAATCCTTAGTATTGTGATTGTTCATATTGTGATAGCTGCAGTATGTCTTCCCCGCCATATAATCAGGCTTGGGGGTAAATCCGTCATGATGCAGACGCCCCTGGTTGAACAACTCTTGCAAAATCTCGTGAGCTCTATGGGCGTTATAGGTGTATGCATCAAAGGCTGATTTGGTTGGAAGAGGAGTAACCAGCTTAATAGGCTCCCTGACCGGCTTCGCTACCTGGGACTGCAAAGGCTTCTGATCAGTCCTCTCGATGGCTGCTACCTCGACCCCTACTTTCTCCTCATCAACCCATGTCAGGATTGGCCTAGGAATTGCATCCGCCTGAACGGCTGCCACGGTCTGAGCCGCGGTCGGAATTGGAGTTTTGGGTTTCAGAGTCCCCGGATAGTAGGACATCGGAATCCCCTTCCTTCTTTCGTTTCTCTCCCTGGACCGATCCACATAGTGCTGCTCCTGACCCAGACGATTAGTCAGATCCGCCATCGTGGTTACATGAACCTGCCTGAACCCCTGGCGGATCTCGTCTATCAAGCCGTCAATCGCCATCCGCACGGCGTGCTCCTCTGGGATTTCCATCTCACAGCGAGTTAGCTCCAGCTTGAAGCGTCGCAGATAATCAGTGGCGGACTCGTCAGGCCTCTGTTCAGTCTCTGCCAGGTCCTTCAGTCCGATTTTTGCTTCCACGACCCCAAACATGGTCCTGAACATGACCTCCATGGTCTTCCAGTCTGGAATTGACCCAGGCCTTAAACGCTTATACCAGATAGCTGCTTCCCCTGCCAGGGATGTAGGAAAGAGCTTCAACTTCATGATCGGGTTCTCAGCATATTGACCTGATTCGTTGGTGAAACGCATGATGTGCGTCTCAGCATCCTCGGATGTCTGGCCAGTAAACGGCGTAAAACGGATTGGCTTGAAACCGACCGGGAAGGGCACCGCATTGATCTCGGGAGTCAACGGATTCTCGTACGTCTTGTCGACGTCGGGCAACCCCTGCAGCTCCCTGAGCTTGTCAGCGAAGATCCTGCCAATGTCCTCCAGGGTTATCTGCGCCACGGCGTTCGCTGGAGGTACCGACTGATCGTTGCTAACCGGCTCTGTAGGAGGAACCTGACCTCCCCTTTGACTATTAGTGGGCCTGTTGTTAGATCCGCCAATAGTTCCACGACCGGCGTCGCGCTTGCGCTGGTCCTTCAGTTGAGCTGGATCCGTAACTGTACGGCCGGACCCCTCGGGGTGGTCACCCCGTTCCAGCAACTGATTCATCAAGGCACTCAGGTTGGCGAGCGCGGTATTGGTTTCCGCCAGCTGCTCCTGCTGCTTTTGCCAGCTGCCCTCGGAGCTCCTGGCATAGGTGGTCAAGCTGCTCCCCAGCCGATCCTGCTGTTCGGCGAGGTACTTGAAATTGGCCGTGAACCCCCGTTGCTCCGTCTGCATACGCCTGACGGATTCACTTAGATCAATGACCACCTCATTGGCTCTTTTCAATGCCTCGTCCGTGTGACAAGACTTTTCGATCAACATCTTCAAAGTATCCGTCACCTCCGTGGGAGTTGCCGACTCCCCAGTAAATTGTACCACAGGTGACGCACTTGGATCAGCGGATTCATCCGCGGACCCCTTTTCCAAAAAACCAGATGTAGCTTCCCGGTTAACAAAACCGATAGCGCGGTCGTCATCCTGGGAAGCGGCAGTGATTTCAGTGGTCTCTTCCTCGATCTCCGAAATAGACGGCTCGGAAACCGGATTCAGACCCTTTTTGCTTCGCAGGGCTTTAAGGGCAGTAGCAATAGCTTTTGCATCGGCCAAAGTCCCGCCAAACACTTCCTGAACTTCAGCGTCAGTTAATCCCCTGCACTCAGCTGTTCCATGCTGGATCAGCCCTTTGTGGGAAATTTTCAAACAAGACATGGTCACCCTTACGTAAGGATTACCCCTTGTGGATCCCGCAATCCTTGACACCGGTCCCACTGGGCGTGCCAAAATGTTCGTGGCGGGTTCAGCACCCGGCGAACAGTCAGCACGGTAGTTGGTTGATGGTTTGTGTGTCTCTGTGTTGTGCTTAGGCGTGCCAGCACCCTTGGAGCGGTGCCACTCGATTGCGCGCGACCCCCTGAGCGAGTCGCTTCGTCTGCTCCCAATTCGACTCTGACTTCCTGGTCAAGCGACTGTTACGCGGGCGCTGACTAAGCCGGCGTACAGGGCTCGAACAAGACCTGAATAGAACTCTCTACCAGGATTTTCTTCCCAACCCCTTGAGGATTGAGGATCTTACTCTGATCCGGAGAAGCAAAGCAGAGCTGTTCCAAGACCACGGGTGTGTCACCGGAGTGACGACTCGATTGCCACCAGGGGTAGCGGACTGACAGACTCGATTGCCACCGGGGGTGGCGGACTGACTCGATAGACTCAGCAAACGCTCGGCACAAGTACGAGAGCGGATCAATCGTAGGAGGGCGGAGGAGGGTTGCGTGAGGCTCAGCAAATGCTCGGCGCAAGCACGAGATTAGATCGATCGTGAGAGGGCGGAGGAGGGTTGCGTGAGGCTCAGCAAATGCTCGGCGCAAGTACGAGGTTGAACCCGTCGTAGGGCGGAGGCGAGTTGCGTGAGTAGACCCAGCAAAGCGCTCGGCACAAGCACGAGATTAGATCGATCGTGAGGCGGAGGCGGGTTGCGTGAGTTGCTCCGGAGAGGCTTTGGCAAGTTAGCGTTGCGCTAGGACTTGTGGTTGTTTTTGGTTGAGAACCTTTTTCCAGATGCCGGCAGGTTCATATTTATATGACTCAAGGACCCCTGGGGCTGTCAACTCCAGTATGGCGGATCCTTGAGACTCATTAGGATTGTCCTCCCCTACCATGCTTCCCATCAAATCAGCGAAGATATTATCAGAGGCATGGTTGGTATTGCAGCTTCGAAGATCGGAGCAACACGTCTTGACCTTGCTTGTTATGCTGCTGTTGCTGTTCATCACTCATCATTGCGCAGTATGGCCGGTTCCTCTAACAACCTCCCTAAGGCATGGTGCAGCGTGGCTTATAGCTGTTAGTGATTGATAGCCCAGCGTAGGTAGTGAAATCATTGCTACATTGCTTCTCAATCTTAACAAATATTTTCACTGATGGATTGTTACGAAACAACCCCAATCGGATTAGGAAGCAACCACGTTCTCCCTCAAACCCAACCTCTTTGGTTGAAGCGGGAAAACCCGATTTCCATGGGTTTGAATTTGATCAAAACCCCTACTGGGCCTTGGGGCGAAAGCCCAATTGAAATAAATTCAATTGTGGCCCAAACACAAGTTACATCTTGTTTTTTGCACCAAGTTTCAGCTCGGAGTCTATACCAAGCTATATTGACTTTTTCACAAGGTTATTAGTTGTTGTGTGAAGTACAATGTTCATTATTCAATGACTTATCCAAGTGTCCAACAATAAAAACCTGAGAAGGATGGAACAAAAAACGGATAAAAACGCAGAGGTTAATTAAAGCCTCATAACAGCCCTGTCCCCAGTCCAGCCATCACAGCCAGCCCATCCACCGTCGATTAGTCTGACCTCATTAAAGAGCCAACAGCTGGCGCCAGATCTGTGTCCCAAGCCTTGTGTCACAGCCAATTAGTCCACCCTTCTCCATTTTGTTTGAATCACAAATTAGAAAATCCGTTTCTCCTTGTTCTACTCTCTCCCTCTTCTTCTCTCCCGGATCATATTCTTAGGGTTTCCCTAATTTCCCAATTCAAAATTGCATTTCTTGGTTCGCCGTCATGAGCACCGGAGACATTCTCAGCATTCAGCCCACCGAGCTCAAATTCCCATGTAATCCCTTTGCCTTTTTGGGTCTAATTTTCATTCTTGATTTTAGACATGTGATTTTCTTGATTTGTGAATTAAATATGATGTAAAAGGATAAATTTGTGGTTGAATGTTATGTTTTAGTGGAATTGAATGTGTGCATTTTGGTTCTGCTAAGATTTTGAGGCTGGGTTAAGCTCAGATAGTGAATTAGGATTGTGAATATTGGGGACTGAGTTTGGTTTAGGTCAGTTAGTGTTGTGCATTGTGGGTTTTTGGTGGGATCAAATGTGTGTTGGCAGTAAAGATATGATTTTGATATATGGGGGATTGAAAGAATTGGATTTTGATGTTGTTTATGGGGTTTGGTTTTGGTGGTGGAACAGTTGAACTGAAGAAGCAGAGCTCGTGTTCGTTGCAATTGACCAACAAAACAGATAAATATGTTGCCTTCAAGGTATTTACTTTGTTTCATTACTGCGCTCTCGAATAGGTTTTGAACATAAGATTTATGGACTGATATGGTTGCTTATTGGTTTTGTGATGCAAAGGTTAAAACGACCAATCCGAAAAAGTATTGTGTCCGACCCAATGCTGGTATTGTGCTACCCGGATCAACATGTGATGTTACGGGTGAGTATTGGTTTAGATTCTCAGGTGTTGAATTAGTGTTGGTGTTTCTTAAATGTGTCTCTGCTTTCTAATAGGTTGTCATAAGTTCCATTAGTTGTTTTTGTGGAGCAAGGATTAAACCTATGTCACTACTTTATTCAATGGTTTTTTCTGATCTGCTATTTGCTTTCGTAGTTACAATGCAATCCCAAAAAGAGGCACCCCCAGATATGCAGTGCAAGGACAAATTTCTCCTTCAAAGTGTTGTTGCACCAGATGGTTCAACCACAAAAGAAATAACTCCTGAAATGGTTAGATGATGTTGCGAGGTTCTGTTTTGGATTTTATTTTTCTTTGTCTTACTTCCTTTATTTATTTGTTTATAGTTCAACAAGGAGGATGGTAAAGTTGTGGAAGAGTTCAAATTGCGGGTAGTTTACTTTCCTGCCAATCCCCCCTCACCTGTCCCTGAAGGATCTGATGAGGGATCTTCTCCCAAGGCAGTGGCTGAGAATGGGACTCAAAATTCTTCCTTGTTTGATGCTGTAAGCTTCTTTTTCCATGCTTCCCGGAAACTATGGTTACCAAGTTGCTTCTGTTACTCATTCTAATTTTACATGCAAAATTTCAGGTGTCAAGATCTCTTGAGGATTCAAAAGAGAAATCGTCAGAGGTGAGATTCTTTAGTAATCTAATTCACCACAACTTGGTTAGAAAAGAAAAATCCTCTTTGGAAGTCTAAGACTAAGTGTAGCCCTTTTTGGTCCAAACTAAAGTCCTGTGGTTTGTTAAGGGTCTTGCAAAAGTACTTTCAGTTTATGGAGAGTAATTATGAGTCTATTCAAGTCTTAAGTTGAGCGCTCAAAAGAGTCTTGTTATTACTAAGTCTATAGTTCAGTCTTCTGGTGTTCTAGGAGACTAAGTGTTATGCATTTAAAGCCTAAAATCTGGCTACCATTTGTAAGCCTAAATTAGATTGGAATTCAGTTTATTTGAAAGGCTTGGTGCCCTAGTTTTCTCCTTATACCTCCCAAGTTTTCTGTGGTCATCAGATCTTCTTTCATGCTATTGCAGTCTGAGAAAATTTCTCTAGATGCTTAAATCTTGAATATGTGGTGATCACAACGCTATATGCTGGGCTTGGTAACAATCACTAAAATCTATTGGTATACTGGTATAGTATCACTTTATATCCATTTTATTTATTATCTGGCACTCAGTTCCTGAGGGGCCTATGGTGGTAGCTAATACAATTGGTTTTGTGACCAACATAATTTTTTTTTGTCTTCCATGCCAATGAATCAATGACGCATACCTTCTATTTTTAAGTTATGTATAACTCCACTCGCCGTGATTAATGACTCGAGCAATAGCTGTTGACCTGTTGTTCGGTATTTTGGTTAGGTTTCTTAAATTCATATTATTGGTTGCCTGTCCTTCATGTTCTACTTTCGATTATAGCTATTTAAATAAAAATCTCCTCCAATAAGAAAATTCAATGCATCTGGGCAGTGTATTGCTCAATCTTAGCCTACATGCAACTGGATTCCGCAGCATCATGCAAGTTTAGAAGGGGTCTACTATGTTCTATTTTCACTGGGAACTGGGTATATTAGAACTAATAAGTGAGTGTTGGAAATCAGGAGGCTTGTAAAATTGGGCCAAAATCTTTTCCCTTAAATTCCTATATGTTATCAAAGCTCATGTCTATAGGTGTATGATTTATTCTTGGGCACCAGTAGGTGGATATATCTAGATATATAACTCGTCCACATTACAAAAAACTCTGCCACTATGGTGGTGATTGCTGAGGCTCCAATGTTTGGCGTAACCTTTTAGTTATGTAGAAAATAGGATGAACATCTTGGTTTCATTTACATATATATTAGCATTTTTTTTTGTGTGATTGTTTAATGTTTATATTAGACGGCTTAACCTTCTTTGGTAACAATTTTACATCAATCATATTCCTCAGGCATGGTCTATGATATCCAAGTTGACCGAAGAGAAGGCTGCTGCTTTACAAAAAAATCAGAAACTACGTCAAGAACTGGTACGGTTTGTGGGCATTAAATCACTTGTTCTTTCTTTTCTGTGGCTTCTGGTAAACATCAGGCTCATCAGGCTTTCTACTATTGAGTTATGTCAACTAGGTAGCAACCCATTTAAGTTTGGTAGTTGTGCAAGGTGCATAGTCGTAGCAGAAAATGACGGAAAAAGAAACAGAAATAGAGAGAATAACAATCATGGTCTTATTGTTTTACTTACTGATGTTATTGGTATTTTGGTCCCTCGATTCTTTCTGTTGCGTTCTGTTTGTGTACTCTGTTTTGTTATAACAAAATTGTTTATTGAGCAGGAGCTGATGAGAAAAGAAATCAGCAAAAGCAGTGGCGGCGGTGGATATTCATTAGTGTTTGTAGTGCTCTTTGGTCTTTTGGGTATCTTGGTTGGATTCTTCATCAAGAAAACATAGAAGCTGAAGTGAAGACTACCCTTTAATTAATTAGATCGATGCAGCATAAACTCTGTGTTCTTCAATTCTCAAAAACATTTTAGGCCTCTTACTCTTGATGTAAAAATTTAGTTTGACCAATATTATTGTGCGATTGTGTTGTGGCTTTGGGTTGTCCAAGCAAAGTAGATTGGTTTTCATTATGTGAGGTTCTCTTCCTTTACGAAATTGTTAATTCTATTTGATGTTGATAAATCAATAGTTTCATTAGCACCTGAAGTACTATAATTCATTAGCACCCGAAGTATTATAAGGGAACACCGTGATATAGTTTGTAGTATTTGAATGAAATGGATTTATTTAATATTTAATTAGTAGATTGTTTGTATATCACGTATATACTTTATATCCCTCGTGAAACATCATATCTGTGTGTTTTTTTTATTCTTTCGGATTTTTTTAAGCATAATATAGTGTATTTGTAGTTTTTCTAATATGAAATATTCTTTCTTTAAATATTCCTCAGCTGTTTTTTCATTTTATCTATATTCTAGTTGTTCATCTGTTATATCTTTTAGGTGGATCTGATTGAGATTTTTAATATTTTTTTAATATTTTAATTAGAAGACTACCATCAGAGATTTATATCAACCTGGTCATACTCAATCCAATCAGGAATTTTCAGAATGGCTGGGAATGGATTCAAGCAAGTTGGCCATCTTTTATAGGCGGCTATTGCTCGAACAAGAGTAGCGAGTGATGAAGTGCAATCTAATGACCTAAAACTCTAATACATAGAATACGTGACTTAACAAGTTCATCTTGAAGGGAGCTAACTGTTCAAATTGAATGCATCATCTGTTCTTTAACTACGCTTCCCCAAGACCCGAAAATATATCGGATGAATCTTACACGGACTTGCACAATGGCAGAAAATGTTCAATTAGGATGTACTCTTCTGCTTGTGGTCATGGTTTATGAACCATGATAACAGTTCTAGATTGGAAGTGTGAGGAAGAAAGGAAGAGTCCAATGCATGGGTTTTCATTTGGTGGCTATAAGCTAAGTAACCCCTTCTTCAGGCAACAATTTCTAAAGGAAACCCTAAACACTAAACCATTCAGCTTTTTACTGAACAAATATCAATGCTCCGGCGAGTGGCATGAGGATAAATGCATCATCCAAGAGACTGGCTTGGTCTGGGTTAGACATAGGTTCCATGGACCCGGCCACCTTGCCGGCATGCAGTAGGGTTGAGGATTAACCCATGTCCATGATGTTATATGCTCTTCTCAAAAAATAATTAAATATCAATGGTTGTTCCCAATTTAGTTTTCATGTTCTCTCAGCCTATACTAGGTTATTTTTTTAGCTCTTTCTTGTTTACCTTGAAGTTTTTTCCTCTTACTTTTTTGTTAAGTAGATTTTGGTATTGATTATATTAATTTCTCTTACTTTTCTGCAGCCTATCTGATTTACCTTCTCTCTAATATGGCAAAAAGAAGGGGTAATAGGACTCGAGCTACATGTGGAAGACAAAAAAAACTTGCAAGCAATGTGGAACATGATTGCATTACTGTGCTCCCCGACGAAGTTCTAGTCTTCATTCTTTCCTTATTGAGTATCAAGGAAGCAGTAAGTACTTGTGTCTTGTCTAAAAGGTGGAAAAATGTGTGGAAGCAAATTACTTGCCTCAACTTCTTTTTAGATGAATTATCTAAATCAGAGAAGATAAAAATAGGAAGACAAGTAGTTGAAATACCTAGGACATACAATTGGGTGAGTGATGTCTTGGAAGTGCATCAGGGTCAAGTCTTGGATGACTTCAAACTCCGTTCTTCTTTAATAGACTGCGATTCAACTTCTGAAATCAACAGTTGGATCAAATTGGCGATACAGAAGAAAGCACGAAAGTTTGAGATTGACCTGAAAGGAGATAGAGGTGTAACTCCATATAATTCCCATTATACCTTTCCAGAGAATCTAGTTCGAAACCCTTGTGGTGTTTCATGGTTTTCCTGGCTTACACACCTGTCTTTGAACTATGTGAATATAACAAGTGAACTAGTCGAGCACTTCATTTCAAACTGCCAACTTCTCGAACACCTGTTCATTTCTGGCTCGAAATGTTTAGAAGACTCGAAAGTTGTTGGTCCGTTAATTACTTCGGCTTAAGTTCATTCAGATATGTGACTGCCTGAACTTATTTCAGCTTGAGATTTTCGTTCCTTGTCTGGAGACATTCTTTTAACAAAGCTGTTGCGCTTAAAAATCTCATTATTGATCTGCAGTCGAAGAAAATTCTCGAGGAGATCAATCCTTCACGCCCACTGTCAAAGAAAATCAAAGAACTGGGGATGTCAAAAAAGTATGCGTTACAGCTTCAAAAGAATTTACCCCTTGGAGGTGAGTTAATTGTGCTATAACTTTGTTGTTATTGTTGCCGTTGTTGTTGTAGTAAAACTGTAATAGGCAAAAGCAAAAACCGAGTCTAAAGTTACAACTGGTGAGAGAAGAATCAGATAGAAGAATATTGCAGTTCTGTTGTACTGTTGTTTTTCATTTCTTACTTGCTATGTATAAGAGTAGGGAAAAATTCTGCTAATTCTTTAACTTCGTTGCAGTGCTTGATCTTTCTATCTCATATATATGTTTGTCAAGTTTTCATCTAATAGGGTCAATTTGACGTCATAGCTTATTTTTGAATCAAACTTATTTCAGCTTCTACCTTATAAATAGTAAAAAGCAGAAGCCCCATGAATAGACATTTGATGTATCTTATTTATAAACAAGCTAGTAGAACGAGGACATGGAGTTGAAATGGTAATCAATATAAAACCACTGCTGGTTTCTTATTGTAGTACTACGTACATATACTGGTATACATAACTACTTTGAAAAAGCACTAGTTGCCGGTGCTTGGAGTTGTTGCTGGGATTGAGTGGTTGTGCTTCCCGGTATTCCTGGGCTCGAGGTTTGAACCAGTTTCCTTGTGCTCGCCTTGGCGATGACAAGGCCGATGCTTCTGACCTTCGTGATCATGATGATGATTATGATGATGATGGCAGCGTCTTGTAGCAACGAAAGCTCCAAACATGGTGCCCAACACAAAGGTCAAACCCGGCTTAAATCGACCCATTTGGTTCATTTTTCTCAGAATACGTTCTCAAAACGAGCTAGATGATAAGGATACTGTAGGAAATGAAATTGTTCAGATTTGAAGTGTGAGGAGAAAGGAAGACTTGAGGGGGCCTTATATATGAATTATTGCGTGGGCGTTTTGAGTGCGTGCCAAGCCAAGGGTCAATGATACTTGATCAAGAATCTTTGAATTTTCTATGGACAACAAATCAAAGTTCAAAGGAAAAATTTCACACACAGTACCTGAACTTAGGTGGTCAGGTCAGTTTGATACCTCAACTTTTTTTCGTACCATAAACATACTCCAACTTATTTATCCGTACCGAATGTGTACCCACGTCACTGTTCCGATCAACTTCCGACAATTTTGATGACGTGGCACCTCTGTTTTTGCAAAGTGTCCTTATTACCCTTAATGTTTACCGCCATTTTTCTTCCCGCCAAGAAGATACGTGTCGTTTCCCCCCAATTTGTACTGTTCCCTTATCTTTGTACTGTTCCCTTATCTATCTAAAAGAATAGTCATTTTTGTTGAGGTAGAGAGAGGGAGTTGAGGCAGTGAAGTGAAAAGAAGAGAGATGAATCTGAATAGGTGCGGATGTGGGAAGATTTGCAGGATTATCATGAGCATTGAGGAAGGGCAAGACTATGGGAGGAGGTACGGGGTTTGTGGAAACCCAAACGAGGTATGTTAGTTGTGAGCTGTGTGCGTTTGTGTGTGTGTTCTAAATGCTTATTTATTACATAATCTTGTTCTGGTGTAGAGGACATGCGCAACCATGTTTTGGATTGATCCGCCACACTGTGATCGAGCCCGATTGTTGATTCCAAATCTGCTTAGGGGAAGAAGGAATGCTGAGAATCAAGTTAACAGAATGCATAAGAGGGAGTTGGAGACTTGCATAGTTATGGTTGTAATGTGGATCCATCTTATGAGAATTCATGAACAAGTTGATGATTTGCAATTTTTATGTGCTGAGTCAGAAGTTAGGGTTGAAATTATGCAGAGAGTTTTTTCTCAAGATGGAGAATGAGGTCAAGTTGAGGAAAGAAAGGGAAAGGACACTTGTGGCTGTTCTAGTTCTTGTTGTAGCTTTCCTTGTTGTTCTGCTGGTTTCAAAATGAAGCCAAATTATGTTGTTGTGTAGTTGTTGGTGTATGTAGTTGTTGGTGTTTACTTTTTGCTGGAATGAGGTCTGTTGTTGGTGTATGTATGCTGAAATGAAAGTTGTTGTGTTAGTTCTTGTTCCAACAATTCACAATGCATGCTGTTTAACAGACCATTATCAAAGAAACTGAAATATTCTGCTGTTCCAACAATTCACAATGTCAGCTGTTCCAACAATTCACAATGGAAGCTGAAATGTAAGCTGTTCCAACAATTCACAATGTCAAGAACAATTTACAATGTTCTTGACCATATTCTGCTTTGCTGAAACTGAAATATGTTCAACACTGTTTACATTAGTCCTTCATCAACCTTCATCAACACACATTACACATTTGTTGCTGCTTACACATTAGTTCATTATCTACACAAAAAAGGCTTGCCATAGGCAACATTGCCACAAAATACTGTCATAACACAAAGCATGCACAAAATACCACAGCAACAGTAAGCATAACACAAAATAAACCCTGTGTTGATCATTCTGGTATCACACACAAAGCAGATCATATCAGTTTCTCTTTGGCTAGTCTCTCCATCACTCTCTTGTAGCCCTGCATTGATCTGATTATGTTATCATTGGTTGCTCCCTTTGGAGCTGGAGCCCTCTTAGGCCTTACCCTTATTCTCTTCTTTGGAGTTGTTCCTTCTCCCTAAGAATAAAATAGAAAAAACAAGTAATCAGCAGCTGTATTAGGAAATCACTTTATAACAAGGTATGAGAATTGAATTTGTTGCAGGTTACACATCTTACATTTGCTGCCTTTGTCAATGGACATCCTTTCTTGTTGTGACCTTTCTGAAAACATCTCTGACATGTCATTCTCACATAAGACCTCTTCAACTTCATTGTTCCATCAGCAGGTGGTGGTTGCAGATTCTCCCCAGCCTCCTTTCTCCTCTTATTTTGGGGTCTGCCAGTTCCTCTCTTGAATGGTGGAGGTGCAATAGGAAAACAAACTGGTTCCCAAAAGTCTTGACCAGCTATTGGATGAATAATGGGACTGTATGCAGCTTTATACTTGTCAACCTTCAGCATTTCATCACAATACAGTTCAATATCATGCTTCTTTACTTTGATAGCAGCAATTGCATGATGGCAGGGAATTCCACTTCCTTGCCATTTTTTGCAGCTGCAAATTCTCCTTCCCAAATCCACACTGTGTTGACTAAGAACATCTGATATTCCACCACTAACTTGAAACTCATGTTCACCTGCAGACAGAGCTTGATAATTACATGAGAACTGTGTTGGATTCACCAATAATTTCTTGATCCTAGGACCAACAGGGGCATTCCACTTCTCAGCTGCAACTCTTCTGTTTGCATTCCTAACCATCATGTCCATCCTTATTCTCTCCAACATAGTTATGATAGGCTTGCCCCTTATTTCCACCAATACACCATTCCAAGCTTCACAAAGGTTATTCAATAAGATGTCACATTTCGCATCTTCATTAAAATATGCCCTTGACCAGTGAGAGGGATGCCTGTCTTCTTTGTTGAACCAGTTATATGCAGCTTCACTTTGTGCTCTTAACTCAGCCATATGCTTCTCATACCACACCTTAGTGGTAGACCTAGCTGCATTCCACAAACTCTGCTTTAAACCTTCTCCTGGATGTTTCCCCTTAAAGTTAGCATACAAGTGCCTCACACAATGTCTGTGTTCAGCTCCAGGAAAGAAGTGCTTGATGGCATTGCTCAAACCTTTTTGTTTATCTGAAATGAATGTGTAGGAGCTTTCTCTTTCAATTTTTAAGTCCCACTTCAACAATTCCATAAACCAGAACCAAGTTTCCTGATTCTCTATCTCAACAACAGCAAATGCAATAGGATAGATGCCATTATTAGCATCAATACCCACTGCAGTTAGCAGCTGGCCAGTGTTGGGAGGCTTTAGGTGAGTCCCATCAACTCCAATCAATGGTCTGCATCCTGAAATCCACCCTTCTTTCACAGCTGCATAACAAATGTAAATTCTCTGGAATGTGCACACTTCATCTTTCAAAGTACACTTGATCTCCACTGTGGAACCAGGATTTTTGGCTAGGATTTCTTTTCTGTATGCACCAAGCTGGTTGAATTGTTCAATGTAATGACCCTCAATCAATCTCTTTGCCTTGCTTCTTCCTCTTGAACAAGTTTGTATCTCAACAGCAACCTTGTGCTTTTTCTGCAAATAATGCTGGATTCCCATCCTTGACCAGCCTTCATCAACCATTAGTGCATCCTTCACCTCAGCTGCAACTCTGTTGTAGTTGATAAAATGGTTCTTCAGTAGAGGATCACATTTATGCTCAGGGTTGAATGTCTTCAAGAACAGTGTGCTCCCTGTGCCTTTGTTAGTAGAGGCATACATCTTGAAAGGACAATTAAGCTGGCACCTAACTTCCACTTTAGTCTTGCAATTTTTCCTAAGCCATAAACCTCTTTGAGTCTGAATTGAAAACTCCCTCACTGCCTCCTTGAACTCCTCAGAATTTGCAAATGCATGACCACATCTAAATTTAGGTTTCTTCAGATCAACTTCCCTATTCCAAGGATAAACAGGAAAATCCTTTTTACCTCTCTTCACAGGATGGCCATCTTCATCTTCATCAGTTTCAGAACCAGACAAGCTCTTCAAACCATCTGAATTTTCACCACCATCACTACATTGACCTGCATATCCCATCTCCTCAAACTCTTCAACTACAGTAGGGTTCTCTACATTTTCTAACCAAGCTTCATCATCTTCCTTGAATGGTTGTTCATCATCCCTTTCATACTCACTGTCCCAGAAGAAATCATCCTTATGGCACTCACTCTCATCTTCAGAATTTGAATCATGACTGAAAGCAGGATCATCACTGTCTTCATCACTGAAAGAGCTAGGATCATCACTGTCTTCCTCACAGTATACAGGCTGCTTTCCCTTATTCCTAGTATTATACCTAGGAGGTTTAGATTCTTGTTTCTTCCTCCCCTTCTCCCTTCTTTTCTGTATGCACCAAGCTACGAGTTCTTTTCTGTATGGACCAAGCTTGGTTGTATGGACCAAGCTAGGATCATCACTGCCCTCATTACTCTCTGCCTCACCTACTGCAGCAGTTGTCTCACCATTACCACCACTTCTCACACCATTTAACTGCATTGCCAATAAATTGGCCTCCTGTGTCATAGTGATCTTATCTTCCACTCTCACATTGTGAAGAGGGTTGCACCATCCCTGAGGAGTAGGTTCTCCCCTTTCAGCCTCCTCCTTCTTTCTAACACCCCCACCAGTAACATACACAACAACAGTTCTTGTATTGGTATTCATTGTCCTGATCATCTCCCTTGTGTCTCCATCACTCATAATTGGTATCCACCCATCACTACTGCTTGTGCGTGGAAGTTTGAAGTGATATGCTATAGGTAGCTCCCTGTAACCCAATTCCCAGACTATATTGTTCAATTCTACCCATGATATCTTGTCAGAGTCCATCCAATCTAACCAAGCCACCCCACCTAATTTATTGGACCTAGATACCTTGTAACTCATTGTACCATCCAAGTGTTTGTGAAAGTAGCCACCATGGTGGAACTCTAGTGTATAACAATCATCAAAACTGTCATATACTGCAAATAGAAACAGATTTCAAATGAGGGAAAAATATACTTTTCAGAGATTTAATAACATAAGACGTCAAGGCATATCTTTTCAATCATCAATATTCCATAACTCGGGAATAAACAAACCCATATGAACCCATTCTCAAATCCGATTGGAATCAAACTAGTTTAATCTACAAAGACAACTACAATGCCATATTCTTCATTGATAGACTACACAAACAGTAGAAAACAATACCAGTTTCTCTACTAGAAACCCCTTGTGCATCACTTCAATAGAAAAACAAAAAGGTGTGATCAAAGTCTAGAGAGCTTACATGGCAATCCTATTTTGCATATTCGGAACATTCTCCACCGATCGTCTTCCATCGTTCCCAATACTGTAGATGCGACTCCGTCTTCCATCGAAGTCTCCGTCTTCCATCAAAGTCTAGGAGATTTAGGACACTTTGCAAACGAAATGACAATTTTAGCCTTCTATTTTGGACACTTTGAAAAAACAGAGGTGCCACGTCATCAAAAGTTGATCGGAACAGTGACGTGGGTACACATTCGGTAAGGATAAATAAGTTGGAGTATGTTTATGGTACGAAAAAAAGTTGAGGTATCAAACTGACCTGACCACCTAAGTTCAGGTACTGTGTGTGAAATTTGGCACGAAAATTATTCAATGAATCCAAAAACAAAAATTATTCAAATATGAATTATTGGGTGTGAAGAAATAAGTTTGACGGGCGTTAAAACGTGGTCGAGTTGGTAAGAGATTTTGTATAAGAATTCTTCATATCTAGAAT
Source organism: Potentilla sterilis (assembly GCA_963682095.1). Lineage (NCBI taxonomy): Eukaryota > Viridiplantae > Streptophyta > Magnoliopsida > Rosales > Rosaceae > Potentilla > Potentilla sterilis. The sequence goes on along the minus strand of OY821766.1, from coordinate 34,062,044 downwards.
CGAATCCGCTGACGGTAATTGAAATTGAAATTTCTATTTATTTTTGGTGATCAAAATATTCGGCATAAATTAGTTTATGGCCTTCGAGAATTACCGTCCTTCATCGATTAAAGAAAAATGTTAGATGGGCGTTATGGTCCGTTATTGAGGCGAGTCTTCTTCCTCTTCCTACTGAATTAACAATCACACCCAACAAAACTTGTCTCCTCACCCAGAAAACCACACCCCACTTCCTCACTCTTTGATTTTTCATCGACCCTTCTACGCTTCCAAGGTTTTAGCCATGGCTGACCAACACACTTCGAACCCAACTGCCATGCTCTATTTGGAAGACAAATAGGTGGCGGTGATTTGAGGAATTGAAGGATGTGGGGATTGGTGAGGGAGGAGCCGAAATTGGGGAAGGGGACGAGGCGGCGAGAAAAAACAGAGGCACGGTGGTTCTCCTCGTTCCAGATCAAGAAAAACGATTGAAGATTTGATATTCGATCCAAATCAAAATTAGAAAGAAGAAATGGAAAAATAAATATAATAATAATTTGGAGAAAGAAGCAATAGAGATTATGGAAGAAGAAATCTTTTCGATAGAGACAGAGCAGAGAATGAACAACGAAAGAACAACTGTTCTAGTTTTGTAGAAGAGAGAACGGATGAAGAACGAAAGGTGTAGGAAATTTTTTTGTTTAGGGTTTATTTGTGCAATTTATGGATTAATTTTATTTTCAATTATTAATTAAAAATAAATATTTGATAATTTATTAAAATTTCAGAATAAATTTCTGGAAATTTTGAAATGAGGGGATGCTAGTTACACCTCTATATTTGCTTTGTATACCTCACTAAATTTTTGTAAACAATATTTTTCCTATTATGCCCTTTTAGAAGTTTTAGGGTTTTCTCAAAAAAAAAAAAAAGTTATGGCTTGAACCTAGACTCTCTCTCTCTCCCTCTTGAACTCGAACTCTCTCTTTCCCTCCCTCCCACTACACCATCACCCTACCCCAAAGATCAAAATAATTTAATAACCTCCATAATTGATGGTTTTGGGGTTATTAGTCTACACCATAACTACTCAAAAATGGTATAATTAAGAAATCAATTGTGTATTTACTGTAATTTTAGATAATTGAAAAACTCAAATCCTGTGATGAAGATGGGGGTGCTTATATATAATTGTTATGATGAATTGCATATGCCAATTTGAATTAAAAGAAGTGTTTGTAGACTACAATGATGAACAAACTGAGAAATATATGGAAGATAATATAGAAGACGTCTCACTAGGGGTGGGCATTTTGGCCCGAGGGCCCGAAAGCCCGACCCGAAAAAACTCAAAACACGCCGAGCCCTGATTTTTGAAAGTCCGAACCCGAAAAAACCCGACCCGAATTTGATTAGGCCCGAACAGGCTCGGGCCCTGTTTTTCCGTGGCCCGAAAGCCCGAATTTGATTAGGCCCGAATTTGATTCTTATATGATGTTGCCATGTGTCAATTGTTGATTGGTCGATTATTAATTTAAAAAAACTAAACCTTAAAGCCCCTCTCTCTCTCTCAACAAAAACTTAAAACTGAGGCAGCCCTCACCTCACCCAGCCGCCTCAGCCCTCGCCGTCGCCCTGCCCAGACCTCGCAAGTGCCTCGATGTCGCCTCACCGTCGCCTCGCCCAACCCTCGCCAGCGCCTCGCCCAACCCTCGCCAGCGCCTCGCCCACGCCCACGCCCTCGCCCTCACCTCGCCCTCGCCCTCGTCCTCACCTCCCCCAGCCTTGCCTCGCCCTTGCCCTCGCCGTCGCCGTCGACTTGCCCTTGCCCTTGCCCTCGCCGTCGCCCAGCCCTCGCCCTCGCCCTCGCCCTCACCCCCGTCTCCCCCGCCCCACCCTTGCCTCTCATCTCCTCTCCTCTGCCTCGCCACGTTTTTGGGCCTGAAAAAAGCCCGAACCCGGCCCGAACCGCCCCGAACGGGTTTGCGTCGGTCCCCACATCTCAGAAAGCCCGAACCGGCCCGAGCTCGAAATTTCGGGCTTCGGGTCTGGTTCAGAAAATTTTTAGCCCGGCCCGACCCATGCCCAGCCCTACGTGTCACACAATGATGTAAATTTCAAAAAATTTAAATGGGCGGACAGAGTGCGTTGCTAAGTGTGCGTAGTAATTTTGGGAGAATTTTTCGAGCAATTGAGCTATTTATTATGATTTTCGGAAGATTCTGAATTTTTAAAAATAAATTAGAGACAAAATAGTGCCACGTGGCAAATTTCTAGAGGCTTATTCTTCCACCCCATAAAGTTTATACTTTTTAAAGTATATGACAAAATACTTATTATACCCTGAACTCTTTACCTAAAAATAATTTTATCACTCTACTTTCAAATTAAACTAGTAGATGCTTAATCTCTCATTTTTTAACAATTTAGTCCATTCTGTTACTCCACCGTCAAAATATTCCGTTATGTTGCTGACGTGGCAAATTCCACCATTTGAACTCAGCTGGATGCTTGCCACGTCAGTGAAAATGTCTAATATACCCCTAGATCAATTTCAGCCTTTTATTAACATATATTCCATTTACCTTTACCACTTACTTTTCATTGTTTACCAAATTACCACTTATTTTTTACTATTCACCATCTTTCTCAGTCATCCGCCGCCGCCGGCAGCGCCACCACAGAGCCAAAAACACCACTAACAACCTCCAAATTAACCTAATATGACTGCCACCACCTCAGGAACTCAACCCCGTCACCTCCTCCACCTTAAAACCACTGCAGCCTTCTTAAACGACGGTCAACACGGCGGCAGAAATTCATAAACTTGCAATCCACCAATTTCCCAACAATCAAATTCCAATTTACATTTAATCGACTTTAAACAACATCCTAAACACGAATTCAATCTCCAATTATACCAATTACATCATGTTTCTGCCTAAACCCGGGGGCCTGGTAGATACACGGTGAATCCAACTTGATCTCCTGCAATCCTGCTCACTAAGGGGAATACCGGGCGGGCCGGTCTTCTCCTCTCCGATGCCTAAGTTAGTATAGTTGGAATATATATACCCAAGACACGTATGTAAGCAGGGAGAGAGATAAGTTACCTAATAAAGAGGGTAGTTGGGGCCCATATATAGGTGGTTGGGGGTGAGGGCTGGCCTCACCCTTCGATGTGGGACTGGCTCCCTTCTGTTTGTGCCTTCTGATGCCCTCTTCGTCAGGCTGGCGCCCCCGGCCCCAGGGTCTCTGGAGCCAGGATAGAGTGCTGGACCCCGAGGCCGGGTGCTGGTGATCCGGTCCCGAGCCTTGGGCCGGGCCCTGGTGCACTTGCTGCGGGTCTGTGGGCCTGCTGTAGCCTCTCTGCGGCTACTGTCAACAAGTCCCCCAAGTTCCCGGTCAAGTGCAATCTTGAATGGGGACTTAAATCTATCTTGCTCTTGCCCCGCAGACCCGCAGGGTTACCAACCTACCGGTGCCCAGTCCCCCAAGTCCGCGTTAAAGATTGGGCGTGACCGAGGTGAGTACCTGTTACTGACGGTAAGTAAAAGTTTATAAGTACGTTTGCAATATAGATAGTACTGTGCTTAAGTGTTGTGGTGCTATGAGCATGGAGTGGAGTTCACGGGAGCTCGACCGGGCATCCTGCCATATCGAGACGAGTCCCGGATGAACTTGCAGACTGGACCTCGCCCGGGCGTTCTGCCATATCGGTGCGAGGCGGAGTTCACGGGAGCTCGACCGGGCGTCCTGCCATATCTAGACGAGTCCCGGATGAACTTGCAGACTGGACCTCGCCCGGGCGTTCTGCCATATCGGTGCGAGGCGGAGTTCACGGGAGCTCCACCGGGCGTCCTGCCATATCGAGACGAGTCCCGGATGAACTTGCAGACTGGACCTCGCCCGGGCGTTCTGCCATATCGGTGCGAGGCGGAGTTCACGGGAGCTCGACCGGGCGTCCTGCCATATCGAGACGAGTCCCGGATGAACTTGCAGACTGGACCTCGCCCGGGCGTTCTGCCATATCGGTGCGAGGCGGAGTTCACGGGAGCTCGACCGGGCGTCCTGCCATATCGAGACGAGTTCCGGAGATGCTAGCCTGCGGGAGGGCCTGTTGGTGCGTGGACTAGGCCAACAGGTATCCCGGAGAGTGTTACGGCCGTACCGAGGCATCGGTTAACACTTGCTAGTTCTTCTCAGCTTTTGTTGGTTAAGCGTTGAGGTAATGTGCAGGTTTGTTAGCCTGCGGGGAGACTTGTTCTGTGTTAGAGAAACAATCTGCCCAGTGGAGTGGCGTTGAGATAACGAGTCTCGCCATGTATCCCAAAATGTATCACAGTTCAGTGTGATGCAGGGTTTTTATCCTGCTGGGCAAGAGTACATGGGTCAGATGTAAGCTCGCTCGAGTTTATAAAGCCCATGCGTTTAGAAGCCTTGAGTTGTTGTTGGCTCGTTCCTGCCCGTAGGCGAAGGAAGGTGACAACCGGTAGAATGCCTTGAAGTGGGTTAAATGTCACAGGGCCGGTGGAATGCCATAGTGCTGGGCGGATCTCGACCGGGCGACATGCTATATCGAGACGAGTCCCCCAGTGATATGCAACGAAGATGGTGCTAGAAGGAGGGTTCATACCTGGATAGATGCTCTCGAAGCGGTTGGAAAAATCACAAGCGGTGAGAGGTCTTCAAGATATACAATGAAGAAGCCATGCAGCCGGTTGAATGATCATAATCGTGAACTGCCATGGTGCCGGATTGATTCGGAGTTGACTTTCTGGGGGAACGAGGGGAGTGGACGCCTCGTTGTTCGCTCCTATCTCCCTAAATGCCGCTGGTAAGTGGGACAGGTGGCGGACATGCGATGAAGGGGAGAGCCCATCAGTCCCATCAATTATGATGGATGGGATCCCTTATCCATGCTGGGACACGTGTCGACAGGGAGCGGTCTGAGATGGAGGGAATCCACGGCTGGGGTTGCCTTGCTTTTCTTGTTGCCCTATTTATTGTCCACTCTGCTCACCTCCTACCACACTTTGCCTAAACCTTTTGCCTTCTGCTCTCCTCGTCCGCCTTGCTGCAGATCTGAATTATTTTTGTGTTAAGATTATGGCGTCTGGGAGATCTGCGTATTATGGCGGCGCAAGCCGCGGGCCCAGAAGGCACGAGCTGCTGGATGGTGACAGACTGATTCTCTGTGATGAGCCAGTCAGAAGCATGGATGAAAGAGAGATTAAGGAGTTTCGGGCGAAGTGGGACATCGATTCTTCTGTTAAACTTCGAGGCCTGCGTCCCGGGGAACTGGCCTGTAACCTGGAACCGGGCTGGGTTGCTGTTTTCGACGATCAATTCTGACACGGACTATCGCTGCCGCTGCCGGGATTTGTTCAGTACATGCTGAGCTCACTAAATCTTTCCCCGGCCCAGCTTCCGAGCAATCAGTGGAGGCAGTTGCTTGGGCTTAGGTGCCTGTTTAGCCTGAGCCATATGGACTGGCCCACGGTTAATGAATTTCGGGCGCTGTACGAGATTTCTTACTGCAGAAAAGCCCAGTGCAGCGGTTGTGTGAATTTTGCCGCGCGGGACTATGGTGCTGCCATCACGCATCTGCCGTCATCGGTTTCAGATGTCTGGAGGAGGTCGGTGGTGCTGGCCGGTGGCAGGTGGCAGCGTAACTGGAGGGGCTATCAGGTCCCCGGGGCATACCAACCGATCGGGGACCAGTCGTGGCAGTTGGAGGACTTGGAGAAGCAACGGATATTCCGGTTGTTCTATGGCTGGGACCATCTGAGTCGGAGCTCCTACAATTTCATCCGATGGAACATGCTGGAGATATGCGAGATGGGGAGAAAACCTGGTAAGGTGTCTTGCACTTTGCTTTTGCATGGTTGCTTGTGTTCTGACCGCTCGACCTATCGGCTTGCAGCTAATGCCCCCCCGGCTCGCGCTTAAAATTGAGGAGACTATCGAACCGGATGAGGAGCTTGTAGCCTCGAGATTGATGGAGACGGGGGAGACGGCCGCGAAGACCGTGATTGATACGGCTACCCAGAAACGCAGGGAGCATGACAGGCCGGTGCCGCTCGTGTTTCCGGACGCTCACTATAGAAGGCGACCGGGCGGTGAGAATAACTCCCCACTCTTTATTCGGGAAGGGCGGTCTGTGGGGTTATCTGGTTCAGAACCCGTGGCGCGACCGATGGCGGTACGGGTCTCGCGGGAGAGGGAAACGGCATAAATGTTCGAGCACCGCCGAAGCAGCCTTGGTGAAGCTCCGCCCAAGAGGGCAAGGGCATTTGATGCCGGAGCGTCAAGTTCGGCTGGGCCAATCGAGCGGCCGGTGGTTCCGGCCGTGGAGGTGGGTGGTCGAAGGAATCAGGTGCCGGAAGCCAGTCGCAGTTCCGGTGATGGAATTGGTAGGTTCGTGGTCGCTACCATCGAAACCTTGGGACTTGACCGGGAGGACCCTGGGACTGGACAATCGGGCGAGAACAGGACGAAGCCTGTGGAACTAGCTGTTCGGGTAAGTGTTTTTGTGCTTCCTTTTCTCTTGGAGTGACACGGGCTAATGTTCCTTTGTTTGCCTCTAGCAGCTGGTTCATAGCCTTTATGCCGCGGAGCCCAGAGGGGAGGCTGTTGCGGTTTTGGAGAGGCGGGTGGAGGAGCTGAGCGTGCGGGCGGACGTGGCGGAAGCCAAGCTTGCGGAGGAAAGAGAGGAGGTTGGTCGGTTGAGCACCCAGCTCGTGCGGGAGAAAGAACTAATCGGTCGGTTGAACCATGAACTCTCGTAGGAGAAGGAAGAGGCCTATCGGCAGGCTGCTGCTCGGGAAGGGAGGATCGCTGAGCTGGAGACGAGGGTTTTGGAGCTCCAGAGCCAGGTTACAGTAGTCGCCCAAGGAAGGGAGAAGCTCACGGAATCCCAGCTTGCTGAAGTGGCCGATAAGGCTGTCGACGACTTCCGGGAGTCGGTGGAGCTTGAGGAGATGCTGGATGAGGCCCGGGCGAAGGGCATTAGTGACGCCTATCTGGAGTGGAGGGAGAAAGGATGGCTTGATGCCGAGCAGATGGAGGCTAATATAGCCCTAACCAAAATGGTGGAACAGGAGCAAGCTCTAAAAAGTGGCGGGCCGGGGATTGGGTGCTCCGGGGGCGGTAGCTAGCTGTTTACCTTGTACACGCACATCTTGTAACTGCTGTAGTTTATTCTTTAATGCCGTAACTGCGTATTGCAATATTGATGCTAAATACACTGTTGTCGCTCTGTGACCGCTATTACTTAGGGTAGAACCGTAGGTGCTGGATATTCCACGGCCGGGTGGAATAGATGCCCTCGGTGTCTATAATGTGGAATGTTGCCGGTCCCACGGCCGCGGTGATCTGGTAGGGCCCTTCTCATGTTGGTTCTAGGGCCAACGGTTTTTTCTGGACCTTCTTCATGACCCAGTCCCTGACCTGTAGCTTTCTCTCCCGGACCCTTCTGTCATAGTACCGGGCGATCCGCTGCTTGTAGGTTTGGTTGCGCATATGCGCCTGGTCGCGGCGCTCCTCAATGAGGTCCAGGTTGAGCAGTAGCCCCTCGGCGTTTGTTTCGGCGTCGTAATTCTCGACCCTGCCGCTGGGTATACCAGTTTCTACAAGGAGTACCGCCTCGCTCCCAAATGCCATGCAGAACGGGGTCTCTCCTGTTGCCTCTGCTGCTGTTGTCCGGATGGCCCATAGCACCGCGGAGAGTTCTTCGGCCCAACATCCCTTCTTGGCATCCAGCTTCTTTTTGAGAAGGGTCTTGATAATCTTATTGACCGCTTCTACCTGGCCGTTGGTCTGTGGGTGTGCCACTGAGGCGAACAACATCCGGGTCCCCATAGAGGCTGTGTACTGGATAAGATCAGTATTATTGAACTGTGTCCCATTATCCGTGACAATAGTCTGCGGTACCCCGAACCTGCAGTAGATGTTCTTCCATAGGAACTTTTTAACCCGTTCCTCAGTGATCTTTATCATGGGTTCTGCCTCGACCCACTTAGTCTGATAGTCTACTGCCACGATGGCATACTTGTACTGTCCCACAGCTGTTGGGAAAGGGCCGATGATGTCTAATCCCCATTGTGCGAATGGCCATGGTGCCAACATGATTGATAATGCGATTGCCGGGACATGAGGTATAGAGGCGTACATGTGGCACTTGTGACAGCCGCCTGATATTTTCCTTGATACTGCCGCCATGTCTGGCCAGAAATACCCCGCTCGGAGCGACTTGTGGGATAATGACCTTGCGCCAGAATGATTACCGCATACCCCTTCGTGGATTTCTAGCATGATAGCCTCTCCTGCCTCTTTTATCACACACCTCAGCTGGGGGAAGCTGTGCCCTCTTCGGTACAACTGACCATTGAGGAGACCGTACCGGGCGTACCGGAGGTGTAGCCTCCTGGCCTCTACCGGATCCTGGGGGCTGGTTTTGTCGGTCAAATACTTGACTATTGGATCCATCCAGCTTGGGGGCGCTTTTTCCACCGCAAATATCTCGGAGATGGTTTTGTTTATACTTGGCTGCTGGAGAGTTTCAACTTTTGCTCTCCGGTACTCTGGGGGGTAGTTTCCGGTTGCCAGCCTTGCGAGGGCGTCTGCATGCCTATTTGCCTCTCGGGGAATGTGCTGGATCGTGGCGCCCTCGAACGGCTCAATCAGGGTTTTGGCCAAAGCCTGGTAAGAGGACAGCTGGGGATCCTTGACCTCAAACACCCCGTTCATCTGGTTCACCACTAAGCTAGAGTCGCTGTATATCTCCATGGACGAGATTCCCAACTCCTTGGCCAGTTGCAAACCGGCTATGAGGGCCTCATACTCGGCAGCGTTGTTGGAGGTGCTAAAAAGGAACCGTAAGGCATACTCGTACGACTGGCCATCAGGCGAGGTTATCATGACACCGACTCCGCTCCGCCTGGTTGTTACGGAGCTGTCCACGTAAAGTTTCCAGCCGGTGGGGAGGCCTGGTTCGGTCTTTATGGTTCGCACTGCCTCGGTGCCCTCATACCGGGCGGGGTGCGCTTCTACTGCCATTGGGGTGAGCTCACATATGAAGTCCGCAGCTGCCTGTCCCTTGATGGCCGTTCGTGGGGCGTAAGTGATGTCGAACTCTCCCAGTTCAACTGCCCACCGCACAAGCCTACCGCTGGTCTCTGGTTTTTGCAGGATCTGTCGCAGAGGGTGATTGGTATATAAGGTGATGGAGTGAGTCTGGAAATAATGACGGAGCTTCCTGGCACTAACAATTAGGGCCAGAGCCAATCTCTCTATGTCGGGGTACCGGCCCTCGGCTCCAGTAAGTCCCTTTCCCGCATAGTATACCGGAAGTTCGAGCGTGTCTTCCTTCCTGATGAGAGCCGCGGAGACGGCCGTTGCGGATGCAGCTATGTAGAGGTATAACATTTAACCCGGCACTGGTTTGGATAGGAGAGGCACTGCAGACAGATATGCCTTGATAGACTGGAATGCCGCTTCATGCTCGGCTGCCCAGTGGATTTTCCTAGTCTATTGTGCCTTGAGCAGCTTGAAGAACGGGGCGCATTTGTCGGTTAGGCGGGAGATGAATCTGGCAAGGGCGGCCAACCGGCCGGTCAACATCTGGACCTGGTTTCTCTCCCCTGGCGTTTCCATATCTAAAATCGCCTGGACCTTTAGCGGGTTGGCTTCTATCCCTCGCTGGCTGATGATGTGGCCTAGGAATAGGCCCTCTGAAATCCCGAAAATACACTTCTTTGGGTTTAAGCGCATTCCGAATTTGAGCATGTTACCGATGACTACGGCCAAATCCCGGACATGGGCCCCTGCAGTCAAGCTCTTGACCAGCATGTCATCAACGTAAACCTCTACGGTTTTACCCATTTCTTGCTCCAGCATTCGGTTCACCGTTCGCTGATAGGTGGCCCCGGCATTCTGTAGACCGTACGGCATCCTCTTATAACAGTAGGTACCTCGGTCGGTTGTGAATGATGTGTGCTCCTCATCATCCGGGTGCATCCTAATTTGATTGTACCCGGCGTAAGCGTCCATGAAGCTGAGCATCTTAAAACCGGACGTGGAATCTATAAGCTGGTCAATCCGGGGGAGCGGGAAGCTGTCCTTTGGACACGCCCGGTTCAGGTTAGTGAAATCCACACACATACGCCACTGGCCGGTTCCCTTCTTCGGCACCATGACCACGTTAGCGAGCCAGCGAGGGTACTGGACTTCCCGGATGAAACCTATACCCTTCAATTTCTGTATCTCCTCTCTGATTGCCTCATACTTTGCCGGACTGAAGGACCTCCTCTTCTGCCTCACCGGGGGAACGTTGGGTAATAAATTTAGCTTATGTACGGCTATCTCCGGGGATATGCCTGGCATGTCCTCGTAGGACCATGCGAAGACCGAACTGTTGTCCCGGAGGAAGGCTATGAGCTCTCGCCTGACAACCGGATCGAGCCGCGTCCCTATCACGACACTTCGCTCCGGGTGGTCTACCGAAATGCAGATCGCTTCAGTTTCTTCCACGGCCGAAGGTGGCTCCAGATTTTCGGTGAATCGTCTAACTCTTTTTGAATTAATGTCATCACGGGGGTCAATACTCAGATCCAGCACTGGCGCCTGCTGAGTGGTTGTGAAGACCTCGGTCCGCTTCCTCCCGTGGGTCAGGGCCTCTGTGTAATACTTACGGGCGATCCTCTGGTCCCCACGTATGGTAATAACTTCGGTTGGTGAAGGCATCTTCAGCATTAGCATTAGCATATGGCCGGCTATAAACGTTTTAAGCCTCCATAACCCTGGCCGACCGATTATGCCATTGTACGATGATAGGCAGTCGACAATGATGAACTCCAAATGCTCCTTTTTCGTTCTGTCTCCCTCGCTGAAGATGATCGGTAGGTAATCCGAACCCAGAGGCTGGACGACCTCACCGGAGAAGCTTATAAGCGGCTCGTTATCCTGGGATAACTTGTTCCTTCCTCTCTGCAACCCTTTGTATGCGTCTCGGAACATTACGTTGACTGGGGCTCCGGTATCGATCAACATACGACTGGTTATCCAGTGGTCTATTTGGACCGTAATGAGGAAGGGGTCGTTGTGCGGTTGGATCAAATCCTCCGGCTCTTCCTCCTTGTAGAAAGTGATCGAGTTCCATCCGGTTTTAGCGGCTTGGCCGCTTCTTTCGCCGAAGGCGTACACCTCCTTCCCTCAGATCGATCTTAGGCATCGCTTCTTTGAGCTCCGGGTAAGCCGATCTATACGGTCCCCGCCGTGTATCATGTTAATGCTCCCGTGTACCTCGATCCCCCCGGGAGTGCGGGTGCTTATTGTTCCTACCTGCCGAGCTCGCGGTCGCTCGTTGTTGGGGTTCTTTGGACGGGCCTGGTCGTTCACGACCGCTTTCTGGGGTTTTTGGTCACCAGTCCGAAGGGCTAGATCTTGGGGTTTTCCTGCTGGCGAAATAGCTAAGGCCCGTGGTGGTCGCTCTGCTGGCGTAGCTGCCAGAGGCTGCGCCGAGCGCACAAATGGCGGTCTTCTCCCTGGTCGGGAACCGTCGTCACCGCTTCGCCGGGGTTGCCACTCCTCCCGCATCTCTGCTTTCCTGGTGGCTGCAGGCGCTCGGTTGCTATCTAGCCACCCGGTCTTGCCTCCACGGGATGGCGGTAGGTCGTCCGCTATTCGCTTGGGCGCCTTGTCCCCGTATGTCTCGTGCTCTGCCTGAGCGTGCCTAACGGCCACGGTCATCAGCTCGTCGTACCCCAGCGGCTCCTGTACTAGTAAGTCGTACGAAAGTTCCCCAGGTCTTAAACCCTACTTGAAGGCCATCCCTGCGATCTGCTTGTCCAGGTTCCTGACCCCGGCCGTGGCAATTTGCCACCGGTTAACGAAGGCGCGTAGCGGCTTGTTGTCAGTTTGCATGCAGTCAAAAAGGATTGTTGATGCTTGGGCTGTCCTGGCTCTGAGAATGAACCGGCCGACAAACTTATCAGCCAACCGCTCGAAGGTTTTGACTGAGTTCACTGGTAGCTCGTAGAACCAATTCAACGCCTCTCCGGAGAGCGTCTCTTGGAATACGTTGCAGCACATGGCGTTCAAGTAGCCCCTCGCCCCTGCTTGTGACTTAAAACTGTCCAGGTGCTGGTACGGGCAGCCCGTCCCTGAATATGTCAACTTTAGAGGCCTTTGGCTTCCAGATCTTCCCGATTCCCTAATCCGGCGCGGGAAAGGTCCAATACGCTTGTTGAACCGCGCGCCACCCCGCGGTCGCCCTGCCATCCTCTCGCTGGTCTCCATGCGGCCCTTTATGTGCGCCACCGAGGCGGAGAGCGCCTCGAGTGTCCGTGCGGTAGAGCTTTCCTGTTCGGTTGACGCCTGGCCCGTGCGGTACGGGGGCTCGGCCGGGCCGGAGTTTTTCAGAGCTTCCGAAAAGAGTGGCGTGGCCACATGCACGGTCCTTCTTCCCGTAGCCTGCCCTACCTCAAGATGCGGGAATTCGCTGGCCTTGCCTGCTGGCCGCGGTGCTGTTCGAGGAGTGCCCTGCTGACCCTCTCACTCCAGGGCCGCTAATAGGGCAATGTTTACTGCCTTCAATTCTTGGCACCGGGCCTCCGCTCTTAGTTGATCTTGATCGCCCTCTTTTCGCAAGCGCTCGACCTCTGCCTTCATCTTTTTTATTTCTCCCGGACCCTTCTGGTCGGAGTTTTCTGGTTCCCGGCGATCATGAGCCCTGTCGTGGATGGGAGAAAGGGCGAACCTCGCACCGACCTCAGCCTTTATGTTACGGGCCAGGTCGGGGAACTGAAATCGCGCTTTCGATTTTCCGTCTCGGCCGGGGGAAAGGACGAACCTCGCACCGTCCGCGGCCCCTGTACCTTGGACCCGGTCGGGGAACTGAATTCGCCCTTTCGGTCCTTCCGCGCTGGCTTTTATCTTCCTTCCTTCCATAGCTTTTGGACTGCGGCTGTAGCTACCTCTCCAAAGGATCAATGGAGTTCTACTCTCTGGCAGAGCAACACAACTTTTTGAACGATTTCCCACAGACGGCGCCAATTGTTTCTGCCTAAACCCGGGGGCCTGGTAGATACACGGTGAATCCAACTTGATCTCCTGCAATCCTGCTCACTAAGGGGAATACCGGGCGGGCCGGTCTTCTCCTCTCCGATGCCTAAGTTAGTATAGTTGGAATATATATACCCAAGGCACGTATGTAAGCAGGGAGAGAGATAAGTTACCTAATAAAGAGGGTAGTTGGGGCCCATATATAGGTGGTTGGGGTGAGGGGAGGCCTCACCCTTCGATGTGGGACTGGCTCCCTTCTGTTTGTGCCTTCTGATGCCCTCTTCGTCAGGCTGGCGCCCCCGGCCCCAGGGTCTCTGGAGGCAGGATAGATTGCTGGACCCCGAGGCCGGGTGCTGGTGATCCGGTCCCGAGCCTTGGGCCGGGCCCTGGTGCACTTGCTGCGGGTCTGTGGGCCTGCTGTAGCCTCTCTGCGGCTATTGTCAACACATCACATCCCTCACCCTCCGACGAAACTCGAAAATCTTAGAATTTTGAATTCAAAGTTCTTCTCACCTGGTTCGAATTGGTTCAATTCCTTTCGTGCAATTGAAATGCAGGCCAAGGCCTTCCATTCCCGACTGAAATCAGGACGAATGGTGGCCGGAGGAGGGAGCTCCGGTTCGACATAGTAGAACCCTCTTTGTACGCCTAAAAGGCGGCGAATAACGCCGCGCTACCATCACAGGCTTGAAGAAGAGGCCAAGATGAGTCGAACGGCACTGGTGCGACAGCCCAGTTCGGGCGGATGGTAGAGCACAACGGATGCGGTCCGCTGTCGGTAGAAGGTTGGGCTTAGTCGGGGGGGGGGGGGAGAGAGAGAGAGAGAGAGAGAGAGAGAGAGAGAGAGAGAGAGAAGAGAGAAAGAAAAAAAATCAACGGGTTGGGTTCGAGGGTATATTGGTCATTTTCTTGTCCAAACTCTACATACGTGTCAAAATCATTAGCCACGTCAGCAACATAAATGTGGAGTGACGAAATGGACTAAATTGTTGAAAAATGAGAGATTAATGATCTAATAGTTGAATTTAAAAGCAGAGGGATAAAACTGTTTTTAGGTAAAGAGTTCAAGGTGTAACAAGTATTTTGTCCTAAAGTTTATTACTATATTTTCATAATTTCAAAATTCCTTGATAAATAGTTATGGTATCCGAAAAATTTCCCAAAAATTGTCACGTAATACTCGTGAAGTGTACTTTAACACCAGGTCATTAAATTATAGATTCGCTAGCATGAAAAAATAAAAAAATTGTTTAAAGAGGTCTTTAAACAAGCATCATAAACTTTGAAAAATCGTAATAAATAGTTCGGATGTTCGAAAATGTAGTGAAAATTCTCACATACTGATGAGGGGGTTCTTTGATTATGGGATGACTAGGCCAAATTCTGCCAAAAAATTGGAGAAATTCGTGTGTGATTCAAACTGCATGAAAATCAAAAGAGCTTGACAGCATGAGCGTGGTGCGGGAGCTAGAAACGCACTGCGGTGAAGAGAATTAGGGGTTTTCTAGGTTTTGGATTTTTGGAATAGGTGGCTTTTGGGAGTTTCTGCTTGGATGGCATGAGAGGCTTAAATGCTTGAAGGGAGGCCTTTTAGATGTTGTTGGGTGATTGTTGGGTGATGCATAATTGATGCGTGATGCCTCATCGATCTCATAATCCTTTTTTTATAGGCTCAGGGTTGTGCTATAGGGTGATTCAGAGACATTCTATCATTTTGGGTAAAATGATTCCTCTTCAATTCCTCCAGCATTCATACCTTAAAGTCAGGAAAAAGAGGCTTGCTTGAGAGGTGAGATTTTGGAAAAGAGAGGATTGATGCGATGGCTTATGATTCCTGCAATGGCAGCAAACACAATATCATGAATCTGAAAAAAGATATTGGTAAGAGAATTGAAATTGTGGTCTCATGGTTTGAGGGAGAATGAGAAGCCTATTAACTGGTTTGAAGGCTCTTATTGGTGAGATGAGATGGTGATGACAATAGACTCTACTTCAGTTTGTGTTTTGGGTACTACAAGGAAGAAGCAGAGTTACTAAAAACAGAAGGCGTGATCTGGAGCGGAAAGAAGGGAGCTAGAGAGAGAAAAGAATGGTTTGGGCTTTGCTAAATGTGGTATTGGGCTTTGGGCTTTAGAGGAAAGAGAAGGGCTGGCCCAACCCCAAATTCTCAAGCATACTCACCATTTCATTCATCGATCTAACTCGTTGGGCTTAGATTTCGGTCCCAAGATCGAAATCACAGACGATATTAAATCGACGAATGAGCATGTGCGTTTTCGTAACTTTCCACACCACACCCACATCTGCAAGCCCCAAAAATGGGTGGATGTGGCTTGGGTCCACATGTGGGGCGTATTTGCTTGGCGTATTTATAGTCGAGTAATGAATATAAAATCCCTATAAAACTATAAGATTTTATATAATTACGTGAATATGCATGGTCTTTGTGGCGTGACAGTATAGTAACTAATTGCATGACTTTTTCGTGTATCAACACATACTCATCAAATTGCTTACTTTATTACGATATCCATTGATTAGATATTTATAACATTTGCGATACGGATCCTCTTGAGGGGTGTTTATGTCACATAGGGTTACTGAGTTGACTGAGGATCAAATGTTTATGAAAATAGGTAAATTTCGTACCGTGACCTTTATGCTTTGTAGAGGACATCCGATTGTGCAATTAGGTACATCCTATTCTCTTTATACATTTGTGTTACAATGTCTCTTTTTCATCATAACTAATGAACAAAGTTCAACAACAGTTGTAGACATATAATGATTTTATAGAATAAAAAGCATAAAATTAAGAAAATGATAAATTTGTTTGTACTTATGTGACAACATAGTAGTAATAAGTACTTCATAGAAAATTTAACACGGTCTGCCTCTGTTTTAACACCGATCAAACCAGTCATATTTGTCTTTCTACCTCTTTAAGGGTACGGCCCTGTCGCGCAGTGATGTGAATCTCAAATTTTTTATATTGATGGATAGAGCGCATTGTTGTGAGTGTGCAGTAATTTTGGAGAATTTTTTGAACAACTGAGTTATATATAAAATTTAACGAAATATTACACAATTTTAAATATAATATAATATCAAAATTGTGGCATGTGGCACACCGTAAAACAACCATTTTTCCACCTCATCAGATTCTTACTTTTCAAATGATTATTATAATTTTTAAATTTATTCTTGCAACTTTTATGATTATGAAGGGACTCATCATTAAGAGATGTTTTATATACACTCCCTTAATTTTTTAATACATACCCTTATATTTTTTTGTCATCAGACTTTCATCTATACCGGTCCTCATTATTAATATTTAAAAATAAGTAAGAATTAAATGTTTGATATGTCAAAGGCTAAATTCTCTCATCGTCTTGATGATGAGATTCAACTATGATTTAAATGTCAATGACCAATTATTTCATATAAGAAGTAAGAAATAACCAAATTGGTTAAAGTGTGAGAAAATTTATATTTATCTTGCATACATGAATACATAAGTAATTACTTTAGTTAACAACAACTTTGGTGCATTATATACCGATTCTAGTATTGTTCATGATTATATAGATCATGTAGATATCAAATCTCTTAAAATATTGAAGAACAACGAAGATAAAAATAAGTTAAAGTCATTCTATTTTCAATCATGTGTAAAGAGAAATTAATTTAAAATTACCTTATTACCTTATAAATATGTGGTCGAGTTTATTAGTAATCAATGATATAACTAACTGAAATAAAAGTAGTAAAGAAATAATAAAAATTTAAGATGCATCATTTGATTTATTTTGTTAAATATTTTCTCATTTATTTATAATGAGGGGCATATGTGAAAGTTTAATAACAAAATTGGACAAAAAAAATACAAAGAGTGTATATTAAGAAATTAATGGAGTGTATAAAAAATTTCTCTATTATTAAACATTACAATATAAAAAAAAACAAAAAAAAATGTAATAATACATCCAGAGATTAATTAGCTTCATCTTCTTTGAAAATGAACCTAGGACTCTAAACCAAGGTATTAAAAGGCGCGCCTTGAGGCGTGAAAGGCGCAAGGCGCCGAAGAAAAAGCCTGAGCCTTGGCTGTCTAGGCGCCGAGGCGCCCCAGCCGCCGTGAGAGGCGGCCGGCACGGCGGCAGCACCCCCCCAATCCCAAATTTCACCGAAATTCATCCAATTCAACATCAAATTACACCCAATCAACTCCAAACAATGCCCTGAACACGATTCTAACCTCCAATTACATCAAAAACAATAAAATCACAACCTCCACCAAAAATAACAAAAAAACCCTAAAATTTCAAATCCTTAATTCCCACTTACCTTGGCCGATTCGCCCCAAATACCTACCCCAGAAGTGAAGAGAAGAAGAAGACGAACCGATCGGCACCGGTGGTGCGCCGATCGGTGGTCGGACGGCGGAGGACGAGGGCCGGCGATTTTTGGGTGGGGAGCTCGGGCTCGGGCCCGATCGGGGAAGAGAGAGAGAGAGAGAGAGAGAGAGAGAGAGAGAGAGAGAGAGAGAGAGAGAGAGAGAGAGAGAGAGAGAGAGAGAGAGAGAGAGAGAGAGAGAGAGAGAAAGAAAAATAAAAGAAAAAATGGGATATTCCCCCCTCTCCAAGAATATTCCCCAATTTGGAAAGTTCCGCTCGTTTTCGGAAATTTCCTCCCTCCGATTTTTACATCATAACTTTTTCATACGGATTCCAAATTAAACTCGCTACGTGTCTATGAACTCGTTTTAATGACATCTATCTCGTCGAGAAATAAAATTCTCGGTCGGGTCAATTTATAAAAAGTCAATTTTTCAAACCCTTCGGAACGTCAAAATAATTTAAAAACTCTTGGGGGTATTTTAAGGTTCGGGTCGTTACAGTTTATGTAAGGGGATTTGGTTAAATTGCATGGTTTAAGTGTGTACTTGTTAAGAATAAATGACAATTTATCATATTTTTTTTGGATGTCAATTATACAATGCATGTTTTATGTATAACACCGATAAATGCACAAATACAAGACTTTTATTCTCAAGACTTACGCTTTTTGGCTCAAGGCTTACGCCTTGGTGAGGCTCTCCCGACAACGCCTTGGCTACGCCTTAGCCTTTTAAAACATTGCTCTAAACCCAGCCTCCGCAATGACACAATTTTTTATTTATTTAATTTTTTTTTTTTTTGAGAATCTCATGGATTAAACAAACAGTCCGTCCATTAAAATATCAACATAAACTAGCAAAACCATGAGCTGTTTGCGAGAAACCTCTAATCCTTGCGCCACTTCATCGCCTCCAATGCAAACTTAGCCTGTTCTTGCATTAAATCAAGTTCCTTGACAGCCAACTCCATCTCTAAGACCTGCAATTTCCTCTACTTATCATCCAAACCCTTTAGCCTAAAGGCTATTTTTGACTCACAACTCTCTCCAAACCCTCCCACTTCGATGAGCAATTCCAAGCCTTAAAGAATCACTCAGGGAGTACGATCCGATCCCAGCTAATTGCACTAATGCAGAAAAGCAATGAAGCGACGAAGATTGAAATCGGAATGTCAAAAGTCGTCGCTTAAACATGTCTAAGCGACCAATATTGGTTTTACTCAAAAGTCGTCGTTTGAATATGGTGAAGCGACGACTATTGATTAACATTTGTCGCTTATAAATTATTGAAGCGACCAATATTGGTTTTACTCAAAAGTCGTCGTTTGAATATGGTGAAGCGACAACTATTGATTAACATTTGTCGCTTATAAATTAATGAAGCGACCAATATTGGTTTTATTCAATATTCGTCGCCAGAAAAATATTGAAGCGACCAATTTTTTTTCTTCGTCGCTGAACTATAATTGAAGCGACGACTTTTGGTCAATATTCGTAGCTTTTTTTTTTTCCCACCAATCATTGTACTTCCTCTTAAATGACAACTATATATATATATACAAAAATTTGGGATATGGCATAGGTCGGGTTCTGCATCTATTCTTAGAGGAGAAGAAGGAGAAGAGGGAGAAATTAGAAGAAATTGTGCATTATTGAACTTGGGTTACTAATTCTTTGATTCTTAAGTAAGGTTAGTACAATTTCCTTATATTTATCCCTCTTTGTGAGCATATTAAGTATTAATTCATGAGAAATGGTTGTCTATGTTGTTTAATGGAAGTTGGATTTAGGGTGTTCAATTTGGTGATTTGTTGTTGTTTTAGTGTTAGAATATGGAAATTGTGATAAACCATGGAATGGGTTCATTGAAAATGTTTGAATTTTGGTGAAATTTAGTGAAATTAAGTTTAGGTTTAGTTTGTGAAATTTAGTGAAATTGAATTTTAGTGTAATTTAGTGAAATTTTGAAATTTAGTGAAATTGAGATATTTAGTGAAAATGAAATTTTGTGAAATAGTGAAATTGTGTGAAATTAGAATTTTATGGTAAATTAGGTTGAAATTATTAATTAATTATGTAATTGGTTTGTGTTGTGTGTGGATTGTGGTAGTTAGGGTTTCTGAAAGATGCGAGTGACTTAGTAAGGGAGTGTGGTGCCGTGTGTAAATTTATGTTTTCATATTGTATATAATTGTGGTGTTTATCAGCTTAGAACTCCCATTTGAGAATCAACAACTCATCTAGTTGATCGAGATGAGTTGTTGATTCTCGAATTGTCCCATTTTTGGACACTTTAGGCGAACACAATTTTGTTGATCGTTTTGCTATTCATATGGTTTCGGTTTCAGTTTTGGGATATAATTTCGACAGTGTCTCTCTACAATGTTCCTTGAGTGCAAATTAGGTTGTTTAGATTTTTGTGCACTTGAGGAACTGTAGGGAGATGCTGTTGAAATTTTCCAAAACTGTAGCGGAAACCACATGAATGGCAAAACGATCACAAAGTCGTGTTCGCCTGAAGGGGATAGGACCCAACCTGAAGGAATAAGGAGAAGAAGTGTTGGGACAGGTTCTGATTGTATCATGAATGTTGTGTGCTAACCTTATGCATATTGTTTGTTTATGTTGTGACAGGAAACATGGATGATGTCCCTGACAAATCTTGGATGAATCTTCATTTTACACACCCTGACTACATAACAGGCTTAGTTAACTTCATCATTTTGTGATGGCTCACACTGCTGGAATTGAATTTCTCCCTTGTCCGTGCGCAGCTTGCAAAAATGGTCCTTATTATAAGAAACTCGTAGAGATTTATCATCACTGTATGCACCATGGTATGGATCCGACTTACACAGTTTGACACCTACATGGGGAAGTTTCTAATCAACCCACAATGATCAGTCGACGGAGACAGTGGCTTTAAGGAAGAGTCGAGGCTTCCAGTGTTCCTGGTCCTTCAGTGATCCAGCCTGTTGATAGTAGCCACAAAGGGGCTACAACAGGCCCACAAACCCGCAGCCAGTGCACCCGGGGCCGGCCTAGGGCCAGGGACCGGATCACCAGCACCAAGACCCGGGGTCCAGCAGTCTACCTTGCAACCAGGGGCCCGGGGACCGGGGGCGTCAGCCTACCAAAGAGGTCACCAGAGCTGCCCTTTGGTGTGCGAACAGAAGGAAACCAGTCCCACATCGAAAAGTGAGGCCAGACCTCACGCCCGGCCACCTATATAAGGGCCTCAACTACCCTCATTAATAGGTAACTGATCTTTCCTACTGCTTATCATACGTGCTTAAGTTATCTATTCATCCCAACTGTACTAACTTAGGCATCGGAGAGGAGAAGACCGACCCGCCCGGTATTCCCCTTAGTAAGCAGGTTTACCGGAGATCACACTTGGATTCATCTGTCTCTACCAGGCCTACGAGTTTTAGGTACGAACAATTGGCGCCGTCTGTGGGAACCATTTGATCCACGAGAAAAGTAGCGTTGCTCTACCGGAGGGTAGAACCCGATCGATCCTTTGAAAGGCAGTTAAATCCACAATCCGGAGGCCATGGAAGGAAGGAAGATAAGAGCTAGCGAGGGAAAGTTGAAAGAACGAGTCCGGATCCCCGACCGGGCCCAACATTAAATCTGAAGTCAGCGCGAGGTTCGTCCCATCTCTCGACCAGGACAGAACTCACGATCGCCAAGGCTCAGACAATCCTGACCGATACGATGCGGGGGAGCAAATAAAAAAAATGAAGGCAGAAGTCGCATGGTTGCGAGAGGAGGGCGATCGAGACTGACTAAGGGCAGATGCCCGGTGCCAGGAGTTGGAAGCGGTGAACATCGCCTTATTAGCTGCCCTGGAGAAAGGACACCAGCAGGACACTTCTCGGGCAGCCTCCCGGCCCGCAAACAAAGGTAACGAATTCCCGCACCTAGAAGTGGGATAGCCTACGGGAAGGAGAAAGACTGCGCATGTGCCCACACCTCTCTTTCCGGAAGCTCTGAAGAATTCCGGCCCGGTTGAGCCCCCATACCGCACGAGCCTGGCATCGAGCGAGCAGGACAACTCCACAGCAAGGACGCTCCAGACGCTCTCCGCCTCGGTGTTTGACATGAAGGACCGACTAGAGGCCAGCGAGAAAAAGACGGGGCGACCGCATGACAGTGCACGGTTCAACGAACGCACTGGACCTTTTCCACACCGGGTTAGGGAATCAGGAAGGTCTGGTAACCAAAAGCCCCTGAAACTGACGTACTCAGGAACGAGCTGCCCATACCAGCACCTGGACAACTTTAAGTCACAAACGGGCACAAAGGGCTACTTAGACGCCACGTGCTGCAATGTATTCCAAGAGACGCTCTCGGGGGAGGCGTTGAGTTGGTTCTACGAGCTGCCAATAAACTCGGTGGAAACTTTCGAACAGCTGGCTGATAAGTTTGTCGGCCGGTTCGTCCTTAGAGCCAAGGCGGCCCAAACATCAACGATCCTTTTCGATTGCATGCAGACTGACCACGAACCACTACGCGCTTTCGTTTACCGGTGACATATCGCCACGGTCGGGGTCAGGAACTTGGATAAAATGATCGCTGGGATGGCATTTAAGCAGGGGTTAAGACCCGGGGAACTCTCGTACGCCCTGCGAGTAAAGGAGCCGCTGGGGTACGACGAATTGATGGCCGTGGCCGTCAGGCACGCCCAGGTGGAGCATGAGACGTATGAGGATAAGCTGTCCAAGCGAAGGTCGGATGACCTACTACCACCGTCTTCCCGTGAAAGCAAAGCGGGGCGGCAGGATCGCAACCATACGCCTACGACCAGCAAGAAAGCCGAAGTATGAGAGGATTGGCGGCCCCGCCGGAGCGGCAACAACAGTTCACGGTCAGGTAGAAGACCACTGCCTTTGCGACCGGCACGGCCCATGGCAGCGGCGCCAGCGGAGCGACCACCGCGGGCCCTGGCCATTATGCCAGCAGAAAAACCCGAAGACCCAGCCCTTCGGACTAGCGACCAACGACCCCAGAGAAAGGTTGTGGACGGTCGAGTCCGGACAGATGACCCGCAAAGGGACAGGAAAGGAGCCCGACAAGTAGGGACCATAAGCACCCGAGTCTCCGGAGGGATCGAGGTGCACGGGAGCATAAATATGATACATGGTGGGGACCATATATATCGACTCACCCGGAGCTCGAAGAAGCGGTGCTTAAGGTCGATCCGGGGAAATGAGGTATATGCCTTTAGAGGAGGAAGCGGCCAGGCCGCTAAAACCGGATGGAACTCGGTTACGTTCTATGAGGAAGAAGAGCCGGAGGATCTGATCCAACCACACAACGACCCCTTCCTCATTACGGTCCAAATAGACCACTGGATAACCAGCCGCATGCTGATCGATACCGGAGCTTCTGTCAATGTGATGTTCCGAGACGCATACAAGGGGCTGCAGAGAGGAAGGAGCAAGTTATCCCAGGATAACGAGCCGCTGATAAGCTTCTCCGGTGAGGTGGTCCAGCCTTTGGGATCGGATTACCTACCGCTAATCTTCGGCGAGGGAGACAGGACGAGGAAGGAGCACCTGGAGTTTATCATCGTGGACTGCCTGTCCTCATACAATGGCATAATCGGTCAGCCGGGGTTGTGGAAGCTGAAAACGTTTATAGCCGGCCATATGCTGATGTTAAAGATGCCTTCACCCGCCGACGTCATTACCATACGTGGGGACCAGAAGATCGCTCGCATGTATTACGAGGAGGCCCTGACCCACGGGAGAAAGCGGACCGAGGTCTTCGCAGCTACTCAACAAGCGCCAGTGCCGGATCCGAGTATTGACCCCTGTGATGACACCGATTCCGATGACGAGAAGCTAAAACGACCGTCGGCCGTGGAAGAAACCGAAACAATCTCCATTTCGGAGGATCATCAGGAGCGAAAGGTGGTGATAGGAACGAAGCTCGCCCCGGCTGTCAGGCAAGAGCTCATCACCTTTCTCCGAGACAACAGTTCGGTCTTCGCATGGTCTTACGAGGACATGCCAGACATATCCCCAGAGATAGCTGTCCACCGGCTAAATTCGTTGCCCAACGTTCCCCCGGTGAGGCAGAAGAGGAGGTCCTTCAGCCCGGCGAAATATGAGGCGATCAGGGAAGAAGTCCAGAAGCTGAGAGGCATAAGTTTCATCTGGGAAGTCCAGTATCCCCGATGGCTCGCCAACGTGGTTATGGTCCCAAAGAAGGGAACCGACCGGTGGCGCATGTGCGTTGATTTCACCAACCTAAACCGGGCGTGCCCTAAAGACAGCTTCCCGCTCCCCCGAATAGACCAGCTTATAGACTCCACGTCCGGTTTTAAACTACTCAGCTTCATGGATGCCTACGCCGGATACAATCAGATAAGGATGAGCCCGGACAACGAAGAGCACACCTCGTTCACAACTGACCGAGGCACCTACTGTTACAAGAGGATGCCGTACGGTCTAAAGAACGCCGGGGCCACATACCAACGGATGGTGAATCGCATGTTGGAGCAGGAGATGGGTAAAACGGTGGAAGTGTACGTAGATGACATGCTGGTCAAGAGCTTGACCGCAGGGGCCCACGTCCGAGACTTGGCAGTAGTCGTCGGTAAGATGCTCAAGTTTGGGATGCGCCTGAACCCGAAGAAGTGCATCTTTGGGATTTCAAAAGGTTTGTTCCTAGGCCATATTATCAGCCAGCGAGGGATAGAAGCTAACCCGCTAAAGGTCCATGCGATCCTAGACATGGAAACACCAGGGGAAAGAAACCAGGTCCAAATGCTGACCGGCCGACTGGCCGCCCTGGCCCGATTTATCTCCTGCCTGACCGATAAGTGCGCCCCATTCTTTAAACTGCTCAAGGCACAGCAGTTCAAGAAAATTCACTGGGTGGCGGAGCACGAAGCGACATTCCAGTCAATCAAGACATACCTGTCTACAGTGCCTCTCCTATCCAAACCAGTGCCGGGCGAGATGCTATGCCTCTACATAGCTGCATCAGGAACGGTCGTCTCCGTGGCTCTCGTCAGGAAGGAGGGCACGCTCGATCTCCCGGTATACTATGCAGGGAATGGACTTACCAGAGCCGAAAGCCGGTACCCTGACGTTGAAAGATTGGCTCTGGCTCTGATCGTCAGTGCTAGAAAGCTCCGGCACTATTTCCAGGCTCATTCCATCACCCTATATACCAATCACCCTCTGCGGCAGATCCTGCAAAAACCGGATAATAGCGGCAGGCTCGTACGGTGGGCAGTTGAATTGGGTGAGTTCGACATCACTTACGCCCCGCGAGCGGCTATCAAGGGTCAGGCCGCTGCGGATTTCATATGCGAACTCACCCCGATGGCGGTAGAAGCGCACTCCGGCCGGTCCGTGGGCACCGAAGCAGTTCAGGCCATAAAGATCGAACCAGGCCTCCCCAGCGGTTGGAAACTTTATGTGGACGGCTCCGTAACGGGTAAGCGGAGCGGAGCCGGTGTCATGCTAACCTCGCCCGAGGGACAGTCGTACGAGTATGCCCTGCGGTTCCTCTTCAATACTTCCAACAACGCCGCTGAGTATGAGACCCTCATAGCCGGCTTACAGCTAGCCAAGGAAATTGGGATACCATCCTTGGAAATATACAGCAACTAGAGCCTGGTTGTGAACCAGATGAACGGGATGTTCGAAGTCAAGGAACCCCAGTTAGCCTCCTACCAAGTTTTGGCCAAAGCCCTGATCGAGCCATTCCAGGGCGCCATGATTCAGCATATACCCCGGGAGGCAAATAGGCATGTAGACGCCCTCGCAAGGTTGGCAACCGGAAACTACCCACTGGAGTACTGAAGAGCTAAAATTGAAACCCTCCAGAAACCGAGGATAAGCAAGACCATCTCCGAGATATTTGCGGTAGAGGAGGCACCACCGAGCTGGATGGATCTGATAGTTAGATACTTGGCTGACAAAACAAGCCCCCAGGATACAGTGGAGGCTAGGAGGCTACACCTCCGGTGTGCCAGGTACAGCCTCCTCAGCGGCAAGTTGTACCGAAGAGGGCACAACTTCCCCCAGCTAAAGTGTGTGACTAAGTAAGCGGGAGAAGCCATCATGCGAGAAATCCACGAAGGAGTGTGCGGTAATCACTCTGGCGCCCGGTCCCTATCTTACAAGTCGCTACGGGCAGGATACTTCTGGCCAGACATGGCAGCAACGTCGAGAAAAATATCAGGCGGCTGCCACAAGTGCCACATGTACGCCACTACACCTCATGCCCCGGCAATCGCGCTGTCAATTCTGTTAGCACCATGGCCATTCGCACAGTGGGGCCTGGACATCATCGGCCATTTCCCAATAGTTGTGGGACAATACAAATACGCCATTGTAGCCGTTGACTATCAGACCAAATGGGTCGAGGCGGAACCCCTAGTAAAGATTACCGAGGAGCGGGTAAGAAAATTCCTATGGAAGAACATCTACTGCAGGTTCGGGGTGCCGCAGACCATAGTCACGGATAACGGGACACAGTTCAACAATGCTGATCTTATCCAGTACACGGCCTCCATGGGGACCCGGATGTTGTTCGCCTCAGTGGCGCACCTGCAGACCAACGGCCAGGTGGAAGCGGTCAACAAGATTAACAAGAGTCTCCTCAAGAAGAAGCTGGATGACAAAAAGACATGTTGGGCTGAGGAACTCCCTGCGGTTCTATGGGCCATCCGGACGACAGCAACCCGGGCAACAGGGGAGACCCCGTTCTGCATGGCATTCAGGAGCGAAGCGGTGCTCCCCGTAGAGACCGACATGCCCAGCGGCAGGGTTGAGAATTACGACGCCGAAACAAACGCCGAGGGCATACGACTCAACCTGGACCTCATAGAGGAGCGGCGCGACCAAGCGCATATGCGAAACCAAACGTACAAGCAACGGGTCGCTTGGTACTATTACGGAAAGGTCCGGGAAAGGAAATTGCAAGTGGGGGACTGGGTAATGAAGAAAGTTCAGAAAAAACCGCTGGTCTTGGAGCCAACTTGGGAAGGACCCTACCAAATCACCGCAGCCGCGGGTCCGGCAACATTCCACATCATAGACGCCGAAGGCATCTACTCCACCTGCCCATGGAATATCCAGCACCTGCGGTTCTACCCTAAGTGAGATCAGTCTTAGAGGGACAATAATGTATTTGGTACCAACGTTGCAATACACAGTCACTGCCTCTAGAATGAACTACAGCTGGTTACAAGGTATATACATCTGCCAGGTATATATTTGTAAAACAAAAAACAAGTGGGGCGTTATCCTCACCGCCCGGCCGCTTACCGTAGTGGGAGTCCGGAAACACGAGCGGCACAGGGTTATTATGCACCGTGCTCTCTAGAGTAACCGGATCTACAACGGTTTTCGAGGCCATCTCCTCCATCTCCATCAACCTCTGGGCCACAAGCTCATCATCCGGTTCGACGGTCTCCTCGCTCCGAACAGCGAGTCGGGGGGCATTAGCTGCAAACCGATAAAATGAGCGGTCAGAATAAAAGCGACCCCGCAAAACAACAGTGCAAGGTACCTTATCAGGTTTCCTCCCCATCTCGCATATCTCCAGCACATTCCACCAGATGAAATTGTAGAAGCTCCGGCCCAGATTGTCCCAGCAAACAAAAAGCCGGACTAACCGTTGCCTCTCCAAGTCGACCAACCGGTACGACTGATCCCCGATAGCTTGATAAGCCCCGGGCACCCGGAAGCCCTTCCAGCTACGCTGCCACCTGCCCCCGGCCATCACAACCGACCTCCTCCACACATTCGAAATGGACGACGGCAGGTGAGTGATGGCATGCTCGAAGTCCCGCGCGGCAAAATTAACACAACTACATGCCTGGGTCTTTTTGCAGTAAAGAATCTTGTACATCGCCCGGAACTCATTTATCGTGGGCCACTCCATGTTGTTCAGACTGAATAAGCACCCGAGACCAAGCAACTGCCTCCACTGGTTGCTAGGAAGCTGGGCGGGGAAGATATTTATCAGGCTCAGCACATACTGGACAAACTTCGGCAGCGGCAGAGATAGCCCGTGCCGAAATTGATCCTCAAAAACAGCAACCCAACCCTCCTCCGGGTTGCAGGCCAGTTCCCCGGGATATAGGCTCCGGAGCTTAACGGAGGAGTCGATGTCCCACTTTGCCCGAAAATCCCTTATCTCGTTAGTACTCATGCTTCTGGTCGGCTCGTCACAGAAAATTACCCTGTCGCCATCCAATAGCTGGTACCTCACGGGCCCTACCATCGACCCACGGCCGGCACTGATAGGATTCGCTGATCTCCCAGATGCCATAAAACCTAAGAACAGAATTTAGCTCTGTAGCAAGATAACAACACAGACAGACGGCAAACGAAGAGCCAAGCTTCAGCAAAATACGGCAGGAGGAGAGGAGGGGGGGGGGGGGGGGGGGGGCGAAGCATCTTATAGGCGGCAAAACTACACCTTGTTGATAATTAGGGCAAGCATAAAAGAGAGGCAACCCCAGCCGCAGATCCCCTCCATCTCAGACCGCTCCCTGCTGACACGTGTCCCAGCATCGATAAAGCTCCCATGCCATCATAACTGATGGGACTGATGGGCTCTCCCCTTCATTGCATGTCAGCCACCTGTCCCACCTATAAGCGGCAGTTAGGGGAGATATGAGCGCAAGCCGAGGCGTCCACTCCCCCCACTTCCCCAAGAGTCAACCTCAAACCAAGGAACAGCATCTCACCGGTTATGAAGTATCCAACCGGCTCCGCAACATCTCACCAGTTATGAAGTATCCAACCGGCTCCGCAGCATCTCACCGGTTATGTAGTATCCAACCGGCTCCGCAGCATCTCACCGGTTATGAAGTATCCAACCGACTCCCCAGCATCTCACTGGTTATGAAGTATCCAACCGGCTCCGCAGCATCTCACCGGTTATGTAGTATCCAACCGGTTCCACAACATCTCACCGGTTATGTAGTATCCAACCGGCCAATCCAACCGGTTCCATGGCACCTCACCGGTTCTGTAGCATTCAACCGGTTCCATGGCATTCCACCGGTAATGTGACATTCAACCGGCTCCAAAGCATTCCACCGGTTTAGTCACTTTCCTTCGCCTGCGGGCAGGAACGAGCCAGCAACAACTCAAGGCTTCCAAACACATGGGCTTTATAAACCCGGGTGAGTTTACATCTAACACATGTACTCTTGTCCAGCAGGATAAAAACCCTGCATCACACTGAACTGTGATACATTTGGGGATACATGGCGAGACTCGTTATCTCAACGCCACCCTACCGGGCAGATTGTTTCTCTAACACAGAACAAGTCTCCCCGCAGGCTAACAAACCTGCACATTACCTCATGCTTATTCCAACACAAGCTGAGAAGAACTAGCAAGTGTTAACCGGTGCTTCAACATGACCGCAACACCGGGGTACCTATTGGCTTATTCCACGCTCCAACAGGCCTCCCCGCAGGCTAGCAATCCTACCCCACGCTTATTCAGCACAAGCTGGGCGGGGACTCGTTCCGACATGGCAGAACGCCCGGTTGAGATCCCATGCACTCTCCGGGTTTCACCCCGCTCCATGCTCATGGCACGACAACACTTGAGCACAATACCATTTGTATTGCAAACACACTCATAACTGTCGCACATCATCATTAACAGGTACTCACCACGCCTCCTCTGACCGAAAGCCCGGTCACGCCCAATCTTCAATACGGACTTGGGGGACTGGGCACCGTTAGGTTGGTAACCCTGCGGGTCTGCGGGACAGGAGCAAGACATATTAAGTCCTCATTCAAGATTGCACTTGACCGGGAACTTGGGGGACTTGTTGACAGTAGCCACAGAGGGGCTACAACAGGCCCACAGACCCGCAGCCAGTGCACCCGGGGCCGGCCTAGGGCCAGGGACCGGATCACCAGCACCCGAACCCGGGGTCCAGCAGTCTACCTTGCGACCAGGGGCCCGGGGACCGGGGGCGCCAGCCTGCCAAAGAGGTCACCAGAGCTGCCCTTTGGTGTGTCAGACCTCACGCCCGGCCACCTATATAAGGGTCTCAACTACCCTCATTAATAGGTAACTGATCTTTCCTACTGCTTATCATACGTGCTTAAGTTATCTATTCATCCCAACTGTACTAACTTAGGCATCAGAGAGGAGAAGACCGGCCCGTCCGGTATTCCCCTTAGTAAGCAGGTTTACCGGAGATCACACTTGGATTCATCTGTCTCTACCAGGCGTATTTAGGTACGAACACCGCCTGTGGAGATTATACAAGATGTTTTTCCATACTATCTTGGATACGATGGACATGCACCGCATAATGTTGTTGACGAAAATGCTGAATTTAACTTCAATGATATGGTAGATGATGATTATGCTAAGTATGAAAGACTTCTAAGGGAGTCACAAACCCCATTGTACGAAGGGAGTGAAGAAACCGTATTAAGTGCCATATTACATGTAATGGAAATTAAAGTTGAAAATGGATGGTCGGATACGAGTATTGATAAATTATGTAAATGGGTGCATAAGTTTTATAAAAGGCATAATTTCCCTGTCAGTTATTCGAGAATTACAAAAATCCTCAAGGATCTTTCCCTTGCATATGAAAAAATTGAAGTTTGTGAGTTCAACTGTTACCTGTTCAGGGGGGGTCAAAATAAAATTCGTCACACTTGTCCAGTATGTGGTGCTGAAAAATATAAGCCAGATACGGATGACATTCCAAAAAAGGTAATCTGGTATTTTCCTATCACTCCAAGGTTGAAACGCCTGTTTATGTCCCCACACACAGCAAAGCATATGCGATGGCATAAAGAAAAGCGACCAGATGAAAGTACCCTGCGACACCCATCTGATGGAGAAGCATGGCATCATTTTAACAGGACATTTCCAGGTTTCGACGACATTAAGGGAAGAAAGGCTTGGATTGGCAACTGATGGTTTTAGTCCATTTGGAACAATGACAACCCAACATAGTACATGGCCCGTGGTTGTGATGCCTTATAATCTACCCCCTAATATGTGTATAAGAAAAGAATATAATATGCTGGCCGTGTTGATTCCTGGTCCTAAATCTCCAGGAAAGTGTCTTAGTGTACTCATTCGTCCATTGATCGACGAGTTCAAAGATTTATGGGAAAATGGAGTCTATACATTTGACAGAGTCGACAATGATGTATTCGCAATGAAGGCAGCGGTGATGTGTACTATAAGTGCCTTTCCTAGTTTAGGGATGCTTGCGGACTCAACGGTGAAAGGGTACAAGGCATATCCAATTTGTCTAGATGAGCTGACAGCGGAGCATATTTGTGGGATAATTGTTTATGAAGGGCATCGGAAATGGCTGGACGAGAATTCACCCATACGATCCAGTTTGGCATTTAACGGGAAGCCAGAGTGGAGAGAAAGACCAGCTCATAAGAACGGAGATGAAATCTTGGAGGAAATGAGGTCACATAATTACGGCACTCTTAGCCACCATCCGGATTTTCATGTCCCCTACTCAGCACACAATAGACAATGTTGGACCCACGAGAGCGTATTCTGGATGCTTCCCTATTGGTCATCGTTGTTACACAGGTACTGTTTAGATGTCATGCACATTTAAAAGAATGTGGGTGACAATATCCTGGGCACCATCCTTGCAATTGAAGGGAAGACCAAGGATGGTCCAAGGTCTCGCGAAGCGTTGGAGAAGAGGGGAATATGCAAAAGTCAGTGGTGTTCGGAAGGTCAAAAGAGGACGGGAAAGATTCCTCATGCACCCTTTTTAGTTCAACAGGATCGTCTTGAAGAAGTATTCGAATGGTTTCGCGGTGTTAGGTATCCACTTGGCTATGCTGGAAGTTTGAGAAATAAGGTGAAACTATCCGATAAAAAGTTCTATGGATTGAAGACGCATGATTCCCATGTCCTGCTTCAACGTCTTCTTCCAGTGGTTATCAGAGGATTTTTGCCAAATAACGTCGTGAAGCCATTGATAGCATTGTCAAATTGGTTTCAGAAATTATGTGCTAGGGAGTTAAAGAAGGCAGATGTCCAACAGATGAAAGATGAGATAGTGATCATTCTCTGCAATTTGGAGTTGATTTTTCCTCCACATTTCTTCACCTCTATGGTTCATCTCATGGTTCACCTTCCCGAACAAGTTATGCTTACAGGCCCAGTACATTTTACATGGATGTATCCGACGGAAAGGTATATTTATTAACCAAATAAGTTTCTTTTGTTAAAAATATGTTTCTTTTGGTAAATTGAATTTATACTAACTTTTTATACGCACTAACTATATTCATCATTTTATAGGCAATTAGGTGATTATAAACAGTCAATGAGTAATACACGTTATCCGGAGGGGAGTATTGCAGAAAGGTACATATCATGGGAGTCGGTGACGTACTGTAAGTCGTATATGCAATTGGAAGAACACGAAGAGCCCAATCTCCCAATATGGAATATTAGTTGTGTTTCTCAGTTAGTTCAGCCGTGTATTATGGATACAACCGGAAATATAAGATTAACAGAGGAGGAAATGGCTGAGGCTCACTGGCAAATTTTGACAGATACAAAAGAAGCTAAATATTACATGGAAGCTCATTTCCAGATGTATTTAGCGAAACATGGTGAAGATTATGACGAGCGCCTGAAGAGGAGGAGTTTCCATCAATGGTTCTTAAAATTTGTACGTCCCTTCAATGTTTTTTTTTTCGTATACAAAGATCATAAATCCTAAATAATATAAAACTAACACCATCTATTTTTCAGGCCAAAAGAAGATATGATGTTAAAGACCCTAATTTTAACAGGGCAATATGGTCATTGGCTCGAGGTCCGTAATTCACCCGGATTTATAAGGCGTGTTATGTCAACGGTATCAAGTATGTCTCATTCGATAGAGATAAAAGGCTCGTGACTCAAAATAGCGGGGTGATGTTAAGCACGAACTATGGAAACTTGTCCCAACACTTCTATGGCCATCTTGACTATGTAGTCGAGGTATGTTATCCAGAAAATTTGTCGGTGGTGTTGTTGAAGAGAAGAGTTTTGGAGCTCTCTTGGTTAGCTAGTGAGTTTAAACTTCGTCGCTTCAGTTTCATTGAAGCGACGAGTATTGAAGACCACTTGGTTACCTAGTGCTTTAACCTTCGTTGCTTCAATGTAAATTTAAGCGACAAGTTTTGAAGACCACTTGGTTACCTAGTGTCTTTAAAATTCGTCGCTTCAATTTAAATGAAGCGACCAGTTTTGAACACAAGTTACTTTAAAATTCGTCGCTTCAATTTCAATGAAGCGAAGAGTTTTGAGATGTATTCGTCGCTGACTTACTAATCCACGCGACGGCTTTATGCAATAGTCATCGCTTCAGTTCATTTCGCACATTAGGTCGCAATTCGCACACTCCTTCCTCATTTGCTTCAGTTCTTTCTTCTTTCTTCTTTCGACCGCCCCTCCCTTCTATGGTTCTTTCACTGGAAATTCGTCGACCTCCCCAAACCGTCTTCTTCCAACCGTGAGCCCACTTCTCAGATCAAACCCGAAACCCCCCAAACCCCCTGAAACCCCCCGAAATCCCCGACCGGCTAAACCCGAAACCTACTTCTCAGATCAAACCCGAAACCCACTTCTCTCCCTAAACCCGAATCCCAAACCTCTTCTCACCAAAAACAAAAACCCCCTAATCTCTCTCAAACCCAAAATTTGTTTTTCCTTTTTCTTTTTACCGTGCTCGATCCTTGCTTCAGGTTGCTGCTACAGAAGAGGTCGCTCCTCCTCTCCGAGTTGTTCAGATCAAGGGACTGGTAATTCTTTGCATTCTTCTATTCGATTTACAAGTACATTATTTTTGGTTTAATTGATTCTGAGATTTCGTTCCGATTTTGAATTTGTTACATGCTATTTTGAAGATAATCAAACACTGCAAGTCGTTGATTCATCAATGGCGCCAGGTTCTACTGCTCAGAGGAGGAAGAAGGAGCTCGAGGCGAGAAGGGAGAGGAAGGCGGCCGAACTTGCAGCTAGATTGGCTGCGGTGGAGGAGACGACGACAGCGGTGGCGGCGGAAGTGGAGTCGGCGAGGATGGCGCCAGAGGCGGGCATGCTGGTACCAATCCCGTCTCTGGACGAAACCGGCCCTTCGGGCTTCGGGGCTGCTGGAGGTGATGCTGACATCGGGTGCAGCGGTGGCGGTACAGCTAGAGCTGCCGCTGTGGAAGGCGACGGTCCTCCCCTAAGTATTAGATGCAAGAGGAGTCCAAAAGAGCCGGGTAAGAGATTTAGTTGATGTTGGTGCTACGGTCCGTTATATATGTGCTAAGAGATTTAGCTGGAGTTCTGAGTTTTATGGTTGTGAATGTTGTTCTATTTGTTCTGTGGTTATTGGGTTCATGAAAGTGTGAAGATTTTCTTGGTTTGGGTTTGGATATAGAGAATTGTGCTGTGGATATAATGTTCAATGTTGCAAGATGCATATGGCTGCTGCATGGTCTACTATTGAGTAGTTTTTGTTGATGTAGTTTTTCTTAAAGTTACAATGGTGAATATGGGTAATATTGGAGTCCTCACCGGCTCAGCTGGTGGAATTAGGAAGCAATGTGCTTTTATTAATTGATGAGCATGGGAAGTTTTTATTTATGTTCGTTTTTCTTTCAGCTGCTGGTTGCACTACCAGATCGGACAGAATAGCCTACGAAAAAAATTTCGTCTACTATTCAAAATTTTCGTCGGGTATTCCTTCTACCGCCGAAACTTTCATCGTCTATTATTCGTCGATAAAACGTCGTCGGTAATAACTAAACCTGACGACAATAACGACATCGTCGGCCATTTTCACATATGTCCGACGAAATAACGAAATTGTCGGCCATTATCACCGACGAAAATACATTTCGTCGACCAAACCTTGACATAATACCCGACGAAATTCGTCGGATATTTGCACATATGGCCGACGATATCGTAAAATATAGCCGACGATCTCTTCTGTTTCGTCGGTTATTTGTTCTGAAATATAGCCGACGAAAATGTCAATTTCGTCGGAATATATTAATATTTTAATATATATTAATTAGTTATAGCCGACGAAACCGTCACTATTTAACATAGACCACCGACGAAATACTGTCATTTTCGTCTGTTATATATGCAGTTATAGCCGACGAAAATGACATTATTTCGTCAGCTGTTCTTACATTTTGGGAAAAAAAAATTAAATTAATTTTTAAATTACCATTCCAAGCAACCTGCAATTCACAATGACAATCCAACAAGAAACACGTTTTCATTAATTATTTAATTTGTTCCATCTCTAAACCCTAAACCCTAAACCCTAATATTGGCCACCATCCTGTTGTCCATCATGCTCGTCATCCTGCTAAATGAACTCGGGAGCTCTCGGCATTCGAGGTTCATCTAACGGCTCAAACGGGGGCGGAGGTTCAAGGCCTTGTTGTTATGCCGCGAACATAGCATACCACCAGTTTTGTTGGCCGGCGTAGTTCTGTCGCCAAATTCTCTCGCATTCAGCATGCCAACGCTCCATTTCCATATGATACTGCTGTGTTCTCTGGAACTGGGCCGCAAATCTTGCACTTTCTTCTGCCAATCTCTGCATTTCCCCCTTCATCTGTTGGGTGTCCCCGTCTCCCCTCTTTTGAGCTCTCTTAGTGGTCTTCAGGACCCCTATTCCAGAACTTCCCAAACCCCGGCAGTAGTAGTCGTTTGACCGTTTTGGGAAGGCTGCGTCGAATATCCTCGCTGCAGTTTGGACATTCGATCGGTCGACCTGGCTCAGGGCTTCTTGCAGATCTTCCTCTGAAATGTTCGGTTGTGTCTCCCGAACTACTGTCTGCAACACTTCTTCTTCGGCCCGGTTCACCCTCTCCTAATTGAACGGGAAAAAAAAAATTAATATTCTAAAAATATATAATTAAGTAAAATTAATAATTAAAATTTTAAAATCGTAATCAACGACTTACAAGCTCTTCTGTCGCTAATGCATAAGCTTTCTTGAACGTCTCTACGTACGGGTTGCTATTAGAATGATCTCTAAGCGCCTCCTCCTGATATTGTGAAAATGGCCTAGAACCACCATGATGGGGGGTTGTGTTACGGCGGCGGTTCGCAGAGTTTATCCGGGACCGTTCCTTCAAACAAATAATAAAATATTAGAAAAATGCATAAAAAAATATTAGTGTAATAATTATAAAATAATTAAACTAATAATTTAAATATTAACAAAATAAACATTTATAGTTAAGTTTAGTATTTACCTGCATAACTGGGTTGTTGAAGTCTACTGTCTTCAACCAACGCCACTCGTACTCCCTGAACATGAACTCTCTTGGAGTACCCATACGACAACATTTGTCGTATTCGGTAAAGTGGGTACGGAGCTCGTTCTTCCATTCTTTGAACCTACGGAAAAAACAAAAGTGCCTTAGAAATATTATTAATATCATAAAATATTTCAAATTATAAGATGAGGAATTCCCAACGTACCTCGAGTTCTGCATCGCGTACGCCCAAGCCTGCTTGTGTTCGGCAATCTCGAAGTATGCCTGAAAGATAATATTTTATTAGTTTTAAAATTATAACAATACCGAAAATTATTAAATATTACGATAAAGAAATTAAGTTTTTAAAAACATTCTAACAAATTAATATTTATAATTTAACTAATTTTAAATAATACTAACCATTAACATAAATATAACCATTTATATACAAATATAACTATATTTCATCATTAACATATATATACATACAAATAACCATTTATATAATTAGGCTACCAATTTATATATATATATAATTAATTTAACAATTTATATATAACAATTAAAATATACATTAACATATATACATATATATATATATACAAATATGTGTATATATTAACAAATATATAACAATTTATATAATTAATCTACAAATTTATATATATAATTAATCTAACAATTTATATATATAACGAATATATATAACAATTTAACACACACTTAAATATTTAAATTATATACCTAAATTATACAATTAAAATAAATTGCAAAAAAAAAAAAATACCTACGGATCGAGGAAGAGAAGGAGGAGGAGGAGGCTGGAGGAGGAGGGGAAGGAGGCCAGAGGAGGAGGGGAAGGAGGAGGGGAAGGAGGAGGAGGAGGGGAAGGAGGCCGGAGGAGGAGGCCAGAGGAGGAGGAGAAGAAGGAGAAGGAGGAGAGAAAAAGTCGGGCTGAAGGCTATTCTTTCAGCTTTTATAGCAGAGAGAATAGCCGACGATTTACAAGATTTCTTCGGCTATTCTTTGAATGCCGACGATTTACAAGATGTCGTCAGCTATTCTTTGAATGTCGTCGGCTATACTTTGGAATATCAACAGCCGTCGGATCTGAGCCATCCAACGGCGGACAATAAAAAGGCGCAGATCGCAAGAGTTTAGCTGACGATTTAAAAGATTTCGTCGGCTATTCTTTGAATATCGTCGGCTATACTTTGGAAGATCAACAGCCGTCGCATCTGAGCCATTCAACGGCGGACAATAAAAAGGCGCGGATCGCAAGAGTTTAGCCGACGAAATATAATTTTCGTCGGCTAAACTATAGGTCAAACCTCTAAACGCTTAAAAACGGAAATTAGTCTAGTTAAACGACGGTTTCTGGCCTGACCTTCAACAGATAATAGTTTCAAATCAATGAGACGCAACTAATCATATAAAAATTTTACAAAATTGATTTAACGAACGTCAGGCCACCCATAGGAAAACGAAAGTAAAAAACAGTTAACCGCAACATTCAGCACACAGATTTTATCAGAACCTTGTCATTTTTCAGCCGTAGACGTATTTCATTATTTCGGTCATATCTTATTTCACAACATTTTTACATTTGAAAAGTCTACGTATAGTAACTATTTGAAACTATACATTCACTTAAACACTTAGTAAACAAGTTAAGGAACATTAGTGCATATGTTCTGATTTTGAATCTAAAAGTTTAGAAAATCTATTCCAACGGTCAGATATCACCGTTAAAATTAAATACATGTATGGGAAAAAATCCAACTTTAGCTGACAACGTTAAAGGCTCGATCGGAACGGTCAACCGGGTAAGTCAAACCTCTAATCGCTTAGAAATGGTAATTGGATTGTCTAAATGACGTTTTTTGGCCTGACCTTCAACATATAATAGTTTCAAATCGATGAGATGCAACTAATCGTATAAAAATTTTCCTCAAAATATTTACCGAAGGTAACGCTACCATTAGGGAAACGAAGGAATAAAACCTTTGACCGCATCTTTCGACACTCAGATTTTATCGGAATCTTGTCATTTTTCAACCGTAAACGTATTTTATCATTTTGGTCATATCTTATTTCATGACTTTTTTCTGTTTGAAGGATGAAGCAATGGTTTATCATTAGTGATAGAAAATGGAATCTGGTCATTTTTTGTTTTTTGTGTTTTTGTTTTAAATCATAGCCGACGAGAGACATACTCGTCGGCTATTCTTTTGTCCTTTTCTGTCTAAAATAAAATATGTATTTTTCAATATAGTTATGGCCGACGAGAAAATGTCAATTTCGTCGGCCAAAATTTCAAAAGTTTTCGTCGGCTAATGTTTTAGAGAAAGGCCAACGAAAATCCAAATCGTCGACTGAAATATGAATATAGCCGACGATTTTTGTTTATACCAACGAAAAAACAGTATCGTCGGCTATGGTTAAACTATGGCTGACGATTTTATTTTTCCACCGACGAAAAATAAAATCGTCGGCTATTCGTTGGAATTACCGACGAAAATTTTAATTCGTCGGCCGTTTTTTTTAATTTCGTCGGGAAAAGCCTTTTTTCTGGTAGTGTTGAGATATGAAGTGTGCATATAAATCATGTAATAATAATTGTTACGTTGTTCTTTCCAAAAAGTTGGAGTCAAATTGGGTTGCATAGTCAAGTGAATTTGGACTCCATATGTCACAACCCGTCCCGAAAATTCCCTCGGAAAATTCGAAACAGGTCTGAAAATAACCCGATTAAAACCAAATAAAAATTCCTTTGTTCCCAAACCGCCAACACCCACCCACTGAGAACAAAGTATGGTCCATTTCTAATTGCTTAATTTGACGTATGACCACTTTTTAATCATGTTTTACCCTTTTTTCTAAAAAGTCAACTGTAATAATCAAAGTCAACGGTAACTGGTCAAAGTCAGAATTACTACTTACTATTCATGTTACTGTTTACCCTTTTACTGTTACTATTTATCCTTTTACTATTTACTATTTTACTGTCTATTATTTACCTTTTACCAATTACTATTTACCAGTCTTCTCCTTCTCGCCGCCGGCAGCAGCAGCGCCGCCGCCAGCAGCCCTGCCACAGAGGCCAAAACGCCTCTACTTCATCCCAAATCAACCCAAATTAATCACCACCTCCTCAGGATGTCATCCCCGTCGCCTCTACCACCTCAAAACCATCCGGCAGCAGCATACGGAGGCTGTCATGGTGGCCGGACCTCCTCCACCTCCAACTTTTCCAAATTTCCACCAACCAAACATCAAATTACACCAAAACGACACTAAACAATGTCCTAAACTCAACTACAACCTCCAATTATACCAAAAACTTCAAAATCACCACCTCCACCAAAAATCACCCAAAAACCCTAAAATTTCAAATTCTAATTCCTCCTTACCTGGGCTGAATCGAGTCAATTCCTTCCATGGAATTGACATGCGAGTCGAGGTCTCCATTTCCCCCTTGAAACCCAGGCGAACGGTGGCCGGAGGAGGAAGTTCCGGGTTCGACTGTCTCTCGACCTCCGACTGGTCGAACGGCGGCGATCTGCCTCGAATACCCACCCCAGGCGTGAAGAGGAGCAGAAGACGAACCGATCGACACCGGTGGCCGGACGGCGGAGAACCCGTGGTCGGCGTCTCGGGTGGTGTGCTCGGGCTCGAGCCCGCTCGGGGAAGAGGAGGAGAGAAAGAAAAGAAAAAGAAAGAAAAATAAAGGGAAAGGAATATTCCCCCAATTTTAAGAATATTCTCATTCTAGAAGATTCCGCTCGTTTCTAGAAATTCCTCTCCCAATTTTACGTCATAACTTTTTCCTACGAACTCTAAAACAAACCTGCTACGAGTCTACGAACTCGTTTTAACGTCTACTATCTCGTCGAGAAATAAAATTCTCGATCGGGTCAATCTATAAAAGTCAACCTTTGAACCCTTCGAATCGTAAAAAAATAAATTTTCGAAACGACAAAATAAATTAAAACTTTTAGAGGGTATTTTAAGGTTCGGGTCATTACACCATATATGGTGGAGACTTCAACTTCTCCTGTTACAGCAGGTTAATATGGGTAATATTGCAGATCATTTCCTTTAGAGCAAACAAGCACATTTTCGGATTACAGAATCATTGCTATATATAATCGAACGTTAGTAGTTGATCACCTTAGTTATCCTTACTATTGCCCCTTCAATATTACGTTTGCCTTAGTACCTTCAATCTGTTGAAAGTTAAGGGTCACAGACAATGTCATTAGTACAATATTATGAGCAAATCTGATTTTCTATTTGTATATCAGAATAATTTTAGAGTCATGTCAAATCATCAGTTGTTCAATATATGAAATAGTAATACCAAGATTTAATATTTCTTCCAAAGTACATACTACATAGTATAAGAATCAATCTCTGTGTGCTTAAAAATATGACAGGCTAGCTAACAAAGTTTCATAATCATCACTTTTACTTCTTTTCTGAACTTTTATTTGGTGTTACATGAGAATGCAGCATATATAAGTTTTTGTTCAGCAATTAAAAATACAAAATCAAGTGGTCTGGTGGTTCAAAATTTAGTGTATCCGACGCTCCAAGTCATTGCAATTATGCACTCTAATACATCATTAACATAATAATTGTCACTAGAATACATTCCATTCGTAGGTAATATGTCTTATATTGCACTACTTATTCTCTTATGGCAGCCTTATTCTC
The DNA here is from genome assembly GCA_963682095.1 of Potentilla sterilis. Taxonomy (NCBI): domain Eukaryota; kingdom Viridiplantae; phylum Streptophyta; class Magnoliopsida; order Rosales; family Rosaceae; genus Potentilla; species Potentilla sterilis. The sequence goes on along the minus strand of OY821766.1, from coordinate 34,021,600 downwards.
TTATATCACTAGCATGCACTGCTTATTGGTGAATATGATTTCTATATATGTGAATTTAGTTTGGTTCCTATGGCAGACGTGGTTGATATGGCAACGGGAAAGAAGCCGAGAGCCAGGAACCATGAGAAGCTTCACATCATAACGGGCACAAAGACGCAGTATTTGAATATGTTGAACAACAACAAGCCTCTGCCAGTTGAGTACGCTGAAGAGCACAATGGTCCCAAAGAGTTGAAGTGGAGGACTTTGATGTCCCGAGACATTGGGAGCGCCGTCCGGAGAAAAGTGCCAATGCTTGCACCTTCCTTTGCTGAGCTGGCTGAGGAGCACCAAGATATATTGACCACTTATATGGAGGTAAAATATTATTTTACAATAATTTCGGGAAATTATTTTTCAGTGATATTATATTGAAATATGATCTTTTTTAATCTTTTTTTTTTGAATTGTTTGTTACTAGACGCTCTATGACCTCCCTCCCACCAAGACAGGCGTGTGGAAATACATCGACGAGATGGCTGTAAAGATTTACAAGGATTGGAAACACGATTGCCACACTCACTACGTCGAAGTATCAAAGGCGACGCCTGCAGAGTTCATCCACCGACCTGAGCAGTGGGAGTGGCTCAAAGTTCACTTTGAGGACGACGATTATAAGGTAATATAAATTAATTAGAAGTTTTTGCATTTCATAAAATAGCTTTTTATACTCATATTTGTACTTCTTTTTGCAGAGGATGTGTGCCCGGAACGCTGCTAACCGGAACAAGGGAAAGGAGAAATGGACTGCAATCAACCACCACTTTGGCACCACTCCCTACAGCTACCGGGTCGCTGCGAATCAGGAGAAAGGGCATCCATCGCCTATACTGAAGACAGTCTGCGATGTTTATCAACCGTCGCAGAATGCGGAAGAGAGAGTGGTGAGTGACTTCCCTATTGGTCGTCTCATTTCAGTTATTTCGAATTAAAAAGTATAATAACACAAATCAATGGACATTTTTTTTGTAGGCAGTGGTGAAGAGGAAGATGGATGAGCTCTGTGCTTCTCGAGTGAGTGATGAAGCGAGCGGCAGTCAAGTGACGGGTCCCGTTACCTTCGAGGAGCAGATGGCTGTAGTCGACAAGGAGCTAGGTGGGAAGCCGGGGACGAGGGTCCGAGGTATATTTTTTTTAAACATCTTGTTGTGTTGTGTTTTCTAGTATTTTATACGAAATCGTTTTTAATTTAATTTTTTTTTTGTTTTACCATTTTTGAAGGGCTAGGGGGTGCATTAAGATGCCCGCCCAAACCAAGAGGCGGTTCACGCGTGTCCCGCAGTCCTTCGGAGGTTCAGGAGCTGAGGAGGCAGCTAGATGCCGTCACTGAGGACAGCAGACGCGAGCAAGAAGCGAGCAACCTCAAGAACGAAGAGTTGCAGCAACGCGTGGCGACGCTGGAGGCTCTCCTCGGTCAAGTCATATCGGCCCAAGGAAATACGGCTGTCAATGTCACCGCACCAACTGCCACACTCCCCGATAAATCCTCGTGTGCATCCAAAGGTAATCCCGAAGAGGAAGACCTTGATTAGGACATTTTTTTCTTGTAATTAGAACATCTACATTGTTATTATGAAACATATTAGCATATTTGAATGGAATCTACGTATTTGTAAAATATAGTGTGCTTGTGACATGTTGGATATGTGTGAAATGTCATTTGAACAGGGTTTTGTGTTATTTTTATGTGAATGAAATTGGTTCAGACCAGACCAGAAAAATGCTTTGGTTCTCTGTAACAAAGATTGAAGCGACGAATATTGATCAAAAGTCGTAGCTTCATTTTTAATTTACAAATTTCATTTCTTCAGTGAAGCGACGAATATTGCTCAATATTCGTCGCTTCATTCTTAAAACATCAGTTCAAACTTCGTCGCATGAAAATTGAAGAGACGACCAAAAGTCGTCGCTTCAATTTTTGAAGAGACGGCCAAAAGTGGTCGCTTCAAATTTCAGGCGACGAATTCAATTCGTCGCCTGAAATTTGAAGCGACGACTGTTGGGGCAAAACACGTCGCTTCGAAATTGAAACGACGAAAATGAAGCGACGACTTTTCGTCTCTTCAACATTGAAGCGACGACTTTTGCTCTGAAACGACGAAAAAAAGTCGTTGCTTCAATTTGATTCTGCAGTAGTGAATTGGTTGCCATGCTCGAGACAAACCAATACAAGAACAGAGGTTGGCAAATATGAACCGATTCGAACAAAATGCAGATGGGATTCAACTTTATGATTTTTTGCCGATCGAGGCGGAGCGAGGCGGATGACTTACTTGGATTTGGTCGAGTACAATGAATGAAATAGGCGAAGAATTGGGCCTCTGGGTCGGCCAACATATTGGAGAATGAGAGTACCAAACTTTTTATATGGAATATGAAATTTATGAAGTAATTCTGTTTCTCAAAAAAAAAAAAAAATTAATTCAAGTACGTAATTCTGAGTGCCTACCAAGAGTTCTTTGGGCAAAGTTCATCGCTACTTACGTAGCCCCTTCTCCAAGGGTCAACAACAAAATTTATGTTAATCGAACAGTAAGGTAGACTTGATAATGGGATTAGGTAATGACTTCTAGGTACAATACTAATATATCCAGGTGTTTATATTTGAAGTGTCTTCATCTAAGATTTATGAAAATTTCTTCATCATAAACTTGAATTGAAAGACCCACTGGGCAAGATCATGGATTGCGATCAGATTTTGATCTCTGCCAGCCGCAAAACGGCAGATATACTACTGATACCGACCACCCATTTCATAACAAATATCCACTTCGATATCCATGGACCATAGCTCAATGTCAGCCACTACCCTTTCAGTCTCAGCATTCCACTATTTCTATAAATCCTGCCTTCAATTTGTGTAGTTTGTCAAGTGAAAACAGCACAAAGAAAAAGATGGCTTGTAGGGGTTCCAAGGCATTTTCTCTTTTCATTCTCCTTCACATCATATTTTTCTCTCTTGTATCCTCTCACCAGGTTCAATGCCCTCCGACAAGTCCTTCCTCCCCTCCCTCTGTTCCTAAGAAGCAAGCCAATAAGTGTCCTAGAGACATCCTCAAGTTTGGGGTCTGTGGGAGTTGGTTAGGGTTGGTGACTGAGGTCGTCGGAACGAAACCCAGCGAGGAATGTTGCACCCTGATAAAGGGTCTGGCGGATCTTGAAGCTGCATTGTGTCTGTGTACTGCTATAAAGGCCAATGTGCTTGGGATTGTCAAGCTCAAAGTGCCTGTTGCAGTTAGCTTGCTTGTTAATGCTTGTGGGGGAAAGGTGCCCGAAGGCTTTGAGTGTGCTTGATTAGGAGCAGTATCTATTCCTAGCTAGCTTATAAGTCGCGATTGATGTACATTGCTCCTTGTACTTAATTTGTGGTTCAAATGATCAAATAAACCAATAAAAATTAACATAGCTTTGGTAGACCAAGACCCCCAACCTTATCTGAAGAATTAGTTATATAAACTAGTCGCAAGACTATACTATAGTCCAGCCTAGAGTTACATTTTCTTTTTGTTTTTGGATTTTATTTTGTTTTGTTTTGTTTCTTTGTTTACGCTATAGCTATTGGATATAAAATAGCTTTACGAATTTTTCTGGTTGAAAAAGTTGTTACATAAAAGTAAGGACAAATTATTGATCACTCCTTATACTTGTAGTATCTCTACAGTTTAGTCTTTGTACTTTTAATTTCAACTGATCACTCTTTGTGATATCAATTTTCTAACAATTGGTCTATTTCATTCAAAATGATTATTTACTATTTTTCAACTTCCTCAAATGCCCTTAAGTTATTTTTCTTATTTTTTTTACTTTCTCTTCTTCAAAACCAAAACCGAGAGAAGCTCCATAAAATCTGGATTTATGATTGTTGATCTTAAATCCAAGAATTTTACAATTGCAAACTGATTGCAATCTGGAAAAAAAAAATGCAAATTGATTTGATACATATTGCTAACAAAATCAAATAACATCACGATGAAATAAAATTTTATCAAATCTCCTTCATATCAATCTAAACCAAAATGAGATTAAAATATATTTTCATCATTATCCTTAGCATTAACAACACTCTCTAAGTTTCTATGAATGAAATTATATATATATATAACTATAATTTCATATAATTAAGCTTACAAACAATATTACTACACTACGCTTCATTTTTTTTTTTACCAATAAGGCTCAAACTTAATTGGGCTACATAGTCTTTCATGGTGGATTATGTATCTTTCGGTTTTGGTTTTGAAGAAAAGAACAATCAAAATCTTAGGACTAAACTGTAGTAGAAGAAGCCATTATAGCTTGGGACTGAAGTGATCAAAATCTTCAAGCAGTGGGGACTAACTGATAACTCTTGAGGTGTGGATATAGTGACCAGAATTAGAGTATTTATAGGGTTTTCGTTTCAACTTTGGAATCTGAAGCTTCCAAAGGGACTCATGCATGCATGTGAGTAAACAGTGCAGCGTTTTGGAGGTTACTGTGTAAGTTGCTGTCATGGCGGTGCAACTTGAAGAAGACGGCCAGCTTTCGACTTTTGGAGCATTGTGTATATATAATAGGGTTTCTAAACAACCTAAAAAGGACACAGGCGGGTAGTCTAAAATATTAGTCACATGAGGCTTGTATCTCTTTAAACTTGTCTTCTCTTGGCCAAGATGGTTCCAGATTCCCCTTTCATTAACTTAAACAAGGATCAATTAGTGTTATAAAACTATGAAATTCCACCCTAGCTAGCTAATAAAATATCATCTTTAGGCTAACAGTACACCAGGTTCACTGAAATGATAACATTTACCATTCATTTAGGTTTGAGAAGCAGTGAAGACATTATTCCATTTTTTCCATTTTTTCCATTTCATGGTTATAAGTATGTATTTGTGTAAAAGTGACAAGCAGTGTTTTTGTTCCTAACTTCATCTCGGATTGTGGATTGTCAATTTTAGGCTCTTCTGTAATTATGGCTTATGTTTCTCCAAATTGATGTATTCATTCTTAAAAAAAAAAGAAAAAAGAAAAGAAAAAGGGAATCCATGACCAAAAAGGTTTATTTCTTGCAAACCCCCAGTATTTTTGTTGTACCAGGAAATTCTAATTTGCTTGAAATTGGAACTACTAATCTTTTTCAGAAATGGATTCCTATTATCATTTTTTACTCTATAAATAATGAGTTCTGTGTGTAACTTAGACTCATAATCATAACATCCTGTACGTAGCAGCAGTTACTTTTGATATCAAACCATGTCAACTCGGAGCCGTACAGAAAGAGAAGCGCTTCAACCAATAATAAGAAGAATAAGGACATTAGGGCAAAGACGAGGGAGAATTCAAGCCCTCATTCTGTTATCCTTCCTTGGTTTAGTATTTCTGGCAATGCTGGTTTTAAATATAACCTTAGTATACGACGCATTTACTTAAATTTTGTCTTGCATCCATTGGATGCTTCTATACATGTTTTAGTTTTGTTATTCACGGATTTTCCTGAACATGTATTGTAGCTTTAGGTAGTTCATGACTTCATGTTCCATCTTGTGTATTCAATCATTGCACTAAAGTGTAAAATGTAAGAATGATTTTATTTGGTTTACGATAAAATGTAAGTGTATTAACGATTTTATTTTTTTAGGCTTTCGATTATATATAGTTTTCTCTTCTTAGTCTTCTATATATCACCCCTTATTCCACATGGTGCTCAGAAAAACTGAAGAAATTAAGAAGGAGAAAGATGATTCTCATGTATATTTCTTCATAAAACAACTAAGATAAGACACAACAATTTATACAAGAAATCTACCAACTACAACTACCCACTACAACTACTAAGCATGGTGCACCATGTTGCACCATGCTGAACAGAAACTCCAACTCCACACGCAACCCCCTAGCTGCACAGAGGAGCCACATGAGGAAAGAAGAGGAAAGAAGAGCAGAAGGAGGACTGGCGAGGACTAGGAACTCGCCATCCGCCAAAGGGCACATCCGCCATCCGCTACGGGCACATCCGCGGGCACATCCGCCATCCGCGGGCACATCCGCGGGAACATCCGCCAAGGGCACATCCGCCATACAGCTAGCTAACTTCAACACTCCCCCTCAAGCGAAGGCTAAAGAGAAACGAGAGCCGAGCTTGACCAATAAGGCTTCAAACTGAGCTGAAGGGAGAAGTTTTGTAAAGACATCAGCAAGTTGCTCACTTGAGCGAATATAAGCAGTAGCAATGATCCCAGATTGGACTTGATTTCTGATAAAATGGCAATCAACTTCGATATGTTTTGTACGCTCATGGAAGACTGGATTAGCTGCAATATGCATAGCAGCTTGGTTGTCACAGTACAGGGTAATAGGAGAGGAACTCCGAATACCAAAATCTCCAAGAATGTTTTTCTGCCAAATGAGCTCACAGGCAGTGGATGCCATAGCTCGATACTCTGCTTCGGCACTTGATCGAGCTACAACGGTCTGCTTCTTGCTTTTCCAAGTCACAAGGTTGCCACCAACAAAGGTACAATATCCGGTGGTTGATTTCCTATCCAGCATGTTGCCTGCCCAATCTGAATCAGTATATCCTTCCAACTTAAAATGATTATGCTTGTGCATCACTATACCCCGGGTAATGGAACCCTTGAGATATCTAAGGATGCGTTTCACAAGCTGATGATGATGTAAAGTTGGAGCATGCATAAACTGACTCAAGATACTTACAGCATAAGTGATATCAGGGCGAGTGATAGTCAGATAAATGAGCTTGCCTACTAATCTCTGATAAGCAGTGAGATTATGAAGAGGTTCACTATCAACATCAAACTTGTGATTACTTGGAAGAGGGGTTTTAGCAGGCTTGCAGGCAGACATGTCTTCCTCTTTCAACAGATCAATCACATATTTCCTCTGTGTCAGGAAGAGGCCTTTTTTAGACTGGTCCATTTCAATTCCGAGAAAGTATCTAAGGGGACCAAGATCCGTGATGGGAAACGAGGACTGAAGAGTAGCCTTAATGGCTTGAATTTCATCAGCATTATCCCCAGTAATAATAAGGTCATCAACATAAACAAGAATCACCAACTTACCAACCAGACCACTTCTAATGAACAAAGAGGAATCACCAGAGCTTCTTTTGAAACCAGCCTGAAGGATGACAGAGCTGAGTTTGGAATACCATGCCCTTGGTGACTGTTTGAGACCATAAATAGCCTTGTGCAGCTTGCAGACCAATCCAGGCTCATTTTCTTGATGATGACCAGGAGGTATCCTCATAAACACATCTTCTTCCAGATCCCCATGAAGAAAAGCATTTTTTACATCCATTTGATGAAGGGACCAACCAGAATTGATGGCAATTGACAAGAGAACCCTCACTGTGTTCATCTTTGCTACAGGAGCAAATGTCTCCTTATAATCCACTCCAAATGTCTGAGTGAATCCGCGAGCTACAAGGCGAGCTTTGCATCGTTCCACTTCACCATTGGAATGAAATTTTACTTTATAGACCCATCTAGCCCCAACAATTTTATGCCCTTTAGGAGCCTGCACAATACTCCAAGTCTTGTTGTCATTCAAGGCTTGTAGTTCATCAACCATAGCTTGTCTCCACACGGCAGATTTACTGGCTTCTGCATAATTTCTTGGCTCTGTTACAAGACTGATCTTGGTTATGAAGGCACAATACGCTGATGAAGCATGAGATGGGATCACAATATTCCCAATTGAATGTTTGGACTTATGAAGTTCAAAACCTTTCAATTTTTCAGGCAGTTTCCTAGTCCGACTAGGATTTCGTCTTGGAACAGGCAAAAATGAACTTCCAGTATCGATTTGACTTGGAGCAATACCATCATTATCAGCCGCCTCATTAGTCTCTAAGTCATCATCTGTCGCTAGAGAAAAATCAAGAGAAGGAGAAGGATACTGAACAGCGGACCCCTCTGCAGACTCCCCTGCAAGTCTCTCTTCAGGAACATTTGCAGGTGTCTCTGCAAGAATTTCTGTATGTTCATTTGCAGATCTAGAAGTTGGAATTTCAGCAATGTTATATGATGATTCTGTTGCAGCCTCTGCTCCCGGTTCAGTTGCAGGAACATATACGGAGCTATCAAATAACTCCCCCTGCAGATCACACTCATGGCTTTGAAAAAAGAAATTTGCCTCATCAAATCGAACATCTCGAGAGACAATAATCTTCTTTGAAATTGGATCATAGCATTTGTAGCCTTTCTGTGATGATGAGTAACCCAGAAAGGCACACTTCAAAGCTCTGGGATCAAGCTTGTCTCTGTGAGTAGACTGAATGTGAACAAAACAGGTGCAACCAAACACCCTCAAATGATCAATGGTAATATCTCTCTTCATCAAAACAGAATATGGAGACTTAAAATCAAGAACTCTTGATGGCAATCGATTGATTAAATAGGCTGCAGTTTGGATAGCATTTGACCAAAATCTCTTGGGGACATTTGCCTGAATCATAATTGCCCGAGTTTTTTCCAGAAGATCTCTATTCTTCCTCTCAGATACACCATTTTGTTGTGGTGTACCAACACAACTAGTCTGATGTAAAATTCCATTGGCACATAGATACTCAGTCATGACTTTAGAGGTATATTCTGTCCCATTATCTGATCTTAACATGCATATGCTTGAAGAGAAATGGTTTTTAACCAGATTATGAAAATCCTCAAAGCACTTCTTTACCTCATATTTATGTTTCAAGAGGTAAACAAATGTGGTTCTAGAAAAATCATCAATGAATGTGACATAATATTTATAACCATCAAAAGATTTCATTTTTGCAGGTCCCCATACATCAGAGTGAATCAGTTCAAACTCCCTAGAGGCTCTAGAACATGAGTTTGGAAAAGGTAATCTAGTAGATTTAGATTTGTGACAAGTTTCACAATCTGAAACTGATTTACATAGATTTGGGAATAAATGAGACAAAACATGAGTTGAAGCATGGGCAAGACGCATGTGCCACAACTGCTGTCGAGTAGAAGACGTCGACTCAGTAAGAAAACTCTTTGCAAAAGTTGAGGAAGTGGAAATATAGTACAATCCGTTCAAGTAAAATCCCTCACCAATCTTCCTCATTGTCACTCGATCCTGAAAAATGACATTGGTTTTTGAGAATAAAACCAGACAATCTAAGCAATGAGTTAATCTCCCAACAGATAAGAGCTTGAAAGGAAAAGATGGCACATACATAACACTTGACTGTTTATGATCAGAAAGTAAAGTCATTTTTCCCTTTCCTAAAATAGGCACTCTATTCCCATTGGCAACCGAAACAAAGGAGGGGATTTTTAAAAGAGAAAGATGATTTAGACAAGATGAATCATGAGTCATATGATCAGAAGCTCCTGAATCAACAATCCAAAAATCATGATTTTTACTAAGATCAAGAGCCGTTGAGATTGCACAGATGATACCTGGAATTTCATCCCTAAAAGCCAATTTTCCATCCGCCAGATATCCAGCAAATTTGCCTAGCATTGCAGTAGCAACTTCTGGATTAGCATTACCTTGCTTCTGCTGCAAGAAGACTGCAAACTCATTTATGAGAGTTATAGGGTTAGCAGCGAAGCTCATCATTGCCTCTGAGCAGTCTCCCTCAGCTATATTAGCTCTAGCAGTAGGATTCATTCTTATCTTCCCCTTCTGTCCCCTTTCATTATTGAATTTTGGCTTTAGTTCAGGGTGCAAAATCCAACATGTTTTCTCCTCATGGCCTATACCTGATCTACCAATTGAAATGCAATAAGAACACTTGAGATCTGGTCTCCTTCCTTTATAAGGCCTGACAGTTGCATTAGCATTTGAGCTTGAACTAGAACTAGCAAAGGCTCTAGCTTCATTGTTGTGATCAACCACTGAAACATCAGCTCTCATCACTTTTCTCCTAGTTTCCTCTCGATGTATAGTAGTACAAACAGTTTGGAAGGCGGGAAGAGGAGATTGCATAAGAAGATGGCTTTTCACATCATCATATTCAGGGCTAAGATTAGCAAGCAATAAGAAAATCTGATCTTCTTCAGCTCTTTTCAACAAAACCTTTCTATCAGTAGAAAAAGGACGATACTGATCTAGCTCATTCCACATAGTTTTCAACCGGCCAAGGTATTCAACAAAAGTAGAGTTACCTTGCTGCAGATCAGCCATTTCCTTTTTGAGTTCAAAAATCCGTGCAGCATTGTTTAAATCGCCATACAGATCGTTGATTTCTTTCCACAGTTGGAGGGAATTTTCAGCATAGCCAAAGATCTCACGCATCTTTGGTTCCATGGAATTTAATATCCATGTCATGAGAAGCTGATCCTGAGCAAACCAAGCAGCATACTCCTTTGCAGAGGTTGATGGAATGGAGACTGAGTCATCAATGGCGCTGAGCAGCCTTTTACCTCCAAGTGCACGCTTGACCTCTCTGGACCAAGAGAGATAGTTGTGCTCGTTGAGGAGAATAGGAACAAGTCGAAGGTTGGTGTTGGAGTCATTTACTCCAGCCGCATATGATGCAGAACTTGAAGCATCTTCAATATCGCCACCACCAGTCATATTATGAAGGACTGGTGCAACAAGCAATTAGTGTAAAGATGAAAGAAGGAATGAAGTGCAGAAGCAGGTCCTAATCGGAACCTTGCTCTGATACCATGAAGAAATTAAGAAGGAGAAAGATGATTCTCATGTATATTTCTTCATAAAACAACTAAGATAAGACACAACAATTTATACAAGAAATCTACCAACTACAACTACCCACTACAACTACTAAGCATGGTGCACCATGTTGCACCATGCTGAACAGAAACTCCAACTCCACACGCAACCCCCTAGCTGCACAGAGGAGCCACATGAGGAAAGAAGAGGAAAGAAGAGCAGAAGGAGGACTGGCGAGGACTAGGAACTCGCCATCCGCCAAAGGGCACACCCGCCATCCGCTACGGGCACATCCGCGGGCACATCCGCCATCCGCGGGCACATCCGCGGGAACATCCGCCAAGGGCACATCCGCCATACAGCTAGCTAACTTCAACAAAAACATACATTAATCATGGACTGCATGAATATATATGAAGAAGCAGATTGTGGTGCCAATCTTCTGTCGCGAGAGAAGTTTCGCGTAAGCTTTGGACAAAAATGAAAATGATCGAAATGCTGTCAATATGACTGGGTGGAGATAGGTCATAGGTGGAAGTTAATATTGCCATCCACTTGTATGTAAATGCAACACAAAAATCTTGATAATCTTACTGGGCTTGTTCAGTTAAGTATGAGGAACTGCACAAATCTTGTCTGTCTTCCGGACGAAATCTGCAATTTGTTCCTTCATGAGCTCTTGCTGCTGGGTGCTCAAACATATTTGGAAAAGTTGCCCGAGAATTTTAAGTATTACGGCATCCTTCAACTGGAGAAAAGTGGTATAAAACAACTTCCATTATCTATCTTGCGTAGGAAATAATTCTCATGTGATGGATCTAAGGAATTGACGGAAAGCTTTTCCTCATGGCCAACGTGGAACGAACAGACTCCTATTTACTCTGTTCTGTATGATCTTATTTAAGAGACTGCAATCTTCTGGAATTATCGGATGCTATTAATCATTTATCTATTGCAACAATTATAGTACTTATCCGGAAACAAGAATTTGGAAAGTTTACCTGCAGTAATGAGGCGCCTGGCTAGTTTAAATAGTCTTATATAGAATGGTTGCAAAAGACTGAAATCAATTCCAGAGCTTTCATTATCAAGTACTATAGCATACAAATATGCCGATGATTGTACATCTTTGGAGACAGTTTCAACACCACAGCTTCCCTGTCTTTTTGGCATTCGCTTCACATTTCTTAATTGTTTGAAACTGGTGAAAACCAATATAGTTATATTATTTCCCAACTAAATCTTCAGATCAAGAAAATTTGTTGTTCTTAGTTAATATGACACCTCGTCGTCAACTTTCAGTATATATACGACTTTATCGAAGAAAAAAAACAAAAAAACTCAGTATACCAAAATTTTATACACAATTTAAAGATGAGTAAAAATGTCCAAAACCTCCTATGTCATCATTAGCTTGTGCAGCTGATCCTCTGTGACCTTGGCCGAGCCTATAAAGAAAGGAAGTCTCTTCTTGCTTCTTTGGTTGTCTAGTGTTAGAAAAATTGTCATCTCATATTTTTTCTGTTTGTTTGAGCTGTGTACTGTTCATGCATAGTTCAATGATACTCTAAATTTTCCCTGTGATTATAAATTTTAGAGGTCGAACAAAACATTTTCGAAATTCATATTACATTTGTATTCCAGGAGATTGTGATTGGAGGTGCAACAACCCGTTAAGTGTCCAAGAAGAATTAATCAAGAGGTTGCTAATGTAGTAACCCGATTTTCCTTGTTTATTTACTTGTAATTTTCTCATAATTAGTTGAAGGATGTTTTATGAGAATTGGCATTTCGTGTGCGTGTAATTAATCGTTGCGCGACGTTGGAAGTGATTTCGAGATTTATATTTTTTTTAAAACGTTAAGTTTCAATGGGTCAAAAGTTGACTTTTTGATTCGTTATGTTTTTCGAAAAGTTCTCCTCGCGAAAGTCGTAGAACCCGAGACACGCGTGAAACGGACGTCGTATGAAGAAGTTACGACATGTCGAACTTATTTCCAAAATCAGAAATTGCTATAAATAGAAGGAAATTTCGGGTAAAAGTCAGAATTTCCTTTTTAGTCTGTTTTACCTTTTACTGTAGCAAAATTACTGTTCATTTTATCCCCCGAAAAATTACTGTTCCTACCGGTCAAACCACCTCCGATCTCGGCCTTCCGGTCGCCACGGCGCAAGCGTCACCCACCGGTCGGTTGGGTTTTCCTCCCTCTTCCTTTCCAGCTAAGGATCGGCCGGAACCGACACTGGAGCAAGACGCAGCGGAGCTCGAAAGCTCCTGCCACCGTTCACGGCGGTACTGCAGCCGCACCAGGCGTCGCCGGCGCTTTAGCCACCCGTCGATCGACTCCTCTCCTCCGTGCCCTCCTCTTGGTGTAGGTTGTTGTCGCCGTTTCAAGCAGTAGCGACCGGATCGGGAAACGTCTTCGATCGGGTCGACCCGACCCGTTTCCAGCACCCAGACCCGACCAGGTCAGTCCAGTCAACGTTGACCGTTGACCAACGTTGACCGTCATCGTTGACTGGCGTTGACCAGCAGTTGACCGGCACTGTAGCAGTCTGATCCGAACGCCGTTTCGATCCGAATCGACTCGTTTCCTCCGAGGCCCGACGTTAAGCAGTGATTTACTAATTTTGGTGAATTAAGGTGAGTAATCCTCACATTGATTGCAGTTTATACGAGTTTATTTATAGTAAGGATCATTATATGCAAAACTGTTTTATGGAAATGATATTTGTTTTAAAGTGAATGAACTTGATCGACTACAGTTCATTGGTAAGTAAAATGAATTTAATATAAAAAAATGATTTTTAAAGTGTTTTACGATCAATGAATATAGTTGGTATTAGTGGACTATTCCTGAGTGAGTGTTTACGTGTGTGTGTATATATATATATATATATATATATATATATATATATTTACGTGAAATATATATCGTGAGTGAGCTTTGGGTGAATTTATCTTGTTACGGAATTGTCATAATTGAATTCATATGAGTTGTATGACGTGTGATTGGGTTAGTATGAAAACCAACAGCCAGTGATAGATCTTTCATGTGTTATGATGAGGATTTCTCACGAGTGGCGTTTAGGTTCACCCTGTGAGATGATGGGGGATCGGTAAATATATCGGGAATCAAGGTTTTGGTCGGGTGATTGGTTACGATCAGTTAGAGCTCTAGTCTGTCTGCCCTTGTGTGAGTTGATGGGAATGACAGAGGTCATTGCCCTGAGTTGAGTCTTTTGATTGATTGTGGTTGTGTTGGGAAATGTGATTTCCTTTTTGTTGCTTTAATTCTATTATATATCCTAAACTTGTTTGTTTTACTCACACAAACTTTGAAAGCTTACCGGGTTTGTTGTTTACAACCTGGTACACCAATTAATGGTGTAGGGGTTAGACCTGCAGGTGAGGACCAACAACTAGAGGGAGGCTCCTGAGTCACGTAGCCAGTAGGTGTGAACCAGTGACCTGGTTTGTATTCATTTTTGGGTTAGAGAGTGTTAGCGTGAGACTCTACTTTACATCTTTATTTTATTGGTGTAATATTTTGAGTGTTTAGGGCCACGCACTTAAACTCTATTGTTGTACAAAGTTATTCGTTTGAAAACTTTAAGTATTTGAGTTTATTTGTGTTTTTTTTCATATGGTCGAATTTGGATTTTTTTTATTATCCGAAATTCGGGACGTGACAGCTAAATTTTGAGTTGGAACTTCTGAAAGATTTTTTTTATGTGAGCACTTACTGACAGGAGAGGTAGAGCATGCCTTAGACTACGTAGAGTCTAGGCAGGATAGAAGTGCTGCTAACTATCAACATGTCCGTACAATCTTGTAAAGAAGTGTTGAATTACATAATGGAAATTTTTGTCCCTCAACACTGAGGGACACATAGTATTTCTTCCTGATACAGGATTTCTGCGTATAAAAAATTTCATGGTATTATTTATTTTACTACAACTTTACTTTACATAATCGTACAACTGTTATTCAGAATAGCACAACTCATTGCTATCCTAGTAGACAAATTAACACAAAAAAGTCCCCTCCCCCACCTTCAAAATTTTAGTCGTATAATTGACTACAGTTTTTTGCGATCATTTCAGTTTTGATCGACACGTACCTGCTCTTTCATCTCTGTTCTCTAACGCGTGGAACTGGGTCGAAAAATCTAATTGGTCCCTTATCCTACTGACAAATCCCACATGCAATAGCCAACCATTGGATATCTTAGGGTCCATGGTGACTTTCCATCAGCATATCCCTAGCTAACCAAGTAACCAACTACCAATCAGACAATCGAGTATTTCATTTCTTAATTACCTCATCGTTGACGAGCTTCAATCTCACTGGTACGTACTTGTCAATGGCTGGTTCTTCGTCTTCATCATCTGGAGAGACTGAAGGCAGTTTCAAATACGACGTTTTCATCAATTTCCGAGGTGAAGACACTCGTAGGTCTTTCGTTTGCCATCTTTACGAAGCTCTGAAACAGAAAGCACTCGACGTCTTCATAGATTCCCAAGAGCTTGGAAAAGGCGATGAGCTTTCGGAGCTACTCACAGCCATTCAAGACTCGAGACTTTCGATCATAGTTTTCTCTAAATACTATGCCTCTTCTACATGGTGCTTAAAAGAACTGGTCCAGATCTTGGAGAGTGTGGATACGCAGAAGCAGAAAGTGGTTCCGATTTTCTATGAAACATATCCTTCCGATGTACGCAAGCTGAAGGGGAACTTCGGAAAAGCTTTTGCGAAACATGAACGGGATTGCAATATCGACAACAAAGAGTTAGAGAGCTGGAAGTCCAGTTTAACGAGAGCCACCAATTTATCCGGCTACGACTCCAGAAATTATCGGTAATATTTTCATAATTTCACTTTAGTTCGATAATTAAGGTCAAGTAATTATACCATTGTCCCAAGATACGTGGTTTGTCTTTGGGTTTTGTTTTTGTGGGAGGGCAAATAGAAATGTGTTTTGTCATGATCTAGAACTTGCCCATGATTATATAATATCTCGTTTCTTACAAGGGATATACTAGGATTGGGCAGGGCCGGCCCTGACTTTTTAGGGGCCTTAGGCGAAAAAAAAAAATGGGGCCTATGTTCAAAATCTCTTTAAATTTATATATGTTTTGATGTTCAACCACATGAATAAAATGATCATAATCACTAATGTAATACAAAAGTCATCAGATTGATGCTTTTAAAAGAGGGAAAATGTCCATTTAGTATAAAAAAGACCCCCTCATTACTCATTTCAATGACCATCTTATTTTTCTCCCTTATTCAACATAAGGTAACAACTCTATTGCCCATTTGAACAAATCTTTTTCAATTCTAGTACAAATTTAATTTTTTTTTTCTTCCTTTTTTGTCCTTTTGTCTTTTCTAACATATTTTTGAATTATAATTTACTGAGAAAGTAGAAGATAAAAAAACGAACTTTGCCGAAATATCACTCAACTCCCTCTGGCCTCCCATAGCCGGTCGCCGGATTCCGGTCACCAAATTTTTTTTTCGCCAGAATTTTTTTTTGCCAGATTTTTAATTTTTTTTTTTTTTTTTTTTTTATAATCAGGTTATTGGACGATGGTTACTGACCCTCAGTAAATAATTTACAGATTGCAGATTTCCAGTAATTGATTACTGACCCCCAGTAATCATGTTACAGATTTCATATTTTCCAGTAATCATGTTACTGACCCCCAATAATCGATTATTGACCCCCAGTAATCAGGTTACTGACCCCCAGTAATCAGGTTACTGGAGTTACTGATCCATGGTAATCAAGTTACTTACCCCCAGTAATCGATTACTGACCCCCAGTAATCGATTATTGACCCCCAGTAATCAGGTTACAGATTCCATATTTTTCAGTAACCATGTTACTGACACCGTTACTGACCCCCAGTAATCGATTACTGACCCCCAGTAATCGATTACTGACCCCTAGTATTCGATTACTGACCCCCAGTAATCGATTACTGACCCCCAGTAATCGATTCTCAATTCGATCAAAACCCTAATGTTGGAGGAGGAGGAGGACCCGCCGTCAATAATATTACTGACCCCCAGTAATCGATTACTGACCCCCAGTAATCGATTCTCAATTCGATCAAAACCCTAATGTTGGAGGAGGAGGAGGACCCGCCGTCAATAATATTACTGGCCCCCAGTAATCGATTACTGACCCCCAGTAATAGTATTCCCAATTCGATCAAAACCCTAATGTTGGAGGAGGAGGAGGACCCGCCGTCAAATTTTTTTGTTTGTTTGATGCAATTCGTCGAACAAATTATGAACCGGTTGAACACATGAATGTATTCACTGCCTGCAGCCCTGGATTGGATCCACCATTTTAATCTCCAATCTCCAATCTCCAATCTCTGTAGGCCATAAGATTCACAAGATCTCCAATCTCCGTAGGCCATAAGATTCACAAGTGTTGTTGGTACAAGGTTGCTTATCAAGAAACAACAAAAAGTCTTCTTCAATCAGTATCAAGATATCAACCAGTGAGTACTATACTCATCACGCAGGACATATACCAATGGTCGCACTGCAATTATTCGAACTTGGATTGGAACTCAGTAAAACACAGATCGACAGGTAGATGTGTCTTCTTCCAAGTCCATTCACCTGGACCTAGCTTATGCTCTGGAGATCGTCAGCTAGAGAGAGAGAGAGAGAGAGAGAGAGGAAAAGGAGAAAGAATATATTAGGGTTTAGTATAGGGTATTTAGGTATTTTTAATAAGATTCATTGGAGTGGGATATAAACATTGGAATGGGCAATTTTTAAACTCATTTTGTTCAAATGGTCTTTTTCCCTTTAAAAAACTACTCTTCTTGCATTTTTTGAAGCAAAAGTACTAATTAGCCTTTCATAGTCGAGCTTGTCAACGAGATCTTTTTCAATCGATAACAAAGCCAAACCATTTAATCTTTCTTGTGACATGGTTGAACGAAGGTAAGACTTGATCAACTTCAACTTTGAGAATGTCCTTTCAGCGGAGGTAAGAAAAACTGAATCATCAATTGATTCCTTCTTAAATACGTACTGTGGCTAATCTACTTTCTATAACAATTCAATTTTTTTTTTCAATACAGCAAAAAAAAAAAATATTTGGGCCTCTCAAATTTGGGGCTCTAGGCCTGTGCCTACTGGGCCTATACCCAGGGCCGGCCCTGGGATTGGGTAGAGTGAAATGCATGACAACACGGTACAGTAAAGACAAAACAAAAGTTGTTTTTTAGGGATATTCTAAAACGTCACTGCTATTTTTTCATTTTCCCTTTGTGAATATAGGTTAGAGACAAGCCAAACCCTCAACACGGAAAGCTGCATCTTCGATCTTCTCTGTCGTAGAAAAGCGAGATCAGCACCTATATACTTAAAAGTTTTTTACCAATAACTACAATTTGGTGTTTATATTTACCAATAGTAAGATTGGTTTTTTAAAATTACCACCAGCAGGTTTCCATCCAAAATTAACAGAATCAATTAACTCATAAATTACAAAATTACTCTCATTGAGGCAAAAAAAAAAATCTAAACTATGTACCTCTAATGCTACTTAACCTAAAATCTTAACCTAATACCCGCGCTCCAATACCACTGAGCCTCAAAAGCTCCGCCGTCCTCCGCCGCGCTCCAATACCAATGAGCCTCAAAAGCTCAGCCGTCCTCCGCCGCGCTCCAATACCACTGAGCCTCAAAAGCTCTGCCGTCCTCCACCGCGCTTCTAATGCCACTGAGCTTCAGAAAAATCCACATCCGCCTCCAATACCACTGAGCCTCAGTAATGAACACCACACACAACAAAACCCCAACACACAAATTCAAACCAACCATAACCAATCTCTAAAGCCTAAAGAGAGGCGGCGAGGGAGTCATCATTGGCTGCGGAGGAGGAGTGAGAGGTGGAGACGGTGAGGAGTGAGAGAGAGTGTGAAGGTCGGGCTCGAGGGAGGAGGAGATTGGAGTCAGAGTCGGAGTCGAGCTGGAGGAGGAGGAGATAGAATTTGGCTCACCGTCAAAGCGCCTCGATTGGCTCGCCGCCGACGTGTGGGAGCGAATCTGAGGGAGGAGGTTTGGCCGGAGAGGCGGCGGGAGTTGAGGAGAGGGAGAGAGGGGGAGAGAGTGACAATCAGGCTGACGATCTCGCAAACGTACTTATCTTTGGCCGGGTCTTCGTCGTGGGAGGTAGCCTTGACAACGAGAACTTCCAAGTCTGGCGCGATGGTGCCGACGACCTTTGCGAGGCTAATGCTGGTCTGGTCCTTCACAGTGCCGATGGCCTTGCGAATCGTGTTGGTCCGGCGCAGATGTACTTCTCGTCGGCGGTTTTGGGTTTGCTCGATGTAGGTTTTGTAACTTTTGGATGTCAGGTTTTGTAATTTCATAAAATTTTAGGGATATTTATGTCATCAAGTTTTGGATGAGCTAACACACTTAACGGTTTTGTTTGACTGCATGTCATAAAAAAAAATTAATACTTATTATTGGTAAATATCACCACAAAAATGTAGTTATTGGTAATTATGTATATATTTAACCTAGTTTAATTTTTCTACATGCCAAATATAACAGGGATGATGCTAAGCTTATCAAGGATATTGTAGAAGATATTTTTGAGAAGTTGACCCACATCTCAGAGCAAGTCCAACAGATTCCCTATAATAGGGATTTTACTTAAATTTGGGGATTTTGGGCTCTAAATCTCCTCCAACAGATTCTCCATCTCATTCCCTAAAATGGGGATTTGGATGAGAGAGAATATATGCATCCCTATATTTGTAGAGAGAGAAAGAAAAATTTGCAGAATGAAAAATTAATGATCAAATCAATTTGACACAGAAAACTAAAAAGTAATCATTAATTATAGAATTTTATATGGAATTTTATTTAAAATAAATAAATTTATTATTATAGAATAACTTAAAAGTAATCATTAATTTTAATTTACAATAAATATTGAATATTTATTATTGTGTTATAAATATCAGAATCTGCAAAATAGAGAATCTGTTGGAGTTGGAGCAAAAAATTATAGAGAAAATGAGTTTTATTTCCCCATTTTAGAGAAACTTTTAGGGAACCTGTTGGACTTGCTCAGCAAGTAAAATCGATGACTTGGTTGGAATGGATTCACACATACGTGAAATGAATTTGTTATTATGTCCTGGGGTGAATGATTTTCGCATTGTCGGAATATGGGGAATGGGCGGCATTGGCAAGTCAACCATTGCTAGAGCTATTTATCAGAAAATTGCTTTTCAATTTCAACACTACTGCTTTCTTGAAAATGTCAAGGACGGCTTCTTAAAAAATGGTGCAATATATATGAAAGAAGAACTTCTTTGTAGAATCTTGAAGGAAGAAAAGGGGATGTATGGCACATTGGATGAACATTTCAAGATGATAATGGAAAGACTAGGTAAGAAGAAAGTTCTTCTGGTTCTAGATGATGTGGACGATATAAACCAGATTGAAACATTACTTGGTAATAGACCTTCATTAGGCGGTGAGAGTAGAATTATTATAACAACTAGAAATAAGCACTTACTAGGTGGACTTGTGATATAACAGTGATGATAGTGCTCTTGAACTCTTTAGGCAGTATGCTTTTAGAACAAAAGAACCATCTGGGGAGTACGATCATTTATCAAGTCGTGTCATACGATATTCTCATGGTTTGCCTCTAGCACTTAAAGTTTTGGGAGCTTCTCTTGATGGAAAAAGTGTACGTGAATGGGAAGATGAATTACAAAAGATAGAGAAAATCCAGCACATTGGAATTCAGGGTGTGCTTAGAACAAGCTTTGATGGACTGGATGATTCTCAGAAGAACATCTTTTTAGATATTGCGTGTTTTTTCAATGGAATGAACAAAGACCCTGTATCGAAGTTTTTAGAGTATTGTGGCTTCTTTCCACATAGTGGACTACGAGTCTTAGTTGATAGAGCTCTCATAAGTATATCTGATACCATCGAGATGCATGACTTACTTCAGGAAATGGGTCGAGAAATAGGAACACTGAGCAGGATATGCAATTATGAAGATATTGATCGTGCGCTAACTCAAAATACGGTGAGCTATATGTGATTACATTGTCCTTTGCATATCATTATACTTCTGTCTGTTTAACTTTTACTTTTTATATTTTTATCTCAAATATGGATCTGCACAGCATGTGATCACACTCGAGTTGATTTCATCTTGGTTATGCAGGGTACAGAAGCAATTGAAGGTATGACCCTAGACTTGTCCAGATCAAACGAGTTGCACATAAATACTGAAGCCTTTGTTAGCATGAGGAAACTAAGATTACTTCAGATTCATGATCATAACAATTACATCGACCTTGATGGCGATTTTTTTGAGCTGTGCTTACACTCTGACTGCAAACAACACTTGACTGGGGAGTTAAAGTTTCTTTCTCATGAGTTGAGGCTTCTTGTCTGGCATGGATGTCCTCTCAAGTCTTTGCCATTTAAATTTCAACCGAAGAATCTTCTTTACCTTGACATGTCTCATAGTCACATTGAACAACTCTGGGAAGGAACCAAGGTACACGAATATGGAAATTATTATCTCTCTTTTAGAGATAAGGTATGTTAGTCTCTGTTACCTTATTCTTTGACATATGTTTTCTTGGATGTTTTTCCAGCTTATGGAAAATGTGAGATGCATGAATCTAAGTCACTCACAGTGCCTTGTCAAAACCCCAGACTTCTCCAAGGCAAAGAATCTTGAGAAACTGAATCTTAAAGACTGCATAAGTTTATCGGAGGTTCATCCATCCATTTCAGCTCTCAAAAACCTAGTTCAGTTGAATTTAAATGGCTGCATAGAACTGAAGAGGCTCGCCAGAAGCATTCATATGGAATCTCTTCAAATTCTTAATCTCTCAGGATGCTCAAATCTTGAAAAGTTTCCAGAGATTTCTGGAGTTATGAAGGAGCTATGGGATCTTCGACTAGATGGGACTGCAATCGAGAAACTTCACTCGTCAATCAATAAACTTACGGGACTTTTCTTTTTGGCCCTTACAGGATGCAAACGACTAAGGAGTCTTCCGAGCATCATTCAAATGAAAGCTCTTCGACTCCTCGATCTTTCTGGCTGCTCACATCTTGAGGAGTTTCCAGAGATTTCAGAAGATATAAAGGAACTGTCGGCTCTTTATTTAGATGAAACTGCAATTAAAGAGCTGCCATCATCTATTGGATTTCTTCATGGACTTGCTACATTAAGCATGACAAACTGCAGAAGTCTTGTTTGTCTTCCAGACAAGATTTGTAATTTGGCAAACCTACAAGAGCTCTGCCTGGCTGGTTGCACAAAACTCTCCAACTTGCCTGATAACTTGGGAAATTTAGCATCCTTGAGGGATCTTGATGTAAAAGGAAGTGGTATTAAGCAAATCCCATTCTCTATCTTACGTTTGAGCAGGCTTAATTCATCATTATCATGCAATGGATGTAAAGATATGACAACACCGTTTTCGTCATGGCCGCCAATGATAAAAGCAGAGAGCAGATACTCTGTTCTGGTACATCTTGATTTGAGTGACTGCAACCTGTTGGAATTATCAAATGGTATTGCTCATATCTCTTCATTGGTATCCCTAAACCTGTGCAGAAACAATTTGGAGAGCATGCCTGCAACAATGAAAATGCTCGAACATTTAACAGATCTCGATTTAGAAGGCTGCAACAGACTGAAATCAATACCAGAGCTCTCATCGAGTGTATGCTATATCGATGCGCATAATTGCACGGCTTTGGAAATTGCTTCCCCAGTAAATCTTCAGAATAAAGATACTTTTTGCTTCACATTCTCTAATTGCTTGCGGCTGTGGAGAAAGAATCCATTTATAGAGATTCTGGAAACTCATTCTCAGCAGCAGGTACACACATACTCTCTCTCTCTCTCTCTCTCTCTCATTGACACTTAAATTTAATCTGACTGTTACAGTGTTACTTTAATGTGTATAGGATGCTCAACTGAAACATCTTTTCGGTGGTATGCACCTCCCCAGAAGTCAAATAGCCAATTGGTTCAACTCTCTTCGCAAGGGACTATTAGTAACTCTTCCCGGAAGCGAAATTCCCGATTGGTTTGACCATCAGTGTATGGGATCTTCGGTAACTGTACGGCTACC
Organism: Potentilla sterilis; assembly: GCA_963682095.1. Lineage (NCBI taxonomy): Eukaryota > Viridiplantae > Streptophyta > Magnoliopsida > Rosales > Rosaceae > Potentilla > Potentilla sterilis. Next base: position 33,998,743 of record OY821766.1, on the reverse strand, counting down.
ACCGAATTGGTCATTTGACAAATTAATGGGGATTGCCATATGCGCTGTCAGTAACCAGTGTGCTCATAATAATGTATCCCTTCGATCTTCTTTATGTTTTTGTACCTTCAAAGGAAATCATGGTCAGCGCAGTTTCAAATTTCCGTTCCTCCATGAGCGATACAGAACTGACAGATTCCTTGATTCAGATCACATGTTCCTGCGGTATAAAACCGGTCCAATCCCAGTAGACTGGTACAATGATGAAAACTACTACACTGAGGCTAGATTTAGAATTATGGGAGGCAATGAAGTATCCAGAAATGATTTCAAGACACTGAAAGCCTGTAGTTGCATTACTAGCTGCGGGGTTCGTTTCTTTGATGTCAATCATGAGGAATTACAAAATCTAGGCACGCCTTCGCCCGCAATTAATACCGACATCTGCAGAATCAGTGAGTATTGAATTTGAGAGAGAGAGAGAGAGAGAGAGAGAGAGAGAGAGAGAGAGAGAGAGAGAGAGAGTTTTTGGCTACCTTCTCGATGACTTGAGAGGAAAACACAGAAAGGGAATGGTGTCTCAGGCGCCAGAGTTGGTCACTAGAAGCGGAACATGTCACTCAGATCCATATTAGTCTTGTGCATGGTATTCATCTTTACTTTCCGGCCATATTTTCATTTGCAATTATATCTTTTGATCTGGTTAATTTCCTAGGAATGTTTATACTTTGATAGTTATAATTTTATTCAGTTTAGTCTTTGTTGTTGGAATTAAAGTTTTCCTGGTCCAACTAGGAAAGTGCAGAAGACTATTGCTGCTACTGATATTTGCAGCCACTTGCTCTACTATTTTCACTGAGTAGCGCTCTATTTTAATCCACAATAGGATTAGGTAGGTTAACTTTTTCTTTACTATATAAGCTAAGTTTGTTGCTGTAAAACTATACGTAAAAAAGATCCAAAATCTCAAGCACATAAGTTGGCTGAATTTCTTGTTCATCTGTTCATGCTATTAGTTGGTACTGCTATTTTAATCAATTCATCAAGATGTGTTGCTTTGATTATAGCTTTTTCAACAATACAAATTTGAAGCTCTAATTTTATCATTTGTTAGTATAAATTGCAGACAGCCTAATGTTTCATTAGTCTAGTCTAGCTAAATCAATTGATGCATTCTCGCACTTCTGTATTTTTCAGATGGCAGTTGTATAACTACGGAATTACCATAGAAAAATCAATACCTGATTAATGTTCTTCTTCGTCTTCTTTCTTTAGTTGGTTTCCTTCAGTCTCTCTGCAAATTTTCATCACCACATCAAAAATCTAGCACTTAGTATATTGTTGTATAGTTTGCTGTTTACTATGAATTTGAATCTTGATACTACATTGTTTCATCTTATTGGTATAATTACTAACAAATACAAGTATTCATGCATAGGTGATAGGTGGAAGGAAACAAAAGTTCTTGATTCTGAGAGGATAGTAACAAAACTACAGATGGAACTCATAAGTGGGCAAAAACAAACTGGTGGCCGGTTGGACTTGCAGATTCAGCCTCCCAAGTTCCTGAAACGAATTTACAAAGTTTAATCTATTTCGTAAATAGACTCTTCAATTTGCTACAAATACAACCAGCTGATAATTTCTTGGATTAGTCTGGTGACCCTTCAACCCTCTCCGATCCCGTCTGTTATATTATAACTTGATAGGGGTTCAACACTTCAACTTCAACCCGACCTTGTACGTGTACGAGTGCACTAGTACATCTTGATTCTTCAAATTACTATTAGGACTGTATGATGGTATGTGTTCATCTTGATCGTCTTCAATATTTAAGTGATTGAAATTTGTTTGAGCTATCGGATGGCAGTGCTCATCTTAATTGATTTAGATTTTGCTCAGCTTTGAAACGGTATTTGGAGCCAGGAGGATCGACATTCATCATCAAAATTTTATTTTTCTGACTACGTACTGACTTTTGAGACAGGACAGATCATGAATTTTAACATACTAACAAAAAATAATTATTTCTTATTGGTAATGACAATGATGATAATAAGCAAACCAACAAGGCAACGACTGCTAGGAAATTCCATTTTTCTAATTAATCCCGTGGAAACCGTGTTTACAGTTCTTTCTCAGCAATTTCATATCCCCAACAACTGCAAGAAATTCCTCCTCGCTCTAACTTAATTACTAGCCCCAATCATTGATCAGCTCCTCTGATTAAAAAGCTTCAGGTCTCCCCTTGCATGTTAAATTATGGCTGGTGCTTCCTCATCGTCTGGACTCTGGAGGCAGTTGGAAATACGACGTTTTCATCAATTTCCGAGGCGAAGACACTCGTAGGTCTTTCGTCTGCCATCTTTACGACGCTCTGATACAGAAAGCACACGATACTTTCATAGACTCTGAAGAGCTTCGAAAAGGCGACGACCTATCGGAGCTGCTCAGAGCCATACAAGACTCGAGGCTTTCGATTGTAGTTTTTTTCTAAAAGCTATGCGTCTTCTACATGGTGCTTAAAAGAACTGGTCCAGATTCTGGAGTGCATGGATCGGCAGAGCCAGATTGTGGTGCCCATTTTCTATGAAGTTGATCCTTCCCACGTTCGCAAACTCAAGGATAGTTTTGCAGAAGCTTTTACAAAACATGAAAACGATTCCAATGTCGGCAATGAAGAGTTGGAGAGTTGGAAGTGCAGTTTAACGAGAACCACCAATTTATCCGGCTACGACTCAAGAAATTATCAGTAATGTTATGCAAGTTAAATATAACACAATTTGGGAGAATAATTTTCTGATATATTATTCGTCTCACATTGGAGGCTATATAAAGAGGATACAAGATGTACTATGTACTACACTGTACTACCATATACAGAACAGGAAAGTATTAATTACATAATATTCATGACTTATGTTAACACTCCCTCTCAAGTTGGCGCATACACATCAACCATGCCCAACTTGCTTAATGAGTCATGAAAGGCCTTCTTGGAAATTTCTTTAGTGAGTACACACTACCAGAAAAAAGCCCTTTACCGACGAAAAAAAAAAAAACGGCCGACGACATATTTTTTTCGTCGCAAAAAAAACAAATTCGTCGACTATTCCCATAGAATGGCCGACGATTTTTTCTTTCGTCGCTAAAAATGAAAAATCGTCGGCTATTCCACAAGAATGGCCGACGATTTTTTATTTCGTCCCTAAAAAATATTTTTCGTCGGCTATATCCCTAGAATGGCCGACGATTTAAAGTTTTCGTCGGCTATACTCTGAAAGTATAGCCGACGAAAACTTTTGAAAGTTTGGCCGACGAAATTGGCATTTTCGTCGGCTATAAGTCTTTATATTTTCAGATCTGGACAGCAGCTGCTCATTTAAAAAAAAAGGGAGAAAGAGTGAAAAATCTGTGGGTATTATTGAAATCCGTCCTCTCTTACATTGTGGAGCTATATATAGGTACGTATATGTGTATATATGTTGATTTTGAGTTTTAGTTGAGTTGATTTTGAATTTTAATTTAGTGATTTTGATTTAGTACGTAAGTGATTTTTTGTTTTGTTGTTGTTTTAGTGTTAGAATGTATGTATATATGTTGATTTTGAGTTTTAGTACTTGAGTTGATTTTGAGTTTTAGTGATTTTGATTTATTAAGTGATTTTTTGTTTAATTTGTTGTTGTTTTAATTAGTGTTAGAATGTATGTATATGTTGATTTTAAGTTTTAGTTGAGTTGATTTTGAGTTTTAGTTTAATTATGTGTTTTAATTTGATGTTATTTTAATGGGCCAATTATAAAAAAGGGCTATTGAAAACTCAAAATTAGAAAAAAGACCTTAACTTTAAAGGCCTTATAAAAAAGAACACTATTAAACCTCTGCCATCAAAATATCAATAAATTACAAATGTACCACTGATTCCCTACTTTAATACCACCTCTCTTCACCCAGCCATTTAACACCACCTCTATCTCTCTATATAATAAAAACCCCAATCTCTCTCTCCCCTCTCTCTCACTATCTCAGCCATGAACCGTCGTGCACTAACCATCCACCGGTCCTCACCCGCCGCCACCGTCACCTCCACCACCATCACCGCCGTCAGGAGGCCCCAGCCGATCCCCTGGACCCACGAAGAAACCGTCCACCTCATCCAAGCCTACCAGGACAAATGCTACAAGCTCCGGGCGAGGCCAGCTCAAGGCCTCCCAATGGGAGGAGGTCACCGTCACCGTCGCCGTCGCCGTCACCATCACCACTCGCTGCGGCTATGAATACACCGAGCCAAGGCCGCCACCCAGTGCCACCACAAGATGGAGAAGCTCTGCCAGTACCACCGGTCCGTCAAGCACCACCGGTGCCTCAACTTCGGGTCGGATTTTTTTTTAATTATAAAATTTTATAATGCAGGGAGATCACGATCTGGCATTATTGTGATTCTGGGTCTGAGCCAAATGTTGTGACCCTTGTGTCTCTTCTTTCGGGTTGTGCCTCTTCTGGAGCACTAAATCATGGCAGAGAAACGCACTGTTATGCAGTTAAATGGATGCTGGAATTGGAAGGAAATGACCCTGGAAATGATATGATGGTAATTAATGGTTTGCTTGACATGTATACCAAATGCATGAGTGCCAAAGTTGCTCGAACGATTTTTGATTCTCTAGCACCAGACACAAAAAGTGTGGTGACTTGGACAGTGATGATTGGTGGGTATGCCCAACACGGTGAAGCAAATGAGGCACTTGAACTTATCTACCAGATGCTTAGACATGATATCTCCTTAAAACCAAATGGTTTTACTATATGTTGTTCCCTGATGGCCTGTGCTCGTCTGGGCGCATTGAGGTCTGGTAAACAAATATATGCTTATGTAATACGCAGTCGGTGTGATTTTATGAAGCTGTATGTGGCCATAGGCTCTGTTGGGCCTAATACATTTTATGCAGTTGAAAACATAATTGAAGCTGTGGAGTTCAAGTATCAAAACCAAGGGCAGAATTCACAAATCCCAGAATTTCAAGTCTTCTTTAATGATCTTACCTTAAATGACTTTAACATGCTCTTCAAATCCTTCCCTGAGAACAGACGATACTCTATGCAGCAGGCGTGCCTGGTTCTTTCTATAGTCAAGTATTTCCTAGTGCTTCCATCCACTTAGTTCACTCTTTCTATAGTCAAGGAAACCACATTGGCGATTGTGACAGTAAGATTCTACTAGAATCCGTTAACCACCACATTATTATCATGTTTTGTAGTATTCTTCCTCCACATGCGCGGAGTTTTTCGTTTCTCTTGATGATTCTATTTTGAAACTTTTCTACAGCAACTTTCAATTTGCAGAAGGAAGGAAAACCAACCTATGCTCACTGAAGCTGGAGTTGTTGCCAAATTACAGGAGTTGGAAATAAAAGAAGAAGCTTATGTTTGATCTGTCAACCATATTCTAGGCACATTGAACTTGAAGGGCTGTATACTTAAGCGCGCAATAAATATAGTTGGTGATTTTTCACTTTTGAATACCCTAATGTGTGCATTTTGTGATGGAGTTTTTAAGTTGAATTTATCTGGTTCTTAATACATTGATTGTTGCAAAATTGATAGTTACTAAGGTAGTTACACAGAATAGTTTACTCAAATGATAGTTACTAAGATAGGTACTAAGGTAGTTACACAGATAGTTACAAAATTGATAGTTATTAAGATAGTTACTAATATAGTTACAAAGAATAGTTTGATAGTTACTAAAATAGTTACTAACATAGTTACACAGATAGTTACAAAGAATAATTTACTCAAATGATAGTTACTAAGTTAGTTACACAGATAGTTATAAAATTGATAGTTACTAAGGTAGTTACAAAGAATAGTTTGCTCAGATGATAGTTACTAACATAGTTACACAGATAGTTACAAAATTGATAGTTACTAATATAGTTACAAAGAATAGTTTACTCAGATGATAGTTACTAAGATAGTTACTAAGGTAGTTATACAGATAGTTACAAAGTTGATAGTTACTAAGATAGTTACAAAATTAATAGTTACTGTTGACAGTAGCCGCAGAGGGGCTACAGCAGGCCCACAGACCCGCAGCAAGCGCACCAGGGCCCGGCTCAAGGGTCGGGACCGGATCACCAGCACCCGGCCTCGGGACCCGGCACTCTATCCTGCCTCCAGGGACCCAGGGGCCGGGGGCGCCAGCTTGCCTAAGAAGGCACCAAAAGGTATAAGCAGAAGGGAACCAGTCCCACATCGAAGAGTAAGGCCAGTCCTTACCCCCAACCACCTATATATGGGCCCCGACTACCTTCTTTATGAGGTAACTCGTCTCTCTCCCCACTTACATACGTGCCTTGGTTATATACGTTCCAACTATACTAACTTAGGCATCAGAGAGATGAATGCCGGCCCGCCCGGTATTCTCCTTAGTGAGCAGGATTGCAGGAGACAGTTGGATTCATCAAGTATCTACCAGACCCCCGGGTTTAGGCAGAAACAATTGGCGCCGTCTGTGGGAATCTTGAACGAAAAGTCGTGTAAGCAACACCGTTGAGAAAGAGATCGGAGATGAATCAAGAGAAAGGAGCCACCGAGGGGGGAAACCCTGCAAAAGTACAGGCGCTCACCTCCACCCCAGCCGTTGTGAGGGAGCCACGCCACGACCAGAGCGACGGTCAGGAGGTAGGAAGCTAAGGGGGACCATCCGGCGTGCCGGATCCCCATCGCGACAGCCCGCGAGGTAAAGGCCTGGCAGAGGAGGAAGACAGTCCAGAGCGACGGGGCTTCGCCTTGACGTTCTCGGATGATTCAAGCGATCGATCTGAGAGCCCGGACCAGGACCTCACGTACAGCCCCGGCCATAGCGGTATGGCGGGAGAATTGCGGGCGATGGTCGCAGAAGTCAGTCGTCTGAGAGAGGAGAGCGACAGGGACAGAGCTAAGTCCAACGCTCGGTACGAAGAGATGGAGGCGGTGAACACTGCCCTGGTGGCCGCCCTAGAGAGGGGGCAGCAGCGCAATAGCGCCATGGCCGAGGCATAGGCGGCAATCCCGCCGGTTCCACCTCAGCACACCGATGGAGGGCAATCTTCGGGCGGTCGGCCCGGTAACCCCGTACAGCAGAAATCGCCATTAGGTGCAGGCCCGCCAAAAAGCACGCCGACCTCCCGCCAGTCCAACGCTTCGTCAGTAGATGGAGCTGAGACGCCAACCGCGCGAGCACTGCAGGTGCTGGCCGACACCGTGTCGAGCTTGAAAGCCCAGATAGAGGCTAACGAGAGAAGAGCCGCGCGGCCGATGGAGGGCGCCCGGTTTAATGAGCGCATGGGTCCCTTTTCGCACCGGGTCATGGAGTCGGGAAGATCTGGCAACCAGAAGTCCCTCAAGCTCACCTACTCAGGATCCGGCTGCCCATACCAGCATCTAGACAGCTTCCGGTCCCAAACCTGCGCCAAGGGATACTCCGATGCAGTTTGCTGCAACATCTTCCAGGAGACCTTGTCCGGAGAAGCACTCAGCTGGTTTTACGAGCTTCCGGCAAACTCGATCGAGGCGTTCGAGCAGTTAGCCGACCGGTTCGTAGGCCGCTTCATCCTCCGAGTTGAGGGAGCCCGGACGTCGACCATCCTCTTCAATTGCAGGCAAGCCCCCGGAGAGGAGCTGAGAACCTTTGTCAACCGCTGGCAGACGGCTACGGCCGGAGTTCGGAACCTGGACAAGGGCATCGCCGAGATGGCGTTTAAACAAGGGCTCCAAGCGGGCAAATTTTCCTACGCCATCCGAGTAGAACTCCCGCAGGGGTACGACGAGTTGATGGCTATGGCCATCAGGCATGCTCAGGCCGATCATGAGACCTATGGGCACCACCTCCTGAAGAGGAAGCGAGATGAGGAGCAGGAGGACCATCCCCGGGAAGAGAACCCCCCACCCGCCCAGGAAGCCAAGCCCAATCAGCGGACCGATAACCGCACCGCTCGGCCCAGCCGGAACGCCAACAACAGAAACAACTGGCCACAGCGGCAGCAGAGGTCCTATTCTGATAAGCCTCAGAATGAGCACAGGCCAGCGCCGTTCCACCAAGAGCGCCCCCTGGCAATCATGCCAGCACCACCGGTCAACCAAGAAGTCTTCACCGCTCTCACCACTTCCTACGAGGATATCCTACTTGAGAACGGGAGTGTCATTCCTCCACCGCCCCCGAGAAGGTTCCCAAAGGGGAAACTTACAACGGCGCAGACGGGCAAGTATTGCTCCTACCATGATGAGGCTACTCATCGAACGAGCAAGTGCCACGCCCTCAGGCAAGCGGTGCAGGTTTTGATTGATAACGGCCAGCTCCAGCGGTATGTGGGGAAAAGAGGAACATACCCCGACCGGGAGAATGACCAGTCTTGGTAAAACCCGCTAGTCTGAGCGGTTAGTTTGGCATAGTTCACGATTTAACCGTTGTAGAAACAAGTATATATGCAAACTACTTTTGAGAAAATTTCACCGACTCTGCCAGTTCCATTATACTCATATCCAGGCAAGTATACAAGCAGTAACAGATCCAGAAACATTACAAGGAAAAGGGCAAGAAAATCCTAAGGACCTACGACTGCGCCTTCGGCAGGCAATCCGCCAGCCTCTCCTGCGGTACCCTCGTCGTCAACATCAGTTGCGGTATGGTCTTCAGCCCGGGCAGACTCGGCACCAGTGGTAAAAGAATCCAAGTGCGAGCGAATCACTTCACCCGGCTCCTCCTCCACCGCCTCCTGATGGATGTCCGACTGCTCATAGATATCTCCTTCAGCAGCAGTCGACATCAGGGAAGTGTCTAACCATCCCTTCCCCGCCCATTCCGTGTACGCATCCGAGATGCCTTCCTCCCTGGCCTTCACCAGAAACTCCAGGAACTGATCGCTCTCGCGGTATTTGAGAGCGACCCGCTCGAAGAGTTCCGGGTCAACTTCCCCGGCCGGAGCAGCAGAGCCTGCGCGCAGAGCAGCAGCTCCCACTTGGAGCTCGTCCACCTTGGACTCCAGTGCGGCCCTCTCCTCCTCCAGGAGCCGTTTCTGCTCTTTCAGCTCGGCCCTCTCCTTATCCAGGATCCGGTTCTGCTCCTCCAGCTTCTTGGCCCTCTCCTCCGATCTGGCCTTCTCCCGGTCCGAGCGAGACTTCTCCACCTCCAGGCGCTGCCGGGTCTCGGATAGAGCAGTTATCTGTCTCTGCAGCTCCGACAGCCCCTCGCTCGCGTCCGGTTCGTACAGACTGTACAGTAACTGCGCAACACCGAAGAGTTAGTCAAGCAGCAAAGCAAAGCAACTTAGTCAAATAGTAAAGGGGTACCGTGCGGTACTTACCCGGAGGATGGATTCCTTGCATTTTGGACGGTTCCCGCCCGCCAGGACTCCAGCAACCCTGGGTCTATCCAGACCAAGGCCGGCCAGGTCCGCCGCCACTTGCCGGGTGATTGCACCACTCGGGCTTCCCCTTGATGCATCCGCAGGCGCTGGACTACTCTGCCGAGCAGCAACAGCGGCATTCTCCCCTGCAGCGGTGGTCTGCGCGCCACTGGTATTCCTGAACCGTTTGGCCAGGTTTTCCCGTACCGACTCACCGGTCAGCGTCACCAGCGCGGAGGAAGGAACGTCTCCAACCTTCCGTTTTTCTCCCCGGCCCTCCGGAGAAGAAGATCGTGCGCTTGCGGGGGGAGCGCGAGCCACGCGCGGCACAGACACCGGGCGGTTGGGGATCCTGTTCGCTCCACCGGGAATCTTTAAAGCCCCTCCGGTGCTCTTGCCCTTTCCAGGCGCCACCAGGCCTGTCGAGTGATGGGTCTTCACCCGCTTCAGGACATAGGCGTCCTCGTCAACATCCATGGCCCTCCGCTCCGCATGGGTCACAAGCCGGCCGGACCCGTCCTCCACTGACGTCCGCGAGACGATCTCGGCCTTCTCCATCAACTGGTTGAGAAGATCTTCCCCGTCCATGGAGAGAGTGGTTTCGGGCTTGATAGTCGCCCGAGAAGATGCACCTGCAAGGAAAGCAAACGGTTAGTATATTGCAGAAGTTAACACAAAGTATCACCGCTCAACCGCTTCCTACGCACCGGGACCCCGCCCAAGCTGGCAGTATTCCAGCACTTCCCGTCGAATGAAGTTGTACGAACTCCGTTCCAGATCGTCCCAGCACCCGGTTATGGTCGAGATCCTCTCGCGCTCCAGGTCCGATAGTTCATACGACTGGTCACCAATGGGTTGGAAGGCGCCAGGAACACAGTACATTCTATTCCTCGCTTGCCACTTCCCGCCCACCATCACCACTTTCTTCCTCCAGCTGTTGTCTACCCACGAAGGCACATTGGTGACGATCGGTGGAGGCTTCCGGCTGTTGAAGGACAGGCAACCACGAGACCCCTGCTTCCGGGAGTACGACAGCCTGTACAAGGCCCGGAACTCGTTCACCGTGGGTATGTTCATCCCAGAGAACTCGTACAAGCAGCCGAGGCTCAGTAGTCGTCTCCACTGGAGCCCAGGAAGCTGAGCGGGTGACACTCGCAACGCACTGAGCATGTACTGCACGTAGTGTGGCAGCGGGAACGACAGTCCATGCCGGAACTGATCTGGATGTGCAGCAACCCAATCTTTTTCCGGGTTGCAGGCTGACTCTCCAGGATTCAAGGGCCGTAGCAGAATGTTAACTGGGATATCCCACGCTTCCCGCAACTCTTCAATCTCTTCCGGAGTCATGCTCTCCTCCGGCTCGTCGCACACCACAGCGTGCTTCCCTCTCCCCATGGTGTAGCTCGCAACCGGGGCATTTGCAAATCGCACCCCGTGCGGTATTTCGGTCTCCGAGGATTCAGCCCCGGAGGACGAAGCCGAGGACGGAGTCGAAACCTTGCTCCCGGAGCAGTCAGCAACCTCGGTCTCCGGAGATTCCGAACTCAGCCAGTCGTCCAGCCTCTGCGCATCGTCCACGAGGGGACCTCTGACAGCCGATTCGGAAACCCGGTCAGAACCTGAAGACGGCATCTTAACCTAGGGGAAGAACAGAAAACCCTAGCGCTTGTCAGCAACAGGTACAACAACGCCTTCTACGGCCTCTCCCCAAGTTCGCCGCAAAGCAGTTCCGTCAGCAGCAGAGATCCCCCCCCAAGGCAAAACAACAAACCCAGAAACAAGAATAACGATGGGGCAAAGAAATCAAACTTACCGATTAGTATGCTCAACCGAGGACAATCGGCCCGGGGAAAGCAGCGTGCAATGGTAGGGAGCGTTCAAGGAAAACAGATCTCGTGAGGCAAGAAAGGCTCAGAGTGCTCGCCGGATTTCTCCTTTCCTCTCAGTCTCTCTAAAGTAAGAAGCAACAACAGAAAGAAGAGTAGAAGAGGCCCCTTTTATAGAGGGGACCAATGCCCTAGGCAATCGAAATTCCTCCAAAACAAGTAATCAGAGCAACTCAAAAGCTTGCGAATCCAGGCCCTCCATCTCAAGACTGCCCCGCGCTGGCACGTGTCCCAGCGTTGGTAACCTCCCCACGCCATCATAAACTGACGGGACTGATGGACTTCCTCCTTAAATGCATGTCAGCCATTTGTCCCACACACTGACGGCAGGAAGGTAGGAACGGGAATCAAGGAGTCAGGCCCTCCCACTTCCCCAGATTCCACGCTTGCACGACAATCTTCGCCGCATTTCTCGAAGACCTCTCTCGCGGTTATGATCATCCAACCGCTTGGAGAGCACCCAACCGGGTATGAAGCCTCGACTCGATATGGCTGGACGCCCGGTCGAGGTCCGCCCGGCACCATGGCAGTTAGCGGTTATGATCATTCAACCGGCTGCATGGCTTCTTCATCGCATATTACTGGAGACCTCGTCCGGATATGGCATGGCGTCCGGACAACGGTCGAGGTCTGTCCAGTCGCATCTCTTTTGGGGGGACTCGTCTCGATATGACAGGACGCCCGGTCGAGTTCCACCCACCGGTTTCGACGCATCCAACCGGCTCCAGAACACATTCCGGGAATAGGATCCACCCGGCACCATGGCACTTCACTGGGGGGGCTCGTCCGGAGATGGCATGACGTCCGGGCAACGGTCGAGTTCCGCCCAGTACCATGGCTGACCCCGGTCATGAGAACATTCGATCGGCTTGGGCTTTATACACCCGGGTGAGTCTACATCTAACCCATGTACGCTTGTCCAGCAGGATAAAAACCCTGCATCGCACTAGCTGCGGCAACAGGGGGATGCATAGCGAGCTTTGTCACCTCAACGCCGCCCCCCTACCAGGAACATAATGCACCTGGCCCATGGCACTTCACTGGGGGACTCGTCCGGAGATGGCATGATGTCCGGGCAACGGTCGAGTTCCGCCCAATACCATGGCTGACACCGGTCGAAAGCATTCGACCGGCGGGCTTTATACACCCGGGCGAGTCTGCATCTAACCCATGCACGCTTGTCCAGTAGGATAAAAACCCTGCATCGCATTGAAAGGCAATCAAACACGGGGCTACATGGCGAGCCTTGTCACCTCAATGCCACCCCTTTACCTCAACGCTTATTCAATATAAGCTGAGAAGAACTAGCAAGTGTTCGCCGGTGCTTCGACCAGGCCGCAACACCAGGGTAATCTCCCTGCAGCCTAGCAACGGGAAACTCATCCCGTTTCGGCGTATAGCCCGGTAGAGGCTCAGTGAATCCCGTTTCGGCATATAGCCCGGTAGAGGCTCAGTGAATCCCGTTTCGGCATATAGCCCGGTAGAGGCTCAGTGAACTCCGCTCCGCTTCGATTCGGCGTATCAACCAGTTGAAGCCTAGTGAAGCTCCGCTTCGTACCGATAGGGCAGAGTGCCCGGCCGAAATTCCGTGCACATTCCTTGCATGGCGGATTTCAACGCCTCATTATCATCCCGTGCATAAATCTCTTGCATGGCGGATTTCAACGCCTCATTATCATTCCATGCACACGTCTGTTGCATGGCATCATGGCATCATGACATCATCATTATCATCTTGGCTCCATGCTCATAACACCACACTTAGCCAGATTGCTGCTTATATTGCAAAGTGTGCTTATAAACTATTGCTTCCCATCGGTAACAGGTACTCACCTCGGTCACGCCCAATCTTTAACGCGGACTTGGGGGACTGGGCACCGGTAGATTGGTAACCCCGCGGGTCTGCGGGACAAGAGCAAGACAGATTTAAGTCCCCATTCAAGATTGCACTTGACCGGGAACTTGGGGGACTTGTTGATAGTAGCACAGACCCGCAGCAAGCGCACCAGGGCCCGGCTCAAGGGTCGGGACCGGATCACCAGCACCCGGTCTCGGGACCCGACACTCTATCCTGCCTCCAGGGACCCAGGGGCCGGGGGCGCCAGCTTGCCTAAGAAGGCACCAAAAGGTATAAGCAGAAGGGAACCAGTCCCACATCGAAGAATAAGGCCAGTCCTTACCCCCAACCACCTATATATGGGCCCCAACTACCTTCTTTATGAGGTAACTCGTCTCTCTCCCCACTTACATACGTGCCTTGGTTATATACGTTCCAACTATACTAACTTAGGCATCGGAGAGGTGAAGGCCGGCCCGCCCGGTATTCTCCTTAGTGAGCAGGATTGCAGGAGACAGTTGGATTCATCAAGTATCTACCAGACCCCCGGGTTTAGGCAGAAACAGTTACTAAGATAGTTACTAAGTTAGTTACACAAATAGTTATAAAATTGATAGTTACTAAGATAGTTACTAAGGTAGTTACAAAGAATAGTTTGCTCAGATGATAGTTACTAATATAGTTACACAGATAGTTACAAAATTGATAGTTACTAATATAGTTACAAAGAATAGTTTACTCATATGATAGTTACTAAGATAGTTACTAAGGTAGTTATACAGATAGTTACAAAATTGATAGTTACTAACACAGTTACACAGATAGTTACACAGATAGTTACAAAATTGATAGTTACACAGATAGTTACAAAATTAATAGTTACTAAGATGGTTACTAACATAGTCACAAAATTGATAGTTACACAGAACAATTTACAAAAATTGATAGTTACTAAGATAGTTACTAATGTAGTTATTATCCAAGTAACAAGTAACTATCGAAGTAACTATCTTACTAACTAAGTAACTATTATCTTAGTAATTATCAATTAAGTAACTATCTTACTAACTAAGTAACTATTATCTTAGTAATTATCATTTAAGTAACTATGTTACTAACTATCTAAGTAACTATCAAACTAACTATAAATCTTAGAAACTATCGTACTAACTATGTTACTAACTATCTAAGTAACTATTATTTTAGTAACTATTTGACTAACTATGCTAGTAGCTATGTTAGTAACTACGAAAGTAACAGTTTTTGTTTATTCAAAAGCTTAAAACTATCTAAGTAACTATCACAGTAACTATTAAAAATAAAATAAAAATGCAGGACACAATGCAGCATGCCGATGCACCGCACCACAGCAGCGTAAATATTAAAGTAACATTTTCTGTAACTATGTTACTAACTATCTAAGCAACTATCACATTTTCAGTAACCATCTTAGTAACTATCATATTACTAACTATCTAAGTAACTATCATATTAAATGATAGTAACTATCTTACTAACTATCTAAGTAACTATCATTTAAAATGATAGTAACTATTTTACTAACTATCTAAGTAACTATCATCTTAGTAACTATCTTACTAACTATCTAAGTAACTATCATATTATTAACTATCTAAGTAACTATCTAAATAACTATCATATTAGTAACTATCTTACTAACTATCTAAATAACTATCAACTTAGTAATTATCGTACAAACTATCTAAGTAACTATCATATTAGTAACTATCTTACTAACTATCTAAGTAACTATCATATTAAATGATAGTAACTATCTTACTACCTATCTAAGTAACTATCATCTTAGTAACTATCTTACAAACTATCTTACGAACTATCTTACTATCTTTCTTACTAACTATCATCTTAGTAATTATCTTACTAACTATCTAAGTAACTATCATCTTAGTAATTATCTTACTAACTATCTAAGTAACTATTTTACTAACTATCGAAGTAACTATCTTACTAACTATCGAAGTAACTATCTAAGGCATATATAAGTAACTATTTGAGTAATTGGATAAGTGATGATACTGGTTCTCCCAAAATGGTAACTATCACAAGTAAGTATCATGGTAAAAATGCATGACAACATGCAGAGTGCCACTGCACCGCACCATGGCAGTGTTCCGCTGCCGAAATCAACATGAAGAAAATAAATGTAACCATTATCCTAAATTTCAATGTAACTTAACAAGTAGTTGATTAAATAACAGTAAAACCATCGAACAATCAATGTAACTTTCGATGTATTTGTACAACTTGTAACTGCTACTAAAATAATGATGCCCTGCGTAAGTTTAGTAGCTTGCCCATGGAACATAAACTTTGCAACGTTCCCTTGTTTCTCTTTTGGTACTGTAAAACCCTGCCATAAGCAAGAACACAAAGACCAGTATAAGTGACTTTATAATCAAGCTACACATCATGAAGTAAACTATAACTACAAATACGGGCCAATAACACTTAAGATTCAAGTACCAGAAACATATTAAACCCAACTTTTTACTTGGTTATATATAATATATAGCTGAACCAGGACTTTAAACTAAAAACTAATTCCTGTATGAACTTGAATTTGTGCTCGGATAGAATCCTACTTAGAAAAAACTTAACTAAATGAAAAGCTAATTTTATGGCATGATTGCTAAAAGAGGGAAACAGGAAGGTTCAGTATCTCGTACAAAATGATATGCCCGAATAACCATCAGTCTGGCATATTCTCCAGCAGCTCCGGCATTAGGTTGCAAGGAGAAAGAGTCGAACCCAGTGATGGTACACAATAGATCACCCAAATTTTCGAACATTTCCTGTGTTTTATTATTGGACAAGATATAATATCAATAATTTATTCATATGCAGGAAAAGAACTTACAGAGTATAAATAGTTGCAACATGTTCAATTGACTAGCAGGTATATATTCGTAACTACCTGATAACCCCCAGCTTGTTCTGTGGGGGCAAAAGGATGAAGGTCTGAGAAATTAGGCCATGTAACTGGCATCATCTCAGTTGTTGCATTCAATTTCATGGTACAAGATCCTAATGGAATCATACTGTGGCATAATGAGAGATCCTTTGACTGCAGCTTGTACATGTATCGTAGCAACTCATGCTCAGTATGGTACCTAATAGAGAGCAATTGAAAATCAGGGAAGTTTACAAATAGTAGATTCTGAGAATTCAGATAGCTGGTAAGGGACATACAAGTTGAAGATTGGGTGAGTAAGATATGGGGTCTCCCTTGTTAGTCCAGAAGGGATAGCGGTCTGAACTTCTGGTGCAAGAGATGCGGCAGTAAAAGGGACCTGACAGTACAAAGGAAGTTATTAGAAAAATAGATGCAGTTTATAACCACTGCAAAGACCTTCTGTCTATAAAAGTCTGAAAATACTCACAGGCTTTCCCAAAGCAAAAACTTTGAATAGTTGATCGACATCCTCCAAGGTAGTTGTTTCATCAAATGAAACAGTGATCTGAAAGGTAGTTTTGTTATTCAGCAATCTCATCGAGTAGAGCATTAAACCCCTGAGACCTCTCAGTTGCATATTTGATGAAAAAAAATACAAACAAACTTACAGTTTTGGAATCCAATACTCTCAAGTTAATTCCATTCTTGACAGCAGTGTCAGCAATTGCGTGTGCATCACCAACCATTAGCTTTATCGTGTTCCTAATAGTAAGCAAACAACCTGATTAGAAAAAATACAAGCTGGAGAGTTTGAATCAAAATCATGTCAATCTGAGATAGAAGTGACAAAGACAAATCTCACATTCTCTACATCTGGAGAAGAATCTATACACTCAATGAGTTTCTGAATACTTTCATTTTTCAAAGCATCGCGAAGTTCACTGGAAGAAGCTGCAATAGAAAAACAATAGGGTATGATTTAGAAACACAATCTCTCCTGGATCCAAAACTGAAACTCTCTAATTAACTGCCTATCTACACTTTCTACACACAGAAAAACTAAATCCTACAACCAAAGTCATATTAGGAGAAATTCCACCATCAACCATGTGGACGTGGGAGAGTGCGCACCAAATGACTCATGAGAACAACTATGATGCAGAATAAGCAACGAAAGTTTAAAGTCATGGTCATGACATTCATAAAAATTGTTGACTATGCTATACTAGACTACTAAACAAATTGATCAAATGAAAGACCAGCAGTTTAGCATTTCTGGAAACATAAATGACTGCACATTAACAGCTATAGAAGAAACTTCAAGACAAAAGGATAAACTCAGGACAGTTACACGGAATGTGAAGGAAAAATGGAAAGAAACAAGAAACTTTGCAGTAGAGTGAGATCCACAAATTCACCATTAAAAACCTTTAATTCAACCAAAGCCAAATACACATTGACTCGAATTAACGCTTACGATAACGCACGGAACACATCAGCGATTAGGTTGTCGATCTCATCCACAATCACCTGCTTCCTCGGCACCACCTCCTCCGCCGTCACGTCATCAAACCTCTCCTCCTGCGCCGCGGCGACGGGGCTAATGTCCAAGACCAAATCTTCTCGACGCTTCGGGACTTGATCTCCGGCGTCGAGTTGAACATTGACGTGCGGCGGCTTGATGTCGAAATTAAATCCCTAGCTGCGGCGAATCGCGGTGGTGTCGTCATCGTCGTCGACGTGTCGAAGGGGACACGACCGAGGAGGAACCCTAGGAAGAAGAAGAGCAGGCACCTGTCAGCGAGCACCGCGGAATCGCCGGACGGCGATCGCGAATGCTATGAACGCCGACACCGGCGGCGGCGATGAGTACTGGGAGGCGGAGAAGGACTTCTGCGACGACGGTGATTGGACTGTCGAACACTTGGGGAAGAGAGAGAGAGAGAGAGAGAGAGAGAGAGAGAGAGAGAGAGAGAGAGAGAGAGAGAGAGAGAGAGAGAGAGAGAGAGAGAGAGAGAGGGAGAGAGAGAGAGTTTAGAGAGTGATAATGAGAAAATCTTTCAGATTAGGTTTTCTATATGAAATAAATAAGAAAAGGGTATTATGGTCACAAATAAAATTAAAAACAGCCCTTTATTATAATTTAGTAAAATTGAAAAGAGTTTTTTCTCATAAAAATATTAAAAACATGCCTTTTTTTATGAAGTGAAAAACATTGGGCTTTTTGTCTAATTTACAAAGCTAGATGGTCCCTTTCTCTAAAATGTGCTATTTTAATTAGTGTTAAAATATATATATATATATATATATATATGTTAATTAATAGTTGTTGATAGTGTAATTAACTTAAATTAATAATGGTTGATATATAGTGTAACTTAAATAATGGTTGTTAATTAATGGTATATATATATATGAGTTGATGTTGATAATAATATATATTGTAATGTAATTAATTATTAAAGATTTATATATATATATATATGTATGTGTTAATTAATTTCTTATTAATTAAAGTTATACATATATATTATTATCAGGCTATATATGGATCGGGATAAGAGTTGGATTTCGCTTCCAAGGCATGACAATACACTACAGGAGTTGTGGATTTTTTGCTGTTCGTCGAGGAAAATGCAAACGAGAATGAATACCATTATTGCCCGTGCAAGAAATGTAAGTGTCGCAGTGATATGTGTCGATTTCCGATTAGGACAGTATGGGAGCACCTAAAGAGTAATGGGTTTTGGCCGAAATACACACGTTGGATATATCACGGTGAGCCATCATTAGATGGATCGCATGATCGAGCCTTTAACGTTGTCAGATGTAGTTGGATTTTTTTTCATACATGTATTTAATCTTAACGGTGATATCTGACGGTTGGAATAGATTTTCCAAACTTTTAGATTCAAAATCGGAACATATGCACTAATGTTCCTTAACTTGTTTACTAAGTGTTTCAGTGAATGTATAGTTTCAAATAGTTACTATATGTAGACTCTTCAAATGCAAATGTGTCGTGAAATAAGATATGACCGAAATAATGAAATACGTCTACGGTTGAAAAACGACCAGATTCCGACAAAATCTATGTGCCGAATGTTGCGGTTAACTGTTTTTTACTTCCGTTTTCCTATGGGTAGCCTGACGGTCGGTAAATATTTTGAGGAAAATTTTTATACGATTAGTTGTCTTTCATCGATTTGAAACTATTCTCTGTTGAAGATCAGGCAAAAAAACGTCATTTAAACGGGCCAATTTCCGTTTTAAAGCGTTTCGAGGTTTGACTCACCCGGTTGACCGTCCCGATCGAGCCTTTAACGTTGTCAGATGTAGTTGGATTTTTTTTCATACATGTATTTAATCTTAACGGTAATATCTGACGGTTGGAATAGATTTTTCAAACTTTTAGATTCAAAATCAGAACATATGCACTAATGTTCTATAACTTGTTTACTAAGTGTTTCAGTGAATGTATAGTTTCAAATAGTTACTATACGTAGACTCTTCAAATGCAAATGTGTCGTGAAATAAGATATGACCGAAATATTGAAATACGTCTACGGTTGAAAAATGAAAAGATTCCGACAAAATCTGTGTGCCGAATGTTGCGGTTAACTGTTTTTTACTTCCGTTTTCCTATGGGTAGCCTGACATTCGGTAAATATTTTGAGAAAAAATTTTATACGATTAGTTGCGTCTAATCGATTTGAAACTATTCTCTGTTGAAGATCAGGCCTAAAAACGTCATTTAGACGGGCCAATTTCCGTTTTAAAGCGTTTCAAGGTTTGACTTCGCAGTTTGACCAAAAGTTTAGCCGACGAAAATTCTATTTCGTCGGCCAAACTCTTGCGATCCGCGCCTTTTCATTGTCCGCCGTTGGATGGGGGAGATCGGACGGCTGCTGAGCGCGTAAAGTATAGCCGACGAAATTCAAAGTATAGCCGACGACATTCTTACTATAGGCGACGAAATTGGTTATTTCGTCGGCCATTTGTAGAATAGCCGACGAAATTGTTTAATTCGTCGGCTATTCTTCTGCTATAACCGAGCTGTATCGCGTGGTGAGCTGCTTTTTTCTCTCCTCCTCCTAAAATCTCAGCTCCCTCTCCTCGGAAAATCCGCCGCTCGCCTCCAACAGATCCTTCGCCGCTCGCCTCGTCCTCCTCCTCTCTCAATCCGGTCGATCCTCTTCCTCCTCCAACGGATCTGCCGCCGCTCGCCGCTCGCCTCCCTCCTCCTCCGGCCGGCCTTTCCCTCCTCCGGCCCATCCTCCTCCGGCACCCTTCCCCTACTCTCCGGCCGGCCTCCTCCTCCTCTGCAAAAATCCGGCAGTACGTAAGTTTTTTTTTTTTTCATTTATGTTAATTGTTAATTTAGATATATGTTAATTTAGATATATCTAATTTATGTTAATTTAGATATAATTGTTAATTTAGGTATGTATAACAATTTAGGTATAATTTATGTATTTATTTATGTTAATTTAGGTATAATTGAGGTATTTATGTTAATTTAGGTATAATTTAGGTATTTATGTTAATTTAGGTAATTTTTTTAAATTTATTTTAATTGTATAATTTAGGTGTAATTGTATAACTTATACGTATAAATTATATATAGCTTAATTATATTTAATTTTAATTATATAAATTGTTAAATATTTGTTATATATTTGTTAATAAATTAATTATATTTGTTATAATTTAGGTATATAAATTGTTATATATTTAATTTTAATTATATAAATTGTTATATTAATTATATATATAAATTGGTAGTCTAATTATATATATATGTTAATAATTAAATATAGTTATATTTGTATATAAATAGTTATATTTAGGTTAATGGTTAGTATTATTTAAAATTAGTTAAAATTTAAATATTAATTTGTTAGTATGTTTTAAAATATGTTAGTATTATTGGTTATTATATTAATTAGAATTTGTTATTTAATATAATATAATTTAATATTAATTAATGTATTAATGCGTCGGGCTTTAGATGGCCGATGCATTTAGGCAGTTATTCGGAGGCCGTCGTGGCTGATCTAGAGGTTCTGGAAATTCCGCGGGTTCCGCAGACTCCGACAGGACCCCTAGCCAGCCTGAGAGGACCACCAGCCAGCCGCGGAAGAGTGTAGATTCATCCCAGCTGCGGAGGACTGTGGATGCATCACAGCCGCAGAGGAGTGTGAGTTCTCGGCACCAGACCCTTCTCGAGGCGGGGCGGCCGTCGAGCACTTCACGCCCCCCTGTCGGGTCAGATGCTCCGAGGTTCGGTCGGCAGCTATTTCAGGACGAGATAGCTGCAGACGTTCCTCAGGTCTGTATGCCTGAGGTTCATCGGGAGCCGATGCCGAGTCCGACGACGTCTGCTGCTGACTCGACTGAGAGGCCTACTCTCCCAAATCAGCTCTACCTCCCGTACAACATTCCTGTGATACCCGAGGTCGACTATCGTGGTGTGCCCATATGGCCTGATATGCCTCAGTACGTGAGTGCTGCGGAGGCATACCAGCAGCAGCCATGGGAGAACCCTGACCTCCTGATTTCGGCGAGGAGAAAAGGAAAGTCGACAGACGGGTCATCGAGTTCAGGTAACATTCGATTTTATTAATTAAATGTTTTATTAAAATTAACGCACTAATATTTAATTTTTTTAACTAATCGTCGTTTATGTGATAGAGACAGCCGCTAGCAGTTCAACCCAGAGGAATACGAGAGGTGTCATATGTTTTGACACACTCAGGAAAACTGTTGATCTGAGGGGGAGGATCCAGATCAACGAACCTCCTAATCAGGAGGTTCAGGGGAAAAAAAAAACGCGACTAATCGGGTTGCGTGGGGGCACTGATTAGGGACAGAGTCCCTATGCTGTGGACACGGTGGGCTGATGTGCCCCAAGAGATCAAGAGGGAGGTGAACAACGCCGCGTCGGTGAGTAATTTAAAAATTTTAATTTATTTATCGTAATATTTAATAATTTTCGGTATTGTTATAATTGTAAAACTAATAAAATATTATCTTTCAGGCATACTTCGAGATTGCCGAACACAAGCAGGATTGGGCGGACTCCGTACAGAACTCGAGGTACGTTGGGAATGTATTATCTTATAATTTGAAATATTTTATGATATTAATAATATTTCTAATGCACTTTTGTTTTTTTCATAGGTTCAAAGAGTGGAAGAACGAGCTCCGTTCCCACTATAACGAGTACGACAACCGTGGTCGTATGGGTACTCCTAGAGAGTTCATGTTCAGGGAGTACGAGTGGCGTTGGTTGAAGACAGTAGACTTCAACAACCCAGTTATGCAGGTAAATACTAAACTTCCCTATAAATGTTTATTTTGTTAAAATTTTAATTATTAGTTTAATTATTTTATAATTATTACAGTAATATTTTTTTATGCATTTTTCTAATATTTTATTATTTGTTTGAAGGAACGCTCTCGGATAAACTCTGCGAACCGCCGCCGTAACACAATCCCCCATCATGGTGGTTCTAGGCCATTTGCACAATATCATGAGGAGGCGCTTAGAGATCATCCTGATAGCAACCCGTACGTGGAGACGTTTAAGATCGCTTATCCACAAGCGACAGAACATCTCGTAAGTCGTTCATTACGATTTTAAAATTTTAATTATTAATTTTACTAAATTATATATTTGTTAGAATATTAATTTTTTTTTTCCCGTCTAATTAGGAGAGGGTGAACCGGGCCGAAGAAGAGGTGTTCCAGCAAGTAGTACGGGAGACACAATCGAACATTTCAGAGGCAGATCTGGAAGAAGCTCTGCGCCATGTCGACCGATCCAATGTCCAAACAGCAGCGAGGATGTTCGACGCAACCTTCCCACACCGGTCCAACGACTACTACTGCCGGGGTTTGGGAAGTTCTGGACTAGGGCTCCTGAAGACCACTAAGGGAGGTCAAAAGAAGGGAGGCGGGGAGAGCCAACAGATGAGGGGGGAAGTGCAGCGATTGGCCGCAAGATTGGCGACCGAGGCCCAGACAGTACAGGAGCTGCGCCGCAGAACACAGCAGTATCATTTGGATATGGCCAGTTGGCATGCTGAATGCGACAGAATTCGGCGACACAACTACGCCGGCCAACAAAACTGGTGGTATGAGATGTTCGCGGCACAACAACAAAACCTTGAATCCCCGCCCCCGTTTCAGCCGTTAGTGGAACCTCCAATGCCTCAACCTCCCAAGTTTGGTCAGCAGGATGACGAGCCTGATGGAGAGCAGGATGCTGGGGATGACCTGGTGGACTTTAGTGGTTTAGGTGATGATTAGGGTTATATTTTATGTATATTGGAACGAATTTAATAAAAAGGGTATTTAGACGTGTTTCTTGTTGGTGCAAATGCATGGACTGTCTTTGTGATTTGCAGGTTGCTTGGAATGGTAATTTAGAAAATAATTTAATTTTTTTTCCCCAAATGTAAGAATAGCCGACGATTTTGGCATTATTTCGTCGGCTATAATCACTATAGCCGACAATTTTTACCACTTTTCGTCGGCTATAAGTTGTATAGCCGACGAAAATTACATTATTTCGTCGGCTATAACTAATTAATGCCTATTAAAATATTAATATATTTCGAGGACATAACCGACGAAAATTTATAAAATCTTCGGCTATTGTTAAAACCCAATAGCCGACGAATTTCGTCGGCTATAGTTTATGAATTTCGTCGGCCATAATCGAAAATACCAGACGAAATTCGTCGGCTATTTCTCCCAGGTTTGGCCGACAAAATATATTTTCGTCGGTAAATTCGTCGGGCATACTTTACTATAGCCGACGAATTGGTTGTTTTCGTCGGCCATTGGTATTACCGACGGGGTTTTTCCGACGAAAATTTCGTCGGTAGAAGGTATAGCCGACGAAAAATTGGCATAGCCGACGAAATTTTTTTCGTCGGCTATTCACTTCGATCTGGTAGTGACATCTGCAAGCTGCTCTTCAGTAGGAACAAAAGGGAAGCTAATAATCTTAGCGTCTAACTTCTCTTTTATAAAATGGCGATCCACCTCTACGTGTTTAGTACGATCATGTTGTACTGGATTCTGTGATATGTCAATAGCTGCTTTGTTGTCGCAATATAACCGCATTGCATTTGACAACTTAACACCCAAATCACGTAGTAGATTTCTCAACCACAACAATTCACACACTCCATCAATCTACAACCTTCTGCTTCTTACTCTTCCATGTAACCAAATTACCTCCCACAAAGGTAAAATAACCTGATGTCGACCTCCTATCTGTAATATTTCCAGCCCAATCTGCATCTGTGAAACCACTAACCTCAAGAATGTTGTTGTGTTTGAAGAACATTACTCCTCTTCCTGGAGCTGACTTCAAGTATCTCAAAATCCTCACAACAGCATCCATGTGATCCACACTTGGATTATGCATGAACTGGCTCACTACACTTACTGCATATGCCACATCTGGTCTGGTATGTGTTAAATAAATCAAGCATCCAACTAACCTCTGATAACGAGTCTTGTCTGTAGGTACTTGATCAGGATACTCTGCTAACCGATGATTCTGCTCAATAGGAGTGTCGATAGGTGTGCAATCTAACATACCTGTCTCTGTCAACAGATCAAGAATGTACTTCCTCTGGCACAAGTAGATTCCTTCTCTCCCCCTTGCTACCTCAATCCCTAAGAAGTACTTGAGGTCACCTAAGTCCTTCATCTCGAACTCAGAAGCAAGCAGTCTCTGTAGTCTATCAATCCCTATAGTATCATTACCGGTAATCACCACATCATCAACATAGATGATTAGGACAACTACCTTTCCTTGCTGATGCTTGAGAAACAAGGTATGATCAGAATTACTCTGTCTGTAACCAATCTTTCTCATGAACTGTAAGAACCTCCAAAACCAGGCACGGGGTGACTGTTTGAGACCATACAGTGACTTTCTTAATTTGCATACAAAATCACCAGTTGAAGTAGTTACATACCCAGGAGGAAGACTCATATACACCTCTTCGGCTAATTCTCCATGAAGAAATGCATTCTTGACATCAAACTGTCGGAGTGGCCAGTTCAAACAAGTAGCAAACGAAAGAAGCACCCTGATAGTATTCATTTTTGCAACGGGAGCAAAAGTCTCATCATAATCAATACCATATGTCTGAGTAAATCCCTTTGCAACAAGGCGTGCTTTATACCGGCTCACTGATCCATCTGCGTTGTGTTTCACAGTAAACACCCAACGACATCCCACAGCCTTCTTTCCATGTGGTGGAGATACAAGTTCCCAAGTATCATTTTTCTGCAATGCCTCCATCTCTTCCTCCATTGCTTTCCTCCACTTTGGATCTCTCAACGCATCCTGCACTTTGTTAGGTACTGATACAGCAGATATTTGATTCACAAATGATTCATATGACTTTAATAATCTCCTAGTGGACATATAGTTGGCTACTGGATATTTTGATTTGGCTTGTAAACTAGGCTCATGTCTTTTGGGGGGATGACCTCTAGTAGACCTGTTAGGTAACACATATTGTTCACTATTAGGCTCAATACTACTAGGGTTAGTGGAAGGACATACCTCAAATGATTGATCTTCTACAGCAGGGAGTTGAGGATCAGGGGTATGAGTGATGGATGGAGGGGCAGATTGATCTTCTACATCTGTTGTGCTCTCAGCTATTTGTTCAATTCCTGGAACATGGATGCCTGAGGCTTCTACCTCTGGTTGAGCTTCTGTCACTTTTGGTACTGCTGGTATTGAGACTTCTACTTCTGTTTGCTCCCCCTCGCCATGATACAGCTCTTCAAAATATGAATGCTCCCCCTGAAGGGCTGGATCATCCGAGGAAAAATAGCTCATGTCCTCAAAGAAAGTAACATCCATAGTGACATAGTATTTTCTAGTAGGTGGATGATAACACTTGTATCCCTTCTTATGGCTTTCATAACCAACAAACACACACTTGATCGCCCGAGGATCTAATTTAGACGATCTCTGGCTCTTAGGGACATGAACAAAAGCCACACAACCAAAGACCCGGGCAGGTATATTATGATAGGAAGGAAGAGAGACATGAGATGCAAGAACCTGAAATGGACATTTTCCTTGAAGAGCACTACATGGAAGGCGATTGATAAGATGAGCAGAAGCTGCGACAGCATCACCCCAAAGATTCTTAGGCATATGGGCACTAAAAATGATGGAACGAGCCATTTCAAGAAGATGCCTGTTTTTCCTTTCAGATACTCCATTCTGCTCTGGTGTTCGTGGACATGTTGTTTGATGAACAATCCCATGAGTTCTGAAAAACTAGTGAAAAACATGATTGACATACTCCCCTCCATTATCAGAACAAAGAATTTTAATAGTGCCATTATATTGTGTTTGGACCTGAGAATGAAAGGCTTGAAAAGCAGAGAAGACTTCATCTTTGGTTCGAAGAAGAACAACCCATGTCAACCTTGTGCAATCATCAATAAAAGTCACAAAATACCTCATACCCATGACCGTATGTAGGCTCTTTAGAAGGTCCCCAAACATCAGAATGAATCAATTCAAAAGGGATACTACTCTTGGAGGAACTCGGAGAATAGGTAGAACGATGGCTCTTAGCAAGAACACATGTTTCACAGCGCAAGGATGACTCTTCCACACCAAAAAACAGAGATGGCATGGATTTTTTCATAACATGGAAAGATGAATGCCCTAATCGACGATGCCATAACCAAATTTCACTTAGCTGATTGGAACTTGCAGTCAAAGCAGTGCGTGACGGTGCTCCTGGTTTCTCTCCCGCATATGTCTGATCCAGGTGAAACAATCTGCCCCTCAAGTCCCCCCGACCAATTATCTCCCTGGTGAGAAGATCCTGAAAAATCACATACATGGGATAAAAGGTTACAGAGCATCGAGACTGAGTATTTAACTGAGGAACAGATATCAAATGGTGTGACAGGTCAGGTACATATAGAACGTTATGAAGAGTTAAAACAGGGGTTACACGGACTGACCCTATCCCTAACACAGGAAAAGCTTCACTATTGGCATTAGTGACATATGACACGGGTGGAGGAGACAAATCAGTAATATAATGAGAATTATCATAAGTTATATGATCCGAGACACCAGAATCAATAATCCAAGTATCAGAACCAACAAAGCTAGAAACTTTTAAAGTCATACCGATCTTACCACATGCTGGAGTCTGATTAGTTATGGAAATATTACCATTGTTGCAGTATTGACCAACCGCATGTATAGATTTATGTGAGAACTCAACTCTCCAGTCATTCTTGCCATCTAAACGGCATTCTCTGCATCTTTACTATGCACAAAATCGATGAAAGCATAACACGGTGGCCTTTTTGCAACCCATATTCTTCTGATAATTCCGAAACCACGGAACTCATTTTCGAGTTCTCCTTCTGAAATCCAAGAACTCAAATTTCCAACATACACCCGAGACATTCTTCCGGAGCGGGTCGAGCAGCAGGAATCGGGTCGGGCCGAGCGGAATCGGGTCGGGCCGAGCTGAATCGGGTCAGGCTGGACAGAAAAAAACCGGGTCGGGCTTAAAGTCTCTTGAGAGAACCCTAGCTGAGAGGCTGACGCCGAGAGCAGAGAAGAAGAAAAGAGAAGACGAGACCCGGAGTAGACGAGACCCGGAGAGATTGACGCCGGATCGGAGACGCCTGGTGGTGCGGGTTGAGCGGCCGGACGAGACCCGGAGATGAGCAGATGCGCCGGTGGGTGGCGCCTGAGATTGCAGAAGATGCGCTGGTGGGTCGAGCACAACGTCGGACAGGGAAGACGAAGGCAGAGGACCGGGTCGAACGGATCGGGTCGAGCCTGAAGCAGAAACAAGGGTGCCGACGAGCTATTGTCGGCAAAAGTATGCAGAAAAACAATTTCTCTTCTTTCCCGACGAGGATGTTGTCAGTAAAAGTGCTTGGCTGATAGAATCGAAAGCCGAACAGTGGAAGAGATTAACAAACCCTAACAATAGGGTTTAGTTTGAAGAAGACAAACCAACTTCACACGTCTGACAGAGAACCAACGCCAGACGGATAATTGCAACGGAAAAATAAAGAGAGAAAGTCCTTTCGGATCTTTGCTCTTATACCAAGTTAAATATAACACAATTTGGGAGAATAATTTTCTGATATATTATTCGTCTCACATTGAAGGCTATATAAAGAGGATACAAGATGTACTATGTACTACACTGTACTACCATATAAAGAACAGGAAAATATTAATTACATAATATTCATGACTTATGTTAACAATGCATACTCTACTTCATATTTAGTCTCTCTTTGCATATTCTATTTGATTGATTTATTACTTTCCAATTTCGGTACTGTGATCAGTGTGATGTGTATCTGTAAGCATGTAACTTTAAAAATTGTAAATTGTTACAAAAATGAGAAAGAAAAAAATTCGCATGCTACAAAAATAAGAAATTGTTAAGATCCCTTAAATTGCAGTATCAAGGAAATAGAAATTGATCGATGAAATGGAATAGCTCAACTCATAAAGAGTACTATTATCTAAGAAGTAGATTATAAGGTCATGAGTTTGAGTCACGACAAGGAGGTAGGTTTGAAACCCTTAAATTCTTTTTAAAAATTAAAATAAAAAAATAAATATAGATTAATACAACAACTTTCAATTATTTCGTTTTAAGTATTTACTTGACTTTTAATCGGTATATACTTAGATCCCTGCTTCAAATTAATGATTCCACTTGCATTATTCAATGTTATTATTTTCATTTTTTTTAAATTTTACAGGGATGATATCCGGCTTATCAAGAGCATTGTAGAAGACGTTTTAAAGAAATTGATCCGCATCTCACCAAGCATAACCGATGGCTTGATTGGAATGGATTCTCACATGGTGAAAATTGATTCGCTATTAGAACTGGAGGTGTGTGATTTTCGCATAGTTGGAATATGGGGTATGGGCGGCATCGCGATCGGCAAGTCGACCATCGCTAGAGCTGTTTATGACAAAATCGGTGCTCAATTTGAACACAAGTGCTTTCTTGATAATGTGAAGGAGGGCTTCCTCGCAAAAAATGGTGGAGTGCAAATGGTTGAAGAACTTCTATCTAGAATTCTGAATGTAAATGATCGACGTATTTTGGATGGAGGCCTGAATATAATGAGGAAAAACTAGGCAAGAAAAAAATTCTTCTTGTCCTTGATGATGTGGACGATCTGTACCAAATTGAAACCTTGATTGGAAAGAGACCTTCATTTGGTGGTGGGAGTAGAGTCATCATAACAACTAGAGATAAAAGATTACTACCAGATGAGGATTTTATATACGAGCCAAAGTTGTTAACTACTGAAAAATCTCTTGAACTGTTTTGTGTTAAAGTTAATGCTTTCTTGGGTGAATTAGGAGTTAGACTGAAAAGCTGATATGTTTTCCAGCAACTATCTACTGTTCATTCCACTGAGATTTTCTGCTAGATATTTGTAGTATCATAGTACTATAATTTGTCAAGTTGATCTCCAGCTTACCTAGCTTAAGATATTTAGTAGGTTACTTTGTATCCCTATAAAAGAGAAGTGTTTCTCTGTAATCTTCAAAAGATTTTTAGATCAAAGAAAAGACTGCATAAGTTCAGTTCATCTACTCTTCTTCAAACACTATTTACCAAGTGAACAGTGTGATATACTTCACTCGCCACGAGTAATTAGTCGCCATTCGCCAAGTCGAATTGGTTGCTGATCCCACTCGCCAGTGCGGAAGTAGAAGTATTGTGAATTCTAACATGGATTCCAATATGGTATCAGAGCTCCGTTGATCAATATCAACTGGGGTGTACCATTAGTTGATTCAGAAACAAAAAAAAACAAACACAAGTCTTTATTTTTCTGTTACTGGGATGGCTACATCAGGAAGTAGTTCAGAAAACAGAGTTTCGATCTTCAATGGAGAGAACTTTGATTTCTGGATAATCAAGATGGAGACCATGTTCATCTCACGAGATCTATGAAGTTTCGTAGAAGAAGGATACAGAAGACCAGGTGCAGCAGAAGATGTGACAATTGCACAAATGGCATAACTGAAGTCGAATATCAAGAAGGATGGTAGAGCACTCAACATCTTGCAGACTTCGGTCACAGATGAGATTTTTCCCAGAATCTCAAATGAGAAAACAGCCAAAGCAGCATGGGATGCACTCAGCTTTGAGTACAGAGAATCTGCAAAAGTCAGAGATGTCAAGGTACAATCTATTATAAGAGATTTTGAGTATACAAAAATGAATGATACTGAGTTGTTAGGTGATTATAGCACTAGATTGACTAATATTGTTAATCAAATGAGAACCTACAAGGAACCAATACCTGAGAAGAGAGTAGTACAGAAAATCCTAATGAGCTTGAATAGGAAGTATGATGCTATAGTTAGTATTATAGAGGAGACTCGGGATCTGGAAACTCTAGGTGTTCAGGATCTTATGGGGACTCTGAAAGCTTTCGATCATAGGTTGTCTAGTCATGATGAAGAAACTGAAAAAGCTTTCCAAACACTCAACCTTAACTCAAATAGGAGTGATCCATCTAGTTCAAATTCTAAGCAGAAAAAGAACTGGAAAGGAAAAGGAAAGAAGTGGGAGGGAAACCCAACGCAGCGGATGAAGAGCAACAATGAGAAGAGTAGCAACTCAGGGTATTATAAGTGCACTGTCTGTAATAAGCTTCATGCAGGCGAATGTTGGTTCAAAAGAAAACCAAAGTGCTCAAAGTGTGACAAGTTTGGTCATGTCAGGAAGGATTGTAACTATAAGAGAAATCAACAGGCGAACAGCATAGAGGAGAGTGACACAAACATGTTCTGTGTTACTCATGCTGCAAGTGTTGCAGTAGAGGAGAATGTGTGGCTTGTTGATAGTGCTTGCAGTAATCATATGACGGCGAATGCCAACCTTCTACATGATAATGACCACAACAACATTACAAGAGTGAAGATGGGAAATGGAATGTTGGTGGATACAAAAGGCAAGGGAAGCATTGTTGTTGAAACCAAGTCTGGAAAGATGTACATCAGAGATGTGATGTTGGTTCCAACTCTCGGTTCAAATCTGCTAAGTGTTGGTCAGCTCATTGAGCACAAATATCACCTGCATTTTGGTGATGACACTTGCAAGATATATCAGAGAGGGAGCAGCAAGAACCTGATGGTAGAAATCCATATAAAGAGGAACATAAGTTTTCCTCTGACTCTCAATTATGCAACTGAGAGTGCAAGAAGAATGGAGCTAAAGGATGATCCCTGGCTCTGGCACAAGAGACTTGGACATTTGAATTTCCAGAGTCTCAAGTTGATGCATCAAAAGGAAATGGTCCAGGGACTGCCAAAAATAAATGATGTAAATGAAGTGTGTGAAGGATGTGCATTGGGGAAGCAACACACACTCTTATTCCCAAAAGGGAAAGCCTGGAGAGCAAAAGTACCTCTGGAGCTGGTACATTCTGATGTTTGTGGTCCAATGAAAACCACAACTGATGGAGGAAATAGATATTTTCTAACCTTCATAGATGATTTCACAAGAATGACTTGAGTTTATTTCCTAAGGCAAAAGTCTGATGTGTTCGCCGTGTTCAGAAAGTTTCAAGCAATGGTGGAGAGATAATCTGGCCTCAAGCTGAAGAAGTTAAGAACAGATAGAGGTGGCGAGTACACATCAAATGAATTCAAGAAGTTCTGTGAAGACATTGGGCTGGAAAGGCAGCTCACTGTTAGCTACACACTTCAGCAGAATGGTGTAGCTGAGAGGAAGAACAGAACAATCATTGAGATGGCCAAGTTCATGCTCCATGATAAATCAGTACCTCAAGAATATTGGGGAGAAGCAGTGAATACTGCTGTGTATTTAATGAACAGACATCCAACAGTTGATGTCCAAGGAAAGACTCCATTTGAAGCATGGAGTGGCAGGAAACCAAGTGTAAATCAGTTGAGGGTGTTTGGATCAATTTGTTATGCACATATCCCAGAGGAGCTGAGATATAAACTGGATGAAACCAGTGAGAAGTGTGTATTCATGGGATACAGCTCTCAATCAAAGGGCTATAGGCTCTACAATTTGCAAAAGAAGAAAATGATAGTCTGCAAAGATGTTCTCTTCAGTGAGAATTCATCTTGGGATTGGAACCAAGGTTCAGCCCAAGAGAAAGGAGTAAAAGAAGTAAGAGTTCAAAATGAACAAGAGGATCCAGAAATTCTGGAACTCAATCCGCCAGCAACTCACTCGCCAGAAACTCACTTGCCAGCAACTCACCCGCCAGCGACACATTCGCCAGCGACTCACCCACCAGCGACACACTCGCCAGGATCTTCAGAAGCTCAATCAACACCAAGCTCTCTACCAGTAAGGATGAGAAGCTTGAATGAAGTGTATGAAAACTGCAATGCATGCTTGTTCGGGCCAGAAAGATTTGAAGAAGCAGTGAAGGAAGATGAATGGAGGTCTGCAATGCAAGAGGAAATCAATGTGATTGTGAAGAACAACACATGGGAGCTAGTTGACAAATCAGACAACAAGGATGTCATAGGTTTGAAGTGGATATACAAGACCAAGCTGAACTCAGATGGTTCTGTGCAAAGAAATAAAGCAAGATTGGTGGCGAATGGATACTCGCAGATACCTGGAGTGGATTTCAATGAGACCTTTGCACCAGTGGCAAGGCATGAGACCATAAGAGGTCTGATTTCCATTGCTGCACAAAAGGGTTGGTATCTACACCAACTTGATGTCAAATCGGCATTTCTAAATGGATTGCTGAAAGAAGAAATGTTTGTGGAACAACCACAAGGTTTCATCATCAAAGGCAAAGAGCAGAAAGTTTACAAGCTGAAGAAAGCTCTATATGGCCTAAAACAAGCCCCAAGAGCTTGGTATGGTGAGATCGATTCCTATTTCACAGAAAGGGGTTTTCAAAGGAGTGAAAACGAACCTGCCCTTTACACAAAGACTGAAGGTAAATCAAACATACTTATTGTCTCCTTATATGTTGATGATTTGGTATTTACTGGAAGCTGTGAAAAAATTATTTCAAATTTCAAGTCTGATATGATGATGAAATATGAAATGAGTGATTTGGGAATCCTGCATTACTTTCTGGGAATTGAAATAATTCAAGCAGTGGAGGGAATCTTCATTACCCATAAGAGATATGCAAAGACTATACTAGAGAAGTTTAAAATGCTAGGTTGCAATCCAGTTGCAATTCCTCTAGTGGTCAGTGAGAAATTCTCCAAGGAAGATAGAAGTGGTTCTGCGGATGAGAATTTGTACAGAAGCTTAGTGGGAAGCTTGCTATACTTGACTGCAACAAGACCAGATATTATGTATGCAGCAAGCTTGATGTCCAGATTTATGCACAACCCCACCAAGATACACTATGGAGCTGCAAAGAGAATCTTGAGATACATCCAAGGAACAATGGACTTTGGAATCCTGTATGAGAGGAATGTAGAACCAAAACTCTTTGGGTTCTATGACAGTGACTGGGGAGGCAGTGTAGATGACTTGAAGAGCACATCTGGATATACTTTCACACGTATAGCATGAGTGTTCTCCTGGGCTTCAAAGAAGCAGAAATCAGTGGCATTGTCCACAGCTGAAGCTGAGTATGTCGTAGCTTCAATCGCCACTTCACAAGCAATATGGATAAGGAGAGTCATAGAAGACTTTGGTGAGAAAAATAGAACAGCAACAACCATTCTCAGTGATAACAAGTCTGCAATAGCAATGAGCAAGAACTCTGTCTATCACAGTAGGGCCAAGCACATCCCCTTGAAGTTTCATTACATCAGGGATGCAGTAGAAGAAAATGAGATCGAATTGGTGTACTGCAATACAAATGACCAGGTTGCTGATATCCTCACCAAGGCCCTGCCAAGAGAGAGGTTTGAATACCTCAGAGGCCTGCTCGGAATGATAAGGCAAAGCATTAAGGGGGAGTGTTAAAGTTAATGCTTTCCTGGGTGAACTAGGAGTTAGACTGAAAAGCTGATATGCTTTTCAGCAACTATCTACTGTTCATTCCACTGAGATTTTCTGCTAGATATTTGTAGTATCATAGTACTA
The DNA here is from genome assembly GCA_963682095.1 of Potentilla sterilis. NCBI lineage: Eukaryota > Viridiplantae > Streptophyta > Magnoliopsida > Rosales > Rosaceae > Potentilla > Potentilla sterilis. The sequence continues at coordinate 33,964,586 of OY821766.1, read as the reverse complement.
TAATTTGTCAAGTTGATCTCTAACTTACCTAGCTTAAGATATTTAGTAGGTTACTTTGTATCTCTATAAAAGGGAAGTGTTTCTCTATAATCTTTAAAAGATTTTTAGATCAAAGAAAAGACTGCATAAGTTCAGTTCATCTACTCTTCTTCAAACACTATTCACCAAGTGAACAGTGTGATATACTTCACTCGCCACGAGTAATTAGTCGCCATTCGCCACTTCGAATTGGTTGCTGATCCCACTCGCCAGTGCGGAAGTAGAAGTATTGTGAATTCTAACATGGATTCCAACATTTTGCTGGTATGCTTTTAGAACAGACAAACATTCAGAAATTTATGATCCAATCTCAAGGCGTGTCGTAGAATATGCGGACGGTCTTCCTTTAGCACTCAGAGTCTTGGGATCCTTACTTCATAAAAAGAATGTACAGCAGTGGGAATATGAGTTGGAGAAGATAAGGAAAATTCCAATGACGGATATTGGACGTGTGCTTCGAGCAAGCTATGACGGATTAGATGAATGTCAGAAGAACATAATTATAGATATTGCATGTTTCTTTAGAGGAGAGCAGAAAGATTTTGTAACAGAGTTTCATGAAAGTTGTGGCTATTTCCCCCAGAATGGACTGACAGTGTTGATTGAGAGATCTCTTGTAGCCGTGTCAATTCTTGGTCGACTTCAGATGCATGATTTGATACAGGAAATGTGTAGGGATATCGTCCGTCAAGAATCTGTTGAAGACCCAGGGAAGCGTAGTAGGCTATGGTATCATGAAGATGTTGTTAAAGCGTTGGCTCAAAATACGGTATGAATATAAGATATCATGATCTCCATTTTTTCAATTTCTTGTGAGACCCTATGATCAGAGTCATATTACAATCTTAAATAATTTAGATTTTTGACATTATTACTAATATTTTGTAATTTCACGATTGGTCATGCAGGGAATGGAAGCAGTTCAAGGCCTAATCTTAGACTTATCAAAGTTAAACGAGATATGGGTGAATAATGAAGCTTTTGTTGGCATGAAGAGACTAAGAATGCTCCAACTTGGTGTAAGAAAGGATTTGTATGGCGCATGTACATATAATGAAAATTTCAAACAACATGTGAGCGGAGATTTAAAGTTCCATTCAGATGAATTGAGAGTTCTTGTTTGGCATGGTTACCCACTGAAGTCTTTACCGTCTGAGTTTTCAACGATGAATCTTATTAAGATCGACATGCGTCATAGTCATATTAAACAACTTTGGGAAGGAAGGAAGGTATGCACAATCATGCATCATGAATGTTTCAGATTTTCTATCTATTTGTATAAAGTCTCATTTCTGGATTTATGCGTGTCATCCTTGCAAGGAGGGGCCATGCTAGCGTATTTGTATACACTAAATTAGTTCTCATATGCCCATTTTCTTAACATATGATATTTTGACAGGCTTTGCAAAACTTGGTATCCATGGATTTAAGGTACTCAAAGTATCTAATCAGAACCCCCGACTTCAGTGAGGCAAATAAGCTTAAGAGACTAGATCTTGAAGGATGTTCAAGTTTATTGGAGGTTGACCCATCCATTTCAGCTCTTAAAAGCCTTGTTTATTTGAACCTAAAAGGTTGCTCAAATCTTGGGAAGTTTCCTAATGTAACCGGAAATATGCAAAAGCTAAAAGGCCTTTACTTAGGTCTGACTGCAATTAGAGAAATGCCCCCGTCAGCTAATGATCTTTCGGGACTCATGGTTTTGAGCCTCCGTGGTTGCAGAGAACTGAGGAGTCTACCGAGAAGCATTCACATGAAATCTCTGGAATGTCTTGACCTATCTGGCTGCTCGAAACTTGCAGAGTTTCCAGAGATTTCACAAGTAATGAAGAAGCTTAGGGAGCTTTATCTAGATGGGACTGCAATTAAAGAACTACCCTCATCTATTGATCATCTTACGAGCCTTCATAAGTTAAGCATGAGAAACTGCACAGGCCTTGTCTTTCTTCCAGACGAAATCTGCAATCTGGCAGGCTATGAAGGTCTCGATCTCGATCTAACTGGGTGCTCAAACATAGAAAAGTTCCCTGATCATATAAAATCCTTTATGCGGCTTGATACGGTTGGAAGCGGTATAAAACAACTTCCATTCTCTATCTTGCGTACGGAATCAATATCATTTCAAGGATTGAAAGGATTGACGGCGCCCTTTTCCTCATGGCCAATGTGGAATCACCAGAATCCTAGTTACTGTGTTCTGAGATGGCTTAATTTAAGTGACTGCAATCTTCTGGAATTATCGGATGCCATTGCTCATTTATCATCATTGCAAGACTTAAACTTATCCGGAAACAAGAATTTGGAAAGTTTACCTGCAGCGATGAATCGCCTGGGTCGTTTAAAAAACCTTTATATACAACGTTGCACGAGACTGAAATCAATACCAGAGCTTTCATCGATACTACACATAGAGGCCGATGATTGCACATCTTTGGAGACAGTTTCAACACCACAGCTTACGTGTGCTGACTGGATTCGCCTCAGATTTGTTAATTGCTTGAAGTGGAGAAAACCAATCTATTTATAGATATTGTGGAAAGCGCTCTTGGTTATCAGGTTTGTGCACTATCTCAGATTCATAAACACCTACGAAATATTACTAATTAGTTTAACTGTGTTTTCGATGTATAGGGTGATGGTGTTTTTCAATATGAACCTCGTTACTATATGTGTGTTCCTGGGAGTGATATTCCAGATTGGTTCAACCATCAGTGCAGAGGGTCTTCCATAACTGTGCAGTTACCACCTGATTGGTTCGCAAACAAGTTTCAGGCGTTGGCAATATGCGCCATCAGTAACTTGCGGGGGGCACAAACTAGAAAGACTCTTGAATCTGCTTTCTGTTGTGCTACCTTAAAAGCAAATGATGGTCAGGCCAACTTGTATTTTCCGTTGATCCCTATAACAGGTGGAATTAACATCCTCCTTGAGTCGGATCATATGTTCCTGGGATATAGAAATTCATCACGTTTAGCAAAGTGGCATAATGAACGCATGTACAACGAGGCCACCTTTAGGATGGTGACAACTAGTAATCCAGAAGCAAGGGACTACGGATCCTTTCTAGGTGATTCAATGACTTGGGAAGATTGCACTTGGATCACAGGTTGTGGGGTTCGGTTATTTCCCGCGAATCCACCAGCCTATGAAATTGAATAGGGATTTCAAGTTTTGCAACTAAAATTTGATCTAAAAATTCACATTTGACATCATACAGTTGGTTTTTTTTTCTCTTGAAATGGTGGGGAACTCTAGCACTATGCTATGTTTCTATCCACGACATCCGCGAACTCTAGCTCTAGGGTTTGGTACACAACATCTTGAGGGCTTGAGATATGGGTTAATGTTACCATTAAGATACAAATTATTTTATATTTCGACACGATATCGTTATTAGTTTTCTACACCAAAAAACTAATTTAAAAATGTTTCCTCCCCAAAAGTTAACGAGATTCGAACTGGATATGGAGATTCCCCACCTAAGTTTTGACTAACTTAACCACTTGTGATGGTTCCAATTATCTTACAATTTGACATTGTTTCTGCACAAACCCGTAGGCCTAGTGGAAACTGATGAATCTAAATGTGATCTCCTCCTGCAAACCTGCTAACTAAGGGGAATACCGGGCGGGCCGGTCTTCTCCTCTCCGATGCCTAAGTTAGTACTGTTGGGATGAATAGATAACTTAAGCAAGAGTGATAAGCAGTTGGAGAGATCAGTTACCTATTAAAGAGGGTAGTTGAGGCCTTTATATAGGTGGTCGGGCGTGAGGTCTGGTCTTACTCTTCGATGTGGGACTGGTTTCCTTCTGTTGGCATACAAAAAGACAGCTCTGGTGGCCCGTTCGGCAGGCTGACGTCCCCGGTCCCCGAGCCCCTGGTCACAAGGTAGACTGCTGGACCTCGGGTGCGGGTGCTGGTGATCCTGCTCCGGGCCTCAGGCCGGCCCCGGATGCACTGGCTGCGGGTCTGTGGGCTTATGTAGCCCCTCTGTGGCTACTGTCAACAAACATAACTAGAAGGAAATAACTAGAAAACTGTGTGCTCCTAATATTTATCTAAACTATTAGTGCGTCGTTTGAATTATTTTTAGAACTCGAAATTTCAAATACATCATCTTATACATATATTTTAAAGACACGAAAGTTCTCTTTTTTACTTTTATAATATTCTAATCCAAATTATTAATAGGGAAAATGCCCATTTAGTATAAAAAGGCCCCCTCATTACCCATTTCAATGACCATCTTATTTTTCTCCCTTATTCAACATAAGGTAACAACTCTATTGCCCATTTGAACAAATCTTTTTCAATTCTAGTACAAATTTAATTTTTTTTCTTCCTTTTTTGTCATTTTGTCTTATTTAATATATTTTTGAATTATAATTTGCTGAGAAAATGGAAGATAAAAAAACGAACTTTGCCGAAATATCACTCAACTCCCTCCGGCCTCCCATGGCCGGTCGCCGGATTCCGGTCACCAAATTTTTTTTTCGCCGGAATTTTTTTTTTCGCCAATTTTTTTTTTTTTTTTTTTTATAATCAGGTTATTGGACGATGGTTACTGACCCTCAGTAAATAATTTACAGATTACAGATTTCCAGTAATCGATTACTGACCCCCAGTAATCGATTACTGACAAGGACTAAAATATCCTCGATAATCTCGATATTTCCTCGAAATTTCCGTTTTTTTCAAACATCGATATTAATACTCATATCTTTCCGATATTTTACTTTTAGTCTATTTTTATCTAAATATACAATTTTTATATAAATTTTTGGTAAAATTTCCATCGATATTCGATATTTTCTCGAAATTTCCATCGAAATTTCTTTTTTTCAAACCATCGATATTTCCATAATCATCGATATTTAATACCTTGATTACTGACCCCCAGTAATCAGGATACAGATTTCATATTTTCCAGTAATCATGTTACTGACCCCCATCGATTATTGACCCCGGAGTAATCAGGTTACTGGAGTTACTGATCCATAGTAATCAAGTTACTTACCCCCAGTAATCGATTACTGACCCCCAGTAATCGATTACTGACCCCCAGTAATCAGGTTACAGATTTCATATTTTCCAGTAATCATGTTACTGACCCCAAATAATCGATTATTGACCCCCAGTAATCGATTACTGACCCCCAGTAATCGATTACTGACCCCCAGTAATAGTATTCCCAATTCGATCAAAACCCTAATGTTGGAGGAGGAGGAGGACCCGCCGTCAATAGTATTACTGACCCCTAGTAATCGATTACTGACCCCCAGTAATCGATTACTGACCCCCAGTAATAGTATTCCCAATTCGATCAAAACCCTAATGTTGGAGGAGGAGGAGAACCCGCCGTCAATAGTATTACTGACCCCCAGTAATCGATTTCTTAGTGCTTCAACAGAGAAAACGATCGACACAAATTGACAAAACTGATGCATATGGAGAAAATTCAGACAAGCCAATTGAAGCTGCAGCATCAAGCGGTGAATTACATCAAACACAGATGGATACAAAAGATGATATACATAGAATCAGAAATAAGATCATTACATTATCATTACAGGATATGAGAAGGGAACATGTTCATGTATTATTCAACTTCACAACGCTGCATGCACACAAAGCAAGATCAAGCTTCATGTAGTCTATAACTAGTACCGCTAAGATCCTTTGATTTCTGAACCATTCTAACCATAGAAGATGTTTCATAAGCACCACCCTGGGCGATGATGCTGGACTCCCAAATGGAATGGCACCACCCTGCGTTTGGATTCGGTGGGAGAGAGAGAGAGAGAGAGAGAGAGAGAGAGAGAGAGAGAGAGAGAGAGAGAGAGGAGAAAAAAGATATTAGGGTTTAGTATAGGGTATTTAGGTATTTTTAATAAGATTCATTGGAGTGGGATATAAACATTGGAATGGGCAATTTTTAAACTCATTTTGTTCAAATGGTCTTTTTCCCATATTAATATGTTATCATTTTCTCTGTCTTCGGTAAAGTAGTTTTCAACAGTTCACTTTTAGCTCAAAAATCTCAAATTTCAACCGTGTTTCTAAGTTTTGGTGTCTTTGTATTTACAGCAAAGAACTTATTTTCAAGCAAGTCCTCAAGCTATTTCCCCCACTATAGTGAATAGCTCTTTGCATATTTTTATCCACATCTCTGTTTCTTCATCAATTAAAGTGTGACAGTTCTGGACATAGTTGTTATGTATAATAATTTCTACTCATCTTAGATGGCAATCATCCCATTACCTTATTGCAAATTCATAAATCAAACTATTTCTTTCGTATAGTTCTATATTTATAGAACCCTCAAGAGAGAAAGCATCTCAAACAGTAGTAGCTAGCCATTTAAATCATCTCACTTCGCAATTTGTTGCCTATTAATCAAGGAAAACACAGTTCCTGATGGAGAATCATGGCAACATTTTAACATGACATTTCCAGGTTTCGACGACATTAAGGGAAGAAATGTTCGGCTTGGAGTGGCAACTGATGGTTTCAGTCCATTTAGAACAATGACAACCCAGCATAGTACGTGGCCCGTGGTTGTGATGCCATATAATCTACCCCCTAATATGTGTATGAGGAAGGAATATAATATGCTGGTCATGTTGATTCCTGGCCCTAAATCTCCAGGAAAGTGCCTTAGTGTACTCATTCGTCCATTGATCGACGAGCTCATAGATTTATGGAAAATGGAGTCTATACTTTTGACAGAGTCGACAATGATGTATTCACAGTGAAGGCAGCGGTGATGTGTACTATAAGTGACTTTCCTGGTTTAGGGATGCTTGCGGGCTCAACGGTGAAAGGGTACAAGGCATGTCCAATTTGTCTAGATGAGCTGACAGCGAAGCATATTTGTGGGAGAATTGTTTATGAAGAGCATCGGAAATGGCTCGACGAGAATTCACCAATGCGATCCAGTTTGGCATTTAACGGGAAGCCAGAGTGGGGAAAAAGGCCAGCTCATAAGAACGGAGATGAAATTTTAGAGGAAATTAGGTCATACAGTTACGCCACTCTTAGCTAGCATCCGTATTTTCGTGTCCCTTACTCGGCACACAACAGACAATGTTGAACCCACGAGAGCGTATTTTGGATGTTTCCCTATTGGTCGTCGTTGTTACACAGGTACTGTTTAGATGTCATGCACATTGAAAAGAACGTGGGTGACAATATCCTGGCCACCATTCTTTCAATTGAAGGGAAGACCAAGGATGGTCCAAGGGCTCGCGAAGCTTTGCAGAAGAGGGGAATACGCAAAAGTCAGTGGTGTTCGGAAGCTGAAAAGAGGACGGGAAAGATTCCTCATGCACCCTTTTTAGTTGAAGAAGATCGTCTTGAAGAAGTATTCGAATGGTTTCGCGGTGTTAGGTATCCACTTGACTATGCGGGAAGTTTGAGAAATAAGGTAAAACTATCCGAGAAAAAATTCTATGGATTGAAGACGCATGATTGTCATGTCCTGCTTCAACGTCTTCTTCCAGTAGTTATCCGAGGATTTTTGCCAAATAAAGTCGTGAAGCCATTGATAGCATTGTCAAATTGGTTTCGAAAATTATGTGCTAGGGAGTTGAAGAAGACAGATGTCCAACAGATGAAAGATGAGATTGTGATCATTCTCTGCAATTTGGAGTTGATTTTTCCTCCACATTTCTTCACCTCTATGGTTCATCTCATGGTTCACCTTCCCGAACAAGTTATGCTTACAGGTCCAGTATATTTTACATGGATGTATCCGACGGAAAGGTATATGCACTAATCAAATATGTTTCTTAATGTCCAAACTAAATTGGTATCGACCTTATATATGCAGTAATCATATTCATCATTTTACAAGCAATTAGGTGACTATAAACAGTCAATGAGTAATACACGTTACCCGGAGGGGAGTATTGCAGAAAGGTACATATCATGGGAGTCGGTGACGTACTGTAAGTCGTATCTGCAATTGGAAGAACACGAAGAGCCCAATCCCCCAATATGGAATATTAGTTCTGTTTCTCAGTTAGTTCAATCGTGTATTATGGATACCACCGGAAATATCAGGTTAACAGAGGAGCAAACGGCTTAGGCTCACTGGCAAATTTTGACGGATACAGAAGAAGCTCAATATTACATGGACGCTCATTTGCAGCTGTACACGGCGAAATATGGTGACGATTACGACCAGCGCCATCGAAGGAGGAGTTTCCATCCATGGTTCTTAAAATTTGTACGAAAACTGAATAGTATAGAACTAACACAATCTATTTTTCAGGCCAAAAGAATATATGATGCTCAGGACCCTAATTTTAATAGGGCAATATGGTCATTGGCTCGAGGTCCGCAATTCACTCGGATTTATAAGGCGTGCTACGTGAACGGTATCAAGTATGTCTCATTCGATAGAGATCAAAGGCTCGTGACTCAAAATAGCGGGGTGATGTTAAGCACGAAGCTTGGAAACCTGTCTCAACACTTCTATGGCCATCTTGACTATGTAGTCGAGGTATGTTATCCAGACAATTTGTCGGTCGTATTGTTCAAAGTTATATGGCACAATACCACTGACGATCAGGATGACGAAGAAATTGACACCATCAAGGTAGATCATGGTCTGATATCGGTGGATACTAACACTAGTTACTATGAGAGTTCACCATTTTGTCTTGCTGTGAAGACTAAACAAGTGTTCTACTTGGACGATCCTACGGCGGGTGGTACTTAGAAGGTGGTGCAAGAAATGTCGCATCGAAATGTATACAGTGCCGAAGTACTTGCAACAAAAGACAATATGCCTCCTTCAGGGAATCAAATCACAGAGCCTTACCAAGAAGATACACTAGGTTCAATACAATTTTACCATATTGATGCATCTAATCTCCAACTCGATTTAGAAGTACACGAACAGAATGAAGAATCAAACGGTGAGGAAGATGACAGTGGCGATGAATTCGATGAGGAAGAAGGAGAGGAAGATGAAGACGATGATGGCGGAGACGACGAAGAGGAAGACTACTAGTTAATTATGGTACATGTTGTAAGCAGATGATGATGATATATATTTATTGTTGTAATTTTAAACAATATTTACAACTATCTAATTCAATAAAAACATATATTTCTTAAAATAACTAATATGTTAAATTTAATTGCAGCAACGCATAATGCCAATATTCGTCGCTTAAACGTATTGAAGCGACGAAGTTTAACCTTCCTTGGTTATCCTGTATGTTTCAAATTCGTCGCTTCATATCTATTGAAGCGACGAGTTTTGAAGCCCCCTTGGTTACCTAGGAAGAGGCAAAAGTCGTCGCTTCAGCGTATATTAAGCGACGAATTTTGACTAAGTTCGTCGCTAACTTTATTGGTCATGAAGCGACGACTTTTGCTTAAATTCGTCGCTTCAGATCAATCTTTAATTTGCAGAATCGTGTTCTTCTTCCTCATTTGCGTCTTCTTCCCATCTAAACCCAAAACCTCCAATTTCTTCTCTTTCTCTTCAAACCCAAAAACCCTTCTCTGACAACCCGAAACCCAAACCCCTTCTCATATCAAAAAACCCCTAATCTCTCTAAAACCCCCAAACCCTAAATTCAGCAAATTTTGGAGATTTTTCCCCAAACCCGGAATTCCAAACCCTAACCCTTCGACACCAGGATGGCACCCGGTTCTAGTGCCCAGAAGAGGAAGAAGGAGATGGAGGCGAGAAGAGAGAGGAAGGCGGCGGAAGTTGCCGCTCAAATGGCTGCTGCGGCGGCGGAGGCGACGGCGACAGTGGCGGCGGCGGCAGCGGAATCGTCAAGGACGGCGCCAGAGGCGGGGACGATGTTTCTCATCCCGTCTCTGGAAGAAACCGATCCTTCGGCGGGTGTGGGGGCTACTGGAGGTGGCGCTGACCTCGGGAGAGGCGGCCGCGATGGCGGTAGCGGTGGCAGTGGTGGTGTCGCTTGAGGAGCAGCCGGTGTGGTAGGCGAGGATGCTCCTCCCCTCAGCATTAGGACCAAGAGGGGTCCTCAGGAGCCGGGTATGTTGTTTGTGATTCGATATATTTTGGATTTTTTTTTTTGCAATTATTGTAATTTCAGACCTGCGCATGTTGTTTGTGGTTAGATAATTAACAGTTCTATAATCAAATGTTTTTTTGATGGATTTCTATAATCAAGTGTTGTACATTACAATTGGTCATTGATGAATTGAGCACAATGAATGAAATGGATACTAGTACTCTGTCGATCTTAATCTGCATGTTGTCATACATGGTAAAATTTTGTGGTTAGAGTCTCGTCGCTCAAACTATAAAAAGAGCATTTAGAACACAATGAAAGGTACAATAATCTGATCTCGAGGAGGTTTGAGTCTCTCACTCTCCTTCAAATAAATTAGCTCCATCATAAGGTCGATCATGACTTCTAAAAAACGATTAACTTTCTATGTTGGGTAGGTATGGACGTTAGTGGGTTCTTTTTGAATATGATCCCATTTTGACATTAATCTTCCATTCTTCTTTCTTTTCTCCAATAGGAGGTCATCTTCAAGAAAATGTCTCACATTAAAAAAGACTTAAATTTGAAATTGTTTATAGAACATTTTTTAGCCACATCTAAGTTACCAAGTAGCTTTGTGTGCATGCATTAAAAGCTTATAAGTGCTCGACTTTTGATGGCAAATGAAAGTCCGACGTCGACAGCGATTAGTGCCCGTCAAATAATCAAATCCATATAAAAAGAAAATAATAATAATAACAATACCGGGTCATACCATGTTGGATATGTGATTTGAATGAAATGTAGGTTGGATATGTGATTTGAATGAAATGCAAGTTTTAGAAGTGAATGAAACCGTACCAGAATTCTGTTATTCTGTCTCCGTAACAAATATTGAAGCGACGAACATTGATCATTGTTCGTCGCTTAGATTATAGTGAGGCGACGAAGATTCAACAAAATGTGTCGCTCCATGCCTATTCAAAATGAATTAAAGAGACCAATTTTGAGCCAAACTTTGTCGCCACAAGTACAGGGCGACAACCCAAAATACGTCGTATGGATTTTGAAGAGACGAGTCAAAATTCATCGCAACAGAATGCAAGCGACGCGTCTAAAGTGGTCACTAGAGATCTCTGCCGACGCGTCAAAAGTCGTCGCTCTCTTCTGAGCGACCACTTTTAGAGTCGTCGCATAGATATATGATGCGACGACTTTTGAATCATTATTGGTCGCTTGGAATTCAAACGACGAATATAAGGCGACGACTTATTTCGGTCGGCAGGATGCTCAGGCGATGACTTATGATGCGAAGCGACGACTTTAAGTCGTCGCTTCGATTCTTAATTACCTGCAGTAGTGTACAGGAAATGGGTAGGGATATCGTCCGCCAAGAATCTACTAACGCAGGGAAGCGTAGCAGGTTATGGTATCATGAAGATGTTGTTGAAGTGTTGGCGACGACTTATTTCCGTCGGCAGGATGCTCAGGCGATGGCTTCAATTCTTACCTGCAGTAGTGTACAGGAAATGGGTAGGGATATCGTCCGCCAAGAATCTACTAACCCAGGGAAGCGTAGCAGGTTATGGTATCATGAAGATGTTGTTGAAGTGTTGGCGACGACTTATTTCCGTCGGCAGGATGTTCAGGCGATGACTTATGATGCGAAGCGACCTTACCTACAGTAGTGTACAGGAAATGGGTAGGGATATCGTCCGCCAAGAATCTACTAACCAAGGGAAGCGTAGCAGGTTATGGTATCATGAAGATGTTGTTGGAAGTGTTGGCTCAAAATAAGGTAACAGTATACGATGTTATCATGATATTCAATTTTTTGTTTCTTGTGAGACCATATATATTAGGGAAACTACTACAAACAGTGTCCCATCTTTAGTCAACTAATAGCTTTGGTATCTCAAGTTTCAAATATATCAAAACCATACCTGAACTTTCCTTTTCAACTTCATTTTGGTACCCCTCAATTAACACCGTTAAAAAATTCCGTTAGTTGTCTTTATTTTGACGGAGCGTGGTGGGCTTAGAAAGTTGTTTATTCAATTATACTGCATATATATAATTTATCCTCTGTACTCAAAGGTAAACAGTTAATTTTAATCATTACAGTATTTCTTCTCAACGTTTAATTTATCTAGAAAATATTAGAATCACCGAAAAAGAAATAAAAGATAAAAAGGCAAAACTAAAAATCCTAAAAGATTTTTGAGAAAGACTTCCTAGAAGTAGACCAGGCTACTGGGATATAATATTTAGATTTACTCAAGGCATTCGTATAGCAGAAAGACAAATTGCAGAACTTAAACACCTTCTGCAACAAGAACAAGAACCTCTTAAAATTTTGAGCCGCGGTTAGAAACCGTTGGTTAGATCCGCCTCAGTTGGTATCAGAGCCTGTTTTGCTCAAAAACAGGTAAAGCAAAGGCTTATGCCACAAAGTTGGCTCCTCTTAACAAATAAAAGAGAGCCAAAGCAACTAAAGAATTATCAAGCCTTTTGCATAGAAAAAGAAAAAGAAAAGTGGAACTTGTGTTTTCACACAAGACACATCCAAGAAAACCAATACTCCATTGAATACGCCTGTAGAGTTCTAAACACTCTATACGACGAGCATATTCATCTCCAGAAAGAGATAGGAGTAGAAGAACTTGACCCTGCTAGGCCAAGTATAGTTGAATTTCTATATAACTTATCTAGAGATAAGACTACTGAGAAAGTAAAAGAACAACTCGAGAGATTTAATCTCAGAGTAAATCAGTTAGAAGAAATTCAAACCAAGATATCAAGGCTTGAAATCAAGCTTGATTATCTTAAAGAAAAACAATATCTTTCAGATATTGAGAAGAAACTAGTAAGAACTGAAACTCTTGCAAATAATATTCATCAACAAGCAGTTGATTTAAAAAGGACTCAAGAAAATCGAAAGAAACTCTTAGAAACTCTTATATCCCGCATAGGATGAAGCAAAGAGTTGAGCTAAAAGTAAGACAAGAAGACTTAAAAGCAGTAAGTATTTATCTTCCAACAGAAAAACTTGCTGAAAACGTTGAAGCAATAATACATCAACAGAACTACAGCAATATCTACCTTCAAGAAATAGGAAAAGATATGGAAGAACAGTTCCAAGAACTAAGCTCAAAGATTTCTAGCCTACAAAAGGGTATAGAAAAAATGAAAGAAAATTCAATTGTTGAAAGAATCAACGAAGAAGCACTAGCACAAACAGTAGCTAGTAAAATTATTATACCACAACCAAAGACAGAAAGTGGGTTCAATTTCAGTGAACCTAAGCTACTAAAGTGGAAAGAATCCAAAAGGGATATAAAGATGTTGAGTAGAGTCTTTAGCAAAAGACATACTGTACCAGCAGTACAGCTCGTAAATGCTCAAGAATTCGAGTATAACGAAATTGAATCTAGTGTAAGGGAAGCCTCAGCACCCAAATTTAGATTCAATGAGATTTACAAGAAAGGATCCTTTATTATGGATTCTCACAGATTCAAGATGTTAGAACTAACAATACCAGCAACTGGTGGTGAAACAGACATCAGGCTAATCACTTCTAGAGAAGTAAGTGAAGCATTTCAAAGAAAATATTCTTATATGCACATTGGTGCAGTCCAAATTTCCATAAAACTCTTAGCAAGAGATGGTATAGACTGTTCGGTCTTGTGTATTCTGCAAGACGATAGAATAACAGATTTTAAGAAAAGCCTGTTAGGAACAGTAGAAGCCTCACTATGCAACCAGGTTGCATATTTCAATGTCTTCCCAAATTTCACCACTCATCTGAAAGATGCAGCACACTGCCTAAGACTGAGAATCAAAACAGATGGGATTGCCATGAAACAAGGCATGATGGAACTTGTCGTTGACTATAGAATCTATTATAAGCTGATGAGCTCCAATGTAACACCAAATACTAGATTTGTCAACAGCCCTGGTCTTACCACATCTATCCTTACCAGTCCTAGAAATAATACTCAGCAAAAACACATCACCAAATGGGATGAAGTATCATTCCCTAGAGAATGGAACTTAGCACCTCCTGAGATGCAAATACAAAGCTCTAATGCTTCTATCTATGAAGATACTGGAGGAAAAATAAGTCTCCAGTTCCATAGGCATTCTTTTGCTAACTATGAGCAAGCAAGTACTTCAGGATCAATTCCTGAAGAATCTTTTGAGGAAGAAGAAGACTCAAAAAGACCTATAAGAATGCTTAGAGCAGAAGGGTTAAAAGAACTCTATAAGCGAGCAGAAACTTGTGAAACCTTAGAAAGGTTAGAAGAGATAGGTAAGAAAATTTCTTTAGTCCAAACAACTAAAAGAAAAATTCTACCTTACCAAGCGACAGAAGCAGAAGCAAGCAACATGGATGCTGAAGCAAGCACCATGGATGCAGAAGCCAGTACTAGCCAGCCACCATTGGCAGGAAATACTATCATCAACAACATTACAAATAATCCTACCAAGATCATTAGGGAAGAAAAAATCAAACTTCCAAAAGGACAGCCTCCTACAGGAAAGATTGGAGAAAGAAGCTCCCAAAAATATATTCCCACAGAACCACACTGGGGACAAGCAATTTCTGAAAGAGGAGTTTACTTAGACCTCGATAAAGTAGGAGATAAAAGAAAAACCATAGATAACTGGGTAGCCAGTTTAAAGCTAACCCAAGCACTGGTTTTATCCAAATTCCACTATAAAGAAGCACACGCTTACTACGAAGCAACCTTAACAGGAATAGTCCAGAAATGGTACAATTCCTTTAAGAGAAGTAGTAGTTGGGCAGATTGGGAAGCAAAATTAGCCAAGACAAATGATCCAATGGATTTCACTATCCCTATATACGCACAATTTTGTGGAGATATAACGGGACATAGTGAACAAACCAAAGAAAGAGCTAAAGCAAACATCCAGAAATTAAGCATCTGCAATATGAGATATTTTGAAGAGTACATAAATGAGTTCCAAAACTACTATTGTACAATAGGAGACTTGGAAAAACTAGACCTTATTAGAACATATTACAGAAAGTTACCAGAACCCTGGAATAATGCTGTAGCACAGTCCCTTGAAGAAAATCTTTTAGAACATTTTTCTATAGGAGGAATAGCAGAAAGGGTAAGAGACCTGTTAAGAAAACAGTGTACAGAAAATCAAAAGTCGAAAACTGCTAAGAAACAACTCAGAGGAGTTGAAAATATGTGTCCTAAAATCCTAGACACACCAACCCAATGGGGTTGTCATCAGTACAATGAAAGAAAAGATAGGAGCAGATTTAGGAACAAGAAATACAATAAATTTACTTCTAAAAAGAAGTATAAGTTCAGAAAAAGCTCTGAACAAGATAAAGAAAAAAGATCTCCTAGAAAGAGATTTTTTAAGAAAAGAAACCCAAACCCAAAGAAAAATACTTCTAGAGATACAAAGCCCTGTAGATGCTGGCTTTGCAAGGCTGAAGGTCATTATGCAAACGAGTGCCCTAAAAGAGATAAAAGATCTTCTAAAGCCCTTCTAGCAGAATACGATGAAGCCGTAGAATACGCAAACATAAAAGGGTTTGAAATAGCATATTCTGATGAAGAGAATGAATCTATATATTCTCTTGAAGATACATCAGAAAGTGATACAGAAAGCACCTCAAACAGCTCTGAAGGAGAAAGTGAATATAACTATCGACCTATATTCATGTTAATCCAAAATTGGAATAAAAAAAACTACTGATAGCATCAGTCAGTTTACTCCAAGGCCTGGAGCTTTCACTTGTGACTATTGCAAGTGTGAAGATAGTAATACTGTACCCATGTACTGTAAAGAAATAGGAGAAACCTATCATAAAGAATGTTTCATAGCAGAAGTAAGGAGAAAAACAAAAGACCCTGAAGTACATACGCTAGTAAATCAAGAATATGATATATTTCTTGAGCAAGTCCAAAAACAAGATCTTGAGAAAAACCTCGAGAAGATGAAGTTAGAAACTTCAAAAATTATAAAAGAAGAACCTAGTCCCTCCATAGCAGTACCCGAAAGTAACCCAAAAGAGGTAGAACCTGAGCCTATACAAGAACAAGAAAGAACTATAAATCCTTTCACAGAATTCACTAGAAAGAAAGAAACAATCCAACCAGTAAAACATGTTCAGACAAGTATATATAGTAATTATATTACTATAGGTCTGAAATTTCCCAATTATAAGAAATACCATCTACATGCTTTTGTAGACACTGGTTCAGGATATAGCCTAGCAAGGAAACATGCTATTCCTGAAGAATATTGGGAAAAGTCTGATAGAGAAGCCACTGGAATTGGAATGGGAGAAAAGGCGTTTACAATGAGTTATATAGCCAGAAACGTCAAGATTTCGATAGGCGGAGGAACCTTTACGTTCCAAAGAATTTGGCAAAGTGAAGCCCAAGGGTCCGATATGCTGATAGGAAATGATTTCCTACTTCAGCAAAGAATAAACAAACCATCGAAATGATCGGCATTGAGAAGAATCATAAGTTCTACTGGGAATCCAGATTACTACATGCAATCAGCATTGCAAGTAAAGGATTCACAGAGCAATATCAGAAATCGCGAGCCAAGCGTGGTGATCATAAACTACCTTTTGAACCGGTTATACAACCGGTATTAGCTTTGCAAGAACACCAAGAAATTGTGCAAAATGAAGCAACAACTTCGGAAGAATCAGAATCAGAGGAAGAACCTCAAGATTCAGACAGCTGGGATGGTGAAGAAGAATTCATCCGAGAACACAATCTAAAAGTATACATTAATAAAATAGAGCAAAAGAAAATCTCAAATCTCGTTGAGATAGAAAATTTGCTGAAACCCATAATCAGTGAAGATCCTCAACTATACTGGGAAAGAGACCCGGTATATTGTCAGCTAAAAATGCATGATGCCAATGCAATATGCCATGTCAAAGCTATACCCCATTA
The DNA here is from genome assembly GCA_963682095.1 of Potentilla sterilis. Classification (NCBI taxonomy): domain Eukaryota; kingdom Viridiplantae; phylum Streptophyta; class Magnoliopsida; order Rosales; family Rosaceae; genus Potentilla; species Potentilla sterilis. The sequence goes on along the minus strand of OY821766.1, from coordinate 33,947,599 downwards.
TAGAGATGAAGATCGGAAAGAAATGGAAAGCCAAATCCAAGAATTGCTTGAAAAGAAATTAATTAGACCCTCAGATAGCCCTCATCATGCTCCAGCATTTTTGGTTAGAAACCATGCAGAGCAATTAAGAGGAAAAGCAAGAATGGTCATAGACTATAGGGATGTTAATAAGAAAACTGTCAAAGACGGTTACCAGATTGCTCAAGTAAGAGTCTTGATAAACAGACTAAAAGGAGCAAAGATATTTTCAAAATTCGATGCAAAATCAGGCTTTTGGCAAGTAAGAATGCACCAGGATTCCATAGCCTTAACAGCCTTTGGAACTCCTCAAGGACATTATGAATGGCTTGTAATGCCGTTCGGACTTAAGCAAGCTCCATCTATCTTCCAAAGAAAGATGGATAACATATTTAAGCCATACTCAGATTTCTGTATAGTTTATATTGATGACATTCTTGTCTTCTCTAAAACTATGAATGAACATCTGAAGCATCTTGAGCAAATTTGCAAGCTCATAGTTCAAAAAGTAATCATCCTTGGACAAAAGAAAATTCATCTTATAAAAGGAGAAATTGACTTCCTTGGCATTCACGTCAAGGACGGAGAAATTCGTTTTCAAGAGCATATAGTAAAGAAAATAAGTCAATTCCCTTACAGTATCCCAGATGCAAAGTCTCTACAGAGATTTTTGGGAGTTGTCAACTTTGCGAGAGATTTTATTCCTCAAGTAAGTGGCCTCACGGCTCTTCTCTCTCCAAAGACAAGCACTAAGAAAAAATGGTCGTTTACAACGGATGATAGCAACACCGTTAAGAAAATTAAAGAACTCACAAAAAACCTTCCCCCTTTGCAGTTACCTGAAGAAGGTAACCTGATCATTTTGCAAACAGATGCAAATGATTATTATTGGGCAGGAGTAGTTTTAGCAATAGCACCTAATACAAATCAAGAAAAGATCTGTAAATTCCTGTCAGGAAAATTTAATCCAGCAGAATTAAACTATTCCACAGGAGATAAAGAAGTATTAGCACTAATTAAATCCATTAAAGGAGCTGAAGCCTTTTTAGGAAATAAGTTTCTGGTCAGAACAGATAATAAGAGAGTGAAAAACTTTAAGAACTATAAGCTTACAGATGCAGCTATAGAGAAAGAGTTCTTAGATGGCAGATGTTTTTATCTCAATATGAATATGATGTTGAAATGATTGCAGGAAACAAGAATTATCTGCCTGACGCTCTCACAAGAGAAATGGAAATGTTCGAAAGAGATGAAGGCCGTAACCCAAGAAGCAGAAGGCCCGAACCAGAACCAGAAATCGAAGAAAGAAGAAGGCCCAATTTCGGAACAAGAGCTAGGACTGAAAACAAAGGAACAAAAGACAAAGTTCTACTACAGAGATACCGAGATGGAGACAAGACTGTTGGACCATTACATGATGGACCGGGTTACCAATATCTGGTATCCTACTCTCCAGCTGGATCCAGTAGTGCCCCTGAAAAAATTCAGCCTGACCCAATAAGAGAAATTGATCCGGAAGAAAAGCAATCTTCCAATGCAGAAGAAGAAACTGTAAATGAATATTTACAGCATCCTAGAGCTACAGTCACAACTGACTGGTTTCAAAGAAGACAGCCGTATAAGGCAAGAACTACTGACAGGATAGCATCCTTCAGGTTACCAGCAGTAAAATGTCTGAGAAAAATCTTTGATCATCCTATGAGAATTTACGAAAGACCGGTGTTCAGAACCAGCAGAAATTTGCAGTTCAACCAGCGAGTCATCATGGACAATATTTTAGCAGCATCTCGAGAAAATAATGAAGCATTGGTTTTACAAGCCCTGGAAACGCTAGCTGAAGAATTCTGCAGCTACGAGCTAGAAAAAGATCAGCAGCTCAAGGAAAAGCTGGACATTCAATACCTTGAGAACCCTGAAAGTGCTAAAGTCCCACTTCTAGCCCTATCAGAATCAGAATGGTTCAGTTTCCATAATCTCTTAGGAGATCCCAAGAACCGCAAAGCTCTTTCTTCAACCTTGCTAGTAGTAGCAGGTCCTTACTATGGAAGATATTTGGCTGATGTTCAAGCAGAGCATCCGTAGAAGAACAAGTTATGGTTAATCGAGAATGGTTTTGTTCATAATCTTTGGACAAAAACTAACGAAGACCTAGAAGGTCTCCCTGAAGTAATTTACCAAGCAGTCAAAAACATTAGGCCAGATGGCTGTATTCTGAGATTAAAGTTCATTTTTTCTCCTCCTGAATGGGCTAGAGAAGAAGGGAGAAAGAGCTATATTTCTCCTTATCACTATGTCAGAATTATCCAGAGTTGTGCCTCTCAAGCACACAAATGGTCATCAAGCAATGGAAGACCTAATCAGAGCATCCCTTGGATGAAAGCAATGGCTGTAATTCGTATTCAGAACCTGATCCAGAAAGATAATGATGCTACCCTCCTGGCCAAAGGAGAAAAGATCATTGTGGCCAGCTATAACCATCCTCATCCAGAGCACTGTGATTTGTACAAGGCTTTAGAAAGGCGAGAGGTCGATGGTACGTTAGCAACTACCACGTGGATAGAAAAATTAGAGAAAGAGCAAGAATTCAAAGACCCATATGATTCAGACATAGAATCCAAAGCTGAAGAAAATGACGACTCAGGAGCCTCTTTTGCTGACGAAGCGCTACACAACATCAATAATATGATGGAGTATTAGCAGCCGACGCTTCAGAACAAGAAGCTTTAAGAGAGTGGAATCCAGCTAGTGGAAGCCAGCTCATTTGTAAGATAGGTAGGTAAAATAAAGTTGCTGCCGACGCTTACGGACAAACTACTTTTGGAAAAGATAGTGCCAGCTGTTAAGATAAGGATTCCTCTTGTCTGTTTTTCTTAATGGAATTCAATTCCGTTTTGAAATCTGAAGGCTATATAAGGAGTCTCAGAGCACAAGAGAATGCATTCGAAAATCAAGGAAGAAAGGAGTAGTCTGAAGCTTGAAGGCTTATGAGTACTTGTGAGAATTTGTGAGTGTTCTAGTATAGTAAGATAAGAGTGAATAGTGAGAGAGTGATTTCTTGCTAAGTCACCTGGTGTGGAGTGCTTTATTTTACAAGTAAGTTTGTATTTTAATTCTAGCATGAGTAGCTAAACAGTTCTTAGCTGTTTACCCAAGAGTAAGGCTCTGGGTTATGTATATGTAAGTATGTTTGGATAAATAAACTCATATGTCCCCCATATCCGTCTTAGTTTTAATTTCTATAACTTCTCAAACCCCAGGTGGAGGACTACCTCCTAGGAGTGGTATTTGAGATAGATTTGTCCATTATTTTTCTGTTTAACTAGAACTTAAGAATTCTTATTTATTGGTTTTACTAGAACTTAAGAAACTTTTCAAAACTAAGACAACAGTGATTCCGCCAGCATAGTAGTCGTCAAGACAAAGGTCGTTAGGTGAATTTGGCATGATGAAGGTTAGTTCTTAGAATTGATAGGCAATTAGGATCTAGTAAACAAATAGGTAAAGGATAATTAAGTTTTTAAAAAAATTAAAAAAAATAAAAAAAATTTGTTCAGTTAAGTATTTAACGGAATATTCCATCTCAGACACCAATCTGATGTTTGTATAAGAACTTCAGGTACCTTTTTAATATTTTACAAAGTTGAGACACTAAAACTCCTAGTTTAGAAAAGTTCAGCTACCCCTTAGTTTAAATTTCTCTATATATTATCATGAGGTCACTTTTCATATCTTTGATCTATACTTAATAATTGGTTAAAAAAAGTTTCGGTTTGCAACCAGTTATTACAGTTTTAAATAATGTAGGGCCCTATTATTAATGTTATGTTATTGGCTGCTCGAAACTAGATGGGACTACAATTAAAGAACTACCCTCATCTATTGATAATCTTACGAGCCTTGAGGTGTTAAGCATGGTAAACTGCACAGACCTTGTCTGTCTTCCGGAAAAGTTGCCAATTCTGCTATCTGCGATTACTGCAGCGGGAAGTGGTATAAAACAACTTCCAATCTGGATCTTGCATATGAACTCACTATCATTTAAAGGATGTAAAGAAATAAAAGCGCCCTTTTCCTCATGGAACCACCAGATTCCTAGTGGCTCTGTTCTGCTTCAACTTGATTTAAGTAACTGCAATCTGCTGGAATTATCGGATGCTATTGGTCATTTATCTTCACTGAAACATTTAAATTTATCGGGAAACAAGAATTTGGAAAGTTTACCTGCAGCGATGAATGGCCTGGTTTGTTTAGATCGTCTTGATATGGAAGGTTGCATACTTGCATGAGACTGCAATCAATACCAAAGCTTTCAAATAGTAATGATTGCACATCTTTGGAGACAGTTTCAGCACCGTGTAAAAAAAGAGGAATTAACTTGACATTTGCTAATTGTTTGAAGCTGCAGGTGAAAACCAATCTATTTATAGATACTGTGGAAACCATTATTGTTAATCAGGTACACGCCCTCTCTTAGAAACATTAGCACATACTGTATACATACACATACCAACATCCCAATTCACTAATTAATTTAACTATTTGTCTTCAATGTATAGGTTGATGCTTGTGATTTTGAATCTTATTGCTTTATGTTTCTTCCGGGAAGTGATGTTCCAGATTGGTTCAACCATCAGAGCAGAGGGTCTTCCGTAACTGTGCAGCTACCACCCGATTGGTTCACAGACGAGTTTCAGGGATTAGCTATATGCGCCATCAGTAACTTGCGGGGTGCCGATAATGGGTACAATGTTGCATCTGCTCATTGTAATGCTACCTTCAAAGCAAATGATTGTCATCAGGACGAGTTCGACTTTGACTTTCATCCTATATACTATGAACGTGACTATGAACAGGACTGTGAATATGACTATGACGTCATGTCCCTTGAGTGGGGACATGGAACTGACATGCCCCTTGAGTCGGATCATATGTTTCTAGCATATATAAGTTCATCAGCTTTAGGAATATGGAGTCTCAACACTGCACGCAAGTACACCGAGGCTACATTTAGGATAGTTTCAGAGACATGTCCATTGAAAGATTGCTCGTGGATCACAAGTTGCGGGGTTCGGTTATTCATGGGAAATAGAAAAACAGAGATAAGGAGTAAGAGAAAGAGAGAAACATTAGAGAGAGGGAAAGAGAAGATGGGGATGGAGGTGCAGGAAGAGAGGGAAGAGTGGGAGGAAGAGTGCTGAGGAGGGACCATATGCCGCTGCTTGTCGTTGAGTGGGTGCACTGTTTCGTGGAGAAAATAACAAAGAGAAGGAGGAGAGGAGGGATGGCACGTCGCTGGAGCCACAAGATTACAGTCAGAGGAAGCGGATGTCTTAGGGGAACTCCTCACACTGTCTCTCTAGGTATCCATCACCATTACAACTTTCATTTGACTATTCTGTTTCTTTTTTTTTCTCCCTCTTACTATGGAAACATTTTTGGTAAAAAATATTTGTGATTGCATTTGCTCCTCGTTTTTTTTAGAACACAGAATTGTTAATTCATGCATTCCGACTCATGTGAAAGTTGCCTTACTGCATTTTGAACTCTCTCACTCTCTGTTTCCCTTTCCGTATATAGTACACATCGAGACTATAGGTCACTGTATCAAAAGTGAACAATGAAACTGTGGCAAATCTAGATCTCCTTAAGTACATATCAGGCATCTAATGCAGTCAATTAAAATAGGAAATTATATCTGAACATTCTACGGTGCTCCTATATAAAGCCCGCATCCGTTGCTGCCCTTCCACTCACTGATTAGTGATTACTCCAAATAGGAAGCATAATATGACATATATGTATGTAATGAGAAACTAATATATAGCATATTAATTCAACCAAATATTGACTTGAAAATTTTCAATTGTTGTTTGGGGGATTGGGAGCCGCATTCTGTTTGTTGATTAACATTCACTATTTCTTTTTCAATTCCTTCTTTAAGATGTCCGAAGAGAACAGATGCATATATCAGATGGAACACTTTGAAATGCAGATTCAGCCTCTTGTGCGGGAACCAACACTAATGTGACTTCAGGTAATCAGTTTGTCGAGTTTTAGTATCAAGGTTTCTATGAACAAGAGACATACATCATTTTTGAAGTTCCTTACATGTCTTTACTTTAAATGTATCAGATGGAGTATTTGTTAGTGATCAGTTTCACCAAAGCAGAGGAAGTGAGGAGTCGTATTGCTTTAGGCACCATGCACCTGTATGAAATGCAAAGACTGATATGGATAACAATGAAAGGTTCAGGATATTTAATTACTCATTCTGATTGGCATGGACGCATGGTAGATGAAAGCCTGTCTTCCATGTTGAAGCATGTTCCATGAATAGGAATTACCACACAGTTGATTATCAGGAGTACAGGGACAGCACCCAAAATCCTTCAGGCTCTGTCAATGATATATATTTTATTCTCACCTTGTGAAGCTTACGTGAGTTATGGCGTGATTATCAATTTCTTAGTTGAAGTTCCACTCTGTTAACACCTTCATAACTGACAATCTGTCAACACTTTCATATCTAACAATCTGTCAACACTTTCATATCTAACAATCTGTTAACACTTTCATATCTGCTTGTCAATGGCCGAGGTATGAAATTGATAATCGCTCCATACATCGGTAGTCATTTGTGATTAATCATTTGAAAAATTCATATTTACCAGCAAAAGACATTTTATGCTCTGTGTAGTATGAAAATAATCCAATCCAGGACCAGATAGGTTATTTTCTAGCGAATCCTAATTTGGTTGAAACTAAACATAATAATCTCCAGCAAATACATTCTAATGTTTTAGTGAGAAATATATATATATATATATATATATATATATATATAAAGTTTTTTTCAGGTGCGGACGTCTGTACGGTGCGGATGCGGCGTTTCCGGCCACCGGCGAGGCGGCGACGCCGTATCCGGCCACTGGGCTTTGCTCCCCGGTGGCCGGCGACCCCGTCTGTGCCGGCCCGAGGTCCATCGCCGGCCGGCAGCCGGCCGGAAAACCAAAAAAAGCAGAAAAATGAACAGTACTTGTCATTTTTCTGCTTTTGTGGCCGGATACGGCGTCGCCGCCTCGCCGGTGGCCGGAAACGCCGCATCCGCACCGTGAACAGTGCGTACAGACGTCCGCACAGGAAAAGGACTGATATACTATATATATTAAAATCGAAATATAATACTCACATATAACACTAAAATAAAATACAGGATGTGTAAGTTCTAAACAATCCCACTTTTTCATAACTTTCCAAACCAGTTTGTCACTCTTTAACTTACAACATATGCAAGCAAGTTCTAACTTGCAGTTTTATCCCAAGCAAAAAATGATTTAAAACCATGCAATACATTTGTCTATAAAATAAGCCCTATCAATGAGGCTTCAATAGAATTATCACCCGATGATGACCAATCCGTGTCTCACTTACACGACCAAGATGACGAAGGACCTGTGAAGCAACAAGAGACTAAGAACAAAAGTTTCTTCACCGAAGTAGCTGAATGTGTAAAGAGTCATGAAAGATAAATGCTATTTCAGAGAGCACAAAAATCAAAGTCATGATCTTCCAAGCCCAGGTAGATATGCCGAAACTACTACTTCTATCAGATACTGAGAAAAGAAGATTGTACTTGGGACCTCTTCATCAGTTAAAAGAAGATGGGAGGTCCATTTATTCACTCAACTTATGCCCAGTAAAATAGCTAGTTTTCTCAAGTTTACTACGATATTGTTAAAGTTGACACAGTACATGTCTGAAAAATAAAGACAAGAACCTTACAGTTAGTATTGCTTTTCCAGTGTTGTCAAGCTTCAAGGATGGTCCCTTCATGTCAGTTTCGAGAAAGAAGTGTTTTCCCTTCACGGCTTCATGCATTGCAATATCTCTTATTTCCTGTATTTGTTATAGTGGTAACATTATATCAATACAAATAGTAAACAGAAGCAGTTACACTGAAAAGTTAAACAGCAGTGACAAATGACAAAACTAAATGCTCATTATTTTGACAGGCAATACAGAATCTGATACTTGACACATTATTTGTTAAAATTCAATGGTTCCCAAAAAAACATTGCTTATTTGTTATTTGTCTTTTCTTTTCTTTGACGTTTAGTAACTATGAACAATGAGCGATAATATATGAGTTAGGCACCGCAATCCAAATAAAAAATGGTACCAAGGACCTGACTGGCAACAACAAAATTTCAAAAACTTCAGATGTGGAAGGTATTAGCTAGCTAAATGTGCTAATTCCTTCACCATCTTACTTAGGACCTGAGAACAGAACCAATAACCTGATTTAAATTCACTTACCAAGGCCTTTTCCCAACGATCTCCTGCAACCTGCATGAAAATTGATAACCCGAATCAGACATGTGCCAAAAATGTAGAGACCTAAATTCAGTAAGACAGAGCGCAAACATTCTTCTTTGGAGCAGCTATGAGCTGATAATTTGCTTCCGCGTATGTTGCGATGTCATTAATAGCTGCATTGACCTTCTCAAGTGTAAGCCTTCCTCTCATGTATCTGCAGTTAGTAATACTTAGTGCAAGAAAATGATCCCAAAGGACTGAATACAGAAAGCCCCCTTTTCCAACACCAATCCACCTTGGAGTAGATACACTACAGACTTCAAAGCATTAGTTTTGAGCTGTAGAAATCAGTTTCCCCTCTTCGGAGTCAAAACAATCCAAGTTAAACGATGACATAATAATTTACAATGACTAGCCTTTTAAAACCTATATTCATGATTTCATGGTATCTGGATCAAAATTGTAGCTGGAAAGAATTGTACAACTTTTGAAAGAATAGATTCTTCTATACACACAAAGGCTCATTTTATGAGGTACGTGTATGAGTGGGACAGGGACAGGGACAGACCTCCTCATCCATTTTCAGCTCTCTCAGGGTTGTTTTAAACTCTTAACAAGTAAAGCATTTTTGTTCTCCGTGCACATACTTTTTGCATGGCAATGAACTTCTTATTAAGAGATAATAGAAAAATTTGCAGTAGTTTGTGAGTGAGTAGTACTGTAAAGTAGCAGAGAGTCTGAACTCTGACATTTTTGCAAAGAGTTGAAACTTGAGACAGTAACAATACTGGTTAGTACACAAAAACTCCACTTTTATATTGTGCATTATTATATCTCTTTGCCAGGTTAGCATTACTTGATTCTGAGATCTCTCATTTGACAGCCTACGTGACAATAACCAAGTCAGATTAGTAACAGTACAAGTGACTACCATGTAAGTATGCTCTTGTTGTCGAAAAGGAAAAAAGAAGACTGGATTCCTTCTTAACAACTACAGCAAAAGAACTCAGAAAGTAAACTTTACTCACGATGACAAAGAATCCAGCTCTTCAGCACTTATAAACCACAATGGTGGCGTTGAACGATTCTTCTTCTCCTAAAATTAACAAAAACATATAGTATGGTTGCCCTCATACTGTTACAGAGCATGTAGTTATAGACGTACAGAACAGATACACAATGAATGTGTGTGTAAGAGAGATTTACCTTAGGTGGTGGTGGAGGTGCAGGATCCTCCTCAAGCTTAATGATCCCAAAATCAGTGTTCTGCTGAGAGCTTTCTGGAAATAAACTGAAACAAAGAAACAGTATAAGCTGTCTATCATCAAAGAAGCGCAAATAAATTCAAAACTATCTCATCCACGGATGCCGGGATATGCCTAAGAAAGTCCTACTACCATCTATTTGTATCCAAATTCAACATTGACATTCTTTCAGGAACATGAGTGGGCGCATAAATTGACATGTCCTTCAATTTCCTTTGCTGCTTCAGCGATGCATCGATCAGTTTCTGCCATCACATTGTACCTTCTAATTACACATCACTCATGAAACTTCAACACAAAGCCTTCTACAATAATACCTTCATTTTACTTTACCCCAAAAAAAAAATCAGACTTAGCTTCCTCCAATTTACAGACTTTAATTAACTTTCTAAATTACTTTCTCAAGTAGCAACAGACGCAATTCTCAAACTTCACCCAAAATTTGAACTCATTTCCTTTAATCTTTGACATCAATTCTACATTAGAATTCTAAAAATTACAAAAAATCATGAAATTTCTCAGAAATCAAACAAAGCCCAATCGAAAGATACACATAGAGAGTGAAAAGGAAGGTACTTTAGCTTTGGGGATGGCTAGGGTTTCGTCGCGAACGCGGTCCTTGATGGCCTGAACCTGAAGCTCCATGGCCTTCACGGCGGCATCGACGGCCGTCAAATCGGTGACACTGCTGGCCGGGTACACTGAATCGTTCACATTTCAGAGATTGAATGCTATGGAAATTGAATTCAAAGTAGGAGTTTTGGGTTAATCGGGTCGGGTCTTACTGTTTCGGGCAATGACGAACTCTTGGAGCTCCGAGATCCGGCTGTTGAACCCGGATATCAGAGAGTCCAGCGACGCCCCTGCTTTCTCCGCCTCCATCTTTCTCTCTCTTCTGAAAGTTTCGATCTTTGGGGTCCTCGATTTTGGTTTTTCAAGTTTGGGAAAGTTGTTTTGGCGGGAAAATTAGGAAAGTATTTAAGATTTTGAGGTGGGAGATGAAGGAGACGACGTCGTTGCGAGGTTACCAACTACTGAAAGTACGATAATACCCATTTCAACAACAGAAATAACCTAGTGGTGAAAGGCCTCTGCTTTTACTGCTGAAACATGTTTTTTATTTTTTTTTACGAGAAAAAGAAATTAAAACGAGGCACCCCTAGAGGCTAGAGCGACCAACAAGAAAACAAGAGTCATATTTGCTTGGGGCGGAATTCCAGTCCAACGCCTGTGCAAATGAAGGGAGTGACCCACAAAAACAATTGCGTCGGCAAGGAAGTAAGCCTCTCTAAACACATGGGAAATAGAGACCCTCGAACGAACAAATTGGTAGGAGCACAATGTGCGACGATATTAATGTGTTATTATCCCTTATTTGTGTTTTGTTAAGTCTATTTTGTGTAAGATAGAGTCATAATATAGTTTAGTGTCGTTTTGGTAGAGTTTGGCGAAAATGTGCTTAATTGTCAGAAAAATGACTAAGTATAGAAATCTGAGAAAAAAAAGTGCAAAATATGTTGTGTTCGTGATTTTAAGGCTTGTGTTAAACTGAGTTATTCTTTTCTAAATTTTATGAAATTCGGCAGGCATATAGTTGGCAAGCTGGAGTATATTGTGTTAAAAATTTAGATCAATTGGAGTTCGGGAGTCACCCAAACGATGGCTGCAACTTGGCAGTTTGAGCAGAACGATCCAGGGACTACCAGGATTTTTCTGAGACTGTGTTCTGACTTCCAGGACTTCTGTACAACGCATCACTTGGAACCAGAGGACTTGTCTTATATTGATGGAAATCCCTATGAGTCTAATTTCTCCAGGACTTAGAATCACATCAATCGGAGCACTGAGGAGGGAGTTATGTATGATTTATTAAAACAAGGTCAAATCTGCCGAAAAACTGTAGTTTCCTGGTTGCATCATGAAAGTTTTCCTTTGGATTTTTGAAGCATGGATCAGCTGTAATGGACCTAAAGACTTGTTGGACATGTTCATACTAACTTAATGAGAAAATTCAAGTCCAAGATCAGGTCAAGAAGAGTCTAGAAGAAAAGAATTCGGATAACAAGATAAAGAAAAAGAATCCTGATTAAATTCGGCAGAATTCCTGTGCACGTCATCCAATTTCCATAGACTCTCCCGGACAGCTCACTTCGAATTAGATGACGTGCCATATATGGATGGAAAGCTACGGGAGTCTAGTTTCCAACCCAATTAGAATTACCTCAATATCTATTTTCTAGAGAAAGATATTCTGTAATCTTCACTCGAATGTCAAATCTGCCAACATGATAAGTTTGAGAAAAACTACGTTTTGTGAACCCTAGTTGCTGCCAAACCCCTCACCCTTTGTTCTTCTATATATAGCACGGTTTTATACAAAAAATATGATCTCTTCTCCCACATACAAGCTCACCGAAACTCTGCCAAAATTCCACCAAATCCTATACAGAAAATTACCAAGCCATAACCATCACCACCACTTCCAAAATACTGTCTCTTACCCCAAGCCTCCATCCGATCACCACCTTTGCCGAAAGCTTTTCAAGGTTCTTCTTCAAAGTGTGATTCATCCTCTCTATGGGTATGTTGAGCAAAAATTGTAAATAATATACTCGACATAATCTCATCTTATCTCATTATTTTGAAATAAGACTTTTATTATGTTAAGTTCGACTCATTCAAGACAAAGTGTGTCTCTTAATTATAACTCCTGTATTTTGAGGAGAAAACCAAATATGAAGAAAATAACACATGTGGGGTGTGTGTATTTGTTTGTTTTTACGGCTACACCCGGAAATATGAATGGGTTGCCTACGTACCCTTGGAGAGGGATCAAGTCACTCGTAGTTCAAGAATTCTAATGAGTGAATGACTCACTGGACAAGTTTAGCTTTTTGGATAGGAGTAGTGTTTAGGCTACTTGGAAAGATGAATTTGACATATCAGGGATTCAGGTGAATTTTTACTGATGGAGTTAGGGATTCTGTTTAGAATTGTGGTTGTGCCTAGATTTAAATCCAGATTGCCTACATTAGGGCTGGGCGCGGGCCGAGCCGAGCCCAAAAATCTGAAAGCCCGACCCAAAACCCGACCCTCTCGGTCTGAGCCGAGTCAGGCTTTTTCCAAGACAAGGACCGGCCCGGGACTGAGCCTGACGAGCCGAGCCGAGCCCTCGGGCTTTTTCGGGCCCTGACAAAACCTGTTATGCAATTCTGTACAAATGCAGTAGCACACAATGACACAATCACAATGCACATTTCACAATTCATAATTTCAAATTTCAATCACAATTTAGTAATTCACAATTGGAGAAGTGGAGAAAAGGAGAAGTGGCCTTAGGCCGTTAGCTTACCTCAGGATTAGCTAATTCAAGGCGGAGAGGCGAGCCGGAGAGGAGGGACGGAGGAGGCGAGCTGGAGCTGAGGAGAGAGGCGAGCTGAGGAGAGGAGAGGAGGAGCGGAGCTGTGCTGGAGCCGGAGATGGAGACAAGCTGAGGCGAAGGGGAGAGGCGAGCTGGAGAGGAGGGACGGAGGAGGCGCAGCGACTGGCGAGGGAGGCGACTGGAGGAGGGAGGTGAGGGAGGAATTGGTCCGAGCCTCCGAGATCGACAGGAAGTCTAGCATGTCGACTGGAAGACGGAGGTGGTGGTGGATTGACAGGATTCAGTGAAGGAGGGACAGAGGGACGGAGGAGGTGGTCGACTTAGAGCCTCGGAGGGACGACTGCGGACGCGGAGGGCTTAGGTTTAGAAGAACTTTATTTTTTTTTTTATATATATATACATATTAAAAAGTTAAGTCGGGCCGGGCCGGGCTTTCGGGCCCAAAAATTTTCAAGCCCTAGCTCGGACCGACAAATACAAATTCGGGCCGGTCCTTCCTCAGGCCGGTCTTTAAATTTTCAGAGCTCGGCCGGTGTCGGGCTTTTTTCGCCGAGCCGAGCAGGGCTTTCGGTCCTTCGGGCCCAAACGCCCAGCCCTAGCCTACATACCCTGTGAAGGGATCAAACCTCTGTAGTTCGAAGATTGAATTTAGGGTTTTGTATCGATGTTTGAGCTCAACAGATGTATGTAGAACTTGAATCTGTCAAGCGTATTCCTTTTGAACACCCAGTTTGGTAGAGTGTCTGTCGGGCTTTGCAACGGGCTTCAGAATTTAGTAGACGGATGTTGTGCCAGGCTTTGCAACGGGCCTCGGAATTTAACGTCTGATGTTGTGCCAGACTTTGTAACGGGTCTCATAATTTAGTGGACTGCTAATGTAGTATAGTATCCACCCAAGGTGTTGAGCTTTGTCGTGGACTAGGTTTCTGTCACTGTGACTGAGCCTATGGGCTTGTAACCTATCGGTGACCCAATAAAGCCCAAAACTTGATGTACCACACTTTGAAACAATATTGCCTGGTGATTGAAGTGTTTGTCCCCCGAAAGCTTCTACGTGAGAAAGCATATCGATAAGTGCACGATCCTCCAGGCTCTTATCTGTATCATGATCATCGCCTCCAGGAAGAGATCGAGTTATAGTGGAGATCAAATACGCAAGCCCAATTCAAGATGGAGTCATCAAGTTTATTTCTATATAAATGGAGGCACTTCTTGCTCGTTCCTGCATCTCTCGACTTCTGGGTATGAAAGTTTGGCCTGAATACCTTTTAATTCCAAATGGGTCTTCTCCTCTTGCATTGAATATTGACCCTTGACATCTCTTGTTGTCAGCTTGACAAAACCGCTTGCAAAATTGATCTTCTGCATCCTTTTCAGCTGGGACTAAGCGTTGTGTTACTGTAGGTTTGGTGAGCACTGCAGCGATAATTACTACAATATATGAACATTCTTATCTTGCGGCTAACATTTGATTGATTAAGTCCTTTTGTTCTTTATGTGTAGCCACCACAATCTGGACGTGTCCATCAGTAGGTAGGTTTCCTATCAAATGGTTCAATCAACAACTCCCATCTTTGATTTCAACTCCACCGCTTGGACTTTTTAGTTGGTTGCCACACCAATCTGACACTTCAGCATCTGAACATTAATTTTTTATTTTTGGTGCCATGCAAATCTCCCTTTTGATAAAATTTATGGGTATTGCTGCCATTGAAAATTCTGTAGAAGCTATATATGTTTTGATCGATGTGTGTTTTACGAACACCGGCAGGTTGATGAGACTTCTACATATTAAAATGGACAAACTACCCTCCAACTTTCACTGACTCGACAGTTAGTCCTTAAAAGTTTCAATTTCAACATATCACTCCTCCAACTTTCACTAACTCGACAGTTTAGTCCTTAAGGTTTCAATTTCAAAATATGTAGTTGGAGGAGTGATCTGTTGAAATTGAAGTTGTAGGAGGAGTGATCTGTTGAAATTGAAACCTTAAGGACTAAACTGTCGAGTTAGTGAAAGTTGGAGGAGTAATCTGTTGAAATTGAAACTTTAAAGACTAAACTGTCGAGTCAATGAAAGTTGGAGGACTGACCAGTATTTTGTTCTATTAAAATATTGCTTGTATGTGCAGGACTTGTGTTCAGAGTTCACCATATCTTCAAGGTTTCAAATTCAGCCTTGCCTTACTTGCCTTGTTTGTTCTTTAAATTTCAGTCACAATATCTTTTGCTCCGAGCAATGTAGAATTGCACTTTTGATGATTATAAGCGTCTGCGCATGCGAGTTGGAGCAGGCCGCAAACACAGTAATTTGTTTGAACACTTTTGTAGCAATTTTATCATGACTTTGGTAATGGCCGAGGTTCGTCTCTCTTGCTTTGCAGCTGTAGAGATACTGAAACACTCTTTGTAGCGGTGGACAATTTCTTCTCTTTTTGACGTGGTTTTGTAACCTCGCAGGTGCTTGCAAAATAACATGTCGGCATTCCACGAAGAATAGAAATACTGGTGAGCTGCTGTGACCATATCGCTAAGGTACCATGTTTCAATCCTCTTTTTTTAGTACTTATTCTGGTGCATGAATGGCAGACCCGGACCTGAATAGAGGCCCATGAGGCAACAGCCTCGGGCCCAAAATTTTGGGGGCCAATTTTTTTTTTTTTTTTTTATATATATCTAATATATGTTTACCAATATCACAAACCAATCCCAAAATTCCACCAACAACCCAAACTCACCTGCCTCGAGCTTTATCGCAGAGAGAGGCAAACCACTCGAAAACAAAGCCGGCTTTCTCAAGCTTAATTGATTTTGCTTCGTCTTCTTCTTCTTCTCTATAATCTCCACAACGCGACGAGAGAAACCGTCTTTTTTTTTTCTTTTTTTTTTTCTTCACCTAAATTTTATTACTATTTTCTTCTTCTTCTTCTTCTTCTTCTTCATCATCTTCTCGTGGTTTTCGTCATCTTGCTTTCTTGCTCCGATCGGATCTGAAGCTCTCTTCAGACTCAAAAGCCACATCACTTTCTCTCTCTCTAACCCACCAGCCATGCAACTCTGCTCTGCTCTCTAATCAGGTAAACCACTCTCATCTTTCTCTGCTTTTCATTGTGAATTCGAGTTGGGTTTTGGTTGGAATCGAAATTAGAAACTGGGTTCTGGGCTTATCATCAGTCAGGGTTTTGGGTTTTCTTGGTTCTGTAACTAAGTTGATAATGGCCTTGGATTGTGAAAGATATGTTCTTTGAGTGATTGAATTCGATTTAGGAAATGGGTTTTTAAATTAAGCTTCAATTTGATTGTGAGTTAAGGCTGTGGATATCTTGGATTTGGTTTCTTGAATCAAGGCTGTGATTATCTTTGATTGTATAGCTGTGCAGATATTTTGTTTGTTTGAATTTTAAGGTTTGTAGATTATAGTTAATGTGTGATTCTGTAATTAATGGCCTTGGTATTAAAATCTGTGTGGGGAATTGGAATTTGCAGTGGGAGTTCTTTGTGTGCTAGCAATGGATTCAATGGCTGACGGGGTCGTTTCTGTACCAAAGTCTCGCTATTCAGCACCTGAAGGAGGCAAGACTGGGACTTCTCGTCCCTCTCAACCTCCATCTCCGAAGCAATTGAGAAGTGAAGCGGCTTCGTCCACGTCTAGTGTGGCTGCTAATGCTTATGAAGTGAAGACAGTAGGCTATTCAAATGGTTCTGTAATTAATCCCAACAAGGCACCTAACCATAGCGCGCAGCAGGAAGATTTAATCAGTATGGGGAAACGGTACCAGGGTTCAAGTAAAGGCAAAGTTGAACTTGGGGGCCCGAAAGATGTTCTTGATAAACCAGCCGAAAGTTCTTGTCAGAATAAGGTTTCTATGGTGGAAGCAAAACCTTCCTTCCAGCATCCTGTTGATGGTTCTGAGGATTTTGGTTCGAGTGGCTTACCAGAATCTAGGAGTTATGTTCTTGGTCCAGGTAAAGGAGTTGCGGGACGGCACTAGATCATAAATGAACACCATATTTTTTTTTTTTGCCATGTTTGGTGTTTATTGATTTTTTTCGTATTAAAGTACTAGAGGGCACCAATCTTAAAGTTTGCCTCAGGTCCTCAAATCTCAGGTCCGGCCCTGATGAATGGTATATTTGCAGGCTCGGTGTCGAACTAGCGTATCTCTGTATAGTAGTCTCTTTGTCATTGTGAACTCAAACAAGTGTGACAGAGCCTTTTAAGACGCAGCCATTCTCCGAGAGTAGGCCGAAAAGGATAACACACAAGTCCAAAATACGAAAACAAAAAAAAAATCAGGTGAGCCTCTTCTCTTCTCCATCTTTTCCATCCAACCCCTGTTAAACTCCCCCCTTGCGTACCATGCTCCTTGTCACATGTGCTGTATAGTTTGGGAAAGTATTTAGTTGTTTTGGTGGGTGATGGTGGAGGATTGGGAGAATATTTGTTTCTCGTGTTGAATAAGAGAAAGGCTTTTATTTCTTGAGACATGAATTGTACTCATGGAGACATCAGCAAAGATAAACAAGAAAAATGAGAATAGACCATGGAGTAACGGCAAGATACCTGCAGTTCTGAACTTGGGGCCTTCTTGTCGTGTGATGATAATCTCCAGGTAACAATTAAATCTCTCTTGTTGTTTTCTTTTTTCTCTCCTTTGGTGCAGAGTCTCTTCTCACCCTTTTCTCTCTTCTTCTTTTTTTTCTCTCCTCTTCCCTTCTCCTATAGGCTACTCTCAATATATAGAGGTACTGGACCAGCTAGATAGGGCTGATTTTGAATTTCAAATTTTGGTGGAGATGATGAAGATAATCTGTTGAAAACTCCATATTCTTTGCTTTGGCCGGCTGCCATTTTTATCTTTTGAATTTGAAAACTAACATCCCTCCTTATGTATATTCTGTTTTGAATTTGTCAGTGATAACTCCTTCAAAATTGAGAAATTATTATTATTTTTGTTATAGCTATTATCTCTTAATAATTATCGTTCAACAGGCTAGTAATATTTTCTGTATATTGTACAAATTCATGCTGTATAATACTTTGGATTTTTGGTTTTTGGTTTTGTATTTTAAACATGGAAATCGGATTGTATTGGTTTTCTTAATTTGATTTATGAACATGAATGTGCAGCCGATGTATGTACGTGAATAGGGCAGAATGTTTTTGTTTTTACTTTGATCTTATTTGATTAATTTTCATGAATTCACGCTCAACAAATTGAATTGTGTGCTTGAGGACTGACTTTGTGGCAGCCCCTTGAGTGCCGATTTCATATACTAGAATAATCTAAATTGCATCATACGCGAAGTTGTTGTGGTTTAGGTTGTTTGCTTAGGGTTACCATAATTCTGAAAATTTGCATGTTCAAATATGATGAGTGACGTCATTACATGTTTGTATGTCTCCAATTCAGCTTACTGTGCTTATGTGCTTCTTGTGTTTAATTTCTACGCGAAGTGTTTTTAAACCAATTAGTACCATGTTTAGGATTATACGCGAAGTTAATTCTAAATACTTGTGAAGGCTTAACGATTAGATGAACCGCGAAGGGCTCTAATTAGAATTGGAATTGAATAGGTCTAAGTGAAATTGAAGATTGTTGTTTTGTTCTTGTGTGCATTGGTTACATATTCATGAGTAATTTTGTGTTTGTTTTTGTGTGGAGAAGTTGATCAATTGTATATATTTAGCTTAGATTTAATTTAGGGAAGTAGGTATTTTAGATAAATATTCAAACCCCCAATTTGGTTTTGTAATGCTTTATGTGATTGAAAGCCCTTGATTTCCCCGGATTGAACGATCCATACTTGTCTTATACTAACGATGACACAAGAAGGGTAATATATTTATATGAAGTTATTTTGCAGGTACAATGTGCTTGGAAATAATTACATCACCAATCAAATTTTTTATAACTAGTGATAAAACATGTTATATACTACAGTGTTACAATTTTTCATTTGTAGCTAGTGAAAATAGACTGCGATTGGCGTAGTGTCTCTGATTTTCTATTGGATTATATGATAAGATTATAGCTAACTAATCGAAGAAGGTTAGGTCATTTGTAGTCTTGTACATGGATGCTGGATTCTGTGGATGATAGATTAATTTAAATCAGTGGTGTTGGGAAATAGCAGCAAAAGTATAGTGGCTTCCCGGAGAACGAAGTAGTGCTTACCGACATATACATATAGCTCTTGAAGCATTCTTCAACATCAATGAATCAATGAGATGCAATTTAAGATGACTAGGTTATTTTTGTTGTTTTTTTTTTTCCAAAATCTAATTCAAGATGCTTCTTGTGTATACTTGCTGAATGGTCCATAAAATTGTGATATAGTGTCTCAAACTACATTCTTTTCGTTATATACGTTTGTTCGACCTTCTATTGTTATATAAGAATGTGGATTGCCCTTATGAAGAAAATCACATTGCAAGAAAACTCTGATTCACTTGATAAATTATCCCATTGATAAGTATAAAGCAGGAAATATTTATCTGTCTGAAATCTTAAAAATTAAAATCATTACAAGCGCCCCAGTTTCCGGTTGGTGAAGTAAGTTCTTGAAAAATACATGTTTGCCTTAAAGTTTACAGGAAGTACATGTAAATTTTCCATCCTCCAAGGAGAGGATTGCATGGTTGATGAGGACTTGATAACCAGTATTATATAAATTTCACTGGGTGAGTTCCACTAAATCTTGGGAGACAAAATGTATAGGGACCTTCAAATCTGGTTTCTTAGCTAGACAGAAATGAAGTGAAGTACTCATCTTGGAACATGAACATTTTCTTACTTTTTCTCGCTTTGGGATGAATGAGACATGCATAAAAATAGACAAAAAACAAAGAAACGAGGAAATGAAATTTAACAAAGGCTATATGATGGGGATTTGGCTGGAATGCAATTTGAACCATTTGATCACATTGGGAAGAAGCAAATTAGGTGGATTTCTTGTTGGCTTTGTTAGGAATTTTGGCTACTAAGGATATGTGGGATGTTTGTCTCCATTACTTATAAGAAAAATATCTACTTGTTAATAATAATAACGTGGAGTTTGTTGGGATTTTGAAACTGAGTTGAATTTCATTTAGAGTTTTTATCCTTTTTCGGGGACACCCTAGAAAATGTTGCATCTTATGTCTCTCATGCATGTTAATTAGGTCTTGAGGCCTGTGGAAAATGGTGCCAAATGACCACCCTATATGGTTTATTTTATGTCTAAACTATATAAACTATGTATAGTTGTGTAAATTAAGTGGGACTTGGGGATAGAGGATTGCACGAGAAATAAACAAATTGTAATGAAGGTCAAGCAAGGAGGAGAAAAAGGTTCACTGTCTTATCTTGGCAAAGGGATTTGATTAAACATGGATTTGAAGTTATATCGCATTGTCAACGACCTCAAAAAGACATAACGAGTCGAGCTCACGCAAAAAGGCCCTAAATGTATGGACTTGGCAAGCCATTACCATAATACCTCAAGAAAATGAGTGCCTCGGGTATCATTAAGAGTTAAGAGTGCTCATGGAGCTAGACGTACTTTTATTTTGTGATCAGGTTCTTAACACGTCTAGCTAGGTAGGGTTTCTTCCCTAGCCGACTAAACTGATCGAGCGCTTTTGTGGGACGGCAGCGGATAGGGCGGCAGTTTCTCTATTGCCATCGGAGGAGGCCGTGGTGACTCTCTATAGGGGCGACGAGCTGCTGGACGATCTTGGTTCTTATCATCGGTTTCATTGACTTACTGTTTAGTACATTCTGCTTGTCACACACATTCACATGAGATGTTTGATCTTAGAAGACTAATTGCCACAATTTCTTCCAACAAAGATATCAATGGTCCAATCCATGAATCCAATACCGTGCTTGTTTGTATAAACATCAACTAGATCGGCGTGGGGTCAAACTATAATAACTGCCTTCCCAATAATAATTAGGAAATCAACCACTCCATCTCACAAAGATTTCCTCGCCGGCCATCTCAGTGGTGTTGGACCAATCTCACAAGATAGACATATTATCACAACTGATGAATGTCCGTTGTCGTCGTCGGGAAAATACATTGAATGTTAACGTCAACTGATGAGTAATCTGTAATCATCATACATATTATAGAAGATATGACACATGAAATATCAACTAATTCAATTATAAATGATAGCAGAAAAACTAAGTAATTTCTGTTATGGAAGGTTGAACATATCTCATGGCCGGCCTTGCTCATACCCTTTTTGCAGAAGATCAACTTAACCAAATGTAACAGGTGAAAGAACTTCTACAGTCGATTAGGTGAAAGAAATATTTCAAACGATCAAAAATCACGCTATGATATCATATTTTGGAGCACGACAGATCGAAATGTCTCATATAGAACATAATAAAAAAGGACCGTGAAGAAAGACGAAGCTAGCTAGAGGCATATACAAATTTGTGGCTAATACGGAGAGCATTCTCAAATGTACATTGAATGTGATGATAAAAACCCGGCCACTACATAATAAATTAAACTGTTATATTTACTTATATATGCTATATGGTCATATCGATCATATATGTTATAGTATGTACTTGAAGACCATATATACTAACCATAGCTAGGTCTTTAAGGTCCTACAAGTTCTTGACCATACATAACTTCCACATGCAATGATGGATCATGCATTGAAGAGAAGTAGTATTCATTTCATTAATATCGCAAAGAGGCTAGGGGATCGATCAGAAAAGAAACAGATCAACCAAACCAAGAAGAAAAAAGGATCCAGAATTCATAACTATATATATATGTAAATAGTTCATATATAATATAGATCGATGATGATCAGTTATGAGAAGGAGGGTGTGTCTTCGGGGGTGAGTAGTCCAAATTAAACCCTGGTTGCTTCTGAATCCCTCGTTTCTTCCTTGGAAGTCGCCATGAAACTGTAGCATGCTGATCAGACCTCGTCTTCGTCGTCTTCTGATCTACACCACTTAGGGATGAGGCTGCAGATACTTTCCTTTTTCTAGATGAGACATTCTTTGTATTCGGGGAAGCTTTTGTGTAGTACTGTTTAGGACTTTCTTCTTTAGTACTATCATCGCTGTTGGCTTCCGTCTCTACCGTGATTTCTGATCCTTCTGTCACTTCAAGAACCGGCTTTGATGACGAGAAAGATTCAACTTTCGGCACAACTGTAATGTTCACATCATTACCCTGCAAAAAATTATGAAGTCATTAACTCAGAATATTGCATTTCATGATCTGAATATGTACGAAATGAAAGCAGAAGACTAAGAACATTCAAGGAATCAGATCTCACTGCTTATGTACGTACCTCGTTGGTGAAATGGAGATTTTTCGAAGACTTGTTAGGATCATCAACCGCAGCAAGACGGCGGGCACTACATGCATGCAAGGAAAGCAGGCATAGAAGCAGAAGAAAAAGATATAGAGGACAGTGATGTGTTGTAGTGCAGGTTGACATATTCAGAACGATCGATCAAACAGAAACTATATGGAACTTGTGATTAATCTCGGTGGTTGATAGAAGGTGCTTGAAGAAGCGCTAGTAGTATTGGTGGTGGTATATGTAGGGACTGAGAGAGCTAGGTAGAGATATGAAGAATGACCATTAAATGCAGGTAAGCATTTTCAGAAATTTAAGGCTAATTGTTCTAGCTAGAAGAACATGGAGGTGTATGGGTAAGCAGTAGTGTGAAAATGAAACTGATATGAGAAATGAATTCAGATCGAAGATATGGGGGTGGTTTACCCTTTGTCTTCTCTCAGTTTTCAATTCGATCTGTAGGGTCCCAAGACGACACCCACCAGAGAGAGAGGAAGCAACTCTCACCCTTGTTCGAAATTATATATAGGAGGGTCAAAAGAGATTTTACTTCTCAAACTATACAAAACAAATCGAAATAGCCAAGTATAACTGGTAGAAGTGAAACACATGACGAAATCGAGAAAGGTAGTGTCTGCCTAGTTGAATTTATCGATGGCACTCCCAAATTACTTGTCTAACTAATTTGATCTTATATTAGATTATAGAATCATAGATTCACCTTTGCATGCGTTGTGCGTCCTTGTTCAATTGTTCCTTGCTCCTGCCTCTCTTTTTACCCTCTTCGCGATTGACTATGAATTTTCTAATCTCACAAGTTAAGGTACTAAGATTAATACTAGTTAGGTACATACAAAGAGTACGTAGCTAGGAACTGCCCTTTCGTTACCTCATACCACTGTATAGCTAGACAAGGTTGACATCCTAATTCATATATGACACTTTACAAGATGAAGCAATACGAGAATGAAGACCTAAATTCCTTATTTCCTCAATGTAATTAAGAAACAAAAAGTTATATATCTAATGTTAAAACTTAACATTCTCGACATGGGAAAGTTCGAACAGCTTCTTACTGAAACCTAATTAGGTGAACTCAAACAAGTTCATATTGAATTTAAGTTGCTCAAACCTAACCTCTATAACTCGATCTGTCGAGCGTAATATTTGACATTGATTGGGTTGATCGACTACAAAAAGGCTATCTAGACTAACAATTGCGTACGAGTTATAAATCAGACTTAATATTCATGCATACTCAGCTGGTTAACTTCTCTAAGTTGGACGAACCCTTACAGGCATGCATTCTGAAGTAGTAATGGGAAAGGCTAGCTATGCTTTAAAATATGGTACGTACGGTATACTAATTGAATGCCTAAATTTGCAAAATATTGAGATGGATTAACCAATTGAGTACGTCTAAAACAAATTCATTCACCAAACAATGCGGCATTCGTCTCATGCATAATGAATGAGTTCTAATTCGATTGAATTGATTTAGACTAAAATCACTAAATACTTCAGACGTTCTCAATGGTTAATCCCTCAGAATTCGACGTCAATTAAATTTTACAACATTAATTAAACATTTTAGTAGGTGTAGGCGATGTAGCAATACACAATTTACGTGACTTTTCAAAGCCATCAGTGGAAATTGAACCTTAGCTTTCCTTCATTTAGAGCCTACCTTGTATATATATGATCACACACCTTTCTCCTTCTAACAGGTTTCGTCTGTGTCTGTTTAGTCTCCACAAATCGAGGTTCGAGAACGCTTAGAGGCCAGCTAGCTAATTCTTGAAATTCATCAGTTATTAAGTTAAAGGAAATCTCGGATTTTACGATTCCATGCTTTTAAGGAAGCTGTTTGGTGAGCACTTCATGGCTCTTGATTAATGTATTACAGTCAGCATCCACCGCTAAATAGTAAATACCTTCCAAATAGCCTCTGTTATCTTTTGTGTATGCAGCAGCTACAAATTAACAAACGATCGATGCAAATTAATGCCACAGATCATGAGAAAAATCGATGAACAAGGCATTATGACATATAAATTAGAGTAAAAAGCTCCGTAAATCCTGTTTCCAGTCATTACAGTATTGGTTATTTTCATTGTTTAAACTTCTTGTGATATATCCATGCAATACCTAAAAAGTTTACTTCTGTCATGCATACTAAGTACCAACTCGAGGTTGCTGTATTTGTTTATATATGATCGTGCAGATTTGAGACTCTGATGAACATATTAACCTTTGGCTAAGCACAAAAGGCATGCATATAGTATTATTTAACTTGTCACACGCCGAAGGTCAAGTCTGGTCGTCTCTGGAACCAGAATTTATCTCTAAGGTCTCTTAAAAATGGCGCCTGAAGGATCAGTCTAGTATATATGAACAATTAATTGAAGCTCATCGTCTGAAACAATCTTGGAAGGCCTTTGGCTGCAGCTGCATCTCGATCACTCTGTAAGTATCACAGTTCATCACGCATGTTGCTGAAGCCTTAGCTCTTCGTAACGTACAGCTTAATTTGTGTGAGGGATAAAGGCTATACAAGAAATTTAAGTGTAGGGGGATCCCAAGTTTGTCATTGATTGATGTAGTTAATGAAGCCATTGATCCACATTGGAGACTTCTCAAAGTCATTTCCAACATCAAAACTATTGCAACCTAGCTACTTCTCGAGCGCCCTTCATTTTCTGTTCGATCAAACACGTTTACATAGAAGCAGAATTTGTACTAACTACGATTAAGACAGCAGGAATAAGTGTGTAAGATCGAAATCCGCTAAGAAATGTGTAAGATCGAAGTATAGTCACAAGTCCTCGCAAGAAACTAACATGCATATAGAGTATGCTCATGCATGATTGCTTAAACCCTAGTTTCTTCTCTCTCTAGATCTGTCTGAATGCTTCATCCTTGGGGCAAGGTAATAATAAGTACGTAGAAACAACCAAGAAAGAAATGAGATCGATATGGAAATTAGAGCAAATGGCACAGTTTCTCGAGATGGGAGAGAATTAGGAACAGCTTAACATGCCCTTCTTTGTGTGGGGACAGCAGACAAGGGCAGCGTGGACCATTCCTACCTTGTTCCCCTAACAACGAACACGACAAAATGCCCGCTTAACCGCCATTACCGGCCAACCTCGACACGTGGCGATCACCCATGTGACACAGTCAATCACCCAGGTGGTCGTCGCCGGTCCGAACAGTTCAATTGAACATCTCTCCATTTCTTGTGGATTTGAGTTGAGACACTAACCAACTAGATCTTCATCCCCAACTGTAAAATATAGCAGATATGATGTAGAGTAGAATTTATGTTATACAATACAGTGTTACAGTTCAATCAGGGATGTTAGAAACTACTTGTAAGTTGTAATAGCTGAAGGAGTACAACGTCTGAGAGGTTTTTGGTTCCTTAGCCTTGGCTCGATTTTCACAATGTTCACTTTGCTGGAGAATGATGCTTTACCCCAATGGCTGCTCCGGATGGCATTGGCGGGCTAACTAACTAAGCTAAGGTCGGGGATCCAATTGTTGAACATAAAATCTGATTAGATCGATCAGTTAGGACACTAAAAGAGAAAAGAAATTGTGCAACTACTTGGCACTTCCAAAATTCGTAAGAGAATAGAGGATTTGGAGCCAAAAACACCAAAAACAAAATAGAAAACCATTCTGCATACACAGTTATACTTGGACCAAGGATCCAGCCACAAACTGCAAAGTTCAAGTCTTGGAGACTTGGAGTGGTATCCAAAGTTCGTAGACAGGATGGTTCTCCAGCAGAACTGGACACTCCTACCATTCCATTGTCTTACAGTTATCATTTTAACATATCCACTCCATTCCTGCCTACCAAACATCACATAAAGTGATAAAACGAACAAACCCTAGAACATGTGCAATCCCATTCTGCATTCAGTTCAGTAACCACGAAGCCAGAAATTTGGGAGGGAATAGAATTTGAGGATAAGGAATTATTGATTAAAATGGCTGTCTTATATGTTGCAGAAAAGCTATATACACAAACTGTTACTGTACATAGAAACAAACCACGTTTATAAATTAAGGAGAGTGATGATTGAAAATAACTGAACACTTGATAAAAGAAGATAAAGATAACAGGCAACTCCCATCAGCTACCCAAATGTGTTTTCACCACTGTATGAAACGTAAAGAAATCCATCCCCATCCTTCTTGTCATCATAGATAGTAGACATTACTGCTCCTGCAAAATGATTGCATAGAATCTTCCTCAATCTTCTAGAAAAAGGTTGATATCATAATTCAAAACTTATGGCATGGATCAAATCGCAATTACTATAGTAAAGATCAAACCACCCAGCATCTTCTCACACTTTCCAGAAAGAATTAGAGTTGCAACTTGAAAATACTTCTTAAAAGTGTTGTACCAATAGCTTATATATCCCAGAATCTTATTCAATAACTTTCTAACTAACTTCAGAATACAATCAGGAACAAAACTAATTAAATTCATACTTCTCACGCCCCACTCCACCCCTCCTAAAGTCCTAAGATATTTAAGTTTTAGTAGATACCTGTAGGTGGGAGGACATTGTCCACAAATATGAAGATGGCCTTTTCTGCACTCAGTTTGATCCTCTTGCGGATGACATAGACAAATTGACCAACAGTCAAATCAGCTGGTACTAGGTATCTGTCATGTACATAATCAGTTCACCGTTAGAACTATTCAAACAGTTTAGCAATGATATTGTTTGTCAGTAGTAATGTCTTCTCTTATGGTAACATAAAGATAAAAATAATCCACGATGAAAAAGCTAAAGTGAAAACCAAAGTGAGTCCCCTTCAATAACATTGACATAGCCATGACACCTCTTCCCTCTTGAAGAAGATGAAGTAAACAATATTTCATTCAACAATCTATAATAACGACATTTAGGAGCTTTACAAACTCGTATAGCTCATTAGAATTACATGAGGTGACAGAAGTGGTTCTTACTTTTTCTTGTCAATGTTGGGAATATCACTTCTCTCTGCCTTCTCCACAATCACCTGTAGCACAGCAGAAAATCATTAATGAATAAAATGATAGTTGTGGTTCATGGTAAACATTATTTATATGGTAACGAAGGATACCTAATCTAAAATTTCATATAATCACATGAGGAACAAAGCATTATATTCTAAATACATTTTGGTTATATTGCAGTTGATGGAGAAAACAAAGTGGCAATAGAACATTGTTCAAGCTTAAATGAACGAATATGTAAGCTCGGGTCTCATTACAAGTTCAACAAAACAACAATGATTTCCTGATACTAATAAGAAAAACCTCATACTCATAGCTAAGGCAACACCAAAGAAACATCATCACATACTTTTCTTGTGAAGTGACATCAACACACCAGTACTGTTAACTCCTCCAGGAGAATAATTTAAGTTTATCAACATAACAATAAACGGTGACTTTACTCTTTAATGAAAACTTATCCTCTGACCATCACAATTTCTTCCACGCCTGTTGACGTGTGACTGGTGAATAGTTGTGAAAGGATATTTTCCAAAGTTGATCATGACTGATGTATGTCTAGTGCGTAATAACCTTCTTTCAGCGCATTCTAACATTTACTATCACATTCACAATTTTAAGAAAGCCAGAATAACTTGGCCACACTAAAACCTCTTGAATGACTTAGGACAGTAACAGGCTATTAGTTAACTTTTTATACAGAAGCAAGGCACTCACAAATTAACCTACAGTGCCAAAATTCACATGATGAGAAATTGATAACATGTGACCGCTGAAATATTTACAAAGCGGAAATACCCCAACGTTGTAAGAGATTTATGTATGATCTAGCAGAACCTAACATGTAAAATTTGCTGAACCACTCAAATCTTAAAACAAGGGACATTAAAAAGAGGGGGAAAAAGGTATAGAATCAGGATAATAAACACTGGACAACAAACATTGGTGAATGGAAAGTTAATAGGAAAATGTGGACACAAACAACAGATTGATAACAAGAGAACATAATTCGCAACATTAGATTATTCCTTACTGGAATTCTATCTGGGTACTTCTCTCTGATCCTCGAGGCCTCAGCACGCCTCTTCTCTGCATAGAAAAGACACCACACGTTTACGCAACTGGTTTCATAAACATAACCAAAAGTGCTTCAACTGATGAAGCTAAATAAACATGAAATAGCCTACACCACAACAACAAAATTGAGCGAAAGAACCACCCAACTTACCAAACTCATGCGCTTGCTTGAAGGTGCTTTTCGTCATGTTTCTTGAATCAAACTGCATAACAAGGACCAAACTTTACTAACAAGCTATACCAAATTGACAACAGAAACAACCCATTTCGCAGTCTATTGATTTTACAAGCAACAAAAGTTAAAAAATTTCATAAGAACAATGATCAAAGAAGTAAACTTTAGTTTAGAACATTCACATACACACGCAATCATAAAAACTGTGATTTGGTCAAAACATGGCCCAAACCCAGAACGATCGTAATATATGTCAGATGAATCAGTCAATTACATAACATAAAGAATCGATCTTTACCAAAAATCTTCTTTGACGCCGAGAAATTGTGTCACATACCAAACGCTATTCTCAACTAAAACAACTTGTACAGATAATAAATGAGAAAAGAAAAGAAAGAACTCATATAATTGCAAGGAGAAGAATTGAAGGAAAACTTACGGATAAAGATAGGAGAAGAGTAAAAGTCACTGACAATCGGGCGACGTGTTTGTTCTTGGCTTAAAGGAGCTGAGAGAGATGAAATGATTAAAGAGGTTGCTTCTTGCTTATGTATGATGAAAGTGGGTTTGTTTTGGTCTTCTCAGGATGAAGTGGCCAATGAGATTTTGCCATATCGAAAGTTGGGCCGGTTGCAAAGGTTGGGTTGAAGCCCAACCCAAATAAAAAACCTAAAGTTGCAGGCAGTGTGAAAAAAGAGTTTTTTTTTTTTTTTTTAGAGGAATGAATAACTTCATTGGTATAAGCCATACGACTAAATTGTGTCTGGTCAAGCAGGAGTCAAAACTCCACTACAAACTAAAAAGTTCTAAAGAAAAAGAACAGCGAAACGAAAGTTCGAATGAAGCAAAAAACGTCCAAAACAAGCGGACAAAAAACTGAGAAAGCAAGTAACCATCGTGATAGAAGAGAGGACTCCACCAAAACCATAAGCCCTAAGACCATACGGTATACCTTTCAGGAAGAGGTGGAGCTGCCCTCCCTCCGCTCATGATGGGGTCTTGGTGCAAGGTTGTATCACCTCACGTCGCATCGGTCCCGTTGCCAACCTCCGAGACTGAGTCCGAGTCCATCAGACCCCAACCTGCAGAATCATCTTCAGGATTATTCGGCATCCCTGCAGTCTCGGATGGAGACGCCATCGAGTCGAAGTTCATATGTGTTGCCCTCTTCTTGTTTCTGCTCCCCCTAGGACGTCTCCGTTTCTTCGGGGATTTGCGGGTAAGGCCAATAACCCCATCATTCCCCACCATGAAGCCTAGATCACTCAGTCCCAATTCCAAAGGTATGATTTCCAAGTAGATTTTGGTGCGCTTGTCCTGAACTAAATCATCCTCGTCCCGAACCCGACGGACTCCGGCCACCTTTGAGGGAGAGGAGAATTCTGGTACTGCACATATATGTACCTGGTGTTTCTCCTTCGGATGTAGCCCCGAAAGGGATGAAAGTGAAGGAGAGGAGGAGATAGTCATACACGGGACTGAGTTTGCCCTAAAAATCATCTCCGATTGCACAACCTTTGAATAGGCGGCGCTGCTTCCTCATGCGTGCCCTCGCTAGAGCAAGCCTGCCCTCCATGGTCAATCCAACAGCAGGTGCGGCAGCGGCCCAGAAGCCTCTCATATTTGAACTCCACCGTGATAACGTCGGAGGGAGAAACCCTAAGTCGACGTTGAGCTTCACCGGGGCATGGATCAGGAGGATTACGCGAACCCTAGCAGTACCGCGACCCAGGACTGCATGGTCGATCTGGAGAACCGAGCCAATCGTCTCCCCAACAAAACGAACAGTGGCCACCGAAAGGAGCCCCGGTGGAAGCCCTGAAATGACCACCCAAATCCAAATGAAATCGAGTGGAACCTTCATGATGTCGGAAAAGCCATCATAATCATTGAGAATCACCAACGCCCTCTGGACGCACCACGAACCACCCTTCTTGATACTGGACAGATCACATTCGTTATTGAACGTGAAAAGATACATGTCTCCCCGTGCCGTGACTTCCACCGGAGCCGAAGTCTTCCACATGGATCGCACAGCGCCGCGAAACGAGTCAAAACCCATAGCTTTGCTGGTGTTGAGATGACCAACCAGAAAGAAACGGGAAACAACGTACTTGTTTTCCGGGCCCCGAAGATCCCCCAGGTCCACCGGCTCCTCTTCGGTACTAAGAGAGAGCTTGGATGCCAGACGTGCAGTCATGGAGGCTAACGACGCCGTCACTGCCGCCATATGAGTCGCACCAAACAACTATTTTCAAAACCCTAACCCTAGGTCGAGAGAGAGAAGAAGAGTTGACACGAGAAAACTTTGCATAATTGAAAGTTGAAAATGGTCACGAGTTTGTGAAGATCTACATGTATTTTATGAGTGGTGTTCTTTCAAATGGCATGAATTGCATGATCGCCTTCACAAGTTCTAGTATTCGCATCAGTGTTTTATATTGAATGATTCCCAAATTGTCTAAAACTGATCAAGTCTTTCATTATGAACTGAAGGATTTTAATATATATGGACAAAGACTTACCAAGAAATTTTAGCTATAGAGGAGCATGTAGCAACTATAAAATGTTGAAGGAAACTAAACAAAAACTAAACCAAGTTAATTATTACCTTGCATGACTACATTTGTGTTTCATTTAGAAAAATCGTACATAGGACGATCAGTAAATGTGTTGGTCTAAATAAACGGCAAGTAAGTTTTCCGTTACTCAAAACTAACAGAGAAAAGTTACGGGTTTGGGTGGTGGGTCGACTAACTAACTTAATACTTGAAACCACTGAATGTCTAAGACGAAAATGCAATAACAGCATCAAAGGAGCGGCCGTGTGGTGACGGTCTATGAAGTCTGATAAGGTAGTATTGTTTTTTTTTTTTAAAAGGAGGTACTAGGAAGGACCACAAGGAGGCACGCAATGGCCTGTTTACCCGAAGTCCAGCACAGTGCCGCGCCAAAGACGCAGCGACACCCCCCCTCCGGGCTTGGATAAGGTAGTATTGTTTTAAATGCATACAACAAAATAATGTTAAGAAACAAGTAAATCAATAGAACCATTTTATGACTTATCGATCAATGCACAAAAAAAAAGATACAAAAGTTGAAGCACTGTAACAATAGACTCCAATCGTGCTTTAATCATATCTTTCTTAGATAATTTGAAAATGGTGTGGTAAGAATATGTAGATTTCTATGTTTATTCATTTACTTATCCAAGTTGTTGGATGCCAAATAACATCTGAATATGTATGATTATTGATTGTTGCGCATAATCGATATCTCACGAATTTATGTGATTAACAAAAACAATAAGCAAGTACAAATCATAAACATATTAACTTTTTCAACATATATAACAGATCTAGATTAATTGATCACTCTCCACTCTTAATTATATCATACATGCATCCACCTTTTTTTTCTATGATGGAAATTTGGGTTGGAAAGAAAAACTATAGTCCCAATCCTACCGCCCTACAAGTACTTCCAAAGAAAATCTACAGGTTAAATAACTTAAATGTTCTTTCAATCATGTTCACAAAGTGACGAAGTGCGGAGAAGAACTGGTTCAAATACTACCCTATATCCTATATATAAAAAACTTTAAGGAAATGGGTTTTGCAAGTCTATATATAAAATACTGTAATCATAAGGTGTGGCGTGGTGGTAGCTCACTTCGTCTCTTAAATATGAGGTCAGGAGTTCAATTCCTGTCTATGGGAATGAAGCGCATTTTATGACCAGCCATTTATCTCTTCAGAGAGCTCCCGTGGCGAGGGGATTAGTCATTGCTGCCGGCGGTAGATACCGCAGTAAAATAAAATATTTTTTAAGCGATCAAATATTGCTGCGCACCGAAAAATGAAGGTCAAAGATGGTGCAAATTCATAATAATATACATATACGTACAAAAATGAAGATCTAAATTGAGGAATCAGCTTATACATATAATTTTATAGGATGCTGACTTATGAAGCACGGACACGTCTCTCAACTCGCATATCGCGTGTCGGACACGTACACACGTATTGCATTTCGGACAAGGCTTAGACACGCGCGTGTACAACATGGACACGCGAAATGGGGTTGGACACGTCGAAAACTCTAGAATTTCAATTCGAAAATTCTCCTTAGATCAAAGTAGATCAATTCGTCTCGTAAAATTGCTACACAAGCCGAGATCTTTGATTCCTGACCGAAATCGGGTTGATTGGTGGACGGAGGACTCAATCTTCGTAAGCCTAAACGGCGGCGATTCGCCTTGAATCACCACCGCATACCTGACGAGGGAGAATAGACGAGTCGAAGGCACCGGAAGTGAGCTAACCTGAGGCGGCTACCGTATCGGTGGAGGGCTCGGCTAAGTTGGAGAGAGAGAGAGAAAGAGAGATAAAGGAAAAAGGAAGGAAAGAGAGAAAGAGAAAGAGAAGGGCTCGGCTGAGTCGGGGAGAGAGAAAGAGAAAGAGAAAGAGAGAGAGAGAGGCAGGGAAATATATATATATATATATATATATATTAAAATAATATTTAATTAACGTGTCCACCACGTGTCCGTATTAAAAAAATTTCATTTTGTTGTGTCCACGTATCGAATTCTGTCAGTATTAGACACTCGTGTTCGTGTCCGTGCTTCATATATGTTAATAAACTTAATTAGGTTTCACATCTGAACCAAGTCTAGTCATACTATTGATCGGGGTGATGTGAATTCCCAATAGGTAGTTGTACTTACTTAGGGCTCGTACATTAGTCGGTAACTGATCGAATACTGTCTAATTATCTTTACAAATGTATTAGCAAATTCGAAAATTATTAATGGTACTTGCAATTGTCCGTTAATTCAAAAAAGAAAAAGCATCTTACTCTATATGTATATTAGATTTTATCAAGAGCGGAACTCTGCTTTAAAATTAAAGTACGGAGTACATTATTCGGCTATTTTTTAGAATAATATGTATGCATATATATATATATATATATATATATATATATATATATATATATATATATATATATATAAGTACGTAATTGGCTTAACTAGCTTTAAAATTGACCAATTTCTTAGATAAATGAGTGTAAGGCCATCTGCTAATTTTATAGCTATATGGGAGGTAAATAAGGTCGAGGATGGGATATCTCAACTATATATACATAACAAGACAATAATTCAGATTCACTATATTATGTAGAGCGTATGGTGGAGGAGGTTGAGGAGTTGATTGATCGTAACAAAAGTAAATCGAGTTTGTTGCAAATATAGCGATTAATGGTAGAACCGTAATTAAAGTTGCGGTTTTGGAAGTTGCAGATTTGGCATTCAGTGTCCCATTGACGATTGTGATACCTTTCCGGAAAGGGAACGATGCCAAGAATCAAACATGTGCTACAATGTGTGGGCTTTTTCGGGCTTTCGAGTTCGTTTAGATCCTCAAAACAGCAGTTTAATATATTTTCCGAATTTATGTTTTTCTAATTCGTTTTGGATTTGGTTTGTTTATTTCCTTGGGCTTTAGAGTTTTGTTGTTAGTTGCCCTAGGGTTTGTTTAGTAGTATTTAAACATTCTTAAATGGGTGTAGACAGTTTTATCTCATTATCTTTCAATCAAACAAGAGTTTTCTCTTATTCTCTAGTGGATTCCAGAATTTATCTTTAGGATTCTTCGCTTGAGAACTTTTGTTACCATTTAGGTTTATCGCTTGTAAACCTACCATCCTTCTACTGCGACACTATAGCTCGTTAAAGATATTTAGGCTTGAGCCACTGCTTTTCCTGAGCTTAAATATCTGTTATTATGGTAGTGTAGGGTGGGTATGCAAATGCAGTTCTCGCTAGTGCATATGTGTTTCTCGAGTTGTAGGTTGTCTAGCTAGCTTGGGAGGAGAGAAAAGAACATATCACGCACACCCTTCCTTTTAGCTATCCCCAAAACTATATTGCTGTGTGTAAGAAGAGTGATCTAGCTACATATAACAGAGTGAATCAAGTTTTTGTACAGAAAAAACTACAGCAAAAGCAGTGGCAAGAGAAAAAAGGGGCTCAAGATGTTCACTTTACACTTCATATGTATATGGAACGAGGGTTTTGATCAGTAGTAGTTGTCGTGAACAATCACATGGACGCAGATCAGATCGGATAAACTAAGCCCTGTTCTCGCAGCTGACATGTCCAAGTCATTGTTTTCCTGAACAAGTCCCAGCTAATTACCTTAGCATGTCCCCCTGGCCTCCTTTCCTTCCCTCCTAACTAGCCACAGTTCAAACTTGGTCTGCAGAATCCGTACAGAAAGCCCGCCCATCGTTCTGTCTAATTATTCCTGTAATGCCCTTAGGGTTTCCATTGTTGTCGAGCTACGTACTCTTCTTTCTCACGTACCCTGGCAATACTACCACGTTCGTTTTCGTGTTTTAAGGGGAAGTAAAGGGGTTTGCACAGAGGGGAAGAAGAACATGCCGAGAGCTACTGATCGATATCCTTTCATAAATTTGGATAAAAACCCATGTCGAAAACACAGTCTCATACACAGCAAAACGAAAGCAACTCGATCTATCTATTTCTTTTCAAGTGTGTGAGCTTTGAAGCGTGCTAGATACGAAAATAGATGGCAAACTACTAAAGAGGACAATACCCTATTGATCTATGTCTCACTCTTTAAAGGTCTGTTTCGAATTCACTGTAGTCTATTGAAAATGATCAGTCTGTCATGCCTTCTTGGATTATGAGTAGCCCGGAGACTTGTGCAGACGTCACTTTTGATCTATTATTAGAACAGATGGTGGCTTATGGAGTTATGTCGATGAAATTTCGAGACGTTTGAAGGCTGAACCGAACTTGTATCATATAATACGATCATTTAGCCAGTCTTTCGGACTTGGCCAGGTCTTCTTGGACAATGCCAAAAGCAGCCTACCTTATTGATCAGTAATGATATTTTAGATGAATAGAATTATATGATGTTTTGGTATTTTGTGTATTGACTTGTCCAATCAAATTCAGTGTGTCCTCATTTTATTGTCTGCCTTCATTTGTTTAATTATTGTAGGCTGTCAAAATTGTCTTCTTTCATCATCAGTGTCCTTAATCCAACATTTGATAGATACATATCAATATGCATAATCGAGTTATTATTTGTAATGCATTAGAGCATTAGCTTTCACGTCCTTGGTTTCATGCTTGGCCACTACTTCTTCAACTTAGTTTCAATCAGCAAATTATAATGCTTATTTCCTTGGCACATGCATGCAATATGATCTCTCTCTCAGATCGGCAGCAACATCAACATGCAGCTAGTAACTTAGTTTCCTTTTCAAGTTTCTTGTATAGTCCTTTCAAATGGTCTAACTATAAAAACAAAGCAAAAATGAGAGACAAAGGGAATGTATACACGATCAATGTTGATATACGATATATATTCACAGCTAAAGTCCGCTAAACTATCCTTAAATTCCAAAAAGAATGATTCAAGACTTTATGTACAAATGTTATTATGGATGTACGTATATACCAACAAACAGAAAACTTCAACTGAATGAGCCAACATTACAAAGTAGTGGAGATTAGGTCAGCATTATTTGAGAATAGAGCAACATGCATAAAATTTTAATGTGAAAGGTGTATAATAACGTCAACATAATTACTTAAATACTGAACTAAATAGGTCTCAAGACCACTCAAGATTAATTTAAAGGTTAATTAAGAAACTCATAACAGTGATACTGTTGAAAATATTTAATCACTTTTTATTTATACTCGAAGAAACTTAATCAATTTGATGAAGACTACAATCAAGTTATCGTTTGATATATTTGCCACATGATTCTAATAGAAGATATATGAATCTAATATTTAGTTAATTTCTCTTACAAAATTGTTCATAATTACTGCCACAATTTGACTAGTACACTATAAACATCAAAATTTCGTGCATGGGTAAATATAACATCAGCTTGTAATTGCATTGCTCTTCCGTTATCAAAACAAGAGCTCCAACTTATGGTTTGTCCTACTTTAGGTTTTCGTTTTAACCATTTTAAATATAACTCTGGTAAATATTTGTTTTATCGACGATGTAGTAAAAATTTAAGGTACTCAATAGTAAAAAGCAAAAATTCACAATCACATGGTTTTTTTTTAACTCAAAATCCAAATATATCTGGTCCGTTCAATCTGTCTCGATGTCTCCAACCCCCCAAAAAGGCTCTCATTAACGTGCCGTCAGATTCAGTTTCAAAAACCCAGGACATCAAAAGTTGCTGACTGGCTTTAAATTACCCAAGTACCCCTCCACTTAAACAAACCTTTGAACGAGCTTCTGTTCTCAGCAACTGGAAAAATTATAAACCGATTCGAGGGCAGTATCGTCAGGACAGGTAAGTTTACAAAAGTCATTTTAACCGGTTCACATTTTTCACTGTCTCTCTTTTGCTCTGTGCCGCTGTCTGAAAGAAACTAATTAATGAAATAACCCCTGTAGTTACCTCCTCACGCGCCTCAAACGAGATTGCATGTAATTTTTAAAAAATTAGTAGGAAGTTTTCTTTCAAATGAGTCGTTTGAAAATAGTTAAAATATTTATTTTATCGAATCAAAAATCCAAAATAAGCATGAAGATACTTTTGTATGATGAGGCCATCGTACTATACCATACAAGTAATACAATTGTTTTACCAGGAGTTTTTTCACTTTATACAAAACACATATTTACTGTAAATTTGAGATTTCTGATTATGATTACTTTTCTGTATAATTATTATTACCTAGTCGTCATTTATAACCCCCTACAGCATCATATACACTCTAATTACACCTAGTGATTATATCTGCCGAAATTTTCATCCTTTGCCATATTTGAGTTCCAAAATCTTTGATGAGCTCATCAAATATTTGCACATCTCATTTTTGTTTTGCAATTTATGTGAACGTGAAGTTTGGTATTTTGCAAATACGATTGGAGGTTGGAAAGAGTGGGATTGAATTGATTGACAGTAACCCCAGATGAGAGAGATAACTACATCTACAGACAAAAGCCACATAAAAAAACTATAAATAAAATTGATAATTAAAAAAAAAAAAAAAAGAGAGGGGAGGAGAGAGAGAGAGAGCTCACTTTACCACTTTTATATGTTGCACGCATCCACATAGCAGAAACAAGAAGGAAGACGAAGTACTAGTACTCCTTCTTTACAAAGGCACCAGTTCAGAAACAAAAGGAAGGAAGGAAGAAAGAAACAAAGAAAGAAAACCTACCTAAAGCGCCTAAACCCATTTTCAAGCAATGAAGAAACAAAAGATGGTTTCAAATATGGTCCTTCACCCTTGAGTTTGCATCCTCTCCCAAACTGAAGCAGCATCCAATTGGATCCCCAAGGTGTCTCTCTGTGTCTACTGAAATCTCAATTCTTGAGCTGTGTATTGTGTGTTTAATTTAAATTGGGAACTTATAACATAGAGAGTTGGAGCTCAAAAGTCTGTGTCTTTTGCTGTTCTGTAGCATTGTGGGGTGGGTGGTGTCTTTTTTGTCAAAGCTCAACTGGTTTGAAACTTTGAAGTGAACCCAGTTGTAATTTGTGGTCTGCGTGTCTTTTGGGGTGTTGTTGTTCTTGAAAGCTGGAGGCTTTTGAGTTGTTGGGTTTGCGGGTATCTTTGTTAGTGTTGGTTTTGTTAGATGAAGGCCATGCCCCTACCCTTTGAGGAGTTTCAAGGGAAGGGGGTGTTAGATTTCACTTCTAGTTCTTCAGATTTGTTGTCTTCACAACCACCACAAAAGTGGAAGGAGAATTGCTATGTGGGCAGCACTGAGCCCACTTCTGTTCTCGACACAAGAAGAAGCCCAAGTCCTCCTACATCCTCTTCAACCACTCTGTCTTCTTCCCACGGCGGTGGGAGTGGGAGTGGGTCCACAGAAACCACCGCTATTGTGGCGGCGGCTCCGGCGGAGAACAAGACATCTGAAGAAGCAGGAGGAGGTCTAGAGGAAGCGAAATGTGGACCACCGCTTGGAATCGAGGACTGGGAGAGTGTGCTGTCTGAGTCACCAGGTCAGGAGCAGTCTATTTTGAGGTTGATTATGAGTGACATTGAGGACCCTTCTCTTGGATTGAACAAGCTGTTGCAGAGTGGAGGTGGCTCTCATCATGATTTGGGGTTCAATTTTGGGGTGGAGGATCAAGGTTATGGGGCCTTTGAGGAACACAATAGTGGGAGTTTGAATTTGGGGATGAGCAGCATTGTTGACCCTTCACTACAAGCAACATCTTGTTCCGAGATTCCTTTCAATAGTACAAATGCTAGTGTTTTCTCAGCAAACAATCTGTTCCAAGGTGCAGTGCCTCCTGGTTTGTTTCAGCAGCAACAACAATTGGTTGAGCCTGTGGATGAGAAGCCACAAATTTTCAATCCACTTATGGTGATGAATCAAAACCAAGCTCAGTTCAATCAAAACCCTGCTATGTTTATGCCTCTGACATACTCCCACTTGCAAGATCAACATTTCCTTTCCCCACCTCCAGCCAAAAGGCACAATTCCGGTGGCTTTGGACCCAGTTTTTCTGTTCAGAGAATGCCGTTTTTGAATCCGGATCAGGAGCTATTGGCTCGAGTGCAACAGCAACAACATCAACATCAGCAGCAGCTTCCTATGCTTCCACAACATCTCCAGCACAGGCCAGTAATGTTAGCCTCGAAGGACAAAATGAGGAACAACCTGGAAGGGGATAAAGAATTGATGAACAACCACCAGCTTCATCAAGCGATAATTGACCAGCTTGTCAATGCAGCAGAGCTGATCGAAACAGGCAATTCGTTACTCGCGCAAGGGATATTGGCGCGGCTCAATCACCAGCTCTCTCCTATTGGTAAGCCTTTTCAAAGGGCTGCTTTCTATTTCAAGGAGGCTTTGGAATTACTACTTAACAACTCTCACTCTTCTGCTAATTTGTCACCTTTTAGCCTCATTTACAAGATTGCAGCATATAAATCATTCTCTGAAATCTCACCAGTTCTCCAATTTGCCAACTTTACTTGCAATCAAGCCATCCTTGAATCTGTGGAAGGCTTCAATCGTGTCCATGTTATCGATTTTGATATTGGCTATGGTGGGCAATGGGCCTCTTTTATGCAAGAGATGGCTTTAAGAAATGTTAATTCAGCTCCTTCTCTGAAAATCACTGCATTTGTATGCGCTTCGATGCAAGATGAATTTGAGCTGGCTTTCACACAAGAAAACCTCAAGAACTTTGCTAGTGATCTGAATTTGGCTTTTGAACTTGAAATCGTAAGCACGGAGGCATTAAATTCTGGCTCTTGGCCATTACCACTTCATGGCCCAGAGGGTGTGGCAGTTGCTGTCAATCTCTCAATTGGTTCCTTCTTGAATTCTCCTTTATCGCTTCCTTTGGTACTGCGCTTTGTTAAGCAGCTTTCTCCCAAAATTGTGGTATCCTTGGAAAGGGGCAGTGACCGGACTGATATTCCATTTCCCCACCAAATCATTCAAGCCGTGCACTCTTACTCAAGCCTTCTTGAATCATTGGATGCTGTGAATGCAAACCTAGATGCCCTGCAGAAGATTGAGAGGTATTTGCTCCAACCAAGCATTGAAAAGATTGTACTGGGCCGCCATCTTTCTCCTAAAAGGACACCAACACCCTCTTGGAGGACACTGTTTTTGTCATCTGGGTTCTCTCCATTGACATTCAGCAATTTCACCGAGTCCCAAGCTGAGTGCTTGGTTCAACGGACTCCAGTTGGGGGTTTTCATGTTGAGAAGAGGCAGTCTTCACTTGTTCTTTGTTGGCAGAGGAAGGATCTCGTCTCAGCCTCAGCATGGCGGTGCTGAAGAACCAGCATTTTGACATTGGTTCTACCTGTTAATTTTCATCTCCAAGGTGCTTCATAACTTACTGCTTAGTTTCGGATCTTTTTCAGTTTTCTTGCTTCTATGCTAATTGTCTATGGTGCTGTAGGCCTGTTGTTTCTAATGAAGAAACCAGACATTCAAAAGTAATTCAATGGCTTTGTACAGTTTTTTTTTCTTTCTATGAATTTCTAGTTTATAACTTGAATTTCGGTATATCTATGGTGATGTTGGTCAGATCTAGATTGTGAATGTTGTACACTATCTAACTGAGAAACTTAAACACTATCTGATCAAACTATTGAACCTTCAAAATTATTGCAGACCATAAACTGATTCTAAGTTGGTCAATTTTTATAGCTTATTAGTAACCATTACTCTGAGTTGTTTTATCCTCTTGTCCATATTGTTGTATGTAATTCTTTTAGTCTGACATGAATGACATCAAAGAGCATTTGGAATGTATTGCATCATTGGCTTCAAATTTAATTGGGTTGTTTTATGATCATGGCACCAGCTAGCAGCACCAGTGCACAACCTCTGCATTCCTTTTGTTTTTCTTTTAAAGATTGTCTACAACATGGTCTGGTCTGCTTCTACACTAGATGTTACATTTTGCAGCTACAGCAATTCCAAATAAAGTTGTTTGGCTATATTTCAGTGCAGCTGGAGCCATTTTCATTTAAGACTGTCAATACATTGTCTGAAATATGTTGCATTAATTTCTATATCTGGCCAGAACCCAGTTGAATTGGGTATGCAGTTCAGTTCAGTTCAGTTATGGCTTAAGTCAGTAGGTTAATTATGTATCTGTATTTGGGTTGTTATTTTTTAAAATATATGTGTATTATGTTACTATTTAACTCTCTAGAACTCCCCTGATTGAAAGGATTTTAAGAGGTTAAGATGTTACACCAAATCTTAAACCCATATCTCCACATTACAGATAGATTAACACCAAAGCTTTAAATATTAGGTTTTTGTCATCAATCATAGATTTTTAACACTAAATTCTGGTAGGTGCTCCATAAGTTCATGTATTACATTATTAAGTAAACTATTCATTTTAAGGGTATGAAGGATAGGATTTTGTCCTAAATTAGTAAATTGGCCCTAAATTAGCCTGAACATTCATGCATTTGTTGGACATGATTATTGCTTGTTATATGTTTTTGTGCTGAATGTCAATCATGGTTGGTGTATTAGACAATTGAATTCAGCACACCTTTTATATGCATTATATAAGTTTAGACATATTGTATCATATACTACTTATTCATGTATTGTCAGTCCTGTATTATTATACATATGATTGTTTAATTTTGTGTGTTGAGTATTCTTGTTGTGTACCTCCCCTAATGAAATCACATGGGTTGTGTTCCTATTGGACCCCTCACATGATTAGTTTAGACTCTTTCTTTTTAGCACCTTGGAAGGCCTTCATTTAACTAGGGTTTTGTTTAATTATATAGCTAAATATTATATCATTGAGGCATCATGCATGAACAATGATGGTTGGGTCTCTCTCATATTTATACACATCTATACATTTCTCACACCAAAAGGAAAGAAACAAAGTGTCATTATTACTTGGCTGAGATATGAAGAAAACCTATACTGGTCCTCTGGTTGTCCCCAAGGAAGGCAAGGATTATAATCCTAAAGTCTCTATTCTTAATATCTTAGCCAAGTTTCTAACCTTATTTGTCCACTATAATCAACAAGGGAGACCATGGTTACTTAATACACAGTAACCAATACTGGCTGGCCCCAAGGATTATAATCCTAAAGTTACAAGATCAAGGAGATTATTATGACCTTCTAATATGCCCACATTGGTTTTTTTTACTCAACCAAAAGAAGTTTCACTCACTTATCCAGTCTTTCAGATTCAATATTCTTACCCTATCAACCTTGATCTGAGTCCAGTTTTGGAAAAGTGCCATCACTGGTGCTGGCCGCTTCTATGCTTAAACAAGTGGCTACCACCCTCCCCTATGGCCGGTGGGATAAGCGATCGTATTTGGCCACCACAACCGTGAACCACTCGGCATGAGCAATGATTAAAAGTCGACCGATAGAGAGATATATCAGAATTTATAAGAGAAATATCGGGAATCTATTTTAAGGAAATAACATTTTCTTGCAAACCATTTTATTAGATTTAACTCTAGTTTAATCTAATTTATATTTTGATCATCAGCGGCATGTCTAGTCCTCATGAACAATCTTCCTTTGAATTTGAGCACAATGATGTAAGCTATTTCTTTTCGTAAACTTCATATAATTGAGGCCAGTCCATATAAATTGAGAAATATAAGGGGTGTGAGTTACTTTTTGAAACATAGTTGCAGAAGGTTTGATTTGTAGTGCTGAAAACAGCTCCGTCATGGTTTCTCTCATCTTGAGCAAATTCCTCATCATCCAAATCCGCCTTGAGGGAATTACTCATCACTCAGATTTTCCTTGAGAGGATTTCTCCTCATTTAGATT
This sequence comes from Potentilla sterilis, assembly GCA_963682095.1. Classification (NCBI taxonomy): domain Eukaryota; kingdom Viridiplantae; phylum Streptophyta; class Magnoliopsida; order Rosales; family Rosaceae; genus Potentilla; species Potentilla sterilis. The sequence goes on along the minus strand of OY821766.1, from coordinate 33,904,670 downwards.
TTCCTCGAGGGAATTCTTCTTTATCCAGATTCGCCTTACTCTCTTCTCCTCATCACCCAAATCTACTTTAATTAAGAGGTTTCACCTCGAGTCATTTTCTCCAATAGGTTGGGGCGGCCTCTCTATTAAGTAATTTCCTGATTGAATACCGTTCTTAAAACTTTTCATCTTTACAAAACCTCCATCATGTATGTTTCTCTGTGAATAACTGAGTACCCTTATTTGGAATTTTGGATACTAATATGAGGACTATATGAGCTCCTTACATCAAAAGAAAAGGAAAAAAAAAAGATATCAATGGTTTACTATTACAATTAGTGGAGCATGGGCAAAACATCATGCTTCAGAATTTTGTTGAATTGGTCCATTGCTCTTGGATTCGGTGGAATAGTACGTGTTTTGATTGTAGAATTTGAATATTTTGGTAGACGTACGTGTAGTACTTGATCAGGCCAAGAATCCATATCATGCTTCTGACAGTTGGATTCTGTCGATCTCTTTCTTCATCTTCTTCATGATGACTTGATTCACTTTATTTCTTACTTAATTTGATCGAAGCAAAATTCCATTATGAAGTGAGTATGGATTCCTTCTCTTTCCTCACCACTCACACTATATTTCTACTGGGTAGTGTTTCCTACCCATCATATCAGAGATTCCATTTTCTTAACATGGGAAAGCTTCAAACGAATACTGTTAGAGAGTTGAAGTCTTTTGTGGTCCAAGCAATCGATTTTTCTTCCAAAATTTCTCCAGTTAATGTCAGCTTCATTCTATTATTTGTTTAGGGATAAAGAGAAGATAAATTTTTAAACATACAACCATATCTCAGACAAGAGCTTTACGGTTCGTATACGAGAGTTTTCTATGAGTAACTTGAAGAGCCTAAACCCTAAACTGTTACGAGTAACTGCGCAGCTTAAAATTTTGGTTTGGGGAGCAAATGGTATACATTATCCATGAATAGGCATAAAAAGCAATGAATAGGCATTATCAAGCTGAAGGAATGTACGACGTGTTTAGAGGAGTTGAGGCCATCGCCCTCCATGCCACGAATAAGGTTCAAAACCCCACAAAGCATCAGAGCCAGGAGTAGTTTTTCCAGTGAGCACATATAGAGGAACTCCATGAACCAAACCCTTATACCATTCGATTATCTTTATCTTTTTCAAAACACAAACAAACCTGCCCTGCTGATGAACATATAAAAAATCTTTACAAGTTGTATGGTCCTTTGGGGTCCTTAAGTGGACCATTTGGGAGAGAAGAAAGGGAAATAACAGAAGCATTCGTTTCAAGTGGAAAACAACCTTTCTTTTTGCTACATATCGAATTTTCAGAATTAAAATTGAATTTCAACCCCCTGTTGGATATGGACCTGCCTTCCATTGTTGCCTGTCACTTCCATTTTTGAAAGCAGATTCTGTGAAGAGGGACAGACCAATCTAATTAAGCATCTTCTCTTTAGATGGAAGCCATAAAAGCAGCACACTTTTCTCAGAAGCTCTGGACAAAAAAATGAGGAAGAAAGAAATCAAACCTTCCTCGGACAAGTATATATAATGATAAACAACTTTCATTAAGGAATTTTAGAGGTGAACACTTTTGTCTTGAAGAAGCCTCCTCCTAGGAGTGAGGGGATTCAGTTATTTTGAAACAACAAAGATATGCTAAAGACATTTGGCAGCTTTTGTACTCTTCAAAGTTTCAATTATAATCTGGTAGAACATTACATAAAGCATAAACCCTAATTGAACAGGCCAGCCATGCATGCATTTTCAAATCAAATGCAAACCCACCACCACCTCCTCCATCATTATCAATCTCTCTTCACTAGAGGTTACAGAAAGCATATAGAAAAACAAACAGACCCCACGAATTTACAGATCTTCTTCTTCAAATGGGTTTGAAACTGGTCAATTTCGCAAGTGAGATATATTGATCACGAAAGTAAAAGGGGATAGGAAACAATTATTTAGGAGAATCACATTCCAAAACTTGTAGAGTTTGCCACATCGATCATGTAACAGCCCGAAACGATCTTGTTCTCTCTTTCATTATGCATATCCCCTAATCTTTCTGCATCAATCAATTCACGCACGACTCTCTTTCTATATCGAATCTCCTCATCAATGTTTCCTTAGTAGCGAAGAAATGAACTGAACCATGCATTCTATATGCAAGTAAAATAGCCCAGAAAGAAAAGAAAAAATAGTTATATTCAAGGGTTTTTTTTTTCCTTCCCCTTGAGAATCAATAAGAAGAAGCCAATGGCGAAACCATGTGAGCATCCAAAGCAAACTGGGGAAGAAAAGTGACAAAAAGAAAAGCAAAAGATGGTAATGAGGTGTAAGATGGAGTGGGGTTTGAGATATCTACATGTGTGTCTGTGTTAGTGTTTTTGTAATCAGACAATCTTATTAGCTCCCATCTATCTTTCTCTCAACTTTTGCAGATGCTTGCCCGCCATGCATATCTCTTCCAATACACTCTCTTTTCTCCTCAATGTTTTGTTTTTGGTTCTCAGTTTTTCTCTCTTCCTTTTCTACTTCCATTATCTCTTCCTATTTTCTTATTAGTCAGCTTAGATAGAACGCATCCTTTGCATCCCACACATTTTCTTTTATGCAAAAGCCTTAGGAAAGTAAGCACTCATATATGATTGTCAAAAGCCAATCTCATGCATAGTAGGCCATTCGTTTGGAAACAAAAATTGACACTACTACTCTCACCAGTCACTATCTTATTACCCAGGAGTACTAATCTCTTAGTAGAACAGCACACAAAGATTGGGTGGTTTTGTGGCTCCACTGCTAGGGATTTACATGGAGGAGTTGACTACAAACCTCCATATCAGGGCAGCTGGCTTCTTTTTATCCCATGAGGTTCCATCTCTTGGATCAAGTTGTATGGAAATCTCATCGAGCTAGGTCAACTCCTAACATTCCCTAGCTTCTCATGTCTCTTTCATGCTCGTGTTATATTTATATCTAGGATAAACTTGCCTGAAAACCCTATTTGTGCGCTATGTTTTCACATACTTTGATCTATCAGTGACCTGAACTTCCGTTGATATCGAGTATGTAAACATGAGTTTTAGAATCTCTATTCTCCTCTCTATCCTAACTTGAAATGCAAGAAACAACTTGCGTGACCATTTCGGAGAGGTATAGGTACATACAAGTCAAGATGCAATCACTTCAAATAAGAAAAGCATGATTTCTTTGATGTACAAAAAAAAACCAATAACAGACGCAGTTAATCTATAGACTAGCTCGATAAACCTCTGTTGAACAATAAAAATCTTTCCACGGTGGTTGGCCTGCTAAATAATTGGTGACAAGTGACCACTTCCTCCAATTATTATAGTTGTTAAGAGATTGACATTCTTTTCCAATGCAGGTCACAACCACAGAAAGGAAAACAATTAATTGACCAGCTTGCAATTATTGGGTCTATTTGCATTAGAACTATGAATACATAAGGAGTGTGATGATGGCATTCTAAGAAAAGAGGGCCTTGTCCGAGTAGAGCTTTTGTTTTGCATAAGGACCTAGGTTGATGTTTATGACCAGCTATGTCACTTCCAACTAGACTTGATTAAACAACTTTTGAGGGTTAACCACCAAGGAAGCCAATCATGAACTCATTGATATGAAGTGGCCAATTGAAAACTAATCAAGTCAAAACTGTGAGGTCTGGACAGGGACAGACGTTTTTATTGATTCATTGTAACGGTTGAAAACTGACAAGGATAGACGTTTTTATTGAATTATTGTATCATAACCACTAAAAAATAAGCCATGAAATGAAACATTTGATTAGGCAAACGAAGAAGTTCTTGGATCAAGTTGGTATTAGATAAGTAGACATTTACAAACTGGACCATATATAGAAGGAAGAACCAAGTGTTGAGAAAGAAGAATAAAGAGGTCAGTAAAATCAAAAGAATCAGAGTTTGATTTCCATTACCATTCAGAAAGCTTCTTTCACAGTACATGTATTAAAGAAAAGAACCAGAAAATGGAAGCGTCTATAACCAGATAAAACGGGTTACCAAAGAATGATGCGCGACTAATTTAACATTGAACTATTCACTTATTGTTTATTACAACAGCAGATTGCAAAGAATGATGCGATTAATTTAACATTGAACCATTTACTCATTGTTTATTACAACAGCAGATTGCAGACGCTTCAAATAAAACTAGTAATAATTCCCCACCATTATATTAATCACAAGCAGGGATTGGCGTCATCCAACAAACATGTATGGATATAAAGTAATGATAACACTAAGCGTAGAAAACAGCATAGGAAGAAAACTAGTGATATTGGCTCAAAGCGGCATTACTGCATTCATCAACAATCGATGACCACAGTTGCTCACTATGCGTGCTGGTTTGAAGTGATCACCAAGAAACAGTGTAAAACAAGCATATCTCTTGAACAAGTAAAGGATATTAGTACCTGGTGAGTCGGGGAATGAAGTCTTACTTCACTCTCTTGCATTTAGTATATTAAATTAAGCAGAAATTCTTCAGAAACTCCATCTCTGACATAAGTAAACGAAAGTGTGCCTCTCCAACAATGTTGCAGCTGACCATGTAAATTCATGCATCTCCTAGGCAAATTCACTGGGTAATGACCATAAATTCCTTTCTAATCTCATTAACAGTCCAAATATGCACATCAAACTCCATATAGTGGTACGAAGGTTTTGACAAAAGAGTAAGCAAGTGCACCCGTGAATATGTAACTGTCCACTCTATCCAGTATTCCACCTGCATTAATGTCAGTTGATACTATTAAATTACAGTTACACAGATAAAATACGACAATTTATTAAATAACATAATAAACATTATAGTAGAAGGATGACCCTTTTCAAGAACATGTATTTACTGGAGAAACTCTCTCAACCTTAATTTACATACAACTGTAACAAGCATTCGTACTTTGATCCGCTTAACTGAGCAGTTCATTCTTAAAATGTGCTTCAAACAATATGTTGTTATGGTTAGTATGAGGAGATACAAAACATGAAAGCACAGATGTCAAGCGACACTTCTACTTAACAATGAGAAATTTAATAACTGCCCAAATTTAGGTATCATATATGGAGCCAAAGTTCAAATACACAATGTTTCTCAGCTACCAGATGAGCACAGGTTATTTATTTACTTAGTGATATTTATTTTGGGTCAAAGATGGGTAAAACTTGGCTATCCTTATTAAACGTACACTTGCGGCCGTACGTAATCTAAGGAGAACCTCACTTGAAGACTTCTATATCAGCATTTCCTTCTTTCCTTTTTCTTTGGCAGGTCATATCAGCATGCAGTTTGGGTGTGAATGATCGAGTCTGACCGAATTTTACCTATGGTAATACAAGATTTACTAATCCAGATACCAACTTAGAAAGGCTCAAATTAACCCATCTATTCTCATTAGGAATTAACCCATCTATTCTCATTAGGAAACTACAGCGTTTATATTTTATAATCCCAGCAAGTAAACTTTCAAACTTACAGCAAACCCACTTCCTCGAAACATTCAAAAAGACCAATATTTAGCACAAAATTTGGGAAGTATTATTACCATGTCCTGGTATTAGAGATCCAGAGTCTTTTACACCCGCATCACGTTTGATCATTGATTCAGTAAGATCACCAAAGACGGACCCAAAGAAGTTCAGAATTCCAAAAGCTATAGCGCTGACAACACAAGGAGATTTACATTGGATATGTTAAAAGAGCTGTAATAATATCGATAAAGAAACTCATAAAATGCAGTAAGCATTCATCTTAAAGCAAAGGGGACCTCCAATTGGTATAAAAATGATTACTGTACCAGATAAGCAAACCCTAAGAACTAATAACATGCAGGAGCCCATCACGTAGTGATATTGTCACTATATATGGACGATACTCTTTACTAGATCCTTTACGTCATTTTAAATGGGCATTTACAATAAAGAATCATGTTAATTTCCTAATACAATCCAATCCGCTTCTCTCATGCGTTGTCTTAGGTCCCTGGCCAATTAAACCATAAAAGATCCTTTTGTGCTCCATATTTTACCCTCTAAAGTTCCCTAGAAATTAAATTCAAAATCCTATTTTTGACATTGAATAATTAAGAAAACCAGTATCACCTCACTACTTAAACACGAAATAGATTTCAGTTAACTGTAAAGATTGCACGGAGGAAGACTAATACCTTAGCAAAGATTTTGGCCAGCAAAAAATCTTTGATAGTACTACAGTAGTGGCAATACAGCCACATAAGCCTGCAATTGTTCCTTCCCATGTCTTCTTTGGACTAACACTAGTAAGTGGTGTCCTACCAAATGCCTGTATTAGAGGACAGATCTCAGGGATTTATCACAGGTATGAGGCCGACAAATATAATTATTAAAAAAAAAAAAAAAATTCACAAGCGCATCAATGTAACTAAATGATCAAGTTAAAATATGGATGTCATTTTGAAACAGACACAAACTATCATCTTATAAATTGAGATGCTAAGCTACTTAAAAAGTATAATATATAAAGGATGGATTTATAAGAGGATGTGGTAAATGGAACATACTAATCTAGTAAACCCTAATGTATCTGGTTTTCCAATCTTCGAAATGCAGATAAAAAGCTCTTAGTGCATCTATAACATAGGAATTGCTAGTCATCACCTGTGTTACCCAAGATAACTTATAACATTTGTACTTCTCATGGTCCTTCGTATAGAATTTAGGGAAAAAGACCATTTGCACAAAAAATTTGAAAAACTTGCCCATTTCAATGTTACCTACCCATTCCAATGAATCTTGATAAAAATACCTAATTACCCTATACTAAAACCATATATAAATCTCTCTCTCTCTAATTAGGGTTTCACTTCACCCTCCTCCTCCTCTCCTGTACCACCACCTCACCACCGGAAACCACAACCTATGCCTTCATTTGCTCCACCAACTCGGCCTCCACCGCCGCCCACTTCCTCAGACGAGGCTGATCTGCCTCATGTTCCTCCTCCGTCGGATTGGGGAAGAGCAGCGAAGGGTGTCCATATCTGGACTGCAGCGAGCTTCAGACGATGGGCTTCTTCGTCGAGGTCGAGGTCGAGGTCGAGGGGCGGCGATCCGGGTCCAGAGGCTTCAGATATGTTGTATTGTGGGAGGGAGATGTGTTCTTATAGGCTTTTTCTGGTTATAGGAGGAGGAGGGTGGTGTTGCTTTTCGTTGCAGTGATGAGAGTAGAGCTGATCGAGGTTTGGGATTTGGGTGTGGAGTGAAGATGTGGGGCTGAGATTGATGGAGAAGAAGAAGAAGAAGAAGAAGAAGAAGAAGAAGAAGAAGAAGAAGAAGAACCCTAACCCTAGAAAATGGTCTCCATCACTATATGGCAGCAAAGCAATGAAGGAGCGAGGCTAGCGGCAACGGCGACGGAAAGAAAAAAAAAACTAGGGTTTTTTTTTTTTTTTTTTTTTTTTCCTCTTGGTTAGGGTCAGTAATCGATTACTGACCCTCAGTAATCGATTACTGGGGGTCAGTAATCGATTACCGGGGGTCAGTAATCGATTACTGGGGGTCAGTAATCGATTACCGGGGGTCAGTAATCGATTACCGGGGGTCAGTAATCGATTACTAGGGGTCAGTAACCTGATAACTTCATGAAATCTGTAGAGTTTCATTGTATTGTATGTGCAAGTTCTTTATGTTATTGTCAAGTTATCAATGAAATCTTAGTACCAGTATAGTGTGGATGTTTTGTGATCAAAGTTTTACAACTTCATGAACTCTGGTTATGGATTACTGGGGGTCAGTAATCGATTATTGGGGGTCAGTAACATGGTTACTGGAAAATATGGAATCTGTAACCTGATTACTGGGAGTCAGTAATTGATTACTGGGGGTCAGTAATTGATTACTGGGGGTCAGTAACCTGATTACTGACCGATTACTGACTCCCAGTAATCGATTACCGGGGGTCAATAATCGATTATTTACTGTAATCTGTAAATTATTTACTGAGGGTTAGTAACCATCGTCAATAACCTGATTATAAAAAAAAAAAAAAAAATTAAAAATCTGGCGAAAAAAAAAAATTCCGGCGAAAAAAAAAATTGGTGCCCGGAATCCGGCGACCAGGCTCCGGCGACCGGCCATGGGAGGCCGGAGGAGTTGGGTGATATTTCGGCAAAGTTTGTTTTTTTATCTTCCACTTTCTCAACACATTATAATTCAAAAATATGTTAGATAAGACAAAAGGACAAAAAAGGAAGAAAAAAAATTAAATTTGTACTAGAATTGAAAAAGATTTGTTCAAATGGGCAATAGAGTTGTTACCTTATGTTGAATAGGGGAAAAAAATAAGTTTGTCATTTGAATGGGCAGTCAGGGGGTCAAATTAGCACCAAATAGACATTTTCCCTAGAATTTATTGGTTAAACTTGCATGGCATATTAATTAAAAAGGGAAAGATTTGATTCCACATCTGACCATGATGTCTTTAACTATACTGTGTAATCTGTGCCAGTCTGTCATGAGTGCTCAAGAAGCCCACTCTCGAACCGCAGTTGTATGGCATATTTCATAAAAAATTGACACTTAAATGAACAGAAAACTAAACTTCAAATTACCAAATGAACAACCATAGAACTTCAACAAATTTCGTTGTGAATGTACTGCAGAGCAATTTCAAGAGCCAAGATACCTTGCCACCCATAAAAGCATAAGTGTCGGCTGCAATAATGCTGCTGAATGAAATCAAGGTTGCAACAAGACCAACAGTCCACTGAGCTTGTCCACCAAGAAGGATGGGCCATGATGCTCCAATTCCTGCCAAAGAAAAAAACTAATTAGGATTCAAAGCTTGATGAAAGCTTTCAGTATATTTCTCTTTCATAATAATGGATGGCGGTGATTCTTATGGTGAATGAAGAAAAAGTCGGAACTAATTTGGGAAATGATCAACCTGTGCCTGAACAATTGGTCACCTTCTTACCAGTGTTTAAGGCTGGGGCTGCTAAACCACATCGAAGCTTAACCCAAAAGCAGGGAAGATATCCACAATAAAATAGCCCAAACAAGGTGCTACTGAGCTGTGCAAAGCGAGGACTCCCTCTCTGCAAATGCAATGCCATAGCAACGAGAAAGGCAGCAGATGTCACAGAAACATCAATCTGACCACGATACCTGCTCATCAGAAGCTGTGATTAGAAACATCCATCTAATCTATAAAACCAAGTAATTTTGACTAAAGAAATCAGGATAAGTGGGGGGAAAAGCATTGATGCAACTCAACAACAGCGAGTAAATATCTAAGGTGAAGTAGCACGTTATTAGAAAAAATTACTTTTTCGTAGATTGATTATTTCAAAAAGAAGGACAAAGATGTATCAGTATAGACACCCTACTGGAGCAATGATTAGATTTCAGCACCAAGCAATACCTATCCACAGAACACAAATTTATGTAACATCATGGCGTTGCAAAGAACAAGAGAAGAGCTTAACCATGAAAAGGGGAACTATACATGGGATATGTCAACGGTGTCACTACAATACCCACTACACTATAGGTAGAAGAAATCAGAAACAAGGTAAAGGAATTCTGTCTTATGTGAGCATACTGAAATCAAACGGCTGACTCCACTATCATACAGATTTTCATCTGTATCTCAACACAAGAAAAATTGTTTCATCTTTCTCCTTTCCTGAACAAGGATGCAACGACAAAGGGGAAACTTCAAGAGTAAAACAACTATAAGGTTATAAAACAATTTCGCCCACACAGATTTCAACATCAAGGATATTACTAATAATTGACTAAATCTACAAAGCAAGCAAACCCGGAACTATCTACGATTTTATTCAGCATCCAATTGAATTAGCATGTGATATCCTTATAATCAACAAATAAAAAATGTGGCAAATTGTCAATAAAAAGTAACAAAGCAATCTTACAAGGTAAGTAAGGGCATGAGAGCACAGATAACAGAGCAAACGCGTGAAACGTATCTAGGTGGAGGTGTCATTCCTGCAGTAATTCCACGACTCCTGACCAATTCAAAATACTCACGTGCGCCAACAAAAACAGCTGCTGCCACAACTGTTGTGAATATCCATCCTCCAGCCAACACAACAACTCCAATAGATAGTCCAATACCAAGTCCAAAAACAATCCTTTTTTCCAACTGACTCGCCTTCTCTTGCTTCTCTGAGACCGCCTCTTCACCAATTGACAATTCATGGTCTTTCTGGACGTCCTACAACATATTCATTTCAGTTTCAGTTAATTCTGTCAACAGATTTTCACAACCTATTTATATGAGGTGCAAATAAATGTTAACTTAACTGAACTGAAGTGGTTTAATAACACAAATCTGGGTACACGTACATCACAATGTTACAGGCTTATCCTAATTACCGTTTTCAAATTTCATAACATTACTCAATACTTATACACACCCTATAAAGTTCACAATGTCTTGAATTCCGAACCGGTAAAACTATGTTTCAAGCTTTTATAAGTCGATACCAACCACAATAAGCAATTAACTGATTAAAGCAAGTTCCTTTCAGCTCAAAACCCACAATTAACATCACCAACTTCACCATAATGTCACTCTCAATCACACCCAAATTAAAATGCTATAGAATTCAACATTAACACTGCTGTAAATTTTTAACATGCATTGCCTTTACAATTAACTCTAAGTTTCAAAGTAAAAAAGGTAAAAAAAAAAAATAAAAAAAAAACTTTTTTCTTTTACCTCCAAGTACCTGTTTGGCATTGCCGTCGCCAAGATGGTCCGGCTCGGCCCGAGCCACGGCGGCGATTAGGCGTTGGCGTTGGCTTCGGCGGCGGCCCAAGCCTGTACTTGGGCTGAGCCCAACAACAGGTCTACTAAATCCATCTATCGACAAATCCAGACGACCCCGCAATTTGGCGCGCGAAGGCGGGAGAGTGACGGCGGAGGGACGGCAGGGACAAGCGGAGAGATACAAATACGACGTCGTTGCCATGAAGCAAAAAGAAGGGGGATTTGAATTTAGGGATTTGAGAATGAGAGCATGACGACGAGATTATTATTATTATTTTCTGCTGCCGATTGTGGTGGCGGTTCTGCCGAGGTTGTTGATATATTTCTTTTAATTTCGAACAATGTCCTTTTCTGTCGAAACTTTAATATTTAGTTTTTCTGTTTTTTTTTTTTTTTTCTTTTTACTGTCCTGATTTTATCTTACGAAGAAGAAGATGACTGGGACTTTTTTTTTTTTTTTTTATCAAAAAATTTTACACACATGATTGATGATTCCTACTAATCCACGATTAAAATTGATTTCTAAGCTTCTTTGGGCACGACCGCCACTGCCCAGTGCCACACCACCACCGTCGTCGATCCATGAACAAAACTAAATAAAGCAAAACCTACCACAATTAGGAATCAATACAAGAGAGTACCCCAAATACATATGGGAAATAGATTCTTGTCCGAAAGCGATACAAGTACAGTGAAGTCGGAGCCCGACCGCAATTGATCACCACCAGACGAGATTGAGAAAAATGGTCGCTCGCTCTAGGATTTGGAGAGAGGAGAGGCGCATGATGAGGTTTAATTAAAAGATAAGAGATACGTACATTTCTTTTTTATATAAAATTACTTTCTAAAATAATAATTATGATTAACACGTAGAATTTACATAAGATTTTTTAAAAATTTCTAGTTTTTTAATTTTTATGTCAAAATTTTATCTTAATTATATCCATATTAATCATATCCATAGACTTTTTACGGAAATTACATCCTAGCAAATTCTTCAAAATTATTCTCCATAAGTACTGTCTTTTAAGAATGAATAAGAAATTATTAGAAATAACATTATGTCGTTAAAAAAATCTAAAAAAAAACCTATTTCTTAATCATTTAAAATTAGTATATCAGTAATCATGAATAAATATACCATTAACATTCCTAAAATCCCATTATTCCATGCAATAGACCACACATCGTCTTCAAACAACAAGCTTCTGTACCTATTTTGAGTTCCAAATCCTGACAGCCAAAGATATGAAAAGTCAGAAAGACCAAACTACTCTCCCAATGGACGATTGGAGGCGTAAACCAATTTCTGAAATGAACCAGCAAGAAATTGATCAATTTAAGGAGGAACTAACAAAGCTAAAGATGACAGTGGATCAGCTGATTGCAGAACGGAATGCTGAAAAAATAAATCCAAGCAACTGCAACAAAGAGTAGAGTTGAATCAATTTCTTAAGAAGTTCTTGGTTTAGAAAAACAAAAGAGCTTCATATATGTCTTCTAAATCTATTCTCAATCCCCCTTTCTATCATGCTTGAAATAATAATCAATAAGAAATTTATCCTTTCATTATATCACAATGATTTTCGTTTGCAGTTTACTACTTGAGATGCTTAATCCACCACTCTGACTCTATGCCATGCTAACAATTTTACTTTAATTACTACTTGTGATGCTCGATTACAAAATAGGAATTACAAACGAAACCTTTATGGGGGCAGTTTTGATTTCTACCGATCTATGCTAAATTCTGCTTAATTAATAAAGAAGGTTTGATACTTTGATAACATGTATCGTGAATATAGATAAATAAATAATAGACATAAATATGTAAAATGAGGAGCACGCGTCGTTTCAGTGCTAAAACCTCACTGGTCTCTGTTGAGCCAATTTGCTCTCACAATTCCCAAACCCACCTCTGAATCGCAAAATGCCGAAACACTCTGACCCCTCAGACGAAGAAACCTCGAGCTCAGGCTCAGAGGAACAAAACCCACAAGTGTGTGGTGGTGGTATTACAGAGTACGAGAAGCAGAGGCAAGCGAGAATTGCACACAACAAGGCAAGAATGGAGGCTCTGGGTCTGCCCCAAATGGCCTCCTCTCTGATGGGTTCGGCCCAGAATGCGACCAAGAGGAGCAGGAAGGGTAAAGCCAAGGTCTTGGATGAGGACGATGATGATGAGTATAGGCCTGAAGGGGAGGCTAATGATGATGATGATGATGATTTTGGGGATGAAGAGTTTTCTGGCTCGGGTAAGAAAAAGGTGATTGGTTTTTAACTCTTGGTGTGTGTGTGTCTGGAGATTATTACTATGTGGCAAAGATTGATTATTTACTAGGAGTTTCAAGAAAGATTGGTTTTTAGATAACTGAATTGAAAGATAGTCATGAGTTTGGACTATGCACAGTTGGGTCTTAATGTATACATAGATTGTTTTGCTGAGGATGCTGCACTTGAGATAGCATTGTTGATGTGTTTATAAATAGGACTTTAAGCTCTTCGACATGTATTTGAGCATGACTAGATATGTAAATTTGAATGCTTGGTTAAGCTAGCATTTGTTTTAATTAGTATTTATAGGTATGAAAAGCCATGTGCAATGGCATACACTAGACTAGTTGGCTGACCTTTTATATTCTATTTTTTTTGGGTCTTAATCTTGTGAAGGGTAAAGTTGCAAAACGTAAAAATGCTCATGCAAGAAGTAGTTTGAACAGCTCGGATTACCTTGATGATGATGAGGCATTGAAGCAGGTGAGTGTTGGTATCATGTTAAACACTTATAATTTGCCATTGCTAGATTAGATTATAGAGCCATTAACCAACTGCTATGATGCTGGTCCCTGTGGCGATTACCAGGAAACTATACTGATTCACTTGTGTTTATATGCAGGCAATTGCTCTGTCATTACAAGGTTCTGCTGTTTCAGGTGTGGTAAAAGCTAATGTTAATGATAAAAAACGAGAGAATCAAATTCAGCAAGATACAGGGAGGAAGAGGAAAAACTCGGTTCGTTATCTGAAATGCAAGATGATTCACCTTTTTCCTTTTTTTGTCCTTATCTAATGGTCGATCTGCGGCTTTCTTTAATTTGTATCCAGCAGTTTACTAGTCGGATGCAGATGACAGAGGATGAGTTGGTTTTGCACTTCTATCAGCTTGATGGTAATGATCTCTGTCTTGTGTGCCACAGTGGTTAGGTTTTTATCATTACTCTTGAACTAAGTAATTTAAGGAGAGACGATGATTAGTTTGCTCAATCAGCCCTTTTTATGTCCTCTAATGGTAGATACTTGAAAAGGAAGCAACAATTGGCACTGCTACATAAATCCCGCTGCAATGCCAAAACAATATCATGGTTTCAGAACATAAGAACCTCAGAAGTGTTAAAGACTGATGGTTTATGAAAGCCAATAGTAGAAAGAAACATTGAGGATAGTACAAGAAGGTTTAGTCCAAGTACTTTGCTGATAATTAGTTTACCTCATGCTATGTAGACTTCAGCGACTAGCTGAAGGATTGAAATCTTTTAACTGCATATTGGAGGTTCTTTGTGTGACTGCATCAGCATTGTTTATAGGAAAACCCACTGCTAAAATAGGTGGTGGTGTCATGGTTTCACATTCTTATTTCTAATTTGCAACGTGTATCATATTGTCTTTGTTGATGTTGTTCATTCATGAGATTACATTATTAAATACGGAATACAAATACGATTAATGTTCTGCTTGTGTGTAAATGAAAGGTAATAAGTAGACAACAGTTACAGACTAGTCCCTTTAACTAGCTAAAAGACGTGTGTGCCTTTTTATTCTTGATGTTGATGTGGAACTCCTGGCATGTAGAGAAATGCACAGGGGGAATTTCTGCTAGAGATTTAGAAAAAGTAGCTATTGCTCATGATTTTACATGGACTGATAAGGAGGTGGCTGACATGATTCATCTCTTTGATAGTGATGGAGATGCAAAGGTCAGTACCTGCTTTCCTTAATGTTCTTTTCATGCTCCCTCATACTTGATCAAGTCAGTCTTGTAGTCAACTTTTGTAATCACTGGTATACTATATACATTACTGAGGCAAGTGTTTTTCTCTTCTTTTTACTGATGAGAATTGCAGCTAAGTCTTGAAGATTTTCGGAAGATAGTTATTCGTTGCAACCTGATAAAATCAGCTGAAAATTCATGATGGGTTCAGTGAAATGATGAGCTCAGATTTGGAGTATATGGCATGTCACTATCTTACGAATTTGAGGTTAATTAGTGAGTTGATATTTTGGACTTCCAACTCAGCAGTGTGAGAGAATGATAAATGATCATTTATATGTTATTGCTTGAACTCATAATGTAAAAAGTTGCAATCAGTTATTTTTTCTGAGCACTGTACAGAGTAAAGGATGTGGAAATCTACTACCAAGTTTAGGATGGTTAATGGAAAGTGAGTACGTTTCATGTACTACAAAACCAAAGGGAGGAGAAGAGTTTGATTTTCAACGATGGATTGTAGGGATGCGTAGGACTGTAGGAGGGCTTGAATATGCGGCAAATTCGATCGACTGTCGTTTAGCCTAGTCGAAGAACACTAATTGCCCAACTTCATGAAGCATTCACATAAATTAAAACAATAATCGTAAGAACTAAATATTAAACTTACAGATTCATATCAGAACGTTTTCTTGGGCAAGGAATAAAGACGTTGCGAACCATATTTTGGGGCACGGAGATATTATACAAAGGCCAGCATCTTCTCTATATAAACTGTCTAAGTAGTCCTACCATAATTATCAGCTTTCTAATCCTAGCCTGCAATGGAGTTCACCAACCGGAGCAAATGTGTCTGCTTGGCCTTTGTCCTGATCATGTTGGGGGCATGGTCTTCGGAAGCAACTTCTCGTAGTCTCGAAGATGCATTAGCTTATGGAAGGTACGAGCAATGGATAGCTCGTTATGGACGTGTGTATAACAATATCAACGAGAAGGAGGATCGCTTCAAGATATTCAAGGAGAATGAGGCATATGTAGAATCTTTCAACAAAGATGGAAACAAACTTTACAAATTGAGTATGAACCAATTCGCAGACCTTACAAATGATGAGTTCACTGCGTCGAGAAATCGTTTCTTGGGGCATGAGTGTTCCACAAAAACCACTCCTTTCAAGTATGAAAATGCTACTGTGCCGGCGACAATGGACTGGAGAAAGAAGGGAGCTGTAACTCCCGTTAAGGACCAAGGCCAATGCGGTATGTGATAGTGTGATACATTATTCTCTTCTTTTGAAGTTGTCATAAGATCATTTTCCATTTGCAATAAAAAGATGTACATGATCGATGCTAATTATTCAAATTGCTACAAATTTGCAATCAAATGTATACAGGAAGTTGTTGGGCATTCTCGGCAGTGGGAGCTATGGAAGGAATCACTCAACTTACGACTGGTAAACTAATCTCTTTGTCTGAACAAGAGCTGGTAGACTGTGATGTCAAAGGTGTAGACCAAGGATGTTCAGGGGGCCTTATGGACGATGCCTTTCAGTTCGTCATTCAAAATCATGGTATTAATACCGAGGCTAATTATCCCTACACTGCTGCTGATGGTACATGCAATGCCAAGGCAGAAGCAGGTCACGCAGCCACGATAACAGGCCACGAAGATGTACCTGCAAATAGCGAAAGCGCTCTTCTAAAGGCTGTGGCTAATCAACCTATTTCTGTTGCCATTGATGCTAGTGGATATGACTTTCAGTTATATTCAAGTGGTGTTTTCACAGGAACTTGTGGAACGGAACTAGACCATGGTGTCACGGCTGTTGGCTATGGTGTGAGCGCTGATGGGACCAAGTACTGGTTGGTAAAGAACTCATGGGGTGCACAATGGGGTGAAGAGGGTTACATAAGAATGCAAAGAGATATTGCAGCACCTGAAGGTCTTTGTGGCATTGCCATGGAAGCGTCTTACCCCACTGCGTAATGTACCACTGAACTGAAATCAAAGCCTACTACTATTGTAGGTATATAATTATCATGATATGTACATGAAATTGTGTGTGTAGTACTAGCAAAAATATCAGTAAGAAAACTAGAAGTTTCATGAACTACAGAAACTAGTGTGCCCAATGTATGAAATCAATTCACCATATCAATAGAAAATATACAAATTTCTATATACGGTTATATGTGCGAGTGTGCAGACTTTAATCCACTAAAATTCAATATCCATCGTCATTATCTTTTCTCTTCAACTACCTGTAATGCTAAAAGTAATGCTACTTCACTATATGTGATGAACAACTTGAAGAGAATTGAGCTTTGTCTGTTGTGAAGAATACGACAATTCCCCAGAAAAGTGGTAAACTTAATCCTGATATCTTTCAACGTCAAAGTAAAATCACATACATGCTGTTACGTACCTTTGCTCCCTTCCAGACTTGTCTCAGGCTGCTATTATATATGCATTTCAAGAACAACCAGGCTCGTCAAAATAAAATCTCTAGGTATGGAGTGTAAAGGCAATCGAAGCCAACACAACCATCTGAATTCTTTAGCAATGTCCTCAAAACTTCCATTTGGACATCAGAAAGTTGGAGTATTCGTAGTTTGCGCATCCTTGAAAATGCATTTGCATCCAAGACTTCCATATTCAAAATTCTTTAAGCATTGTCTGCAGTGTGCATAAGCATGTGCAGGGCAAGACCTTCAATATTTCAGAACCCTGCTAAACACAAAAAGAAAGCATTTGGATTAGTAAACAACAGATATCCACCACCCACCCAAAAAAAAAGAAGAAGAGAAGACAAAAAAGAAAGGATAAATACACATTAGAGGATAAGAGGAGCAGGCTTCTTACATTCTTTGCTCTCTTTATTATCTTTGTGATTCCATAATCTACTATGCTAATTCTCTGGATGCTCTGCGTGTTCTAGGCGAACAATTTCTCTTCCCATGTCATGAATCATTTGAGGTATTTTCACCTCATTAGAAGCATCAATTGTCACCAAACATCTATTAATGGGATTTTGAATGCCAACAAGTGAATAGAAACCACATTGGTGTAATATCTTGATGATCACAGGCTTATCCTTTGCCAATAAAGAAACATGAAATGTGGAGATTACATCTTTGTCGTGGAAATCTTGTAAGGAATCATATCTCATCCTGAACTTCTTTAGGATTTCAGTGTTTGGAATAGTTCCCAATTTCTGTAGTTGACTCTCCCATACATCTGGACTTTGCCCAGTTAAAGACTAACCCAAAATTCGCAGAGCTAAGGGAAGTCCTCCTATGTAGTGAATTAAACTTAGACAAACAATTTAAAACCCTCATTCCTGCATCTTAAAGTACACCTTAACCTCGCTGTAATTGATCATCTCTGCATCAGAACTATGAAAATGCAGTAACAAACAATTTGCACTATTAATCAGTTAAGATTGTATAATGAATTACACTAAGCGTCTTCCTTGGAGCCCCATTGACTGTTAAAGTGTTAAGAACTATATGAAGATAGTACAAATCATGGCATTTCAGAAACAGGTTATGTGCTTTGCTTGTAAATAGTGCCTAAATGTGCTGAATAAAACTAACGGCTCTCCTCAATCAAAATTTTATCAGAAGAGGAATGTTTGAAGAATATATTGACAGGTAGTATCACCACATATCCCACTTTAACATTTTTACAAGCAGGTTACATATCAAATTAATGGTTCTCCACTGCAATTAATCAAAGCTCATATAATTGCAATTCACATGTAGTTAATAACTTGCACTACATTATTTATTTTCAGTAATACACTTCTAAAATGTAGTCTGCAACTCACTTATATTAATTCAAAAGGCACTTCGATCATAGATAGAATCATGATTACAGTTATAACACATCCAAGTCCAATACTACCTCTTTCGATGCTCGAACGCCTTCCAGCATATTGCTTGCAGTGACCTCAGTTAGTCTAGTAGCTTTCCTGCCATAGTTTATCACATCAACATGTTAACATTTGATATAGTAGTGTGTTACTTTACTTATATTCAGCAAATGAAATATTAAATGAGTCATACAACAGTAAGAATGAGAATATCCATGAATCAATGTTAAAAGGGTCGAAACAGTTTTTGAAGCTCGTAATTGCAATGGAACAAAAACCAGCCATTTCTTTGTGCTGAATCAGTTCATATCAGTATTCAGTAAGAATACAAAATTTTTATATTGAATGTACTTGTGAAGAGGTAAGAATACAAAAATCACTGAAAATAGTTTTCAGAACATTATTCGTATCAAGCGAGTATCAAGTACACTGTACAACATGTGCAGATTATCCTAGCACAAAAACAAAATCTCTTAATATTGGAGAAAAATCATTAAAAAAAATTGACCATCTTTTCACATTACACAATTCTAATAGATCACATAGCAAAAAGCTAGATAAACCAAGTTTTAATGAACTACAGACGCTAGTTTAACTAAATGTTCATATCACACTTCCCTTTGTTCGCAAAGGATCTTCTAGATGGTCGATTTCCAGGCTATTCTGAGAAAGTTAAAATATGTAAATCAGAATAGAGAATGCATTCAACCAGTAAAACCATCATCTCATTAATACATGAATACTCCTTTAATTTACATTCTGAACTCGCATTATCAAAAAGGAAATATAATTCGTGATTCAAACCTCATGTGAGCTACAATAACAACTGACGAAATAAAGCAAGATTTTACATTCACTCGCAATCTCAACTTCTTATCCAACATTTCCATTCCAAGAATCACAGGATATCAAATGAAATTTAGAAATCAGAAATGTTACCTCAACTTTAGCTGCAAGCTCCTCTAACTCGTGGCCGGTAGGCAAATGAGCATTATCTCCTCAACCTTCTTCTTCACTGCCGTGTCCGCTACCAAAATTCCACAGAGAAATCAAATCAAGAAATCTTCAAGATCAGAAATGGAATTAGGGATTGAAGGAGCCACACTTATCGAAATAGATGGATCACTGGTGTTTCGACAATGATAGCCTTTATGTTGCAAAACAATCACATAGCCATGAAACCCAAATCTTTACCTGTCGAGGAGTAGCCAAACCCTCTTCCTCATCAAACCCAAATGACGCGCTTTTATTAGATTTTTTTTCTTTCTTTTGGACGCGCAAAATTATTAATGCCCTAAATATTACCGTTGGGCACAGCTGGATATATATTCAAACTTGAGGAGCAAGGAAACATCTTCCCAAATCCAATTGGGAAAAGGATTAGGATCACAATCCAACTTCTTATAGGAAAAGTATTCTCTCTCCCTAGCTATATAACCATCTCATTCCCACTTTCCTTTTCTCATTTCATCACTGCACTACTCCCACTTCTCTTCCTCTTAAGAGTTTCCCAGTTCTCAACTCCACTACTACTCCGATCCACTTCTGTTTTGTCTTCGCAGCGAGTTTCCCACATAACTTCCATGGCCTCTTCTCAACCTGTGAGTGATCAAGCCCCTCCAAAGCCCAACCTCCTTGGTTTGAAGATCATTTTGAAGCGAACCGACAAGGGTGGGACTTGTGTCAGAATCATCAAACCCCCCGTTTCGAATGAGATCAAACCCAAACAGGGTGTGGGCAAAGTGATCAAGCCCCCTGATATCTCACAAGAACAACCGCACACAATATCTATTTGGAGAATGCTTTCTCTCATTAAATTCAAGAACAGATTGGTGGCTTTATATAAGCCTTACACAGAATGGGAAACATGCAAATAGGCCTCATCATGGACCGGGCCGGGCCAAGCCCTACCCTAAAATTTAGGGCTTAGGGTAGGGTCGGGCCGGGCTTTGACTAAGTCAACATAGCTTAGGGCCGGGCCGGGCCGGACTAGGGCTTTGATATGTAAACCCTTACCCGCCCTTAAGGCCCATTCTATTAGGGCTAACAGGGCCCGGCCCTTTAAAATAGGGCCGGGTTGGGCTTTTAGGGCCGGATATGAAATAGAAGTCAAATTTTATAAAAGAAGTCAAATTTTGAAAAACGCTATGAAATAGAATTTTATCTTTATGATGAAATACGGTGATGGTAAAAAAATCACTTAAATCCGACAAAATTATAGCCCCGATTGATACGGTCAACCTTATTTAAACTTATCTCTCTCTATGTGAAGTCATAGTATCGGGAGTAAACGTTCCCAAATTTTTACATGGATGATTACGTCTCATCTATTTGAGAGTTTAATGTTTGGAAGAGTCGACGAAACAAGTTCATCTAAAGGTACGTAATAACGTTTTCGTGTGATAAGTTTTATGAAAATATGGTTGACTGTTTCGATCGAGCATCAAACGTTTACGAAACGAGTTGATTTTTATATTCTACTCATATTTGACTATAACGATCATATCAGACGGTCAAAAATTTTATTTTTTGAATTTAAACATTATAATGACAACATACTTACTAATGCGGTATAACTTGATTGGTAGATTATACTCAAGTGTACAACTTTTTGAAACAACTATATACAAGAAGTCAAATTTTGAAAAACGCTATGAAATAACATTTGATCTTTATGATGAAATACGGTGATGGTAAAAAAATCACTTACATCCGACAAAGTTAGAGCCCCGATCGATGCGGTCAACCTTATTTGAGCTTATATCTCTCTATGGGGAGCCATAGTATCGGGAGGTAAACGTTCCTACATTTTTACATGGATGATTACGTTTCATCTATTTGAGAGTTTAATGTTTGGAAGAGTCGACGAAACATGGTCATCTATAGGTACGTAATAGCGTTTTCGTATGATAAGTTTTATGAAAATATGGTTGACCGTTTTGATCGAGCATCGAACATTCACGAAACGAGTTGATTTTTATACTCTACTCATATTTAACTATAACGATCATATCAGACGGTCAAAATTTTCATTTTGTGAATTTAGACATTATAATGACAACATGCTTACTAATACGGTATAAGTTGATTAATAGATTATACTCAAGTATACAACTTTTTGAAACAACTATATAAAATAAGTCAAATTTTGAAAAACGCTATGAAATAGCATTTGATCGTTATGATAAAATATGGTGATGGTAAAAAAATCACTTAAATCCGACAAAATTAGAGCCAACTTTTGTATGGTGATTGGTAGATTATACTCAAGTGTACAACTTTTTGAAACAACTATATAAAAGAAGTCAAGTTTTGAAAAATGCTATGAGATAACATTTGATCTTTATGATGAAATACGGTGATGGTAAAAAAATCACTTACATCCGACAAACTTAGAGTCTCGATCGATGCGGTCAACCTTATTTAAACTTATCTCTCTCTATGGGGAGCCATAATATCGGGAGGTAAACATTCCCAAATTTTTACATGGATGATTAGGTCTCATCTATTTGAGAGTTTAACGTTTGGAAGAGTCGACGAAACAAGGTCATCTAAAGGTACGTAATAGCGTTTTCGTGTGATAAGTTTTCTGAAAATATGGTTGACCGTTTCGATCGAGCATCGAACGTTCACGAAACGAGTTGATTTTCATACTCTACTCATATTTGACTATAACGATTATATCAGACGGTCAAAATTTTCATTTTGTGAATTTAGACATTATAATGACAACATGCTTACTAATGTGGTATAACTTGATTAATAGATTATACTCAACTATACAACTTTTTTAAAACAACTATATAAAAGAATTCAAATTTTGAAAAACACTATGAAATAGTATTTGATCGTTATGATGAAATATGGTGATGGTAAAAAAATCACTTAAGTCCGACAAAGTTACAGTCCCAAATCGCTTAGTGAAGACATTTGTATGTATTATGTAATATAAAATAGTTAAAATTTTAGGGTAGGGCCGGGCCGGGCTTTTAGGGCCGGGTAGGGCTTGGCCCTAAAGGGCTCAATAGGGCCGGGCCGTAGGGTAGGGCCGGGTTTAATTTGCTCGACCCTTACCCTACCCTACTCAAAAAGGGCTAGGGCCGACCCGCCCTAATGGAGGGCCGGGCCGGGCTTCGGCCCTATAGGGTAGGGCGGGCTTTAGGGCGGGCCAGGGCCAAAGGGCCAAATGATGAGGCCTACATGCAAATAACAACCACGTATAGCACTAGCTAGAAACGTGGTGATAACTAAGGAAATATTCAAACCTAAAGCACTACCCTAAACAATAGGGATTATTCAAACAGAGTTGACTAGGTCCTAACTAAGAAACTAACTTGGTGAATAAGCTAACTTCAATTGATCCAACACAGCCTCCCCTAAACTGAACGCTCCTTGCATTCAGTTTAATCTTGGCATCACACACATTCCCAACATCTCACGAAGCTTCTCAAAGGACTCTAGCTTCAGAGGCTTCGTCATGATATCAGCAATTTGAGCTTGAGAACTGCAATGAACTAGCTTCACTGTTCCTTCTTTTGTGAGATCTCGCAGAAAATGGAACCGTACGTCTATATGTTTGCTCCTCCCATGTAGCACCGGATTCCTTGATAACTTTATGGCTGAGCTGTTATCACAATGTATAATTGTGCCCTCTCTCTGACCATGATTGAGTTTTTCAAGAATTCTACGCATCCATATAGCTTGACAAGCACAAGCTGCTGCAGAAATGAACTCGGCCTCTGTGGTTGATAGGGTGACAGCTGGCTGCTTCTTGGAAGACCATGAGACTGCACCACTGCTAAGCATGAAGGCATATCCTGATGTGCTTCTGCGATCATCCAAGTCTCCGGCACAATCACTATCTGAGTATGCTTGAAGCTTCTCATTCCCATTCCTCTTGTACTTAACCCCAAGGTTCACAGTCCCTTTGATGTATCGAAACACCCTTTTAACCACTTGCATATGCTGCTCCGAAGGTCTACCCATAAACCTACTCACCAAACTAATCACATATATAAGATCAGGTCGAGTAGCTGCCATATACATTAAACATCCCACCATTTGTTTGAATATACATGCATCTGCTTTCTCACCAAACTCATTTTTGACCAACTTGACACCAGGAACAATGGGATTTCTAACTGAGTTGCACTTGTCCATTTTGAACCTCTCCAAAATCTCTTTTGCATACTTCCTTTGGCACATGAATATCCCATCCTTGTTTTGAATCACTTCAACTCCAAGGAAATAACGCATCTCTCCCAAATCAGTCATATCAAATTCAAGCTTCATGGATTTTTTAAATTCTTCAAACATGCTGTTGTTACTAAACAGAGGTGAATATGAAAGGTTATGTATATTGAAATTGATCCTTTCTGTACAGACTTGTTGATACATATAGAGTCTAACTAAGCTATTCTAGGAAAGTAATTATATACAATATCATGATCCTACAATCTCATTGACATGATACGATCCACAATTTGCTCTCTTGATATCAATCAGTATGAATGCACATCTCTGCATATCTTCTTTCCTTTAACACTCCCCCTCAAGTTGGAGTGTGAATGTCAATGACACCCAACTTGCTGAGGTGCGTGTGAAACGCTGGTGCTCGTAATGGCTTGGTGGATATATCTGCAATCTGACTACCAGTAGGCACGTATGCTGTTTTGACTTCCCCTCTTTCTATTCTTTCACAAACCGTGTGACAATCTAGTTCAATGTGTTTCGTACGCTCATGATAAACCGGATTTGCTGCAATATGTAAGGCTGCCTGATTGTCACAAAACAGTCTAGCTGGATGAGGATGTGAAACACATAGGTCTTTCAATAAATATCTTAACCAAGGCAGCTCACAAGCAGCTGCAGCCATCGATCGATACTCGGCTTCAGCTGACGACCGTGACACAGTTGCTTGCTTTTTACTTTTCCAAGACACAAGTGATTCTCCAAGAAAGATGCAATAGCCGGTTACCGACCTACGTGTAGACGGGCATCTTGCCCAATCGGCATCACAATAACCAATCAACTCAAGTGAATTATCTGATGGAAATAATATACCTTGTCCTGGAGCCGCCTTTAAGTATTGGAGGAGTCGTTGAGCAGCTTTGAAATGATGCATTTTGGGTTCCTGCATGAACTGACTGAGTGTGTTCACAGAGTATGTAATTTCCGGCCGACTGATTGTGAGATATATCAGTTTCCCAACTAATCGTCTGTATCTAGTAGGATCCTTGAGAGCTTCACTACCAGAATCTGTCAACACTAAATCAGGCTCCATGGGAACAGTCGCTGGTTTTGTTCCTAGTAGTCAGGCTTCTTCCAATATGTCCAACGTGTACTTTCGTTGACACACCGTGATTCCAGCTTTTGAACGTGCTATCTCAATTCCAAGGAAGTACTTGAGTAGTCCAAGATCTTTAATCTTAAAACAACTATGCAGGAACACCTTGAGATCACTGATGGTCTTTTCATTGTTGCCTGTAATAATCATATCATCCACATATAGTAGCACTATGGTAATTGAGTCTCCACGAACCCGTGTAAACAGTGAGTAATCAGCTCTTGACTGTTGAAAACCAATTTCCTGAATTGCACAAGAGAAACGGCGAAACCAGCTGCGAGATGCTTGCTTGAGTCCGTATAGAGATTTGTTGAGTCGACAAACAACATTCTCCCCCTGTCGACGATAACCAGGAGGGAGATGCATGTAGACTTCCTCATGGAGGTCGCCGTGTAAAAAAGCATTCTGCACATCCATCTGGTGCAGGGGCTAATCCCGAACGGCAACAATGGCTAGCAAGCAACGGACTGTGATTAACTTAGCAACAGGAGCGAATGTATCCTTGTAGTCGATGCCTTCACGTTGGGTGAAGCCTTTTGCAACAAGCCGAGCTTTGTAGCGCTCCATCGTTCCATCAGCATGATACTTGATCTTGAAGACCCATTTGCAGCCAATCGGTCGCTGACCAACAGGGAGAGGAACCAGGGACCAAGTGTTATTGTTCTCAAGGGCCTGAATTTCAGATTCCATAGCAGCAACCCATTGATGATCGTGGCGAGCCTGTTCATAAGTAGCCGGCTCTACCAAACGAGAAATGTTATGCACAAAGGTACGATAATGATCAGAGAGCCCAGAGTAAGTAACGTACAGGTGTAACGGGTAACGAGTGCCGGACGAGGAGGAGGAGGCGTCAGGGCCTAGGAGAACAGCATGGTTTGTCTTAAATTCATGAAGGTAAGGTGGGGATGAGAATGGCGAGAGGAACGGCGAAGAACAGGGCCGGGAGCAGGATCCGGAGTTGGCGATGAAGGTTGTGAAAGCACAACCGGAAGAGGTGAGGGCTGAAGTAAAGGATCAGACTGAGAGAGGAGGTCCGGCACGGGGCCTTGTGGTGAGGTCGACGCCGGCTCGGGTGGAGGAGCCAACGCCGGTGTAAGTGGAGAAGGCAATGTCGGTTCTGGTGGAGGGACCGACACTGATTTGGGTGTATGGTTGCGCCGGGTATAGACTTTCAGTGGGTTGTGAGAGAGAGGAGCAGAAGAGCAGTCCTGCGAAGGGAGAGAGAAAGATGGAGGTTGCTGATGGAGTGAATTGGGCTCAGGAGATGGATTGGGCTTAGGAGAGGAATTGGTCTCTGGTGGGGGAAGCGGGTCGGCAGAAGTGAGTAAGACTGGGAAGTCATCCTGAGTTTCGGGTGGGAGTTGTGTTAAAGGAAGGACATGTTCGTGGAAAATGACATCCCGGGAAGTGAAAATCTTTTTTTCTTCAAGATCATAAATCATGTAACCCTTTTGGCCAAGTGGATAGCCAATGAAAATGCAACGGCGTGCACGTTGATCAAATTTATTGGTGGGGGTGAGATTAGTGGCATAGCAAAGGCAACCAAAAACCCGAAGATCAGAATAATTAGGCGGGTTATTGTGTAAGAGTTCATATGGAGATTTGTGAGAAAGAAGAGGTGTGGGGAGACGATTGATAAGGTAACATGCTGTTTGTACACTTTCCCCCCAAAAACGTAATGGAAGATTGGCTTGAAAACGTAAAGCACGGGCTACATTAAGAAAATGACGATGTTTACGCTCAACAACCCCATTTTGTTGTGGGGTGTGAGCGCATGTGTGTTGAAAGATGGTACCGCGTTCAGAAAGGAAAGAACGCATGGAATGGGATGTGAATTCTCCCCCATTATCGGCACGTAAAATCTTAATGTTTCGATCAAATTGAGTTTGAACCCAAGTAAAAAAAAGATTGTAGTAAAGATTGAGTGTTGGATTTAAGACTCATAAGATGCACCCAAGTGAAGCGGGTAAAGTCATCGACAATGGTTAAGAAATAACGAGCCCCAGAATGTGTATGAGTTTTGTGTGGTCCCCAAACATCACAATGGATCAAATCAAATGGTGCATTTGTTTTTATGGAACTTGAAACGAAAGACAATCGAGTTTGTTTAGCTAGAGGGCAAATGTCACAAACATGCTTATTGAAACTAAAAATAATATCTGGAAAAACTTGGGAAAGATGGTGGAGAGGAGCATCGGACGGATGTCCAAGACGTTGATGCCAAAGATTAGAAGTACGGATGATGTGGTTGACAAGATGGGGATTTTGGGTTGGTGTGAGGTAGTAGAGACCATTAACATGCTTACCCAGGCCAATCGTCCTCCTCGTATCCACGTCCTGCACAACACAAAAATCCGGGTAAAAAATCACAATACATCTCAAAGCTCGGGTCAGCTTACTCACAGATATCAAATTTACTCTAAACTTGGGCACATGCAAAACTCCATCAAGAGGCAAATCTGGTGATAACTGAAATGACCCAACATGCTCTATAGTGACTTGATTCCCATTTGGTAGTCCAACAAAGTCATCAGATGCCTTATGTTTATTGTGAGTAGGTGCTAGGTGCGAGATGTGATCTGTTGCTCCACTATCCACAATCCAGTATAAGGTGGAATGTGCATCATTGTCAATATTATTACAGCTAGGTGTGAATATACCAGTCACATTTGCAAATGATTGATCTTTACCCTTCTTTTCTTGAAGCATGGTCATGTACTCCTGATACTCCTTGGCTGTGAAAGTGTAGCTTTCTTCGGGTAAGTCCTTGACCTCAACATTGTTTGCAGTTTTGAATTCAACATTTTTAGCAGCATGCTTCCCTTTTCTAGGCTTCACATTCTTTCCATGCCATCTGTGTCCCACTGGGAATCCTTTCAGGAAATAACAACGGTCCACAAGGTGATTATCTTCCTCACAGTATGTGCAAAACAGGGGCTTTCGATAGGAAGAGGAAGAAGGCTTTGACGCAGCTGGGCGTGCAACCTGCATGGCATGAGAGATTGGTGGTGGTTCCCGACGACTTGCTGCTTCCATCTGCCTCTCATGATGAAGAATGAGGCCATGAACTTTCCTTGTGTCCGGGAGGGGACTCATCATCAGGATCGAGCCACGAATCGTAGAGTAAGAGTCGTTCAGCCCCATTAAGAATTGCATGACTTTTTCTTTTTCTTGCCGATATGCCAAAGTCTTAGCACCATCACAGTTGCACATGATAGGTTCTTGATGAGAGTCTAGCTCATCCCAAAGGGCCTTGAGTCGTGTGTAGTGGGAAGAGACAGATTGAGTACCTTGGTTACAACCAGCGATCTCTTGTTGAATCTCATATATTCTAGTGTCGTTTCCCTGTGAGAATCTGTCTGCGAGGTCATTCCAAACCGCTGTTGCCGAGTCTGAAAAGATCACGCTGCCGGCGATGTTAGGCTGAATGGAATGGAGGATCCAAGTCAAGACCATGTCGTTGCAGCGCCTCCACATGGGATATCTGGGATGTGTGACAGGGAACGGCCTGATGGTGCCATCAACCAACCCGATCTTGTTCTTGGCGCTCAGACTGAGGCACATCGCACGGCTCCACTCTCCATAGTTGTGTCCATCAAGTGGGGTGTCAACCAGTTTGAGCCCTGGTGTATCTGAATGGTGTAAGACCAGAGGATCAGGTAATTCTTCCTCCAATTTGTCGGATGAAGATCTGGGTTTGTCTTTGTTGGTTTCATTGTTGTTGGGTTCTGTGGGTTCGAGAATTTCGACCATGGTGGATTGTAGTAGTGTTTGTTTGTTGCGGAAGGTTGTGACGGGTTAGAGACACCAGGATTGGTGCTCTGATACCATACACAGAGGTGAATATGAAAGGTTCTGTATATTGAAATTGATCCTTTCTGTACAGACTTGTTGATACATATAGAGTCTAACTAAGCTATTCTAGAAAAGTAATTATATACAATAGCATGATCCTACAATCACTCTTCAATCTCATTGACATGATACGATCCACAATTTTCTCTCTTGATATCAATCAGTATGAATGCACATCTCTGCATATCTTCTTTCCTTTAACAGTTACTTCCAGTAAAAATTAAATCATCAACATACAAGCTTACGATAAGTATATTACCTCCTTCACCTTTCTTCACAAACAACGTGTGCTCATATGGGCATCTCTCAAACCCTGCTTTGATAAAGTAGGCCTCGATGCGACTATACCACGCAGGGGGAGCCTGCTTGAGGCCGTACAAGGCTTTTTTCAGCTTATATACTTTCTTCTCATCACCTTTCTTCACATATCCTTGTGGTTGATCCACATAGACTAACTCATCAAGTTCTCCATGAAGAAATGCACTTTTTACGTCAAGTTGATACACTTTCCATCCCTTTTGTGCAGCAAGAGCAAGCACCATTCGAATGGTATCCCATCTTGCAACATGAGCAAAGACTTCGGTGTAATCTACTCCGTACTCTTGAGTATACCCCTTTGCAACAAGACGAGCCTTGCACTTGTCTATGTCGTCATTCTCATTCAACTTTGTCTTGAAGATCCATTTAACTCCAATTATTTTTGCCCCATTTGGCAGGTCACACAATTCCCACGTGCCATTCTTCTCAATTGACTGTATTTCTTGATCCATTGCTGCTCTCCACTTGGCTTCTTTGCAAGCTTCTTCAAAAATTACTGGGTCTGCTGCAAACAATACCATATTGTGTAGTCCTTCCTCTTCTTCTTCTTCCTCTGATAAACCCTCTCCACTTACATAATCTCTCAAGTAGGGTGGAGCTCTTCTTGTTCTTCTTGCTTCTCGGCCTTCTTCTGTTGGTGATCACTTGAGGATGAGTCACTTCCACTACTATCTTCATTACTGCTTTCTTCCTCTTCAACACCTGGATTTTCTTCATTTACTTCTTCATCCTCATTCTACTTCAACACATCTAATTTCACAGCTTCTGCATTTCTGTCCCAGTTCCAGCTTTCGTCCTCTTCAAAGATCACATCCCTGCTAACAATAATGCGCTTTCCCACTAGATCATACAGTCGGTATGCCTTGGACTCTTCACTCACCCCAAACATCACACACTTGAGACTTTTACCATCAAGTTTCTTCCTCCTGACATCGGGTATATGTGCGTGTGCAACACAGCCAAATATCCTTAAGTGATGCACTGCTGGCTTCACTCCACTCCATGCTTCTTCGGGAGTAACATCTTTTAGAGCCATTAATTGTTAGACTTCGATTAAGAATGTGAACTGCCCAGTTGACTGCTTCTGGCCAGAAAGCTTTGGGAACCTCTTTTCCAGTTAACATACTTCGGACCATGTTCATGATGGTTTGATTCTTTCTTTCCGCCACCCCATTTTGCTGTGGGGTGTATGCTGCGGTCAATTGCCTACGAATGCCATTAGAACTACAAAAATCTTTGAACTCTTGGGAATTATATTCCCTATCAGTTCGTAAGCATTGAATATATGAACCAATCTCCTTTTCAACTAGGGTTTTAAAATTCTTGAATGTAGCAAAGGCTTGTGACTTCTCGGCTAAGAAATAAACCCAACATTTTCGACTGAAATCATCAATGAAACTAATGATGTACCTTTTCATGCTGCTTGACTCTGGTGTAATAGGACCACATATATCAGAGTGGATGAGTTGGAGCTGATGAGATGCCCGCCACATGCTTCTCTTAGGTATAGATTCCCTGCGTTGTTTTCCTGTCACACAATCTCGGCACACTTTGCTTGGTGTCTTGATCTCTGGCAACCCTTTTACCATCTTCCCAAATTGCAATGTTCTCAGTCCCTTAAACCCAAGATGTCCATATCGGCAATGTCATAACTGAGTAGTATCTTCTATGGTAGTTTTAAAACATGCAGGGACTCTAGGCAATATATTTGCAATAATCACAAACATTCTATTAGCACTCATAGTTGTTTGCATGATCAAACCTTTTTGTGGATGATAGAATCGGCAAGTTCCATTCTGAATCAATATTGCCACTCCTCTTTCTTGTAATTGTCCAATGCTTAGCAAATTATTCTTCAATTCTGGAATGAAGTACACATCGCTGATCACATGTGTAATTCCATTTATTTGTAACCTGATGTTACCTTTCCCCATCACAGTCATCTTGGAGTTGTTGCCGAGTTTCACATACTGCCTATACTCCTCATCTAGATCACTGAACCACTGCTTATCTCCACTCATATGATTGCTACATCCAGAATCCAGGAACCATACTTGTTCTCCTTTGGCATCATTCTTCTCAACATGTGCCATCAGCAATAGTTCTTCGGTCTCGTCTAGCTCTGCGTAGTTTGTATTCTTCTCCCAATCAGGACACTCATTTTGAAAGTGCCCAAGTTTATGGCACTTATAGCATTCAACCAATGCTTTGTTGAAAGGTCCTCTACCTCGACCCCTTCCTCTGCCTCTAAAACCTCCTCGACCTCGGCCTCTTGCACCATATCTGTCATCATCTCTTTCTCCAGAGTTCTCATTGAATGTCACCTTCAATACTTGCTCTTCCCCTCCTGTATGATTGAGCATTCTCTGCTCATGAACAAGAAGGCTGCTTTGAAGTTCATCAATTGTCATAGTATTGAGGTTATTGGACTCCTCAATGGCAGCCACAACATAATCAAATTTTCTCGTCATGGACCTTAGTATTTTCTCCACAATCACCAGCTGCTCCATTCGTTCCCCGTGTGTCTTCATTTTGTTGGCAATGGCTAGAGTCCGAGAGAAGTAAGCATCTACAGTCTCTCCCTCTTTCATTCCAAGTATCTCGAACTCTCTCCTAAGAGCTTGCAGTTGAGCCATTTTTACCTTCGTGGATCCTTGATACTTTTGTCTCATCGAGTCCCATATGTCTTTGGCTGTGTCTCGAGTGAGAATCGTTTCCATAATGCTTCTGTCAATAGCCTGGAAGAGGTAGTTTTTCACCTTGAGATCTTTCAGCCTTGCCTCTTCGATACCCTTGCGCTGTGCTTCTGTAGGTTGAGCTCCATCAGCTATAGTAGGAATGCCTTCCTCCACTAGACCCCAATACTCCTTTGATCGCAAGAGATTTTCCATCAACATAGACCAATGATCATAGTGACCATCGAATCTAGGTATGGCAGGTTGAACAAAGTTGTTGTTCTCTGTTGACATTGGTTAACTTTCTCACGTGTTTCACTCACACTCTCGCTGTTACTTCTCTCAATGAACCCAAGTGTTTCACTCACACTCAATCTCTCTGTTGAACCTGTGTTCAAATAAAAAAAAAACTCCAAAAGAAATCAGGCCTTTGTGAGAGGCTCTGATACCAGAATTGATATCTCACAAGAACAACCGCACACAATATCTATTTGGAGAATGCTTTCTCTCATTAAATTCAAGAACAGATTGGTGGTTTTATATAAGCCTTACACAGAATGGGAAACATGCAAATAACAACCACGTATAGCACTAGCTAGAAACGTGGTGATAACTAAGGAAATATTCAAACCTAAAGCACTACCCTAAACAATAGGGATTATTCAAACAGAATTGACTAGGTACTAACTAAGAAACTAACTTGGTGAATAAGCTAACTTCAATTGATCCAACACCCCCTCCCTGTGTTGATGCTAAATCGATGAAACGACCGTGCTTGGATGACGAGGCTTTTGAGGCAAAGCTCGAGGCTACGAAACAATAACTACATGATCGATATGAGCAGTTTGAGCAGGCCAAGATGCAGAAGAGGATACAAGTTTTGACTCACCTTCCTGAGCAACAATTCAAGCTTGGCCTCGCTAAACCGCAAGCCAAGAAATTACCAAAGAATTGTTTGCAAAAGAGGGTATGCAATAAGGGTTTGCCTAGTAGGCTTGTTACGGCCTAAGCTGAATGTGTTTATTTACACTCAAAGTTGTATATGTGAATTATAGTGAATTAATTCATGACTTGTATTATTCATTGTTTGAGTTGCAATGGACTTGCTCGATCTGTCCTTGGCAGTCAAATTTGATTAGTGGAGAACGTGTTTTTTTTTTTTTTAACAAAAAATGTTGTTGCTTCATTTGCTACTACAATACATTCAAGTTAGTTGTGTTTATGATTGTTGATGTGTTACAAATACATATCAGAAGGCCAAATCATAACAACTACTCAGTTCTCTAACAATACTCTATGGTCAAGTGTAAATTAAAAATAAAAAGAAATCCATTTTCGCTATGGAAATTGACCATACCCTATTGAATAGGAATTACAATCATTTCACCATATATATATAGCCTCCTGAATACAACTACATATAGATAAATGATTTGGGTATCAGGATCCTCAGAGAATATGGAACAGGTACAAATCACACTTGAGGTAGTTACTGTTTGATTTAAACTGTTGAAACTACGCACATTAGTATGCAGGAACAGCCAGAAATGAAGCAACCATATATATAATTTTTAGTTTCCGTCAGATGATTAGGATAAACTCGAGCATGGAGACATGCATAATTGCTAGTGATATATATAAGCTTCATTTCCATCCACAAGAGCCAAATTGCACAAACAGATATGAGCCCAAATTCAAATCAAGTAAGTCACCACACAAATGGAAAGCTCTTGATTTCCCTGACAATTACAGACACCCATTTTGACAACAGCTGCTAATACAATGACAAAAAAGTTTCCTCTAAATGGTCTCACATTTCACATGTTTCTAGAGTCGATAAAGATTGGTAAAACACAATAACCAAAGTCACTGCTAGTCAACCACACATTCAAATTTTTAATTTTTTTTTTCTTTTTACATTTCTCTGTCTAGCAAATGGAGTGCCACGGGAATATGAGGTTTCTGCTGGTCATGTCTTCTTAAGAAGGTACCCCAAAATAATGCCAATCAAACCCACTATAACAACATATATAACTGCAATACCGCCACGGCTTGTGTTGGCCTCTCGCCTCAAAAGATCCTGTTAAGAAAATACCATTGATTAGTTACATCAATACAGAGTTAAACTAAATAGTAAATATCAAATTAATCATGGCCAAAATCAGGACCAATCCCCTCATTTTACGTGCAAAAGACTAACGTATATAATTAGATGGTGGAACTACTAACAATTGAACTGTACATCAGTTACAGCCGAAAATATAATAAGGACAACATTTGAAACAACAATATAACCAGAAGACTCGGCTTTTAATCATGTCCAGCTAGTGTTTCCAACACGTTCTGTTGATCCTTTCTCATCATAAAGCTCATTCATGATCAACAGATTGATTCTAAAGGTGGTCTAGAATTTAACTTTTAATCATGGGAGGAGTTTTCCATGGTATATTTGAGTTGGTAAAATGCGAACCTAATCCCAATCTTAACCTGTACCGCCAAACCCGATCCTTCACCTCAGAAGACCGAGCAGAGAAGCACTTATGAAGTCAAATGAAGTGGTGAGTGGGTGAAGAAAACTGAATGAAGATGAATCACCGATATCTTTAAACGGTATCAGTATACGGTACAAATCAGAACCATATGGCCATTCATACTGAAAAGTAAATTTTCTTTTACACTAAAAACCACAAGTATAGCAAAGCATCAATGGTACCACAGTTCTGTGATGATGACAACTTCACTAAAAGCATCATCACTGATAGGCAGAGAAGATATACAGCTTAACTGTGTACAATTGGGATCTTATTATGAGTGATTGATTTCACATGATATCTAAATTGTCAGGGAAGTCTGACAGAACAGCTAGGGCAAAAGATGTAATTTTGGTGCGCATCAAAACTTCAAACACATCATCCTTTTACGAACACAACACAGGCATAGAGAAGTTAGCAGTAGCTTTTACATACCAGAATGATGCCTTTCTAAAATTGAACACTCAATAGCATTAAAAATTTGACTCATTTTGACTTAAACCAACATTTCTCAGAGCACGACAATCCAGAAAACTTTTAGAATCTTTAGCTCAGTAAGGAGAAACCATATTCGAAAAGAGAGGACAAACAAAGGAGAAAAAGAAAGGAACTACAAAAGGATCTCCCATAAGCCCCCAATAATATCTATTTGAACTATGGACAAGCATTCTTACCAGTTCTTGTTGAAGCCTATTATTTTGTTGAATAGCAGAATTTTTCTGCTCAGTCAGACTCGCAATCAGACTCTTAGCCTGCAATTACAAACATTACTGACATAATTAAAATTCCAGCATAGAATTTACATAATTCCATACCATAGGAAAGTTTGCAATGTCAATGCTTGAACAAAAGGTGAATGCAATGAAGCATGAACATCCAAAATAGTTATAAGAAATTCAGAGCTACTCTAAACTCCAACTAAAAAAAATACTCCGGATGAAATAATGCCCTAGCTCATTATAATGGTGGGAAAAGCACATTTGTCAAAGAAATTTTGGATGATTTAAAAGGCAAGGCTTAAGAGTTAAGAGACAATGAAGTTCGATATTCCACAGAATTTACACCAATGGATTACAATTAAATAATCATAAATATGCGGATAACATTTTTAGGCAGTGGGAACCTAATGAAAAAAGATGCCAGGAAGTCTGAAGAGCTATCATAACGAAATTTTTAAATAACTTCACAAGATACAGCAAACACAGGGTTTTAACAAACTCAGGTAAGCACAGTCTAGTCACCATTTGGACATAGAATACATTGGTCAAGTGTTCTAGGTCATTCAGATGCTTTGCCACGAGACTATAGGCATTTTTGTACTCATAAAGTGGGAGTTCCTTAAACTGTTCAAACTCTAAGGGATGGGTAAACCTGAATGGCTACCCACTTGGACAGGGTCAGAAGTCCAATGAGCGTTGCAAAATGCTACAGTACTTTAGATTTCATGCACCATTAATGTATTCATAAATGACTTATACCATGAAGCCATTTTATGAGTTATATTGTACAAACAGAATCATGGATTATGCATCATAAACAAACAATATTAGTAACCATTGTTTACTCAAAACACACTGTATAGTTTACTCAAAACACACTGCCAGTCACATCCATATAACTTCCCTTAATTTCAACATCCAATAAATCACATGGATTAAAATAAAATACAAAAAGATACCTCAAAGTTATCTTGAGGTTCATGTCTCTCGCCAAAAGCTCTTGAAGCCTAATATTATAGTATAACAAGATGATCAATTAAAGTGCAAACTAAAATATGGAAGTCAAATCAAAAGATTTATTTAATCTCTTTTGCAAGTCCATGAAGTACTCACAGCTTTGAACTCAGTATCATTTGAATTCCCATTGTCCACTGAAGCCCTGGGTGATGAACCTTCCTCAGAACCTTCTCGAACAGGAGATGGCGGCCTAGGCGGGTCAACATAATTAACCTTCAACTTACACTCTTCGACATTATGCCCCGACTCCTTATTGAACTACACATTTACAGAAACACATGTATATATATCAGCTGCAGATAACATCTAACTAAATCTCAGAAACCAATACGAAAGACCAAATCTAACTACCATCTCTGGAGTGATATCCTTGGTGGTTGCCCCGGCGCTGGCTACTACACTCTGAAGAAGGAACTTGTCCTTGCATTGCATGTCCGACGGCTTCTCCTTCTGCGCTTGCATAGTCACTACTCTCACAGACCAAACCATGTTACTCTAGGAGATATCACATCACTAATTAAGCGAAAAATTCGCAATGAATAACATAACTAATCAAGCTTTGAAATATGGTCTGTACCTACAACATCACATGTGGACCTTGGCAACACAACCCCAGTGTTGGGTCTAACACAGTACTTTTTGGGGTTTGTTGTCTTCACCTATAAAAAAGAGAGAAAAAAAAAAAAACATCCAAGTTCAATCAAGATTCCAAACATCCAAGGAGGACCAAAGTTGAGAAAACATCATAAGAATTAGCAGAAACTAATGAAGCGGAAAACCGAGGTTACCTTAAAAGCCACATAGTCATCGGTCTTGTTGGAGAGCTGCAGAGAGCACGCGATCTGCTTCTTCAGTTCAACTTTAGTTAGCAAAAAGACAATAAAGGAAGTGCAATCAGAAACAGTGGAAACATAGTAAAACAACAACACACGGATCTGAAAGTAACAAGAGTTGAAGAGGTGTCAGTTTGAAGAATAACGTACAAGGGAATTGGAGCTCTTGGGGTTCGATGTTGAGGAGCTCGCCGGTGCTCATGTTGGAAGCGATCGGAGTGGTTTTCCGGCTGAGATTGGCGGTTTTCCGGCGGGATTCGAATGATTAGATGCAGAGCAGTAGCAACTAGCAACAGCAGCAGGAACAACGTGGGACTCTGTTTCTCCTGTCTCTTCTCTTTCTATTCTCTTCTCTCTCTCTCTCTCTACTCTCGTGTTTACCGGTTCGTCCGGTTCTGATCAGGCGGTTCCTGATTTTTATTTTTATTTTATCTCTTTTTGGAGAAAGAAAAGAAGTTTAATAATAGTATCTGGATATGGAAAAACGTACGAGTTGTCATAGTTTTAAACGCCAGATTAATTATGGAGTCGAAAAGTAAAACCACAGCCTTTTGGGTGGAACAATAACATTCAAGCACCCACGTACCAAAATCTATAACCACAACCCTAACTCGAAAGAGAATATGTAGTGTTGTCGAGTAGTTTGACCTCTTTTTGGAGAGGTGTAACGAAAATTGAGAACCCACACAAGAAACCATTTGCTCATGCATGAAGCCAGCTGGACAAACAACTCCCGTTGCTTCAGGTTCTTGAACGTCAGCAGTTGGGGCACTGCTGGCACCTCCTATACATATTGATCAAGTCATCAACGTCACAAGTACAAGAACCATGCGATGCCATCAAACGAATGCACTCGTCCTTCACTCTCACCCTAACAAGAGTAAATGTGCATGAGGAAAATTTGAAGTTCTTATATAATATCATCCCTGGTATGAATTTTGCTAGCTGTGCAGCTTTGATGGGCGAAACATAAGAAATGAACTGCATAGAGTCCAGATGAGGCAAGATTGATGGCAGTGATCATATTTCCCAAACCCTTCACCTTATGTTCTTTTCAACTAAAACAGAAAGTGATGGACCAATAACAATTAGTCCTGAAGCTGAAGCTCTCTACTTGTAGGCAGGATACAGAACAATCGTCGGAAGAAAACATCGTCTACCAACACCTAGATCAAGTAGACAGTCGAGGGCTTAGAACGCAGATTTGCTGACGCTAATGCATTAAAGTTTATGCTCTCAATTCTGAAATAAACTGGTAATCTGGTATATAAGGAAAAACATAACCGTCATAGTACGACTACTCATCCTCAAAGTAGTCACAGTCCAGTTCAAGTGCTATAACTCCCATTCAACAAGTTTAGAACTCCATTCCTTCCTACAATCGAAAGAACACTTTGAAAGAGTCTTCACCTCTTAACAAGGTATTTGCAAGTCTTGCAAAGACTTGCCTTTGATCATGACCTTTGTTCATAACTGTCAAGGCCTGCAAGAACAGCACCCTTGGTTGTGCAATTCTGCTTCCAAAAATATTTGGATTGTCAACGGCTGCATCTTGTTAGTATCAGCTGCATCGATCTTTCATGGCTACCCTTGAGAGTATGGATGAAATTTATGATCACATGTGCCAAATGGACCAGGCTATGAGAGGGTAAATGCATAGTTGCATACAACTATTGATAAAAATAAAATAACTCACAATCCTGCTCAAAAGTTTGTTTGAAATTGAAGTCTGCACAAAGATATCCCTCTATATAATCATATTCAATCTATTTTTACTCAAATGGTATTTCTCCTCTTGTTAATGAGGCATCATGACTGGATCACATATAAAAAACAGACTACTGTAATGTATAACACAATATGACACCTCTTTTCGGTATGTTCCTAGATAGTTCAGAGATATGCTATTCATGTACATTGATAACTTACGCAAAGTAGGGTTATTAAACCACATAATTCTTCACCTACTTAAACAAGCAACATTTGAAGCACAAAAGTACTAGTTATTACCAGGAGGGGACAGTTGTTGACGATATCGACTAGCGAAGCCTGCAAACCAAGCAACCCTCATCAACTGCATACCAAGAATCAGAACCCACCAAGACACCAGTCCTCTAATTGTATGCATCATCCAAGCTGGTGCCATGATTTCAGTTCCAAGCTTCAATCCTCTCATCAGCTGCAACAAACGGTAACCCTCATAAACAACGGGGGTTACCAGCCAAACTGGTGACTGCCAATGCCAAGTCAGCATCTCAGTCAGAATCTGTACTGCAATAAGCAGAAGATAGGGACCCAATAGAACTGCAAATGAGATGGGAGGCAACTGAGGTTGGAGGAAACCCCGTTGGGATCCAAAAGCCATCATTAGGGGAATCATGAATCCAGTCACAGTTGCAACTATATTCCAAAACTTGTAGCTAAAGGGAGGCTTGCTTCTACAGGCTTGTGTTGAACGTTTAGGCCGGGCTATCGAATCAGCCATGAGGAGAAAAAGGGTTGCACCAAGATTAAAAATGCAATCGAGTCCGACCAAAGAAAATAAGCTTGCTATGTTGGGGCCAAGAAATATGGAAGATATCGGTAGCCACAGAGTTGGCAACATGCCAGTGAGGAGGAGAAGAGAAGGGCCGAGAAGCCACATCGGCCATTTGAGGACCTGAAGTTCTGTTCCTGTCTGATCACTTGCACCATTAAGCTTTTCACTGTCAGTACCTGGTACTTGAGCAGTGCTAGCAGAGGAAAGGTTTTCAAATATGTTAGAGGTTTTATTCAAAAAGTTATCAGTGGCACTGTCCGTGGGGGAGTATGTGTCAGAAGAAGGATCCCAGGATGGCAGTTTTGTGCAGCAAACAAGGGGACTATTTATCTGAATCCGAGGAAAACTGTGTAAATGTACTGAGTTCGAGATTTTAAACAAGTTCTGGGTTCGGAAATGGAGTCTGGGAACAGTATTGGTAGACATCATGAACGGCGCTCGAGCTAAAGATGCCATTCTATGGTTCATTGTTGAATATAACAACTTTGAGCAAGGCCTACGCGTAGCACTCTGAAACAAGTAAACCAACAAATTCATAATTCATAGGAAAAGAAATAGTAGAAAAACAAGACAAGCAAGGAAAGCCAAAAGTGAAAACTTAATGGCCCCTGATATGATTACTCCTAGCAGGTAAAGAGAGCAACCAAAAATCTATAAATTTCAGACAGCATTGAGAAGTAAGTAGTCATATAATGTTAACCTAATTTTCAACAAGAAATATCTTTAAATAGCTCAAAAGGGAAGCTCTACCTCAACTTCACAATCTCATCTTAATTTGGGATGCAATATTTATAACAAAAGACTACTTTCATCCCTGGATCACCGGAGTGCGCCTTCTAGTATGGCAACTGAACCCTGGAAAATAATTCACTACACTGGCTATTCTATAAGAGCATCTAAAGCCCTTTTGGTGATGTTAAAACTAACAAAATTCCAAAGCACCAAACATTTTTCAAAATCAAGTTCATCAGGTTCAACCTTCACTAAAGGCTATCAGATTCATTCGACAGAGAATCACTACATCTCATAATATACACTCAGGCCAACAACAATACACAATAATTTTGAATAAAAATTAAACCCCTGTTCCTATTGCCAATTAACTTATCGTTTTTTCTTTTCATTTACCAGCCAGAAATTAGAACAAGAAACTAAAAAGTAAAAATAAATAAATGAAAAATATAAGAACACAGAGAAAAAACAGAGAGCATAGCGGAAATTGGGGGTGAGGAATTGGGTTTACCTAGTTCTTTTTGTTGTTGTTGAGTGAATCTGAGAATGGTCGCCGAAGGTTGAGGTTGTATTTCTGAAATTTTTAGAGGAGATATTTGGGTGACCGGGTATCAATTAACATATGGCGGGTTTATTCGGCATTTGGGCCCCTCTGGCTGTTCTGTATCACTTGTCTGATATTTTTTATTAAATAAATTTTATATGCACTCGTAAAACTTCTTAATACAAATCACAACCATTAAATATTTCATACAAAATTTTATAAATACGTTAAATGATTAAAATATTCATATTTTAGAGAAAAGGACAATCTAGTTTTGTAAATTACAAAAAAAACCCCCTGTTTTTCACTTCATAAAAAAAGACAGGTTTTTAATACTTTTATCACAAAAGGCTATTTTCATTTTTAGTAAATTATAAAAAAGGGCTGTTTTTTATTTTCTAACGGACGATTTTACCCTTAACCATTGATTTTGTTCCCGTTCTGTTACGTTTTCTCTTTTCGGCTCTGTTTTTTTCTTCTTCTTCTCATTGCTGCCTCTCTTTCTCTCTTTCTCTCTTTCTCTCTGCCTCTGATCTTCAATCCCTCATTGCCTCTGATCTTCAATTCCTCATTGCCTCCGATCTGCAATTCTTTTTTTGCCGCTGATTTTGTAATTCGTTTTGTTCCGGCCATCTGCAATTCAACTGTTTAATTGCTCAATTTACGATTCAGATTTGTTTCTGGATATTTGCGTTGCGATTGCTATTTCGCTCTGAATGAGGTATGTTACTGTTTTGCATCAGTTTAGATTTGCTCATTCTGGCATTTTCGTTTTGCCTTTTGAAACTTTGCGTCTGTTATTTGTCATACTGTTACTGCTCTGAAAACTTCCTCATACTGCTCCGAAAAGTTCTTCATACTGCTCCGAAAACTTCCTCATCGTCTTTTTTCCGTTCTGCATTTTTTTCATAGTTAGTTAGATAGTTACTGTTATTGAGATATTTACCAAGATGATAGTTAGTACGATAGTTACCAATTTCATAGTTATTATTTCAGCTTCTACGATAGTTAGTAAGCTAGTTACTAGGCTGATAGTTGCTGCATTTTTTATTTTTCATAGTTAGTACGATAGTTAGTAAGATAGTTCCAACCATTTAATAGTTAGTAAGATAGTTACCAATTTCATAGTTATTATTTCAGCTTCTACGATAGTTAGTAAGCTAGTTACTAGGCTGATAGTTGTTGCATTTTTTATTTTTCATAGTTAGTAAGATAGTTAGTAAGATAGTTACTAAGTAATAGTTAGTAAGATAATTACTAAAATGATAGTTAGTACAATAGTTAGTAAGATAGTTACTGCGATGATAGATACTAGAATGGTTAGTACGATAGTAACAGATATAATTATGATGCCCTCTGATAGTATTATAATTATTGATGTTGTTATGATTTTTCCTGTAGGTGCAATGGACAATTTTTATACTGCTAAGCTCGTGTTTTCTGGTGAAGGAGCAGCACTTTCGTTTGTTCATAATTGTAGTTTTGTTGATTTTTGTCATAAGATACGTGATCGTTTTCCCGACTTTGAAAGATTGGTTTTCAAACTTAAGTACAATGTTTATCCAGATCCTACTGTTTACTTTCTGGAAAATGAGGTTGATATGCACATGATGTTTAGAGTTTTGGGACGATATCAATCTGATTTTGTTGATGTGGATGTTCATTGTGTGGATCCCATTGCTTCTGTTTCCGAAAGTGCAGTTAGTAATACTATTAGTGAGGAGAGTAGTGTTTTGGTGGAAGAGAATGAATTTTTGGGATGTTATAGGCGTGAGGACCCAAAAATGTATCTTTCTAAAGGATGGAAAGATCTTATTCACTGTAAGGGTCAGATGTTTGAGGGTGGGGTAAAAGAGTTTAGGCTCAAGTTGCGGATGTATGCTGTGGAGATTGGTTTTGAGTATTTTTTTATATAGAAATAAGCCTGAACGCGTTGTTGCTTTCTGCAAGAAAAAACATTCTGAAGGTTGTAATTGGTGTGTGAAGGCATCTTTATGCAAGTACATTTTCACTAGCCGTTGCACATATTTTTTATTTGTTAAATTTAATTTTGTATAGTTGATATCAGCAGTGTTGTGCTGCCATTTTTGCGGTGCAGCGGCACGCTGCATTGTGTGCTTCATTTTTATAGTTACTTGTATAGTTACTTAGATAGTTATTTATATATTTCTTAGTTTTGAACTCAGACAAACTTTTATTTTGATAGCTACTTTGATAGTTACCTGTTTTTTTCTTCAGTAGTTAGTAGTTACTTAGATAGTTACTTTCTATATTTCTCAGTGTTAACGTTACAGGAATTGTTAACTGGATAGTTATTAGTTACTTGGATAGTTACTATGAAAAAGTATATATGTTGATTGAGTTTTGCACCTTTTTATTCATGTATAATGGTTTCTTTGTGATCAATGAATTGTTGAACGAACATAGATGTCGTTGTGTCATCCGGCTTCAAAATAGTACGATGATGTGCAACAAGATTATTAGGGAGGTGATGCTTGACAAGGTTCGTGAGAATCCCAGTAAGAAAGCTATTGATATACTGCAAGACATAAAGCTAAACTACGGCTTAGATGTCCCCTATCATACTGCTTGGTATGGCAAAGAACTTGCAAGGGATGCTGTGGTTGGTGTTGAGTCTCATCTTACCAGAATTTATCATGGTTCTGCCAGCGCACATATGAATGCAACCCATATTCTAGGCTAGCTGTAGAGTACGAATCTGAAACACAAAGGTTCCTGCGTATGTTTGTTACGTATTCTGCTTGGTTGAATGGTTTTCAGTCTTGCAGACCAATTCTCTGTATTGATGCTACATTCATCACAAATAAATACAAAGGCATGCTTCTTGCTGCTTCGACAAAGGATGCGAATTGTGGTACATCACTTTCTTCATTTTTTTGTTCTTTCTTTTCTTCATTGCTGTTGGTTTTCATTTCCATTACTTTCAGACCGACAGTTATTTTGATAGATACTATGGTAGTTTCTTATACAGTTACAGAAAGCTCAATACCAAATAGTTACTTTTGATAGATAGTATGGTAGTTACTGGTATAGTTAAATGAATTTTTCAGATTATACATTTACTTTGATACATACTACTGGAAATTCTTTTATAGTTACAGGAACTTTCAGCATAAATAGTTACTTTGATAGATACTAGTGCAGTTACTTTTACTTTGATAGTTATTTATATGAATCTGACATTATTTTTTTTCTTTCTTTTGTTTAGGATTATATCCAGTTGCTTATGCTATTGTCGATTCTGAAAATGAGAGTAACTGGACCTTCTTTCTTAAGATGTTGTCTGAAGAGTTGTCGAGATATTCTACAAGGCAAATTACTTTCATATCTGATCGTAATATTGGTCTTCTAAATGCAGTTCGTGCAG
Organism: Potentilla sterilis; assembly: GCA_963682095.1. Lineage (NCBI taxonomy): Eukaryota > Viridiplantae > Streptophyta > Magnoliopsida > Rosales > Rosaceae > Potentilla > Potentilla sterilis. The sequence continues at coordinate 33,860,490 of OY821766.1, read as the reverse complement.
TCTTTCCCAATAGTCCTCATGGATTTTGTTATAGGCATCTTCAGGCTAATCTGAGCAACAAGTTTGCATGTGGTTCTTATCTGAGCAAAAGAATTCCATTGTTGTTTATGAAGTGTGCTTATTCTCGCACTCGTGAATATTTTGAGATTAATTTCGAGAAGTTGAAGCATGAAGGTGGTGAGGTTGTTGATCAGTTTTTGAAGGATCTCCCTCTGGAAACATGGGCTTCTAGTTTTTTTAATGGTGACAGGTTTGGGGAAATGACAAATAATTTAGCTGAGTGTTTCAACAATTGGGTGAAGGATTTGAAGAGCCTTCCCATTATTGAATTTAACGAAGGCATTCGTCTTAAGTCTATGGCTTTAATTGCTTCTCGGAAGGAAGAATCTGCTGGATGGGTTACTGAGCTGTGTCCAAATTTCGAAAAGAAGCTGGTTGACAACTTGGAGTTGGGTAGACACTGGTTAGTGAGTAGATCTGATACATACGTTTATGAAGTTCAGTGCCAAAATTATTCTGTGATGGTAAACTTGGAAGCGTTATACTGTTCATGTGGAGAATGGCAAGTTCACGGATTTCCTTGCTCACATGCCCTTGTTGTGATTCAGAAACACGGTTCTAATGTGTACTCATATGTCAATCCAATTTTCAAGGTGCACCACTTTTCCTAAATTTAACATTATTTAAACAGTTACTGAGGTAGTTAGTAAGATAGTTACTTCAAATAATGTATATGAAATAGAATATAAACTAAGATGATAGTTAGTTTGATAGTATATGAAAAAAGTGATAGTTAGTCTGATAGTTACTGAAAATGATCCCTAAACTTGTCAGCCTGAATAGATACAAAATTTGTTCCCTAAACAAATTATCATCAATAATTTGTTTAACTGTTCAAAACAAAGCATGAAAAATCTGTTTAATCCATCTAAGAGGGCCTCCAACTATGCCGATTGTCCGCAAACTGCTTTAGAATGTGAGCCCTGAACTTGTTAGCCTCGTTCTTCCCAAACTTCTTTGTGAAATCACCTTGTGAAAAAATGAGGCTCATGAAGTACATCACGTATATTCCACAGTCGACGCTGTTTTGTCAAAATAAAAAGATTACTTAAAGTCAGACAGTTATAAAGATGACAGTTACAGATATGATAGTTACTGAGATAGTTACTACTATAAAAACACAGAGAATTTACAAAGATGATATTACTCAAATATTTACTAAACATAGTTCTACAGACAGTTACAAGTTGATAGTTATTAAGATATGCTGGGTTTAGAAATTTACGAATCAGATAGTTGTTGAGGCAATTTTCCTTTGAACGGACTTATAGTCAGGTTGGACTTGTAGTTGTTCTTAATCCACATTATTGTTTTCATTTCATCTTCATTAAGAGGCTCTTCTACCATCTTCAGTTCTGTGCTGGAGCTTTTGTTGGTGTCTATTTTGTACCGGCATCCTTGCTGCAGCATATCATCTGCTTGTTCAAGGACAGCTCTCATCCATATATCAATCATTGCCACCTGTTAATAACATAGTTAGTCAGATAGTTATTGAAGTAGTTGATAGTTACTAAAACAGATAGTTACTATGATAGTTACACAGATAGTTAGTAAGATAGATACTAAGATTATAGTTACAAAGGTAGTTACTATGATAGTTACCAAAATAGTTGATAGTTACTAAAACAGATAGTTACTAAAATGATAGTTACACAGATAGTTGATAGTTACTAACATACCATTTTTTTAGCATCGTTAAAACTTTACCCGGTTCCTGGTCTTCTGGATCTGATGGAGTCTAAGTGTGCAAATCTTAATGCTTCCGTGTCAAAAAGCAGTAGAGTGTGGTGAAAATTCCTCCTGTGAGTAAGTGGGATCAGAATCATTTCTGCTTTACCCAGCTTCTCGTATAGTGGTTCACATAAGAACTGGTGCATTGGTTTTGCTTCTAGCTCTTCTGTGGACATCTGTTTTCAAACAAACAAAACCTATGATTAGTTATCTCATAATTTTTTACAAAGTATAATTGTCCTGTTAAAAATTTATCTTACCCAAGAGTGAGTCTGCATAATTTCTATTTTATAATCATCTGGATCGCCCCTGTCTATCATTTCAGAATGCAGTAGAGCAGCATATCCATCAATCATGTTGTTTGCGACTTCAGTTCCGGTCACCACTTGATTTATTTCATACTTGGAAATTTCTGTTCCCACCTCTTTTCCTTCCCAGAAGAACACTCTGCACACATGATATTAAATAAGTTGATAGTTACAAGTAGTTACTATGATAGTTACTATCATAGTTTCTAGTTACTATGATAGTTAGTAGATACATTGACAGTTACCAGTTATTTTTTGATAGTTAGTAAGATAGTTACTAGTTTTTTTTTCCTAGTTACTTTGATAGTTACTATCATATTTAGTAGTTACTAATACAGATATTCAATAAGTTGATAGTTACAAGTTACTTTGATAGTTACTATCATAGTTACTATCATAGTTTCTAGTTACTATCATAGTTAGAAGATACATTGACAGTTACTAGTTATTTTTTGATAGTTAGTAAGATAGTTACTAGTTATTTTTTCCTAGTTACTTTGATAGTTACTATCATATTTAGTAGTTACTAATATAGATATTCAATAAGTTGATAGTTACAAGTTACTTTGATAGTTACTACCATAGTTTCTAAAGAAGATGATAGTTACTTAGACAGTTACTTGCAGATAGTTAAAAAGATAGATAGATGCTCAGTTGATAGTTACTAACATAGTTATTAAAGAAGTTATCCAGACATATACCCGGAAATAGTTAGTAAGACAGATAGAAGGATAGATTACCTGCTCGGCGCCTTGTTCCAGTATTCTTGGAACCTTTTCTTCGTGTTTTCTTCCATGTGATCTTTGTAGACTGTCTGGTCATCCCAGTCCATCACCTCTTGTTGGCTTGGAAGATAAGGTTCCTGTGAATCACCAACAAGGAATATTGGTTCACCTTCCTCTGTCACCCCAGCCACATTGTCGAATGACGTCTGAACAGCAGTTACTGATTCAACCTGTTCTGGTTGCATCAGGTTTCTCAAACTTTCCTCCTCTTTCTTTTTCCGCCTCTCTTCTTCAAACTTTTTTCTGTTCTCTTCCTGCCTCTTTCTTTTGGATTCCCTTTCAGCTTTGACTTCCCCCCACCAGTATATGTCGTCCTTTCTTGACGCCCTCTTTCTGTTTTTTATGCGCACAACATATGAATATATTCCCAGCGACTCTGCTGAAGACCCATAGTGCATTTCATCAATCTTAAATTTTGTTATACTTTTGTCTGATTTGAAATGCACTTTTCTCTTCTTTCTGGCCTCAGCTTGGTTGAAAATAAGCATGGGAACCGGTGACTCTATGATCTGGAACTTGTGAGGTTCAGCCAACATGTCATTCAGAGAGGGTGATCCAGTTGCAAGAGGAATGGGAACTGATGGAGTCCTGAGATTTTCTTCTGGAATATCAATTTGCTGCTGCGGTGATGCAGTTGGAGTGCTGTGACCTCCCCAAGGAGATACAATCCCCGGCAAGATGCTGAAAGAAGGCATTTCCGGCATTTCCGGCATTTCCGTCACTGGTGTCTTTGGTGACCATCTTGCTTCCTTGGCGATTTTTCTACTATATGTTCTTGTGTCAGCCTCATCGCCTACGAGATAGGAAATCAGATGATAGTTATAGTTACAGTTATAGTTACTAATACAGATACTCAGATGATAGTTACTTAGTTCTTTTGATAGTTACTAAGTTCTTTTGATAGTTACTAAGATAGTTAAACATATAGTTTTCTCAGATGATAGTTACTAAGGTAGTTGCACAAAATAGGTACAAAGATGATAGTTACTAAGATAGTTACTAACATATTTACACAGAATAGTTTTCAAAATCAGATAGTTAGTAAGATAGTTACTAACATAGATACACGGATAGTTTTCAAAATTGATAGTTACTAATATTATAGCTACTAAGATAGTTATTCAAAATTCATTGTTACTAACATTGTTTCACAGATAATAACAAATTTTTATTACCTTTGCTTTTTTCTTCCTTTCTTCTTTTTTCAGCCTCTTCTTTTTTCTTCCTTTCTAATTCTTCCTCAACTTTTTTCAAAGCGTCTAGCTGATCTGCTACAAGCTGTTCTTCTTCTTCTTCTTCTTCTGCATTTTTCTCACTGCTTTCCTTCACTTCAGTTGCCTGCCCTTTTTTTTCGGCTTCAGTCGCCAGTTTTTCCAGGCCATCTGATTGAGATTGTGGTGGTGTCATCTCCATTGGGTTAGAGAATTGAGTCAGTGAGGCCACAATTTTCTTTTGCTTCTCCAACTCAGCCTTTAATTTTAAATTTTCCAGCTCTTGTGCCGTTGCACTCTCTTTCATCACCACAATTTCCAGTCTGGCGTCTTCCAAATCTTGTGACATCTGTTCTAGATTTTTCTCCTTTTCTTGCAATTTTTTTTCCAAATGCTCAATCTGCATTTGCATTTGCTTTTGCCTGAGTTGTTCTGAATTTTCTTTGTTGATTATTCCAGGTTGCATTTGTTCTACTTCAGTTTGCTCAGCTGCTTCCGGTTCATCCTCATCCTCACTTGTCCCTTCCTGGTCTTCTCTGCTTTTTGCGAAATGTTTCTGAAAAAAATAAAATAATAATTACTCATACCGGTTTATGTATCGAAAAGAAAAATTTATGTGACCATATACGTCATAGCCCTTCTAATTCCGTTCTACATACTTGAATGGTATATGTCATATTCATACCAATCCGACGTATCTCTTTTCTTGTAGATGTCGTCGTAGTCACGACCCGATTTTAAGATTCTTAATCTCGAGAGCAATGAATATCATCGATGTGTTTCCGATGTATAGCTTGCTTTTCAAAACAAAGGTTTCTCAGTCATTCTGAATGAAGCAGTAGCCACTACCCCATTTGGAGATTATGTCAAGGCCTAGGCACTCATTTTTGAGAACGCCATATTCATCCAACTCTGAAGCGACAACATCTGTCGATAAAAGATCCCTAAAGAAAAAAAAATTAAGGGACACGCTCCAGTAGCGATTAAATAATGTCAATGACATACTTATCCCAGAGATTTCATTGAAATGGGAAACCATTCGGTTCTTTGGATTATGACCTTGACACTGTTGGCATAACAAAAATAATAGAGATCTTATCAATAAGACTCTTGATAAATTCCTCATAGCCTATGATGTCTTGTGACACCCATACCAAAATTCGGTTGATTAGGCTGAATAAATAACAATAATTTTGAGACCTGTTGGAATTAAAAAGATTCATGAACCACAGGCTCACTATGGGAAGGCTTCAAAATAAAAGAAATAAGAATCAGAATGTCCCGTATCAACAAGTTTCTAAACCGATACGTGGAGGAAATCAAAATGGTAGAAACCGTGTGACACGACGCTCTAACACTTGGAGACGAGATGGCGGCAATGCCGCACCTTCAGGGGGAGGCCGATTCGGCCATAGAACCCGTCAAGGTGGCCACGCGCCACCTCCTCCCTCGTCTCACAACAACAACAAAAGCACTAGTTTTGATCCTCGTTACAAGTGTGGTTCCTCTAAGCATATGCACCACGTGTATAATTCTAGCAAAGAGATGATTAATGCCTACAAGAGATAATTCTAGCAAAGAGAATTATCATGCTGAGTGAGAACTAGTGATGACAACCTCACGTTAATCTCGTGGCTGAGCACTTCATTCCTGAAGTTAAGACTCAAGAGCCTACTCAAACATTAGATGTCCCGGATTTTGATTAGTCTTTATGTTTGACTTTTCATTAAGAATTTTTCAAGTATTGTAATGGGTTTGCCATATCTTATAGACTTTGATCTCTTAGTCATTTTCTTTAGAATTAGAAGCTTGCTTTTGATGTATTAAAAGTTGGCAAGTTAATAAAATTTCTCTGTTTTCCCATATTGTGAGAAATTTTATGTTTTTAAGCAATCCAGATTCGTGTTTTAACGACTCACATGGTTCTTCTGAAACACTATTGGGTCACATTGGCTTAGTATATTAGACTTATAATTCTACCTCAGCTCAAATCTAAATCAAAATCAAAGAATAATTGGAGCTAGGCTCAACGTCACAAGCCTAGTGGCTGATGTCGGCCTCATGGTGATGATACCTCGGCTTCGGCAGCACAAATGTGCCACGACACCGTGCTTTCAAGGAGGCTTCGGCCTCGGTTCCATGGCCGCCCGAGAAGGTGCTTAGCACAGATCCTAGGAGGCTAAGCCTCTATTCTTCCGGTCACCAAAGGTGTTCAACACCATAACGTGCGAAGCCTCGGCTTCGTTTTGGTTTCTGATGATGATTGCTCGGTTATGTAACATTCAACCTTGCACTTTCTGACTTTAGTCGAAGTTATAAAGTCCAAATGCCATGCGATACACTCGATGAAATTTAATCCCCTTTCTTTCTCTATCCTACGGCGTAGTGATTAGACTGTGTCCATCGAGAAAACCACTCATAGTTTTTCATCTCTTTAGATGTCTCGCGGTGAAGTTGAGTGTCTAGCTGATAGTGGGACAACCCACACTATTCTAAGGAATAGGCAGTCGTTTAAGTATTATGTGCAATATAGATGATCAATGACTATATCGATTAGAACCTCGCCGGTTGTTAAAGAGCGTGGAATCATTAACTTTACGTTACCTAATGGTACAGTTATCGATGTCATTGAACGTATTCTATGCACCAAGAAAAAATCGAATCTTGCTGTGTTTTCCAAAATCTAATTGCCATATATTATCACTTGGATATATGAGAATGGTAACAATTACTTGTGTATTTCCTCTAATGAATCATTCTAGAGAAGAAGTTGAGTCAGATTCAATGAGAATACCTCATTCCAATTCTTGTTATTGGATCTTATGACTCATACAAGCTTTGATATTGCATGACCTATAAATCATAGCTCACTCATTCAAAAATGGTATATTTTATACCGATGGAAAGGTCTATGTGTCTAATTTCCAAAGACACTGATCGTTTGATCATAGCTGTCATATTAAGTGAGTTATAGCCGTTTCGGCAACGTAGGACGGATCTGTCCGGAAATCTATAGATCCATCAACTTCGACATAGCTTTGTGATCAGCTCGGTTCGAACTACGTTGTGTACTTTATATTAATGGAAAGTTACCGATGTCTAGTTTCCAAAACATTTTATGGTTTGTTGATACCTTCTGTAATGAAGAAGTTATAACCGTTTTAGTACACAAAAGTCATGCTGCGCTTGAATCTGATTTTCCGCGCGAATTTGTATTTTAAGATGCGTAATGCTCTTATTACAAAGCTTGTACACTAGCAAAGATGAATCCATTGTTTTCCTTTGTTATGGACACAAAAGAAACCATTCTTACAACAAATTCAAGATGATATGTGTGGACCTATCAACCAGAATGCGGACCCTTTGTGTATTCTAAGGTGCTGGTTGATGCATTGACGCGTTGGTCACGTCGATTTGCTGTCCACAAGCTGCATTTGCCAAGCTTTTAGCATAAATCATCAAAGTTAAGGGCTCACCACCCTGACCATCCTATTAAATCTATTAGGTTAGATAATGTTAGAGAGTTTAACTCCAAGACATTCGATGATTATTGCATATCCATAGGGATTGAAGTTGAACATCCTGTTTCTCATGTTCTTTCTCAGAACTGCCTTGCAGAAGCCACTCTTCAACAACTCCGGCTATTAGCTAGGGATTTTGGTTATGGGAACCAATTGCCAGTTTCTGCATGGGGATATGTAATACTGCATGCAGCTATGCTTATTCGTTTCAGACCCAATGCCAACCAGACGTTTAGTGCATACCAGCTGGTTACTGGTTATAAACTCAATATTGCGCACTTACGTACTTTCGGTTGTGCTGTTTATGTGCCTATTACGCCTCTTCTGCGTACAAAGATGAGTCTACAAAGACGTTTAAGTATATGTTGGATGTGAATCCCCAACAATAATCCGCTACCAACCACCGTAGATCTCTTTACTGCGCGTTTCGCAGATTGTCACTTTGATGAGACACACTTCCCGCCGTTAGGGGGAGATAGGAATGCTCACATTCCGAATGAACGTCAGGAATTGACATGGTGTGCCCCCAACGATTTGTCTCATCATAATCCCTGCACTACTCAAAATGAGTTAGAAAGTGACGAGATCGCACATACATACTGCAAATGTGCCGGTAAGGTTGAAGATCTCATCATATGGGATTGGTTCGGCTGCCCTAAGACCTAGTGCTGTCGACATACCTTCAGGAGAGGGTGACGCCGGCGGCGGCGCCATCGTACGCCGTGGCATCGTTGTTGCTGAGTCGGATCGCAACGGCGCCACTGATGGACTTTGAAGGCTCAGCAGCTTCGGCCTCGGCTCCCACCAAGAAGAGGCACAATTTAATCCGCTCATCATCAACAAGATTGTGTCTGACTATAATTATGTCCATGATCAACTATGTGTTTTCTGTGGGACGCTACAGAACCTTTGTTGATGTCAGAGTACACATAAATCTCAATTACACAAGTGTGCACGTGTATTCTGTGGATAAAATTCCACGTATGTTGATGATGTAATCGCTTATTCCGTTGCAGAGTGTCAACGAAGAATGTATTGGCTGAAGTGGAAAGAAGTAATACAGACAGAACTAAACACGTTAAATAAAAAGTAAGTCTTGGGATCTGTTAAGTTGATCCGGAAAAACGTTAAACCTGTTGGACATAAGAGAGTCTTTGTTCGTAAGTGTAATGAGAGAATGAGATCATGCGGTATAAAGCAAGACTCATGGCACAATGTTTCTCTCAACGACCTGGTATTGACTACGATGAGATGTATTCTCTCGTAATGGACATTATTACTTTCCGCTACTTAATCAGTTTAGTAGTGTCCCAAAAACTGAAGTTTGCAGTTTATGAATGTGGTTAATGTATACCTATATGGGGATATAGATGAAGATATATACACGAAAGTGTTTGAAGGACTTCTAATGCCTCGATCAAGTGACTTTAAACCACAAAGTCATTGTGCAACTAGATTGTAACGTCTGTTGTAATACTTGATTTGGAGGGGATACAAGAACAATGATTTATGTCTATGCGTGTTCATAAGAAAGACAAAGTCTAGACACAAGAATCTATTTCGTCCTAAAGAGGATGATGAAGAGATGCTTGGAGCTAAATACATGTATCTTAGTGCAATTGGGGCGCTATTGTATTTAGCACAATATACTAGACCAGACATCGCTTTCGTTGTGAACTTATTAGCTAGATTTAGCTCAGCGCCTACGCATCGTCATTGGAATGGTGTTAAACATCTGAAAGGTTCCATTGACTTGGGTTTGTTCTACCCCTTTAGCACCAGAGAGGTTTCCACCACCGGTCATCCTCACACCAACGCCACTGGCAGCGCCGCTGTACGCCGCAGAACTGCCGCTGGCACTGGCGACGTGGAGACCGGCATAGGTGATGATTTCGGCCCTTCTTCGTCCTTCAATGACCGTCTCCCTTATCCAAAGACTCCCAACAATGTGTTAGTTGGTTTTGTAGATGTTGGGTATCTCTCTGACCCGCATAGTTCTTTTATAATGTGCAACAACAGAAATTCCTGAACATCCAAGTTAATCAAGTGAGTTCAGATGCAAATGTTGCAGATTTGTTTACCAAGTCTTTGAGAAAATCTATGTTTGTGAAACATGTGAAGAGCATTGGCATGCGCCAGTTATTAGAGCTCTAAGTTTGTTAGACATCAGGAGGAGTCTACATCACATGTCAATCACGAGTATAGTAGTTGGTGCGTTGTGGTCTTTTCCCTTCGTCCATGCATTTTATTTTTGCCCTAGAGGTTTTTGTTTTGCTGGCAAGGTTTTAGTGAGGTAACATGGTAAGCACCATGGAGACATTAGGCGCTCGACACAAGGGGGAGTGTTGTAGGAAGGTTATTTCCGTAACTTCCTGGATGTGTCTTGACCTAATTAGACTAGATTAGATGATTATGTAATAGATAGAGAATCCCTGATTTATCGGGATACTTATTGTAATGTCTATATAAAGGCCTCATTATCAATGAATAAAGTAGAAGTTTTCCCTATTATAATTTCTCCTTAAACAAGATCTGAATTTTGCACTGATTATAAAAAAAAACACTAATTAACAAATAACTAAAAAAACATCATATAATTACAAAATATGTCACTGTAATTCTTTTAATTAAAAAGAAACGAAACTTAATCTATCTAACACCCACCGACTCTCTCTCTCTCTCTTTCCACCTTCTCCATCGGCACCACCATATCCGTCGGATCCCACACGGTGGAGAAGTACAACCACACCTCTTCGGCGACCGAACTAGACCTGCACGTCCGATTTCGAACTATCCACCTCCTCACGTGCCTGCCTCTAGAGATCTAGCTCGGCCAGGAGCTCGCGGAATTGGTCTGCGAAGATTTTGTCCAGCGAGGAATTGGTGATCATGATCAGTACCGGATCGTCGATCTGCACGTCGCTCAGGACCGCATCGGCGTCCTCGTCAGCACCGCCACCACTGCTCTCCTTCTTTCTTTCTTTCGCGCTTAGTTTGAGTCGGCGAACAGAAATTTGGCCTTTTAGGGTTTTAGCTCCATAAATCGGGTTTTGCCACGTCATTAATTGATTGAGTAGAGGGAATTGGGCCTATATGAGACTGATCAAGCTAAAATGCAAGGCTCTCCTTCATTGCTTGATCGGTTTCCTCTCCAGCACCAGCGCTGCCATGATTGACATCTAGGGGCTCTTTCAGAGACATGTTCAGGGTCCAGGTGATATCTGAAGCTCAATCAGATGCCGATGACAACACAATTGGGTAATCTATTTTTTCCTTCTAAACCCAACTTGTTCAACAGTTGATCTACATTCAAATTCCTCAGAAAATATGTATAACTAATAATATTGGTCTGAATATATCATGCTTCATTTGGTTTATGTGTATATTTCATTATTATAGATTAATAGTTATTGACTACATAATTGATAAAGCAAGGGGATCAGGTGTTCTTTGAAATGGTTCCTCAACTGTAGCGATCAGAGATTTGAGGAGAGGTTGCAAGGGGAGTACATTGAAACAGAGATTTCTGGTCCATCATTTTGTATGGGAGGGAAGTTGGAGCTACATGGGGCAGGAAATGAGATGGTGTCAGACGAGGAAGACGAGAGTGATGATGAAATACTTTACAAACGCACTGTTTCCCTATAGTGAATTTGGCTGACTTTAGTCAAGCGAATCAGTTTGGAATATTACTGACTCTTTATGTTTATTTTCTGGAATGGTTCAAGTTTCCCCTTTGAGCGAGTAAATCTCTTATTGCTTCAGGGCTTGTGCTCTATGTCTGACAAGCTCAGTTTTATGAGTTGTACTTGTTGGGACATAGCTCAGTGAAATCTCTTATCTGATCTGAAACGTAGGGTGGCAAGATTTGAATATGGCTTGATGCCTTGATGTCAAGGTTGCAATCAGTCATGTTCTAATATGTCTCTCTAAACTTCTGACAATTCTTTAAATTGATGCAATTGCTTCACCAGCTCCAATTGATATTGGAGCTCAAGCAACGCAAGCAGCAGTTCTTGAGGTTGCGATGCTTATGCCCCTTTCTGAACTCCTTCAGTGTACAGCTTCCATCAAGGCTAATTACAGTAGTTGCTAGTAGGTTCCTCTATTTTCTTCATTTCCTATTAAATTATCAATCCAACTGTGCTTTTTCTGCTATCATTATATATGAGCTCAACTAAAGCTTTTACTATAACAGTTGGATTATATTTGGAACATATTTCATAATCAAATTGTATTTTCTGGTATTTCCCAGTAACTATCTGAGTAACTGTCGAAATAACTAGTTACTATCCAAATAACTATCATTTTATCAGTAATTATCTTACTAACTATCGGAGTAACTATCCAAGTAACTATCATAGTAACTATTTCAGTAACTATTGGAGTAACTATTAAAGTAACTATCTGAGTAATTATCCAAGTAACTATCGGAGTGATTATCGAAATAACTAGTTACTATCGGAATAACTATTTCAGTAACTATCTTACTAACTATCTAAGTAATTATCATCTTAGTAATTATCTTACTAACTATCTCAGTAACTATATTACTAACTATCTTACTATCATTTAAGTAATTATCTTACTAACTATATTACTAACTCTCTAAGTAGCTATCGGAGTAACTATCAAAGTAACTATCGGAGTAACTATCCTAGTAACTATCAGAGTAACTATCTAAATAACTAGTTACTATCAGAGTAACTATTTTACTAACTATCTTATTAATTATCTAAGTAACTATCATCTTAGTAACTGTGTTACTAACCATCTAAATAACTATCATCTTATTAACTATCTATATAGTTACTAACTATCTAAGTAACTATTATCTTAGTAACTAAGGTAGTTACACAGATACTTACAAAATCGATAATTATTAAGATAGTTATAATATAGTTACCAAACATAGTTACACATGTAATTACACAAATAGTTACAAAATTGATAGTTACTAAGATAGTTATTAAGGTACTTACACAGATAGTTGATAGTTAGTAAGGTAGTTACACCGATAGTTAGAACATTGATAGTTACTAAGATAGTTACAAAAAATAGTTTACTCAGATGATAGTTACTAAGATTGATATTTACTACGATAGTTACAAAAAATAGTTTCCTCAGATGATAGTTACTAAGATAGTTACTAAGGTAGTTACAAAATTGATAGTTACTAAGATAGTAATAGTTTATTCAGATGATAGTTACTAACATGGTTACACATATAGTTACACAATTGATAGTTACTAATATAATTACAAAAAATAGTTTACCCAAATGATAGTTACAAAGATAGTTACAAAATTAATAGTTACTAACATAGTTACAAAGAATAGTTTATTCAGATGATAGTTATTAAGATAGTTACTAAGGTAGTTACACAGATAGTTAGAAAATTGAAAGTTACTAAGATAGCTACTAACATAGTTACACATAATAGTTTACTCAAATGATAGTTACTAAGATAGTTACACATATAGTTACAAAATTGATAGTTACTTAGATAGTTATACAAATAGTTCCAAGATAGTTACAAAATTGATAGTTACTAAGGTAGTTCACAAATAATTACAAAATTGATAGTTACTAAGATAGTTACAAAGAATAGTTTACTCAGATTATAGTTACTAAGGTAGTTACACATAATAGGTACAAGGATGATAGTTACTAAAGTAGTTATACAAATAGTTACAAAGTTGATAGTTACTAGTTACAAAGAATAATTTACTCAGATGATAACTATTAAGATAGTTACACATAATAGTTTACTCAAATTAGTTACACAGATAGTTAGTAGAATAGTTACAAAATTGATAGTTACTAAAGTAGTTATACAGATAGTTACAAAATTGATAGTTACTAAGGTAGTTACACATAATAATTTACTCAGATGATAGTTACTAAGATAGTTACACATAATAGTTACAAAATTGATAATTACTAAGATAGTTACTAACATAGTTACACAGATAGTTACAAAATTAATAGTTACTAAGATAGTTACATAGAATATATAGTTACACAGATAGTTACAAAATTGATAGTTACTAAGATAGTTACTAACATAATTACACAGATAGTTACAAAAATTGATAGTTACTAATATAGTTACAAATAATAGTTATTTAACTGAGTAACTAATAATAGTTACAAAAATTAATAGTTACAAAAATTGATAGTTACTAACATAGTTACAATTAATAATTATTTAACTATCGAAGTAACTATCCGAGTAATAAGTAACTATCCCGGTAACTATATAGTTATTTAATAGTTATTATTCCGGTAACTATCATTTTACTAACTATCTAAATAATTATCATCTTAATAACTATCGTACTAACTATCTAAGTAACTATCGTACTAACTATCTAAGTAACTATAAATTTTGTAACTATCATCTTAGTAACTATCTTACTAACTAACTATCCAAGTAACTACCAAATTAACTATCCTAATAACTATCCAAGTAACAAGTAACTATCCAAGTTACAGTTCTTGTTTCTTCAAAACTGAGACATATATAAGTAACTATCAGAGTAATTATTTAAATAACTATCTGAGTAACAGATCTTGTTTCTTCAAAATTGAGACCTATATAAGTAACTATCGGAGTAACTATCCAACTAAACAGAAAAACACAAATACAATTCCAACTAGCTGCAGAACTGCTCAAGCAATTAATCACTGTAAACTAATGTAACTAGTTTCTTTTCAGATATCCTTTTTTGTCTCTCGACATAAACCAGGAGTATAAATAGTCATCTTCTCCAGAACTCGACCATTTTTCAGCAGATACTTGGTTACTTCCATCTCGTCCAGATATACAGTGCAACCTTTTCCAATAAATCCCCTTATGGCTATGGTCTTCAGGTGAGACAAGTGACAATTAGGAACAGTGTTTGGTGGACACCAGTTCTGCACATTTGTGAGCTTTGTAATATCACTTATCGGCACTTCATTTCCAGTATGCTCAATCACCTCATCTTCTTCTTCATCAATCACCTCATCTTCTTCTTCATCAATCTCCTCCACTTCCAACTGTTTTCGGATCGGATAGTTCTCGTTGTCTATGAAGAGACATTGTAGATTAGGTGATCTCTCTGACAGCAGCCAAAATGAACCAGCTTCAATTGGATCAAATTATTAAAAGCTGGCACAGAGCAGCCCTTCATCAAAAGAAACAAAAATAATTAATCAAACAGCGACAGGAGGAATTGGGATGCATTTCCAACTCTATCTCTTTAATAGTTCCATGCCAAACATTACAAGTATCTAATTTTTTTCACTAAAGTACACAAATACTAAGATCTAAATGCAAGTGTAAACACCTGAAATTGCTGCACGATTCACTATAGTCACTGACCCTGTTGACAGTAGCCGCAGAGAGGCTACAGCAGGCCCACAGACCCGCGGCAAGCGCACCAGGGCCCGGCCCAAGGGTCGGGACCGGATCATCAGCACCCGGCCTCGGGGCCTGGCACTCTATCCTGCCTCCAGGAACCCAGGGGCCGGGGGCGCCAGCCTGCCTAAGAGGGCTTCAGAAAGTATAAGCAGAAGGGAATCAGTCCCACATCGAAGAGTAAGCCCAGTCCTTACCCCCAACCACCTATATATGGGCCCCAACTACCTTCTTTATGAGGTAACTCGTCTCTCTCCCCGCTTACATACGTGCCTTAGTTATATACATTCCAACTATACTAACTTAGGCATCGGAGAAGTGAAGGCCGGCCCGCCCGGTATTCTCTTTAGTGAGCAGGATTGCAGGAGACAGTTGGATTCATCAAGTCTACTAGACCCCCGGGTTTAGGCAGAAACAATTGGCGCCGTCTGTGGGAATCTTGAACGAAAAGTCGTGTAAGCAACACCGTTGAGAAAGAGATCGGAGATGAATCAAGAGAAAGGAACCACCGAGGAGGGAAACCCTGCAATAGTGCAGGCGCTCACCTCCACCCCAGCCGTTGTGAGGGAGCCGCGCCTCGACCGAAGCAACGGTCAGGAGGTAGGAAGCTACGGGGGACCATCCGGCGTGCCGGATCCCCATCGCGACAGCCCGCGAGGTAAAGGCCTGGCAGAGGAGGAAGACAGCCCAGAGCGGCGGGGCTTCGCCTTGACGTTCTCGGATGATTCGAGCGATCGATCCGAGAGCCCGGAGAGCCCAGGCCGGGACCCCACGTACAGCCCCGGCCATAGCGGTATGGCGGGAGAGCTTCGGGCGATGGTCGCAGAGGTCAGCCTTCTGAAAGAGGAAAGCGACAGGGACAGAGCTAAGTCCAACGCTCGGTACGAGGAGATGGAGGCGGTGAATACTGCACTGGTGGCCGCCCTGGAGCGGGGGCAGCAGCGTAGCGGCGCTATGGCCGAGGCACAGGCGGCAATCCCGCCGGTCCCACCTCAGCACACCGATGGAGGGCAATCTTCGGGTGGTCGGTCTGGTGACCCTGTGCAGCAGAAGTCGCCATCAGGCGCCATCCCGCCAAAGAGCGCGACGACCTCCCGCCAGCCCGACGCCTCGTCAGTAGATGAAGCTGAGACACCAACCGCGCGAGCACTGCAGGTGCTGGCCGACACCGTGTCAAGCTTGAAGGCCCAGATGGAGGCTAATGAGAGAAGGGCTGCGCGGCCAACGGAGGGCGCTCGGTTTAATGAACGTATGGGCCCCTTTTCGCACCGGGTCATAGAGTCGGGAAGGTCTGGCAACCAGAAGTCCCTCAAGTTCACCTACTCAGGATCCGGCTGCCCATACCAGCATCTGGACAGCTTCCGGTCCCAAACCTGCGCCAAGGGATACACCGATGCAGTTTGCTGCAACATCTTCCAGGAGACCCTGTCCGGAGAAGCACTCAGCTGGTTTTACGAGCTTCCGGCAAACTCGATTGAAGCGTTCGAGCAGTTGGCCGATCGGTTTGTGGGCCGCTTCATCCTCCGAGTCGAGGGAGCCCGGACGTCGACCATCCTCTTCAATTGCAGGCAAGCCCCCGGAGAGGAGCTGAGAACCTTTGTCAACCGCTGGCAGACGGCTACGGCCGGAGTTCGGAACCTGGACAAGGGCATCGCCGAGATGGCATTTAAGCAAGGGCTCCGGGCGGGCAAATTTTCCTACGCCGTCCGGGTAGAACTCCCGCAGGGGTACGACGAGTTGATGGCTATGGCCATCCGGCATGCTCAGGCCGATCATGAGACCTATGGGCACCACCTGCTGAAGAGGAAGCGGGATGAGGAGCTGGAAGACCATCCCCGGGAAGAGAACCCCCCACCCGCCCAGGAAGCCAAGCCCAATCAGCGGACCGATAACCGCACCGCTAGGCCCAGCCGAAACGCCAATAACAGAAACTGGCCACAGCGGCAGCAGAGGTCCTATTCTGATAAGCCTCAGAATGAGCACAAGCCAGCGCCGTTCCGCCAAGAGCGCCCCCTGGCAATCATGCCAGCACCACCGGTCAACCAAGAAGTCTTCACCGCTCTCACCACTTCCTACGAGGATATCCTACTTGAGAACGGGAGTGTCATTCCTCCACCGCCCCCGAGAAGGTTCCCAAAGGGGAAACTTACAACGGCGCAGACGGGCAAGTACTGCTCCTACCATGATGAGGCTACTCATCGAACGAGCAAGTGCCACGCCCTCAGGCAAGCGGTGCAGGTTTTGATTGATAACTGCCAGCTCCAGCAGTACGTGGGGAAAAGAGGAACAGACCCCGACCGGGAGAATGACCAGTCTTGGTAAAACCCGCTAGTCTGAGCGGTTAGTTTGGCATAGTTCACGGTCTAACCGTTGTCAAAACAAGTATATATGCAAACTACTTTTGAGAAAATTTCACCGGCTCTGCCAGTTCCATTATATTCATATTCAGGCAAGTATACAAGCAGTAACCGATCCGGAAACATTACAAGGAAAAGGGCAAGAAAATCCTAAGGACCTACGACTGCGCCTTCGGCAGGCAATCCGCCAGCCTCTCCTGCGGTACCCTCGTCGTCGACATCAGTTCCGGTATGGTCTTTAGCCCGGGCAGACTCGGCACCAGTGGTAAAAGAATCCAAGTGCGAGCGAATCACTTCACCCGGCTCCTCCTCCACCGCCTCCTGATGGACGTCCGACTGCTCATGGATATCTCCTTCAGCAGCAGTCGACATCAGGGAAGTGTCTAACCATCCCTTCCCCGCCCATTCCGTGTACGCATCCGAGATGCCTTCCTCCCTGGCCTTCACCAGAAACTCCAGGAACTGATCGCTCTCGCGGTATTTGAGAGCGACCCGCTCGAAGAGTTCCGGGTCAACCTCCCCGGCCGGAGCAGCAGAGCCTGCGTGCAGAGCAGCAGCTCCCACTTGGAGCTCGTCCACCTTGGACTCCAGTGCGGCCCTCTCCTCCTCCAGGAACCGATTCTGCTCTTTCAGCTCGGCCCTCTCCTTATCCAGGATCCGGTTCTGCTCCTCCAGCCTCTTGGCCTTCTCCCGGGCCAAGCAAGACTTCTCCACCTCCAGGCGCTGCCGGGACTCGGATAGAGCAGTTATCTGTCTCTGCAGCTCCGACAGCCCCTCGCTCGCGTCCGGTTCGTACAGACTGTACAGCAACTACGCAACACCGAAGAGTTGGTCAAACAGCAAAGCAAGGCAAGGTTAGTCAAGCAGTATAGTGGTACCATGCGGTACTTACCCGGAGGACGGATTCCTTGCATTTTGGACGTTTCCCGCCTGCCAGGACTCCAGCAACCCCGGGCCTATCCAGACCAAGCCCGGCCAGGTCCGCCGCCACCTGCTGCGCGATTGCACCACTCGGGCTTCCCCTTGATGCATCCGCAGGCGCTGGACTACTCTGCCGAGCAGCAGCAGCGGCATTCTCCCCGGCGGCGATGGTCTGCGCGCCGCTGGTATTCCTGAACCGTTTCGCCAGATTCTCCCGTACCGACTCGCCGGTCAGTGTCACCAGCGCGGAGTAAGGAACGTCTCCAACCTTCCGTTTTTCTCCCCAGCACTCCAGAGAAGAAGATCGTGCGCTTGCGGGGGGAGCGCGAGCCACGTGCGTCGCAGCCACTGGGCGGTTGGGGATCCTGTTTGCTCCACCGGGAATCTTTAAGGCCCCCCCGGTGCTCTTGCCCTTTCCAGGCGCCAGCAGGCCTGTAAAGTGATGGGTCTTCACCCGCTTCAGGACATAGGCGTCCTCATCAACATCCATGGCCCTCCGCTCTGCATGGGTCACAAGCCGGCCGGACCCGTCCTCCACTGACGTCCGTGAGACGATCTCGGCCTTCTCCATCAACTGGTTGAGGAGATCTTCCCCGTCCATGGAGAGAGTGGTTTCGGGCTTGATAGTCGCCCGAGAAGATGCACCTGCAAGGAAAGCAAACGGTTAGTATGTTGCAGAAGTTAACACAAAGTATCACCGCTCAACCGCTTCCTACGCACCGGGACCCCGCCCAAGCTGGCAGTATTCCAGCACTTCTCGCCGGATGAAGTTGTACGAACTCCGTTCCAGATCGTCCCAGCACCCGGTTATGGTCGAGATCCTCTTGCGCTCCAGGTCCGATAGTTCATACGACTGGTCACCAATGGGTTGGAAGGCGCCAGGAACACAGTACATTCTATTCCTCGCCTGCCACTTCCCGCCCACCATCACCACTTTCTTCCTCCAGCTGTTGTCCACCCATGAAGGCACATTGGTAACGATCAGTGGAGGCTTCCGGCTGTTGAAGGACAGGCAACCACGGGACCCCTGCTTCCGGGAGTACGACAGCCTGACAGGGCCCGGAACTCGTTCACCGTGGGAATGTTCATCCCAGAGAACTCGTACAAGCAGCCGAGGCTCAGTAGTCATCTCCACTGGAGCCCAGGAAGCTGAGCGGGTGACACCTGCAGCGCACTGAGCATGTACTGCACGTAGTCTGGCAGCGGGAACGACAGTCCATGCCGGAACTGGTCCGGATGTGCAGCAACCCAACCTTTTTCCGGGTTGCAGGCTGACTCTCCAGGGTTCAAGGACCGCAGCAGAATGGTATCTGGGATATCCCACGCTTCCCGCAATTCCTCAATCTCTTCCGGGGTCATGCTCTCCTCCGGTTCATCGCACACCACAGCGTGCTTCCCTTTCCCCATGGTGTAGCTCGCAACCGGAGCATCTGCAAATCGCACCCCGTGCGGTATTTCGGTCTCAGAAGATTCAGCCCCGGAAGACGAAGCCGAGGACGGAGTAGAAACCCTGCTCCCGGAGCAGTCAGCAACTTCGGTCTCCGGAGATTCCGAACTCAGCCAGTCGTCCAGCCTCTGCGCATCATCCATGAGGGGACCTCTGACAGCCGTTTCGGAAACCCGGTCAGAACCTGAAGACGGCATCTTAACCTAGGGGAAGAACACAAAACCCTAGCGCTTGTCAGCAACAGGTACAACAACGCCTTCTACAGCCTCTCCCCAAGTTCGCCGCAAAGCAGTTCCGTCAGCAGCAGAGATCCCCCCCCAAGGCAAAACAACAAACCCAGAAACAAGAATAACGATGGGGCAAAGAAATCAAACTTACCGATTAGTATGCTCAACCGAGGACAATCGGCCCGCGGAAAGCAGCGTGCAATGGTAGGGAGCGTTCAAAGAAAACAGATCTCGTGAGGCAAGAAAGGCTCAGAGTGCTCGCCGAATTTCTCCTTTTATCTCAGTCTCTCTAAAGTAAGAAGCAACAACAGAAAGAAGAGTAGAAGAGGCCTTTTTATAGAGGGGACCAATACCCTAGGCAATCGAAATCCCTCCAAAACAAGTAATCGGAGCAACTCAAAAGCCTGCGAATCCAGGCCCTCCATCTCAAGACCGCCCCGCAGTGGCACGTGTCCCAGCGTTGGTAACCTCCCCACGCCATCATAAGCTGACGGGATTGATGGACTTCCTCCTTAAATGCATGTCAGCCATTTGTCCCACACACTGACGGCAGGAAGGTAGGAACGGGAATCAAGGAGTCAGGCTCTCCCACTTCCCCAGATTCCACGCTTGCACCATAATCTTCGCTGCATTTCTCGAAGACCTCTCTTGCGGTTATGATCATCCAACCGCTTGGAGAGCACCCATCCGGGTATGAAGCCTCAACTCAATATGGCTGGACGCCCGGTCGAGTTTCGCCCGGCACCATGGCAGTTCGCGGTTATGATTATTCAACCGGCTGCATGGCAATCTTCGCTGCATTTCTCGAAGACCTCTCTCGCGGTTATGATCATCCAACCGCTTGGAGAGCACCCATCCGGGTATGAAGCCTCGACTCAATATGGCTGGACGCCCGGTCGAGTTCCGCCCGGCACCATGGCAGTTCGCGGTTATGATTATTCAACCGGCTGCATGGCAATCTTCGCTGCATTTCTCGAATACCTCTCTCGCGGTTATGATCATCCAACCGCTTGGAGAGCACCCATCCGGGTATGAAGCCTCGACTCAATATGGCTGGACGCCCGGTCGAGTTCCGCCCGGCACCATGGCAGTTCGCAGTTATGATCATTCAACCGGCTGCATGGCTTCTTCATCGCATATTACTGGAGACCTCGTCCGGATATGGCATGGCGTCCGGACAACGGTCGAGGTCTCGATATGGCAGGACGCCCGGTCGAGTTCCTCTCACCGGTTTCGACGCATTCAACCGACTCCAGAACACATCCCGGGAATAGGATCCACCCGGCACCATGGCACTTCACTGGGGGACTCGTCCGGAGATGGCATGATGTCCGCCAACGGTCGAGTTCCGCCCAGTACCATGGCTGACCCCGGTCATGTGAACATTCGACCGGCTTGGGCTTTATACACCCGGGTGAGTTTACATCTAACCCATGTACGCTTGTCCAGCAGGATAAAAACCCTGCATCGCACTAGCTGCGGCAACAGGGGGACGCATGGCGAGCTTTGTCACCTCAACGCCGCCCCCCTACCAGGAACATAATGCACCTGGCCCATGGCACTTCACTGGGGGACTCGTCCGGAGATGGCATGATGTCCGCCAACGGTCGAGTTCCGCCCAATACCATGGCTGACACCGGTCGAAAATATTCGACCGGCGGGCTTTATACATCCGGGCGAGTCTGCATCTAACCCATGCACGCTTGTCCAGCAGGATAAAAACCCTGCATCGCATTGAAAGGCGATCAAACATGGGGCTACATGGCGAGCTTTGTCACCTCAATGCCACCCCCTTACCTCAACGCTTATTCAATATAAGCTGAGAAGAACTAGCAAGTGTTCACTGGTGCTTCAAACAGGCCGCAACACCAGGGTAATCTCCCTGCAGCCTAGCAATGGGAAACGATAGCCCGGTAGAGGCTCAGTGAATCCCGTTTCGGCAGATAGCCCGGTAGAGGCTCAGTGAATCCTGTTTCGGCAGATCGGCCAGTCGAAGCCTAGTGAAGCTCCGCTTTGTACCGATAGGGCAGAGTGCCCGGCCGAAATTCCGTGCACATTCCTTGCATGGCGGATTTCAACGCCTCATTATCATCCCGTGCACATTCCTTGCATGGCGGATTTCAACGCCTCATTATCATCCCGTGCATAAATCTCTTGCATAGCGGATTTCAACGCCTCATTATCATTCCATGCACACGTCTGTTGTATGGCATCATGGCATCATGACATCATCATTATCATCTTGGCTCCATGCTCATAACACCACACTTAGTCATATTGCTGCTTATATTGCAAGTGTGCTTATAAACTATTGCTTCCCATCGGTAACAGGTACTCACCTCGGTCACGCCCAATCTTTAACGCGGACTTGGGGGACTGGGCACCGGTAGATTGGTAACCCCGCGGGTCTGCGGGACAAGAGCAAGACAGATTTAAGTCCCCATTCAAGATTGCACTTGACCGGGAACTTGGGGGACTTGTTGACAGTAGCCGCAGAGAGGCTACAGCAGGCCCACAGACCCGCGGCAAGCGCACCAGGGCCCGGCCCAAGGGTCGGGACCGGATCATCAGCACCTGGCCTCGGGGCCTGGCACTCTATCCTGCCTCCAGGAACCCAGGGGCCGGGGGCGCCAGCCTGCCTAAGAGGGCTTCAGAAAGTATAAGCAGAAGGGAATCAGTCCCACATCGAAGAGTAAGGCCAGTCCTTACCCCCAACCACCTATATATGGGCCCCAACTACCTTCTTTATGAGGTAACTCGTCTCTCTCCCCGCTTACATACGTGCCTTAGTTATATACATTCCAACTATACTAACTTAGGCATCGGAGAGGTGAAGGCCGGCCCGCCCGGTATTCTCCTTAGTGAGCAGGATTGCAGGAGACAGTTGGATTCATCAAGTATCTACTAGACCCCCGGGTTTAGGCAGAAACAGACCCTAAGTTCAAATTCCATGTTTTAATCAATACGGGGCTATGAGCTAACAGTTTCAGTAAACTAGCTTTATTTAGTAGCTTTTAAGCAACTAAACTCAAAAGCAACTACATTACCATACCTCGATTTGAGAAAGATCAGATAACGGGTCGGAACTCTTTTTAGCTTTAGCCTGTGGATTTTTAACACCACCAGAGCTGATCCTAGCAGCAACAGGATCATTACACAGAAACTATCAATTGAGGAATATGATTGAATACATGTACTACGCTATAGCAAGACTAAATATCAGCAAACTAGTACGTCTTCAAACAAGAATAACTGACCATAATTTGGACGATCCGGCTACTTCTCTTCGCATTTCAAGGAACTACTCTCATCACCTACATTTTCAAATTGTATAACATTTAGTGCAAAGATATTAACAACATAGCGGTCGGAGAAACTTGTAATAGAAGCAAGCAAAATCACTGAAGAACTTACTGTCATAGTGTACTAAATTTAAACACGAACCAGAAGCTCCCTGCTTCCCCTGGCATGTCGAAAACGCCATCTCAAATATCTCATCTTGATCAAACCCTGCTTAGAAGCAGCCTGCACAACACCAAAATCAACAAGCAAACTAAGTTCTACAATGCAGGCGTAACTTACCACACATTGGCATTTTACAAAACAATGCAAATGTACCTCATTAGCATCTGCATAAGCCACTTCCAAACCTCCGAGTCATATCAAACCAGCCAAAAAAGCCGGATACACAAGATCCCGCCCACCAGGACCAGCCCGGCCTGACACCGATTTCGGCAGCTGAATTTTGGATGCATTGGAATGATATGGCTGCTCAAAATACCCTGCATTTTCATTAATCAAATGCATAAACATCTAACCTAATCCTCCATGAAACTCACAGAAACAAATCATAAACACATGAACAAGCACAAACACTCTCCGACGCCGGCCTTATCAACCACCGCACTCACCACCGGATCCACCAGATTGTTCGCCCGCACCGACGCCGAGTTCTCCTCCGCCACCAACAGAATCGACGGGAACCGCCGCCCTAGCTCTGCTCGTTTTCCACCGATTTTGAAATCAAGGCCTCAAAATTGTAATTAGATTCAAAATCAAGAACTAATCAGCAAAAATCTAACCTAAACTGATGAGCGCCTGGACGCTGAAATCGGCGATGGTGAACGGAGTCTGGTCGTTCTTCTCGAGAACACCACCGGAGCTCGGCAACGTCGTCTGGACCTCAACGCAGAGCTTAGAGGCGGCTTCGACAACGTCGATGGTGGCTTCTAGCTCTCTGTAGTGCTTGGCGGTCTCGGCGGCAAAGGGAAGAGCGGAGCTGCAATTTGAAATGGGAGAGGCGGCGTGGAAGAGAGATTCGGGTGGGGAGAGGCGCAGGGGAAGATGAGGTGGGGAGGATGAATCGGACGGTGGAGAATTGGCGTAGGTATCCCGGCCAGCGAGGTGAGCCTTGACCTTGTCGTCGAGCGGGTAGGTCACTCGCTTGAATCTGGTTTTGACTGTAATAGCTATTGATATTTCTAGAGGGAGAGAGGAGAGAAAATCTTTACGGATAGAGAATATTATGATCAGATCATGTTAAAAAAGAAAAAAATAATAAGAAAAGGGTATTATAGTCACAAATAAAACTAAAAATAGCCCTTTTTTTATAAGTTTGTGAAATTGAATAGAGGTTTTTATAATATTAATATTAAAACAATGTCCTTATTTATAAAGTGAAAAAAAAAAAAAAAAAACTTTTTTTTTTTTCTAATTTTCAAACGTGAATAGCCTTTTTTTCTAAAATGTGGTTATAAAAATGTAAGTATCCTACTGCTTACAATATCCTTACTATTGCCCATTTTGATCTTAAAAATGCTTTACTGCCTTTTATTAATTTTAAAGAGTGGATGCTTGAGCGAGCTAGTTCTATGTCAGCCAAGAGTTTTGAACAATTGCTCATGATCATCTGGTCTTTATGGAAAAACATGAACAATAAGTTCTGGTCTAATTCTCAACAGACCTCCATTGATATCACTATTAGTAGTTTTGCTTGGTTTGGAGAATTCCAAAGAGTTTGGTCACTAGCTGTCAAGCCAACTAAAAGAACTCTAAAGCATTGGAAACCTTCTCCTGTTGGAATTCTCAAACTTAATGTGGATGCAGCTTTTCTCCCTGCCCTTAATCAAGGAGGAACTGGTGGGGTTCTACGAGATCACAATGGAACATTCATAGCTGCTTTTGCTAACCTGATCCCTCATTCGGCTTCAGCTGAAGAAAATGAACTCGTGGCTCTTCATGATAGTCTTGATCTCCTCTACTCTCTTCAGGTATCAAATGTGATTGTCGAAAGTGATTGTCTTACAACTATAGAGGAAACTCGTCTTAGAGATCATGTGCTCCTTCCTAATGGTGCACTAATCGATGATATTAAACATGTGTTGAGTAAACTTCGACATGTTTCTATTAGTTATGTTCTTAGAGAATGTAATAGAGTTGCTCATAGATTTGCTAGTATTGGTTTTGAGTGTCCTGATGGATATACTTGGCTTGACCATATTCCATTTTGTATTACTGATGTCATTCAATATGACTGTAATCACCTCTGGTGAACTTTTGATCTATAAAGTTCTTTCTTGATTCAAAAAAAGTCAACCAAACTGCCTAATTTCGAATCCTCCCAAAACATCTCCGAAGCTAAGAGAGTTTGGTCTAGTTTGAATATACCTCCATCTTTCATAAGTTCATTATTGAGAAAAACACAGCATACCAAATTCTCTGATGTTTATTTCTTCTTTCTTGTTTATGGCAGTCTCGATCTCTTTAGTATTTCTTATGAGAGCCTAGTACGATGATCAGATGAGAAACTGGTAGAGTGGAAGTAGGTCAACCTTACTTATTTATTGGCCTTGTGTAGAAAAATCTCTGCCTGAAATCTCTCAGATTCCCAATTGTACGTGTTAAGCATCTCCTACCCTGCCTTAATCGATCATATGGAATTTTTCGATTTCTTTTTCACAGATTTATTACTTGTTAGATGTGTCTTAAACAGTAACACAACATGTCAAAATCTTTAGCTAATGATATGTTGACCTATGAGGCTATGATCCTGTGATAAACTCTAGCAAATTCTTTACCAATATTACAGTAAGTCTAATCTTAAAGAACAACAATACTAATCATCTAACACAGAACTCTTCTCCACGCTACCTAGTACCATATTCTATAAGATACATTACGTACAGTAGTTTGTAGCTTGTTCTTTGAAACGAATACATAAGAATCGTGTGATCATTTTACAGTTCCTGTGTTTTCTTGTATAGATAAAACTTTCTCCAGTATGTCCGTTTAACTCTAGCTAGTAGCTCTTTCACTAGACTATTTCAATTGGAGGGCTGAGTTGGACTAACTGGATGAGATCCGAGTCTGTAGGCAAGTTGATTGGTGGTAGAGAATACCGACTGTAAGTAGAGCTTCCTCTTCTGATTTCTTGCATTGTCAATAGAGCTGCAACTGTGTTTCTAAATATTCCTTCCCCGGCAACTGTTATTGCTTCTTTCACTTCTCTTTTCCTCTCCTCTTCCCCCTCCACCAGGAACACTGCATCGATGGTGCCTTCACATTCCTTGACAAGCTTTGAGATAAGATCAGTAGTGAAGAAGGGCTGCTCTAGTATTTTTTGGATGAATGGCAAGCGCAGCAGAGCTCCTGTTCTCTTGTCATATTTCTTCAGTATTTTGGCCAATCCTACACAAATGAAAAGCTGTTTTTAAGCATAATTGTCATTCATGGTTTCTCACATTGTGGTAATCAATGCTTCAGAAGGCTTGTATTTGGAAAAACTAAGGCTCTTCAGGTCACATCCCAGTTGCTGGACAAAATGCTTTTCTTTTGATAGATTGTTCTATCACTCAACACCGTCAAGTGACAAAAAACAGTCTCGCTATAGTATGTTGTTGTGACTTGATATCATTTATTTGACTTTAAACAATGTCGCATGAGATGAAGCAGTACAACAATTCGACAATCAATGATTAGCAAGTAACTAGCTGTTCGTGGATGATTGATGTTTGATGTTTGCCGTTAATTAGATACTGTTTATGGTGTATGATGTTTGATATGGAAGTAGATCAAGACTTGCTTACAATTTTGAAGGGTAGGGAATGAAGTCAGTGACACTAGCTACAAACTATAAGATAACTTCTTGAAATTTTGTTGTAAAATAATGAAGTGAGCTATCTATCCTCATGAAACATGGCAAAGGAATACTACTACCTGTGTAATTGACATTGCTGTAGTTGACCAGGAGCACCATTTCACCGTGGAAATCAACAATGTCTTTTCTAAGTTTTCCGACTTCATCTTGATATATAATTCCTGAAGGCTGAGTACCATTTGCTCCCCATGTATCAGTTACCTTTTTCATTCTCTGCTGCAATTCCTTCATTCACAGAATATAAGTCGCAGTCAGATTTTACTACTTTTCCTGAAGGGTGTAGGATTGACCTTTTCTTCTTTTCGCTAGCTTTGCGATATTAATATATGCATGATTGGTTCTCAGATGCTTTTTTTGGGTTCAAACAGCTTTTACCCAAACAATTTTTCAATCATGAAATGTTCTTGCTGCTGTCTAAGATTCTATTTTCATGTTTACAAAAGAAAGAAACAATCTGTTTTATGCATAAGGATGAGGAAGAAAGATATATGTCTGAACTTTTTTCTAAAGTCTCCCACATATTTATAAGTACATGAAACTTTGATCTATGAGCAACTGAAATAATCAACCTTCGTGGTCTACCGAGTCAACTCTAACAAAAACTAGGAAAAGAAAATCAATCTGAGTGGCCAAAAAAAACAAATAATATTGTTGGTCTATTCAATCTCGAAAGAACCTTAACTATACAATATCTTATTATTTTTTGGGACCGTCATTGTAACGTGATCAAGCTAAGAGTACAAAACACAAACCTTATTCCGGATAATGAAGTCCTCCTCCTGCTCCATGAAGAAGGCATTGAACTTGTCGATCTCATTGTTCAACAGGTACACAAACTCCGCCTCCGCCTTCCCGGATTTCCCATTCAACACCGCCGGAGCCGAAGAAATCAGCTTCACAAGCTTCTTCAAATCCTTGTATGAAAGAAACTTGTCACGCCAGCTCGGCAACGTCTCCTGCATTTGGTGCTTCAGCCTCTTCCCGAACTTCATCTAGTACAGTTTCCCGAAACCCAAGAATTATTCAGAGTGAGAGGAAAATTGAAGGGTTTGGTGATGATGGTAGTGAGCAGGGAGAAGAAGTGTGGGGAGGGTGAAGGTTTTATTAGGGAAGAAGATCGAGGGGTAGAATATTAGGGAGCATATGCTTGGCGTGACGAAGTGGGTGTTGGAAAAGCTATAAATGAGTCGTCGTCTAAGGAAAGAGAATTGTTGGGCATATTCGGTTACTGTGTGGAGTCATGGTACTTGTTTGTCACCAGGGACTATTGACTCCGTGGTTTATGCCATAATATGCTGCTTGTGTGTGATTATAGACGCACACGGTCTGTACCGATATGAACACAAATATTTTCCTTATTCGACATTAAAAAGAGCATAAAGAAGAGAAAGAATCGGGATATCTAACTCACATGTCATGTGTAAGATGATCATGTCCGTTATTACAACAGGTTATTAATGATATGTGCAAAATGATCATGTCTGTTGTTGCAGCGGGTTATTAATAGTAAATTTGATATGTTTACATACCACGTTCAGTGATAAAGTGGGAGAAATTCTTAAGTTGTCGTGTCGGGTCATTGATATGAAAGATCAATGTGCTAACGATGATCGGGATGAATCATCAAATCGGCGGCGATATAGTTCCCGACTTCCCCGCGGCAAAGGGTTGGTGGGGCGGTTTTGTATTATTATGTGGAAAATGGCGTAGGACTGTAGGAGAGAAGGGTATGATTCTGAGGAATCTACTACGGATCCATCACGATCGTGTGTGGAAAAGGAAATATTGAGTATTGTAGAAATGTGACTTTCAAGAAAGTATGAGAAGAGACCAACGAATATACTGTAACTGTGCCTTTTGAATCATGGTCATTTTTCATGGTCGACTTTGACTATGTCAACTTGGTCAAGTTTGGGGTGAAAAGAGA
This sequence comes from Potentilla sterilis, assembly GCA_963682095.1. NCBI lineage: Eukaryota > Viridiplantae > Streptophyta > Magnoliopsida > Rosales > Rosaceae > Potentilla > Potentilla sterilis. The sequence continues at coordinate 33,831,434 of OY821766.1, read as the reverse complement.
ACGGTTTACCTCTCAAGTTTTACTTGTATTTAATTACCATATATGCGTACCAAGTCGACTTATTGTGTTGGATCTTCTTAATATATACTAGCTTCATATTTTAGTAAATAAAAGAAAAAAAATATAATTTTGTTTGTCAAACACCTTATTTTATTTGGTTTTATGTTTTTTCATATTGCATAATTTTTTTATGTAAGTGTGTTTTAATAAAAAGAGAAATTTTATATACACTTCATTAATTTCTTAATATACACTCATTGTAATTTTTTGTCTAATTTTGTCATCAAACTTCCACCTATACCCCTTGTCATAAATAAATAAGAAAATAATTAACAAAATAAATCGAATGATGCATCATAAATTTTTATTATTTCTTTACTACTTTCATTTCAATTAATTGTATAATTTATTATTAATAAAATCAACCACTGATTTATAAGGTAATTTCTAATTACTTTCTCTTTATACATGAGTGAAGATGGAATGACTTGACTTTTTTTATCTTCGTTGTTCTTCAATATTTTAAGAGATTCGATATTTGTCAATGTCTACATGATCTATATAATTATGAACAATATTGAATCGGTATATAATACGTTAATGTCGTTGTTAATCAAAGTATTTACTTATGTACTCATGCGTTTATATTTTCAATTTTATTTTTTTAATCCTATTCGCTCCCTCCCTCTCTAGCGCCTCTGTGGCTTCGGTCGAAGTCGAACCAAACCTACTGCCGCCGCTCTTTCCTCAATCTCGCCTAGGGTCGCAATGCAGCAAACCTTCCCATAATCTCCATTGCAGCTATGGTCCGCAGGCGTCCAAGTGTATTGCGGCCGAACGGCGCGACAACTTGAATGACCGATTCATCGCAGGTGGTTTTGGATAAGCAGGGCAGATGATGTTGAGAGATCGATGCCCCTGGTCTCTTCGTATCGTCCTCCGTCACACTGTGGATAACCCTTTTCATACCGTCTTCGATCTTGGAAGTCGAGGGAGATGGTTGCAGAGGCTTGTGATCCAGGTTTTGGTTCCTGAGGCAGCCGAAGGGCGATGGCTCAGACCTACGGCCTGGGTCGGATTTGGATCCGGGTCTAGATCTGGGACCTGGGTGGGCTTTATTTTTGGTCAATTTGGGCTCCGGGTAAGATCTGGCTCCGGATATGGAGTCATGTACGGATTTGAGACCCAGGTATTTGGTATTTGAATCTAGTCACAGTGTTTGGAGTATTTGGTTGTTACATTTTAATCTTGCTGCTAAGTATTCTAACACTGAACTTCACTGTGCTTTATCGAGAGAAAATGTATGTGTATTTTTGGCTTTTTAGCCTAATATAAGTTGGTGAGTCATAAGAGATAGCTCTTATTGTCAGCCGTATATGGGTGTGTTATCTTTATACTGCTTACTGAATATTAAATTTCTTGACTTCCGATTCAAAAAAATTTACATATGTACTCATGTATGCAACATAAATATAACATCTTTCATACTTTAACCAATTTGGTTGCTTCTTAGTTCTTATATGAAATAATTGGTCATTGATGTTTAAAATCATATATAAAGCTCACCATGAAGACGATGAGAGAATTTAGCCTTGGACATATTAAATATTTAATTCTTATTTATTTTTATTTATTATTAATGAGGAAGGATATAGATGAAAATTTTGTGACAAACAAATATAAGGGTGTGTATTAAGAAATTGAGAGAGTGTGTATAAAACTTCTCTAATACAAAAGGTAATATGGTCAGAATATAATTCGGTGGTATTTTAGAGGGTTTGGTTTTCTAATAGTAAAGATATGAGATCTGTATTAAGATAATAGACTTTAAACAAGGTGGGATTAGGGCTGGGCGTTTTGGCCCAAGGGACCGAAAACCCGAAAAAGCCCGAAATCTGCCGGGTCTTGATTTCAGAAAGACCAAACCGAATTAGGCCCGAACCGTTTGTGTGTAAAACAGGTCTGGCACGGGCCTATTTTTTCATTGGACCGAAAGCCCGAACAGGTTCAATCCATATCTGTAATGCCATGTGTCATGTTCTGATTGGTCCATATTTAATTTAAAACAAAAAAACCCAACCCCTCTCTCTCTCTCTCCCTCTCTCTCTCCATTCCGATCCATCACCCACAAGGTACCTCTCTTCTCCTCCAATCCCCTAAACTCTGATCACCCATTTCACCATTCCCATCTCCAATTTCCAAATCCAATTTCCGATCCCTCACCCACAAGGTACCTCTCTTCTCCTTCAATCTCCTAAACTCTGATCACCCATTTCATCATTCCCATCTCCAATTTCCAAATCCAATTTCCGATCCATCACCCACAATGTACCTCTCTTCTCCTCCAATCCCCTAAACTCTGATCACCCATTTCATCATTCCCATCTCCAATTTCCGATCCATCACCCACAAGGTACCTCTCTTCTTCTCCAATCTCCTAAACTCTGATCACCCATTTCATCATTCCCATCTCCAATTTCCAAATCCAATTTCCGATCCATCACCCACAAGGTACCTCTCTTCTCCTCCAATCCCCTAAACTCTGATCACCCATTTCATCATTCCCATCTCCAATTTCCAAATCCAATTTCCGATCCATCACCCACAAGGTACCTCTCTTCTCCTCCAATCTCCTAAACTCTGATCACCCATTCCGATCCATCACCCACAAGGTACCTCTCTTCTCCTCCAATCCCCTAAACTCTGATCACCCATTTCATCATTCCCATCTCCAATTTCCAAATCCAATTTCCGATCCATCACCCACAAGGTACCTCTCTTCTCCTCCAATCTCCTAAACTCTGATCACCCATTTCATCATTCCCATCTCCAATTTCTAAATCCAATTTCCAATCCATCACCCACAAGGTACCTCTCTTCTCCTCCAATCCCCTAAACTCTGATCACCCATTTCATCATTCTCATCTCCAATTTCCAAATCCAATTTGTTCCCAAATTCTAGGGTTAGGAGTGAAGACTGAAGAGTGAAGACAGCCTCGGCCTCGCCTCCCCACGCCGCCCCCCCCCCCCCCCCCCCCCCCCCCCCAAATAACAATAGTCTATTTTGCCTCGAATGGTTTGTAGAGGAACCCTACCTTCTCTGATCCATTCGACACGTGCAATTTCTTTTCCGTCGATACGACCTGCAATTTGTACTTGAATTCCTTTTGTACCTGCTTGCTCAGTTAATTCAATAGCTTTTTTCATTGCTATGCGAAATGAAACTCTATTTTTTAATTGCCCGGCTATAAATTCCACAAGAATATTGGGGTGCCCATAAGGGTTTACAATTCTTGTAATAGCAATGTTGAGTTTTCGGTTTACACAATTGAGTTCTTTTTGTACATTGAATTGTAATTCTTCGATTTTGCGAGTCCTTTCTTCTATTAATAACTTGGGGAATCCCATATAGATTATGACTTGAATCAAACCGATTCTTTTTTGAATCTCTATACGTGCAATTCCCTCGACATTAGAGGATATTTTCAGATTTTTTTGTACATAATTTTTGATACAATCTCGTATTTTTTGATCTTCTTGTAGATCTTCGGAATAATTTTTGGGTTGTGCAAACCAAAGAGAATGATGCCCTTGGGTTGCGCCCAGTCTGAAACCAAGTGGATTTATTTTTTGTCCCATAGTCCCCCACTACTATATATATCGTTAAACATCATATCGGTGTGTTTTTTTTTTTATTCGTTCGGATTTTTTTAAGCATAACATAATATAGCGTATTTGTAGTTTTTCTAATATGGAATATTCTTTCTTTAAATATTCCTCAGCTGCTTTTTCCTTTTATCTATATTCTAGTTGTTCATCTGTTCATCTACAGATATATCTTTTAACATAATAGTTATATGACAGGTGGATCTTCTTATCGGATAACTCCGCCCTCGAGCTCGGGGTTTTAATTTTTTCACAGTCATACCCTCGTTGACTTCTGCTTTACTAATGATTAAACTTGTTTCATTCAAACATTTATTGTGATTAGCGTTTGCTGCTGCAGAATAAACCAATTTTAAAATGTCATAACATGCTCGATAAGGCATGAGTTCTAGGATCATAAGTGTTTCTTCATAGGAACGCCCACGAATTTGATCAATTACTCTTCTCGCTTTATGAGCAGAAATACATATATGTTGGCTTGAAGCGGCTACTTCTGTATATTGGTTCGGCTTTCTGTTCTTTTTCTCCATAATTATAAGGTTCACCTC